>JAYESA010000005.1:222841263-223563763 GCA_036927795.1 Iris macrosiphon | reverse complement strand
GTATATTTAATAGAGGGTATAGGCGGGGTATATCGCGTATTTTGAGATATCGGATACCCAGGGTACCCCGGTATCTCAAGGAGGCGAGTTTGTGGGTTTAGTAGCTTAATGAGCTAGTTTTGACCTAGAATTTTTGGGGCACCCTAGTTTGAGCTAGAGTTGACCGTAGTTGACGTGGTTGACCGCCAAAGTCAACTTATGATCTAGTTTTGACCTAGAGTTGACCTTTTGGACCCCTAGTTGACTTTTTGACCCAGATTTCACCGGTTTGACCCATTTGACCTAGAATAATCCTAGAAGCTTGTTTTTAGTTATTTTATATCTGTTTAACTCTTTAGAACTTTGTTTAACCTTGCTTTTCGCAATAGGTCCTAGCGACGCCAGTTCGGATCGCTAGTTGCTCAGGACGTCAGGGGAGTACATTCTTTGATACTTATCATTATCTGATAATTATTATAATTTAGCTTCTAGTATTGTATTATCTAATTTTCTGGCACCACACTGACTAGTATTTCTGAATTTATTTACTTGTGACACTTATATTTCATTTTTCTGGCCTCTATTCCTGGAATCACCTACTGTCATCACATCATGACTCACTACAGGCATCACTCATATTTCTGGCTGGACCCATACTTGATTTACGTATCGGGTCTTGGATTCACTTTTACTAGTCGGGGCAGGAAAATACTCGAGTAGACATGTAAACATTCCTAATTAGAATCATTGGAATCACTTCCTCTAGTCTAATATGGAATGATAGCAGCCGCACACCAGTGTGCGGTGAGCCATACTTACCCCTAGCCATTTACATGTCGAAACAGGTATTTCAGAGACATTAGTTCATTCTTTCTAGTCTGGACTCACTTGCATTTCTTGACTGGTCTCACTTATACTTTCTGGACTTGACTCATTACATTTACTCTTGCTGGACTCACTTCACATTATTGTGCACACACTTGATCTTAGATTAGATTTCTTGTATCTTGCAGTCATTATTATCTCGCTTCTGATTTTCATGCATCTTTACCTTTATGCATCAGTTGATATATATATATATATATATATATATATATATATATATATATATATATATATATATATATATATATATATATATATATATATATATATTTCCTTGTTCGTACTTTATTTCCTTCACCTTATGCTACTTGCTACAACTGCTTTATAGTTTTTATTATTTAACTGGAACTGCTGTTAGAGGTGTACTTGCTCCAATCCTGACTAGATATATTTTTCAGAGGATCTGAAAGATTGGTGTCTGATATTTTATGGACCTCAACCTGTCGATGGTGCAGACAGGGACCCCTTAGTTCATGAGTGATTTTCGGGTTGGTAGCCGAGATCAGTAGGACCTCAGTTGTATTTATTAGCTTTTGGTACCAGATTTGTCCCCGGTTTTTGGTTTGAGACCTTGTATTGTATTGATTTCAGGATATTGTTGTATTATTATTATTATTGTTGCTTTAGTAGTAGTTGTTGGTTAGACTCTGTAGTTGTTAGACTTCTTTGTTATCTTATCGTGCTTAGATTCGTGATTAAGTACTTATGTTATCTTTATCATATTGCTCCTTCGTTTGGAGTTATGATTTTGACAGGTATTTATATATTGTTGTGTGAGATTGTTAGCTAGATAGTAGACCTAGACAGCGTTCTACTGCCTATACCGCAGCGTAGGCTAGACGTACCCACGACTCATGCCCAATTTTACGGGTGCTGGTCGTGACAACCATCGTGTCAAGAAATATGGATATCTACAATAAATACAATGAACATAGAGGATATCATAGACAAGAAACTATTAGAGAATGTACTCGCCTGGGGTCCTGCTATTGGCAATACCAATAACCTGATTCTGAAGTCTTGTCTGAACAATCCAACAATCCTATAGACATTATTAAATAATACAATATTACATCAGACATCACACTAACATACACACAATCATAAATACTCTGACTCAGGGCTACGCTATGTATGACACTAGTCAACTAGGGTCAAGTGGGCGTCTAGCTGTACGTGTGCCACGCCTGCAAATGCTGTGCAAGATCAAACAGTCAACTACACATGTCTTACAAACAGATCACAAGTCTCAGGGTCACATGGTCAATACGGGATATCCATAATTAACACTAGGGTCATATAGTATATATATATATATATATATATATATATATATATATATATATATATATATATATATATATATATATATATATATATATATATATACAGTCAAATGTAGACACGGGATACCTACTACTAATATTTATGGCCACACCGCATAAATACATATATATAGTCATAACTAGCATAGCATTTAATTACCACATAGTATATATACACCTACTTAATATATATACATATATATACCAAGTTAAATAATATACGCATACGCGTACATATACGTATACGAGATGGGTTTATTTGCAGGGTCTCATGAAATCGACATCTAAAGAATTCGTCAAGACACGACACGCTAAACCCTAATATTATTTATACGCGCACATATATACAATATAAGAAAGGAGGCAAGTCAAACTAGTGCTCGTGCACGAGATCGACGATGACGGCGATGTTGATGACGACGACGACGACGATGGTGATGATGACGATTAAGGTGATGATGCTGATAATGGTGATGGTTATGATGATGATGATAATGGTGATGGTGTTGATGACGATGACGATGCGGATGATTATGACTACGACGACGATGATGATGATGGTAATGGTGAGGATGATGATGATGATGAAGGTGAAGAGGATTGAGAATGATGGTGATGATGATGATGAGAGAAGACGGGGATGGACGAGGGTGGTCTGACATCGAGGAAGGTGGAGACATGCATGGTGGTGGTGTAGGCTACGGGGAAGAGAAAGAGAGAGGAGGAGGAGAATGGGTTGTGCTCGGGGCTGCTCAAATTTAATGACAGCGGGTCGGGATAAAGATCGACGAGGGAAAGGAGAGGTGAACGGTGGTGGTGGCTGGGAGCAGTGGCCGTCGGCGTGGGCATTGTAGGGGATCGTCGGAGTCGAGCAGGCAGTCAGGAAAGATGGAGGAGAAGAGAGGGAGAGGTGGTGCTGTTAATGGTGAGCACGTCGAGGCTACTATGCAGGCTGCCGGAGGAGAGGAGAGGTGGGGCTCAGTGGTCGGGGTATCGTGGCGGTTCACCCAGGCGGAGGAGTCGGGCCGGGGGTGATCACCGGAGAGAGAGGAGGGTGATGGCTGTGTGCTCGGGATGGAGAGGTGCAGGCAGAGAGGAAGTCGGCAGGCAGGTTCAGGTGATGTTGGGCTGTCGTCGGGTTGGACAGGGAACGACGGGTGCTGGCTGAAGGGGAGGACGACGTCGGGCTCCAGCAGGTGCTGGCTGAAGGGGAGGACGGCGTCGGGCTTCGGCTGAGGGAGGTTGAAGAAGGAGAGGTGGGTTGGAAGTTTATATAGGGTTTGGGTGTGGGGTTTTGATGTAGGTGGAGGTGATAATAATTAGTGGAGAGGTGTTTGCATGTGGGGGATGATGATGATGGTAGCCTAGGGTTTAGGGCCGGCCAAGTACACATTCTGATAGGGTTGCATTGGGAAAAGGGTTATGAGGGATTATATATATATATATATATATATATATATATATATATATATATATATATATATATATATATATATATATATGGGGGTATGTGGTATAGATGGCTCCATTTTAAATGGATGGCCTAGATAAGAGATGGAGAAAAATAAATAAACAAAAAATAGGGGAGAAAGAGAGGGTTGAACGGTCAAAGGGGAGAGGATTAATTCTTTATGGGTCTTGACCAATAGGATGGTGACACATCATTGCATTTTTTGCAATAAGATCCCCAACAATTAGAAAATTGCACAGAAAGTGGCTTTTGGGATTTAATGAGGGAAAATACCTTGTTTTGTGTAATGTAGTGGCTAGAAAGGATGTTTGGTGTTTAGTATGAACCTTGAGGGTGTAAATGGGAGTTTGGTTTGGTGTTGGATCTAGTTTTGGGTTAAGTTGGATCCTTACATCAATTTAATTAAAATTGATGTAAATGGTGTTCTAAAATTAATTGGAAGTACATGGGATTAAAATTAGGTGGAACACATGTGTCATGAATGTAGAAGACTCAGAATAGAATATTATCCTAATTTGGGTTGTTCAAAATGGGTCGAGATTGTGTCTCCAATTTCGATTGGAATGCACAAGGACACAAAGTTAGATTTATATCAAATTAAATAATAAATGTTTGCGACTAAAATTGTGCGACTAAAATGTAGCACAAGAGAGCTTAATTATGAGTTACATAAAGGTCAGAATAGAAGGCTGGCACGTCTAGGACAAAAATGTAAAATTTGTTGGAAGACAAAAGCTAGGGTAGCACTCCAAATATCGAAGCAACGGTATGGCGCAACAATAAAATAAAATCATGGTAATTAATTATAACCCTAAATAATTAATCCTGAAATAATACGATTTAAATCCACAATCCTATATTTTGATCAGGGCTTCATCTAGTGGGCTTCTAGGTCTAGTCTACTAACTCATGCATTACGAACATTATATATATATATATATATATATATATATATACACATATAATGTAATTAATTAAAATAATTTCACACAATACTTGTTATAAACAAAAAAGTCAAAAATACCCCTATTTTTAGGATGTGGTAGTGACAGAAGGAGAGGGAGAGGTGGTCCAGTCGGGTTGGAGAGGTTGATGGAAGGTGGCTCGGGATGACTGGGTGTGTGAGGGCGGCGGTTCAGGCATGTCAAGGCTGATGGGGAAGCCGGAAACGATGAGGTGATAATGGTGTGGGGGCTCAGGGACGGTCGGCTCCGGCGTGGGCTCCGGCGGAAGGAAGGTGATGGTGGTAATGGTGGTGATCTGAGGATGTTCAGGCGGAGGTGAAGTCGAGGAGAGTCGGGTGCTGCTGTCGTCGACTCCGGTGGAGAAAAGAGGACATGGAAGAGAGAAGAGGTCGTGGCTTGGGAATTCGGGGATGATAGTGGTGTTAATGGTGGTGGCATTACTGGCGGTGGTGACAGCGGGCTCAAGCGAGGATGTCGGGGTCTGGTTGGTGATTGACTGAGGAAGATGGTGACGGGCTGCTGCTCATCGGTAGAGTCGAGGAGGGTCCGGTGATCAGGAGTCGGGGATGGCCGGAGAAGATGGCCGCGGTCGTCGGTTGCTCCGGCGAATATGAAGGAAGGGGGTGGCGGTGAACAATAGAGGGAGAGGGGTGTCGGCTGGTTTAGGTTAGGGGTGATGGTGACATATAAAAAAAGAGAAAAGGAAAAAGTTGTTTATATATGTGGGGAATAGGGTTGGGTGTTAACATAGGTAGTTGGGTCTTGGTCAACATCCTTGAAAATGGGCCTTAGCTTCACATGTTGGTATTGGAGGGCTAGGATTTGCATTGTTTGAAATGCATGGCTAGGATTTGATGAGGGATGATGTTGTGTGTTGCACATCCCAAAAATTATGGGAAAAATTCATATGAAGCAAAAATGGGTTTCTTCGTATGTTGTGTCAAATGGTGTGGACACCTTAATATATTTTTGCATAAAAAGTGCCAAACAATTAGAAAATTGCACAAAGATGGAAATTTTATTAAATTAATTAAAATTAATGCAAAAGGTATTCTAAAATTAATTAGAAGTACATGGGACTAAAATTAGGTGGAACACAAGTGTCATGGACGTAGAAGACTCAGAATAGAATATTATCATAAATTGGGTTGCACAAAACAGATCAAGATTGTGTCTCCAATTTCGATTGGAACGCACAAGGATACAAAGTTGAATTTATTTAGAATTAAATATAAACATCTGCGATGAATATTGTGCGACTAAAATGTAGCACAAGAGAGCATAATTATAAGTTACACAAAGGTCAGAATAGATGACTGGTACGTCTAGGATAAGGGTATAAAATTTGTAGGAAGGCAATGGCTAGTGTAGTGCTCCAATTATCGAAGCAACGGTAAGGTGCACTAAGTGATATAAATATTATAAAATTATCTAAAACACAGTGTTCTATTTCTAATTTGATTCAAACTAGCCCTAGTCTCTCTATCTAAGCCAAGTAGGACTAATTTTGGGTGAGGGAGTTTACACCTCCCACTCGAGATCCAAATTCCCTTACTTCAAGGAGCCCTCTCCAACCATTTAACCATTGACGGCAACCATCATCGACGGTTACAAGAATTGGAAGCACTCAATGAGAAATATCTCTTAGCTCAACAATACATTGAGCTGTACCAAGTGCGCCTCTCAGGAGCCTTCAATAAATGGGTCAAGGAAAGAACTTACCAAGTTGGTGACCTCGTCTTGAAGGTAAGAAGGACGATGGTTATGCCCCACAAGACGACCAATAAATTCTAACCTTAATGTGAGGGAATATTCATCGTGGAATTCGTGTTCTCCAAACGATATTTACCGCCTCGCAAAACCCAATGGCGACTTGGTCATGATGCCTATCAACGATAAGTTCCTCAAAAAGTACTATGTCTAGGCTAGACTTGTTCTCCCCTTATTATCAGCAGGACAATCAAGATATATGTAATTTCCCTCCGTAGGTGCCTAAGCACATCACGCACTCTCTTTTCACAAAATCTGGATAAAACCATTGTATGTATTCAGGAATCCTGAATACGCAATAGACAGAAGATCCTCAAAAGCTCCCCAACGGAGACACCTTCAGGTCTATCCAAACTTTCGGGTAGATCATTCGTAATCAGTTCCCTTGGGCATTAGTTCATGTCCACATCACCTCTGAACTACTGTCCTAACAGTTCTTCCTAGTTGAGTTTGCCATGTCCATATTATCTTTGAGCAAACATCTCTATATGACTATCGATTATCACATCCATAATAGCTCTGATGTCCATCATCATTTAAACTTATCATCCATACTTAACTCTAAGTACGCCAGCGATGTTAAGGCCACAAAATCTATCACGTCCATATCACCTCTGGTAGGGTTCCTTTTCGAACTTATTACTTGCACTCAAGTGCATAAGAAGTAATGAAGCCATGAAACCTATCACGTTCATATCACCTCTAATAGGGTTTTATTTTAAACTTATTACTTGCACTATAGTACAAAAAAAGTAATATGTCTACCAAAGATCCTCCAGTGGGGTGTCCTCAACAAAAGCAAATAGTTCACATCCATATTACCTATGAACTATGAGCTGCCTATGTTCTCCATCTAAAGAAAACAACCATGTCCATATTACCTCTGGTTTATTTTTTTTCTTCCACAAAAATACCACCATGATCGTACCTAGCAAATCTGCTTAATTATCGGTTATACACCACATTATCCCTACCATCAAAGATAATGTCTCCACCGAACCTCCTTAATGGAACTACTTTTACCTATCACGTTTATACTACCTCTGATAGGGCTTAGCGTTATCCCCATTATGATATTATACTACGTCCATATTACCTCTAGTATAAATACTCATAGCCAAGATATCCACAACAACAAGAAGAGTTCTAAACAAGAAGTCTCGGGTGGGATGATTAGCCCCGCCACTTCCACACATCCTGGCCGCATATGGAGAGAATCTATAGTGAGCTAGTTTGGAAGATTGCAGAAAATTCTTCGGGTAATGTACTTATTTGTCATGAACAACGAAAATTATGATATCCTTCCATGCTCCATAGGGACTCGAGCAATCCGAGAAAGCCCCTTGATAAAATGTGCTCAATCCGACAGCTCAAAGCACGAAAAAAGAGACCAAGTCCGCTGCGTCGAATAGTCAGATGCAGCAAGTTATGTGGCCATATCTCATGCGCCAACATAACCCAAAGCGCCAAGTGAAAAAATACGCCAAGCAGAAGGATACTTTATAGATGCGTCGTTGTAGTTCATGTTGTTATCTCCTCCATGCTTCTGTTCAAAGTACTCTTAACTTAAAAAACTTATAAAGTTTAAAGTTCAGAAGCTTTGAAAGGGCTTTTATAGAAGCATGAAAAATCTCTACCATACGCCAATAGTAAGTAATCAAAGGCCATATACCGAAGTGATCAAGTCCCCTACGCCATAATAATCCAGTGTTATGCGTCGACCGTTACATAACTAGTGTTCCCATATGCCAGCAGTGCCATACGCCACTAAGTAACTTGTATTTGGATGCGCTAGCAGTACCATGAACTACTACTCTCTCAAGCATCCCCATGCGCCAAGCGAAAGGACACTTCACAGATTTGCTTTTGCAGTTCCTTCTGTTATCTCCTCCATGCTTCTGTTCAAAGTATTCTGAACTTAAAAAAACTTACAAAGTTTAGAAACTTTGAAGGCGATCTTATAAAAGCATAAAAATTATGCAGGCCGCATAGAGATCATAATAAAAGTAGGTCGCAGAAGAGCCACAAAGAGCCTATGCGGCCCGAATAAACAAGGAGTTGGAAGCCGCATAAATAGAACCCATGCGGTCTGAATAGCCACGAAGTAAGGGGCCGCAAGAGATCCCCTCATATGATATTCAATGCCTGTCAAATGTTCTGACATACCACTCATCACCAAGAGTACTTCGAGTATTGTGAGAGTGGCGATGGCTCATAAAAAGTTGAAAAGTCACATCAGTGCATTAATAACTTCGTCAGATGTGTCATGCCACGTGTTTTCTTATATGCGGCTACAGTCCTATGCGGTCTCGTCATCATTCGACCAAAGTGTCCATTCGACCAAGGCCAGACGAGAGATAGCATGCAGCCACAACGCCATGCGGCCAAAGTAGCCATGAGACCAAGGCTAAAGGAGAGCACGTATGCAGCCATGACTCTATGTGTTATCGACTCTATGCGCCCAAAGTGTCCATAAAACCTAGGCTGGATGAGAGCACGTATGCATCCACGCCTCCATGCAACCAAAGTGTCCATAAGACCTAGGTCGAATGAGAGCACATATGCGGCCACGACTCTATGTCTCCCTCAGTTTGCATGATCTTTTCTATTATAACCAAAAAGATCTTCCAACAATCAGTGTTGATCACGTATCCAGATGACCAAGTCACGTACACAATGGGTTGAGAACGACCCATCTCATAACCGAGATTTTATCAACAGCATCTCATAACCAAGGCCATATGGCAGCATGCCCTTGCTATACGTCTACAGTTGTAACTGTATTCTATAGAAGGAGCCCTACACGGCCACCAAATAGAGGCATATGCGGCACCTATAGCCCATCTACATGATGAATATAAATAAGAGGAACTTGAACGTTCCTAGGATCCTCTTTTCAGAGACCATACCTCCCTCCCCTCCGGCGAGCTAGTTATGTGACAAAAGCTCAAGAGAGAGAAAAGAGAATAGAACATCCTTATTCCCTCGTCGGACCATCAACGGAGTAAATGGGTCCCTGCAGTACTCGATCTTCATCGTCACATTTCCAGATCAAAAATTTTGTATGAAGATTTTTTGTCTAGGATTTTCTTGTACTCTTTGTTTATTTTTAAACAAAATTTTTCCAAACTTATCCCGATGGCAAACACATATGACTCACTATGACAAAGTTGATAGATTGATAGCCATGATGGAAAATTAACAAGAATGATATGAAGCCTAGCAAAGGAAGGCTAAGGCTCGAGCTGTGGCACAACAAAAGTAGCTTCACTCTTTGACCTAGCTGGTAGCAGCACTAGCCGCGAACATCAGTGGATCTCCGACCGTTGCGGCACCTGTGGTAGCTGCAACAGTGCCTCAAGAAGTAGAATTGGTGGGAACTGATAAAAATTAACATGCGACCAAGAAGTTTCCTTTAAAGGTATTGAGTTCCTGAAGTTGAACCCTCAAGAGTTCGAGGAAAGGACCGCACCGGATAAGATGATGGAATGGATCGCAAAGTTCGAAAGATTGTTTGAGTTTGCTGGAGTACCGACGAACAAAAGGGTAACCTGTGCAGTCATGCAACTGCGATTATGAGCACACGATTGGTAGAAGATCAAGAAACATGACCTCGCCACAAGGCATTAGGACGACAAAATCACATAGAAAATATTCAAGGATGCATTTCTGGAATAGTATCTTTTGCCAACAGTCAGGCAGAGAAAGGAAGACGAGTTTACCGAACTTAAACAGGGGAACATATCCGTCAAAGATTACGAGTCAGAATTCTCCAAGCTTGCTAAATTTGCTAGCTCAATGATTCCTAACGAGGGGGGCCGTACACATCGATTTATTAAATGTTTGGATGACGACTTTAGAAATGATGCTATAAACCAGAAATGTACATCGTACATCAAAGCTTTTGAGACAGCTGTACAGAATGAACAGTTCACACCATGAAGTGCTCCTAAAAAGGCTTCGGCTAATAGAAACCCTACTGCTAAAAGATACCATAATGGAGAAAGAAAGGCCGATACTGAGAAGAAGGCCGATACAGATAAGTACCGTAGGAAAGAGTGCAGTTTCTGCGGAACTCGGAGCCACACTAAGGAAGTTTATCGTTCCTTTAACAAAGAGTGCTTTAGGTATGGACAAGTGGGTCATGAGATCAGAGATTGTCCGAACAAGAGGGCCGTACTACATAATCGAAACTACAATGTAGAGCGTGGGCAGAACCGGAACCCCGTGCCAGCTCCACCCAACAAATATACTGATTGGATGAGAAGAGCTAGAGTTTATCAGCTGAATATTGAGCGTGACATGAGCGGTCACGATATTGATGAGCCTGATTCCCTTGATTTCTTAATGTCTTAGTTCTCGACTCCTTGAATTCTTAAGTTTCGAGGAAAAAACTTTTTCTCGGTGGAGTATTATGTAGTATCCCGCTTCCAGCGGTTCACTAATGTATTACCTTTCATCTTGTGACTCAATTTTAAACTGAGTATCAGTAAAACCATACGAACCAATCGATAACGGACAAAGTGCAATGAACCATTTCAACTCATGGATCAGCTTCTATTGAAATGAGTCAAAGAGTTTTTGTTGGATATTTTTCTGCTTGGATTTTTTGGTTTGCGTTTTCATGTTGCTTTTTATGATTTGGTTTTCATAGTTCGCTTTCCTGGCTTGCACATTTATTTTGAATCATAAGAGAAAGTGATCGAAGGATGCTAACAAAGTGTTGGTACAATTTTAGGATGCATAACCAAGGAATGATCGCTGCATGAGGCTTCTTCATTCTCTCGTGTTGATTTATTCGGTGAGTGGCTTCGGCCCTTCGATGAATCCTTTTGTCTGCACGCCTTATAAAAAGAATCTCTAGTCAACTCAGTTATATGTCCCTAAGTTCAATGATACCATATTAACAAGATAAGCTAAAAGAAATGAACTAAATGCTTAAAATTATAGAATTGTTGCTTTACTTTCAAGTTAATATTATATGGCTGTTACTTATATACTGCTCAACAGGAATGTGTATAGAGAACCTCTTATGGTTTGACAAGTGTTTAATTTGAAAAGAAAGAAGATGGAAACGTGTGCTTGTTGTTCAGAATTGTGTATAGTAGTATTTTATTTGATAGATGTTTCATGTCATGCATTGGTGTGAGACTCGTCTCATAGTATTCATATTTTATACAGATACGTATTTTGTGCTAGTTATTGTATTTTATTGGATCTCGAGGAAGCTCAAAAATTATTAAAATTAAACCTTTACTACCTGACTGGTATACCGACGAAATACTATAGTATACCGATGGTATACTGCCCAGCAGATATTTGTTTCACTTTCAAGATATTTTTGAGATATTTTTGAGATATTTTAAAGATAAATAGTACTCGAGATATTTTATTTTCTTCTTTCTCTTTCTCTCTCCTCTCTTCTTCATTCTCTCTTGAGCTTGGAAGCGTAGTCTTGAGACCTGGAGTGTGGTTTCTGAACCCCTTCGTGGTGGTGGACTAGAAGATTAGGCTGTGAGATTGCATTAGGCAAGTACACCTTGTCGATTTTGTTATTGTACTTTTCTGGAGCTTGGTTATTGCTTTCTAGCTTATTTTATTTTCTGTCATTTTACTTTCCAGGTGCTTAGTTATTTTACTTTCTAGCTTATTTTACTTTCTGTCATTTTACTTATTTTACTTTCTGTTATTTTACTTTCCTGGAGCTTGGTTATTACTTTTTATCTTAGACTTATTTTTTATAGTTGTTCATATCGTGATTTCTAGCCTAGTGACCGTCTCGATTTTGATTTCTGGTAGAATCTCGTTCCGTCCTTTTTGGTAACTCGGTAACAAAAAAGGTATTGGAGTTGTGACCGTGAGATTTAGTCCATATTGTGATATGAGACTTAACCTAGACTTGACTTCCTGTTAGACTTTATTCTGGTAATTTTTGGAATTTAATTTGGGTACCAAAAACCAGACTTGATTTAACCATGTTTATTGTTGAAAAATGTCATACCGACGGTATACTACAGTATATCGAAGATATACCGATTTCAACCGATCTGAATTCTAGACATTTTTGTGTGAACCCTATAGGCATATAGACAGTGTACTGGGTTATGCTGACGGTATACCGGTCTTGCCGATTTTCTTAGATATTTGTCTTGGTCGGCATATCGACTGTGTACTGGGCTATGTCGATGGTATACCGATTTGTGAAACTTTATTTACTAGTAACTTTTTGTCTACTTGGAATGGCATACCAACGATATAATACAATATAACGACGGTATACCAATTTGTTGGAATCCAGAACTTGCTGTATTTTTTCTATCTCTGGACTGGTGTACTGATGGTGTACTGGACTGTACCGACGGTATACCGATCATGTACTTTCTTTAAAAATTCTCAATTTTTGTGATTTTATTTTGAAACTTTTGGCTTTTGCTTGGATATGCGATTACTTGATCGGATTTGGACATGAACTTACATGGCTTCAGATGACATAACTGGACTTGACTTTACTTTACTCAATTTTACCTGGCTTTGCCCGGTTATACGTGATGACATGATTGATTGGACTTGAATTGGCATAACTTTATCGGACTTAACTTGGCATAATTTTATTTGGCTTCATCGAACATGGCTTGACTTGGTTTCATCTGGCTGGACATGGCTTCACAGGTTGTACATAGCTTTACCTAGTTTCACATGGCTTTACTTGGTTTTACCTGGATTGACATGGCTTCACTTGGATTTATCCGGCTTCACTTGGTTTCACGTGGCTTGATTATTGTCGTGGCATACATGAGTCTGGTTGTGCAATGTATATTAAATATCTTTATATTACTATTAGAAATTAATTTGTCTGTATCATCTCTAGAATAGATTTTGCGGAATACTACACCCGAATTCATAAAAGAAACTGCTAGGGGTTAAATAATTAGAAATTCACTTAGTACATGGCTAGGGATTTTCCTAGATTGCATGTAGTCCCAGTTTTTTGTACTGTTATCTTGAGGGGTATCCAGTGGTTTATATTGTGGCGTACCTTGAGGAGTATCCAGTTGGTTGTGTGTATGGATATCCCGGACGGACTACAGGGGCATGCGATCAGAAGGAACTCTAGCATCGCGTTGTATTATAAAGTTAGTTATTAAGGATTGTGATAACCCTAGTTAGTTAAAGTATCAAGCCAAAATTACAAGATTTGCCGTGATTGATGAATGCCGGTTAGTCTAGGCTTTACATGATCACCTTGACTTCTACACTTGTTACTTCCTTATTGATTATCATATCCAGATATGTCTCACTGCAGGTTTTATATTATTTATTATCCTGAGAACTTTTATATTAAGTCTTTACTTTCCAGTATTTGTATTGATTGTGTTATTATTTTAAGTTCCTATATTGGCTTCCTTTGTGGTATTTGCTATTTGGGGGTCTGACCCAACTGGTTTTGTATGACCAGATCCAGTAGCAGCATCGGAGGATCTTTCATACTTTCCAGGGGATTGTGGCCACCCGGAGCACTAGATCGCTTGGGTGGGTTTTCTTACTTCTTTACCCTTTTGTACATTCTATTTTGTTGGTGTTTAGCTACTGAGCACGTGTTTAGCTCATATTTTGGTTTGATCAATATTAGCATGATTGACATATCCTAGGGTTGATCATGTATGATTCAGATTCTAGCTAGTTTATTCATTCTGTGTTTACTAGCATCAAGATTATTTGTATATTATAGTTTGGGACGCTTTACTATTATATTTTAGCTGATCTTACATCTTGTTATTATTTCTGTTGTTCTTGTGATTGAGATACTAGGGTTATTGGACCTAGACTTGACTGTTGGTTTGTAAAAGTGACCCCTCACATCTTACAGCTTTACCGTATATACGGAGTACCGGAGTTCTCTAAGTATACGTAGCTGGCATTGTCAGTCCCACTTTCCAGTATACGTAGTCATTCCCCTTCATCCCTTGTTATTTTCTTCATCCTTGATTCTTGTTATGTTATCTGCTTATTCGTTGATCTATCATGTCCTCCGTTTGATTCTTGTGTCCTTAACTTTCAGGGGCACTGTTCTGGTTACTATCGACCAGACGGATCGAGTGCAGCTCGAGGAGGGTCAGCATTTAAGAGCCCTATATATTCTTGGAGATCGACCTCAACATTCAAGGGCATAGTCTAGAGTAGATCCCAAGGCAGATCGGACAGCAGTATCGGACCAGCAGGCAGAACCTGTGTACCCAGTTCAGCCCGAGCAGCCAAAGGGTATTACCCGAGCACTGATAGATGTTATTCGAGGTTTCATGATGACCCAACAGCACCAGGGTAAAGTAATCACTCAGTTAGTCCAGACAACATTGGAGCGAGGTGGTTCTCATATTCATAATTATGCGGCCAACTTTAGGCGTCTCAGTCCTCCGTACTATTATGGTACAGAAGACACGATTTTGTCTGATGCTTGGCTGCAGGACATTGAGGCCTTCTTAGAGGCAACATAGACTCCGGCTAGAGAGCGTGTAGCAGCAGTGAGGCTACAGTTGTTGGACTTGGCTCGTGACTGGTGGAAAGTGCAGGAGGTTTCTCTCATAACACCGATTCCAGGGACAGTTTTTCTTGAGAGGTTTCAGGCGAGTTACTTTGACGTGGTGGCACGTTACGAGCTTCAGCAGAGATTTAACAACCTCAGGCAGGAGTGCAGGACCGTCGATGGTTATGCGATGGAGTTTGCGAGATTTAGTCGGTTTGCTCCCACTTTGGTAGCGATCGAGTTGAGAGGGAGAGGAAGTTCCAGCAGGGACTTTATTTAGAGATTATTTTGGCGGTAGAGCAGCATGAGTTTCAGACCTTTGATGAGGTGATGCGGGCAGCCATGAGGTATGAGTACACATCGTAGAGGATTATCGATCGAGTTGGAAGTCAGAAGAGGCCCAATATTTTAGGAGGGTCAGCATCATATTCATCAGCACCAGCTCCAGCAGTTCGAGCCCTAACGATTGGATCATTGAGGATGACATCATTATCTCAGCAGTCTTTTAGATGTTTCCTCAACAGAGGCAGTCATCTTCTTCTTTTTTCATAGTTGTTTCCATTGCAAAAATTCTGGATATATTATATCATAGTGTCATAGGGCACAAGGATTGTGCTTGGTGTGTGGGGCATCAGACCATATGGTTGGAGCATGTCCTAGGAGGAACCATACTGGATAATTATCTGCCTAGTCAGTAGTTCGGCCAGTAGCGTCACAGTACCGGGCACCAATACTAGTACAGCAGCAACAGGTTCAAAGGCCTTTGCCTCCAGTGGCTCAGGCATTGCAACAGAGGCTGCAACAGTATGCGCAGGCCCAGCACAAGCGAGACCTAGAGGTCAGCAACAGAGGGGACCAACACCTAGAGGGCAAGGTCGATCCTTATTACTATCGATGGAGGAGGCTTTGGCAGCAGGAGAGGTGGCAGCAGGTACCATTCTCGTCCACTTTTATTTAATTTTAGCTTTATTTGATTCTAGTATATCTAATTCATTTATATCTACACGCTTTGCGACACAAGTTGGATTAGAGTCCTAGTCCTTACCTATAAGGTTGAATATAATTACTGGTAATGGTCTCTTGGGAGTAGATATAGTATATCCCTCGTATAGAGTTATAGTATGCGGGAGAGAGTTTCTCGTGAGACTGATAGAGTTTCCTATGGGCGATTTTGATATCGTCCTTGGGATAGTTTGGTTGAGTGCGAGACTGAGGAGTTCTCATTCTTGAGAGGTGCAGTAGAGTTGTAAACTCCCTCACCCAAAATAGGTATTTGTATATATTTTATATTATTATATTATTATAGATATTGAATTTCTTTAAAGTATTCTGTTATTTAATTTGAAAATGAATTTCTCGATATATTTACTTATATAAATATTTATTTAGAATCATTTTTAGGTTATTTTAGATTTTTAAAATTAATTAGGATTTATTTGGATATATATAGTCTTAATATTAGATAGATGCTAATTTAGTGTTAATAGATATTAATAAGTTTTTATAAATTATTTGTATTATATTTAATTATATTCAAGATTATAAATTATTGATATAGATTCAAACTCTACTTTAAATTAATTCAAATCCTGAACCTACTAGGAAAGCAACTTAATGTATATCATATCCTTATTTAAATTCATCATAATCCTATCCAAATTAACCAATCCTAGTCGTATTTAATTAAGTAGTGTCCACATTATAAATACCCCATCATTCATATTTTTCTTCCCCAAATTCCTCTCTTTTTCGTCCAAAAATAGTCAAAATTCGTCATAAATTTAGCCTCATTTTCTACTAGTTATGACGAATTAAAAAGACGATATCTCCTAGCTCCGGACTCCAAACGTGCTCCAGTTTTTTTTGTTAAAATGATAATGAGGTTAGATTTCTGATTATATAAATTAATTTTCTCAATTATTAGTATTAAATTCTCAAAAATTCGTAGAGCACAGCATGTCCGAAAATAGACGTGTTTTGATGTATTCGCGATTCCGGGAGAACCAGGAATCAGAATTATGAACCGTTTAAAGTTTCGGAAAGATAATATCGAGATAATCGACATATATTTTTCTCAGAATTTATTTCGAATTATTTACATACTGTTAATTCTGTAGAACTTCTAGGTTAGAATTTAACCATCGGTGCACAATACAAAATTTGTATGTGCCATAATTACCAAACGAATTTGAATTCGGACGAGCTGTAAATTCTAGCATATTTTTGACGCTGAAATCTATAGGAAATCATGCATAAAAGTTGAGTTTGTGTCGGTTGACTTTTTGGTCAACAGATCGCCTCGATTTGCATGCCATGAGTCTCGAGTTGATAAAATTCAGTTTCTTTGGACAAAATTTAGGAATTAACATAAAAATCAGAATAATAAGATTAAAATAGGATTTTAGAGTAATTATTCCAGAATTAAATAAATTAAAATAAATTATCTTTTGACGTGATAAATTTATAATACATAGGCTATTTGGACTGTGACTTGGACTCTGATTCATACCAGCAGCAGGACCCCAGGCAAGATACCTTGCCAAATTGTTTACAGTACTTTGCATGCTATTTATATTTCTGTTTATTTATTGCATTCTGTATATTTCTTGCATGTGTAGTTTTATTTCAGTCATTACTATGTATTAGATATGTTGACACACACATGGCACTTAGTATCATAGAGGACAATTATTAGGCGTATGGGCTTTTAACCACTCTGGTAACACCGTAGTCACTAGCACGCACTATGGTGGGTCGTGTCCGATGGTCGCTACCCCCGAGGTATGTCGATTGATGGAGTCCGAGGGTCGCTACCCCAGAGGTATGTCGGCTGATGATGTCCACTGACGAGCGTGATGTTGTGAGGATTAGATCGAGTAGCCTACCCTTGCCCATACGTCAAAAAGTTGTCCTTATTTGCATTCATATAGATGGTCTTGTACAGCGTACTTATTTATTTTCAAATTATATGCATGTTTACTGTATTCAAATTGGCTCGTATTTTCTGTATCTTGTTACGTCCCTCTGAGGACCTGGTCCGCTGCCAGGTGTATCTTTTCTTGAGTATTTGCAGGAGCGCAGATTTGGATGGTTACATGTGATCCGAGGATGTCTTCTCTTCGAGCTGTGATGGATAGCTGGTATTTTTATATTGTGTTGTGGTATTATACTTATATTGTATTTACCTCTCCATTCGAGTTGGTAGTGAATTTGTCTCCATCCAACTATCATCCTTAGATACTCCTTATTGAGATCTAGTTTCATAGATATTGGTCATTTATTTCTATATAATTTTGGTGGATGAGATTTAGATTATACCCTGTGACTTGTGATATATGTTTTATACCACTTATGGATTTGATATTCATATTACAGCGTACGTGTGGATTTGATTTCCATATATTGGAGTTGCCATATCCATGCGGCTGGCATGCTTACGTGTCCTAGTCCTACGTATTTTTGGGACTGGAGCGTGACATGTTTTTGTGGTGGCCCATGCAGGTCGAGAGCATATTGTCTCGGTTACGTTACTGTACCGAACAAGCGTGCCCCTAGGACTAGAGTATAGGATCTCATCCACAATTGACTGTGATTCATCTCTTCCTATCTATTCTATTTTGAATAATTGTATCCTGCTTGATTCATGTGCTTCCCTAATAGTTCCTTGAGTATAGTCTTCTGCTAGAATATAGGAACCCCTGTTATTATGATGATAATTAGAGTAGCACACCTATTAAGAATACAACGAGAATATAGACACACCACTAAGTTTAGAATATCTAGTGAACCTAGAATTCCTTATCTTTAGATTGTTATACCATTACCCCTTGATGTATTAAGAAGACTTGAGAGTAGTATAGACACTACTAGAGTTAGTTAGAAGTTTTACCATAATGTTTGACACCTAGTATCACATAGTCTTTTGACCTATTAATTGAAGTGTAACCGAATGATATTTATCGCATGCTAGCAAAAGACGACAGTGTTTATTCAGACCATAGAATTTAGAGGTCCTTGCCCTATTTGGTCGACTAGCGACTTAGATAAGAAGGTTGTATGATAACTGTAGAGATTGTAGAGTCTTTTATTATTATTGCTTATGTTGTTTTTGCTTTTGCGAACTTGAATTATTTTGTAACTTCTCACATCATAATCCAGCGTTATATTTTCTGTGCTACCTTGAATTATGCTGCTATTATAGCCTAGTTTTTGCAAGCTTAATCTTATATCGAGCTTGTTCATGACATATGTGTTATTGGGGCCTGATCAACCACACTAATACAAATTGTCTAATCAGAATCAGTGTATTATGGTCTAGCTAGCCATAATGCGCCTGATTCGCCCTTCGTAATAGTATTTTACGTGGATTGAGATGTATAGTGGACCAGTAGACAAATATACTTACCCTCTAGATACGACAAAGCATATCATATCAAGTACATAACTGTACCGATGTGAGCATTCGAATAGGAAATTACCAAATTAAGATTTCAATCCACAACTGTCTTGACAATTCCTATTTGAATTCTTTAAACGCTTTGATTCCCATACTTCCATTCTATTACCCCTCCTTGAACTCTTTTTCGTTGCTTTCCGTCTTCCCTTGTTTCGGAAAGACAAAATCTCGTGCTTGGATATAAGTGATACACGGATAGTACAAGATATACCCCATAGGCCAATCACATTATTTGGTGACTATCTTTCATAATTGATTAAGGGCATATCACATATGATATAGTTGGTGTTAAAGTTTTGAGGATTAAATGACATGAGAAAATAAATTGAGGAATATTTTTCTTAAGTGTAAGAGCCTTATGTGATAGATGGGTAAATTCTAAGTTGGGTAGAAATTGCATTATTAAACTTGAGGAGAATTCTTTTAGATTGTGATCAAGTAGGATTAGATTGAGAGATTAAGTCCGTTTAAATGTGGAGAATTTTAAAAGAAGGATTAAGATAATAAGGATTTAATGAATTTTAAAAATCTTGATATTGAGGACCCAATATTTATACCTTGAGCACATGATTTAAATTTTGAATATTGAAGGATGAATCATCGATTTAAATTTTTAGGATAAATATAGAATTTTAGACTTGAACAATTGGTTAATTAGATTTAAATTTTATAATTTGATGATTTGAATTAAAAGTTCAATTTTGATTGTTGGGTCACCTATTTGAAATATTGAGGATGTAAATTGAGTTTAAATATTTGAATAGTACAAAATTCTTAAGTTAAGAATAGGAATAAGATTTGATTAGAATTGTTTATTGTTCAAAGTCTAGAGGAGATTATGATAGTTGAAAATTATGATATAAATTTTGATGTGGGATGTCATATAGACTTGAGTTAGATTTGGATGTTGATTATTTAAAAATCGAGAAGAGATTACGACAGGTTGAATTTTGATTTAAACAGTGGTTATCTTAATTTTGAAGTGATCGCGATAGATTTGAATAGATTTTATTATTTAAATTTTTGCAAGAGATTGCGATTGACGTACCTTATGTACGAATGTGAAGGATTTAACAAATTATGCCTTATTTTAATTTCGAGGACGAAATTGTTTTAAGTTGGGTATATTGTAAACTCCCTCACCCAAAATAGGTATTTGTATATATTTTATATTATTATATTATTATAGATATTGAATTTCTTTAAAGTATTCTGTTATTTAATTAGCAAATGAATTTCTCGATATATTTACTTATATAAATATTTATTTAGAATCATTTTTAGGTTATTTTAGATTTTTGAAATTAATTAGGATTTATTTGGATATATATAGTCTTAATATTAGATAGATGCTAATTTAGTGTTAATAGATATTAATAAGATTTTATAAATTATTTGTATTATATTTAATTATATTCAAGATTATAAATTATTGAGATAGATTCAAACTCTACTTTAAATTAATTCAAATCCTGAACCTACTAGGAAAGCAACTTAATGTATATCATATCCTTATTTAAATTCATCATAATCCTATCCAAATTAACCAATCCTAGTCGTATTTAATTAAGTAGTGTCCACATTATAAATACCCATCATTCATATTTTTCTTCCCCAAATTCCTCTCTTTTTGGTCCAAAAATAGTCAAAATTCGTCATAAATTTAGCCTCATTTTCTACTAGTTATGACGAATTAAAAAGACGATATCTCCTAGCTCCGGACTCCAAACGCGCTCCAGTTTTTTTTGTTAGAACGATAATGAGGTTAGATTTCTGATTATATAAATTGTTTTTCTAAATTATTAGTATTAAATTCTCGAAAATTCGTAGAGCACAGTATGTCCAAAAATAGACGTATTTTGATGTATTCGCGATTCCGGGAGAACCAGGAATCAGAATTATGAACCGTTTAAAGTTTCGGAAAGCTAATATCGAGATAATCGACATATATTTTTCCCAAAATTTATTTCGAACTATTTACATACTGTTAATTCTGTAGAACTTCTAGGTTAGAATTTAACCATCGGTGCACAATACAAAATTTGTATGTGCCATAATTCCCAAACGAATTTGAATTCGGACGAGCTGTAAATTCCAGCATATTTTTGACGCTGAAATCTACAGGAAATCATGCATGAAAGTTGAGTTTGTGTTGGTTGACTTTTTGGTCAACAGATCGCCTCGATTTGCGTGCCATGAGTCTCGAGTTGATAAAATTCAGTTTCTTTGGACAAAATTTAGGAATTAACATAAAAATCAGAATAATAAGATTAAAATAGGATTTTAGAGTAATTATTCCAGAATTAAATAAATTAAAATAAATTATCTTTTGACGTGATAAATTTGTAATACATAGGCTATTTGGACTGTGACTTGGACTCCGATTCATACCAGCAGCAGGACCCCAGGCAAGATACCTTGCCAAATTGTTTACAGTACTTTGCATACAATTTATATTTCTGTTTATTTATTGCATTCTGTATATTTCTTGCATGTGTAGTTTTATTTCAGTCATTACTATGTATTAGATATGTTGACACACACATGGCACTTAGTATCATAGAGGACAATTATTAGGCGTATGGGCTTTTAACCACTCTGGTAACACCGTAGTCACTAGCACGCACTATGGTGGGTCGTGTCCGATGGTCGCTACCCCCGAGGTATGTCGATTGATGGAGTCCGAGGGTCGCTACCCCAGAGGTATGTCGGCTGATGATGTCCACTGACGAGCGTGAGGTTGTGAGGATTAGATCGAGTAGCCTACCCTTGCCCATACGTCAAAAAGTTATCCTCATTTGCATTCATATAGATGGTCTTGTACAGCGTACTTATTTATTTTTAAATTATATGCATGTTTACTGTATTCAAATTGGCTCGTATTTTCTGTATCTTGTTACGTCCCTCTGAGGACCTGGTCCGCTGCCAGGTGTATCTTTTCTTGAGTATTTGCAGGAGCACAGATTTGGATGGTTACATGTGATCCGAGGATGTCTTCTCTTCGAGCTGTGATGGATAGCTGGTATTTTTATATTGTGTTGTGGTATTATACTTATATTGTATTTACCTCTCCATTCGAGTTGGTAGTGGATTTGTCTCCATCCAACTATCATCCTTAGATACTCCTTATTGAGATCTAGTTTCATAGATACTGGTCATTTATTTCTATATAATTTTGGTGGATGAGATTTAGATTATACCCTGTGACTTGTGATATATGTTTTATACCACTTATGGATTTGATATTCATATTACAGCGTACGTGTGGATTTGGTTTCCATATATTGGAGTTGCCATATCCATGCGGCTGGCATGCTTACGTGTCCTAGTCCTACGTATTTTTGGGACTGGGGCATGACAAGAGTCACCGGAGGTTACACCGATGATGGCAGAGACTGAGGAGGCACAGTTTCCCAGGGTAGTTTATAATTTTTCTAACATATTTCCAGACGAGCTACCAGATGTACTACCAGTTAGAGACATAAAATTTTATATTGATTTAATCTCGGGAGCAGAGCCAGTATCAGAGAGAGTTTGTAGGATATCACCATCTGAGTTAGAGATCTTGTACCAGGTGATTGAGTAGTTGAGAGCTAAGGGATTCATTACACCTAGTGTATCGCCTTGGGGAGCCCCATTACTTCTTGTTATAAAAAAAGATTGTTCATCGCGTTTAGTTATTGATTATAGAACACTAAATACGACAACCATTAAGAACAAGTATCCTTTATCCAAGATAGATGACTTGTTTGATCAGCTCAGTGGGGCAACTATATTTTCTAGGATCGATTTACGGTCTGGGTATCATCAGATCAGAGTCATAGAGCAGGATATACCCAAGACGACATTCAGATCTAGATATGGTCATTTGGAGTTCCTAGTTATGCCATTTGGAGCGACCAACGCACTAGCTATATTCATGTCATTCATGAATAGCATCTTCATGCCTTACTTAGACCAGTTTGTGATAGTGTTTATTAATGATATCTTGGTCTATAGTCGGAGTGAGGATGAGCATGAGTAATATCTTCACGTAGTTCTTCAGATTCTTCAAGAGCAACAGTTGTACGCGAAGTTCAGCAAGTATGAGTTCTGGATTGATCGTATCTCATTCTTGGGGTATATCATTTTTGGTGGAGGAGTCGAGATGGATCCCAAGAAGGTGGAGGCTATTGAGAGTTGGCCAATACCCTGTACAACTTTAGATATATTTTCTTGGGTCTAGAAGGCTACTATAGACGGTTTATGGCAGATTTTGTTAGAATCTTTGCACCCTTCACAAGGACGACGTGTAAGGATGTGCACTTTGAGTGGTCAGATGCTTGTCAGACTTTTTTCGAGAAGCTCAAGCAGAGTTTGATTTTGGCTCATATTCTGACACTTCCAGTGGGACCAGGTGGGTTCTTAATTTATTATGATGCCTCAGGAGTTAGATTCGGGTGTGTCCTTATGAATCATGGCAGAGTGATAGATTATTTCTCTCGGCAGCTTTGATACCATGAGAAGAGTTATCCGATGCATGATCTTGAGTTGGCACCTGAAGTGTTTGTACTTAAGCTCTGGAGACATTACCTATATGGTGATCGAGTGGAGATCTTCACAGACCAAAATAGCATGAGATATGTATTCATACAGAAGAAACTTAACATGCAACAAAGGAGGTAGCTCAAGTTATTGTCAAACTACAATCTTAACTTCATTATCATTCGAGGAAGCCAATGTCGTAGCAGAAGCCTTGAGCAGTTTAGGAGGAGCTTACTTCTTGATAGAGCAGCGCCATATTTTGGAGGATCTGCAGGAGATGGGTATCGAGATAGTATTACCTGGTGATATCGATTTTATGGCGAGTCTACTGGTTCAGTCTTCTATAGTTAAGAAGATCAGAGAAGACTGGTGATGTCAGACTTCAGAAGCTCAGAGCAGGGTGTGAGTTAGGACATAGACCAGAGTTGAGCATTCATGAGGATGAGACTCTCAGGTTTGGGAGTCAACTTTATTGATTGAGAAGAGATTTCCGACTGGAGATTATGTCAGAGGCCCACATTTCTCAGTACTCAGTGCATCTAGGAGGTCAGCAGGTCAAGGCTGAGCATCAGAGATCGGCTGGACTACTTATGCCTTTACTGATTTCGGAGTGGAAGTGGGACCATATTACTATGGACTTTATGACCGTTCTTCCTAGATCCCCGTCTGGCAGAGATGTTATATGGGTTATAGTGGATCGACTCACAAAGGTTATTCACTTTCTTTCTTTTAGAGTGGGCCAGCCAACAAAGCAGCTAGCTGAGATGTACATGAAATAAATAGTCAGATTATATGGCATGCCAGTTAGCATAGTCTTATATAGAGATTCACAGTTCATGTCTCATTTCTGGCAGAGCCTATAACAGAATCTGGGTACTAGGTTGAAGTTTAGTTCAGCCTATCATTCGCAGACGGGCAGTCGGAGCATACTATTTAGACTTTGGAGGATATGCTTCGAACTTGTACACTTAACTTCGGTTGATCTTGGCAAGATCACTTATATTTAATAGAGTTCTCCTATAACAATAGCTTCCAGGCGAGCATTCAGATGGCACCCTTAGAGGCTTTGTATGGTAGGAGATGTAGATCACCGTTAGCTTGGGATAAAATTAGCAAGAGGCGGATGCTTGGTCCAGAGATGATTGCTCAGTCGGTTGGAGTGATCAGGCAGATCAGAGGGAATCTCAGAGTGGCTCAGGATCGCCAGCTTTATTGGACAGATCAGCACCGTCGTCATCTTGAGTTCTTTGTCGGTGACCATGTATTTCTAAAGATTTTGCCTACCCGTGGAGTTATCATATTTGGAGTACAGAAAAAGCTTAGTCCCAGATATATAGTCCCGTTCGATATTCTCGAGCGAGTTAGAGACGTGTCTTATCGTCTAGCTCTTCCACCATCGCTTTATGAGGTGCATAACATGTTTCACGTATCTCAGTTGCGCTAGTATATTCCAGTCTCGAGCCATATCCTGGATCATTCTGAGTTGGTCGTTGATATCGACCTATCATATGAGGCAAGGCCCAAGTCTATTTTGAACCAGAGGGATAAGGTTCTCAAGAACCATACTATTAGGTTAGTTCAAGTTGCTCGGGGGCATCACTCACTGGGCGAGTCGACGTGGGAGTGCGAGGACGATATACGCATTCGTTATCCATTTCTCTTCGACTTGGGAGGTATACTTATTTGTATGCCCGTGTCCTATCCTAGCCTGTTCATGTGATTGATTTTTAGCTTATCTGTTATGTCTGTTATTGTTTCTTTTCTAATTTTTTGTTGTTGTCCTGGAAATTTTATGCTCACATGAGTTTCTTGTTTAATTTTGATTTTGTGCTGGCTTTCTTGGATTTTCTTGTTAGTAATTTTTGGATCCTTATGGAAATTTTGAGAAAAAAAAATTCTAAGGAGGGGAGAGTTGTGAGACTCATCTCACAGTATTTGTATTTTATGTGGATACATATTTTGTGCTAGTTATTACATTTTATTGGATCTCGAGGAAGCTCAGAAATTCTTAAAATTGAATATTTTCTACCTGACCGGTATACCAATGGTATACTATAGTATACCGACGGTATACTGCTTAGCAAATATTTGTTTCACTTTCGAGAAAATTTTGAGATATTTTTCTATAAATAGTACTCGAGATATTTTATTTTGTTCTTTCTCTTTCTCTCTCCTCTATTCTTCATTCTCTCTCGAGCTTGGAAGCATGGTCTTGAGACCTGGAGTGTGGTTTCTAAATCCCTTCGTGATGGTGGACTAGAAGATTAGGCTGGGAGCTCGTGTTAGGCAAGTACACCTTGCCGATTTTGTGAACTTCTTTTACTTTCTGTTATTTTACTTTACAGGAGCTTGGTTATTGCTTTTTACCTTAGACTTATTTTTTTATAGTTATTCATATCGTGATTTTTAGCCTAGTGACCATCTCGGTTTTGATTTCTGGTAGAATCTCGTTTTGTCATTTTTGGTAACTCGGTAACAAAAATGGTACTAGAGTTGTGACCGTAAGATTTAGTTCATGTTGTGATATAAAACTTACCCTAAACTTGACTTCCTGTTAGACTTGGTTCTGATAATTTTTACGATTTAATTTGGGTCCCAAAAATCAGACGATTTAGCAATGTTTATTCTTGAAAATTGACATACCGATGGTATACTACTGTATACCGTCGGTATACCAATTTTAACCGACTTGAATTCTAGACATTTTTTTGTGAATCCTATCGGCATACCGACGGTGTAATGGGTTGTGCAAATGGTATACTGATCTTGCCAATATTGCTAGATATTTGTCTTGGCCGATATACCGACGGTGTACTGAGCTATAACGACGGTATACCGATTTATGGAAATTTATTTTCCAGTAACTTTTTGCCTGCTTAGAACGACATATCGACTGTATACTACAGTATACCTACGGTATACCAATTTTTAGGAATCTATAACTTGTTGTATTTTTTTTATCTCTAGACCGGTGTACCAACGGTGTACTGGACTGTACTGACGGTATACCGATCATGTACTTTCTTTAGGAATTATTAGTTTTTGTAATTTTATGTTGAAACTTCTGGCTTTTGCTTGGATATGCGATGACTTGACCTGATTTGGACATGAACTTACATGGCTTCAGATGACATGACTGGACGACTTGGCTTTACTCGATTTTACCCGGCTTTGCCCGGTTACACGTGATGACATGATTGACTGGAATTAACTTGGCATGACTTTACATGGCTTCATCGGACTTGACTTGGCATGATTTTACATGGCTTCATCGGATATGGCTTGACTTGGTTTTACTTGGTTTTATCTGGTTGGACATGGCTTCACAGGGTTGTACATGGCTTTACCTAGTTTTCCATGGCTTTTACTTGGCTTCACCTAGATTAACATGGCTTCACCAGGCTTTACCCAGCTTTACTTAGTTTTACGTGGCTTGATTGTTGTCATGGAATACATGAGTCCGGTTATGCAATGTATATTAAGCCTGTTTATATTACTATTAGAACTTAATTTGTCTGCATCATGTCTAGGATAGATTCTGCGAAATGCTACACCCGAATTCATACAAAAAACTGCTAGGGGTTAAATAACTAGATATTCACTTAGTACATGTCTAGGAATTTTCCTAGATTTCATGCAGTCCTGGTTATTCGTATTGTTATCTTTAGGAGTATCCAATGGTTTATATTATTGCATATCTTAAGGATTATCCAGTTGGTTGTGTGTAGGGATATCCCGGACGGACTACAGGAGCATGCGATCAGAAAGAACTCTAGCATCGCGTTGCATTATAAAGTTAGTAACTAAGGATTGTGATAACCATAGTTAGTTAAAGTATTAAGTCGTACTTATATGATTAGCCGTGATTGATGGATGCCGGCTAGTCTAGGCTTTACATGATCACCATTAATTTTGCACTTGTTATTTCCTTATTGATTATCATATCCGAATATGTCTCATTACAGGTTTTACAGTATTTATTATCCTGAGATCTTTTATATTCAGTATTTACTTTCCAGTATTTGTATTGCTTGTGTTATTGGTTTAAGTTCCTAGATTGGATTTCTTTGTGGTACTTGCTATTTAGGGATCTGATCCAACTAGTTTTGTATGGCCAGATCAAGTAGCAGCACCGAAGGATCTTTTATACATTCCTGGGGATGGTGGCTACCAGGAGCACCAGACCGCTTGAGTGAGTTTTCTTACTTCTCTACTCTGTTGTACATTCTATTTTATTGGTGTTTAGCCGTCGAGCACGTGTTTAGCTTGTGTTTTGGTTTGATCAATTAGCCTACGGGCATTTGTATGATTGACATATCCTAGGGTTGATCATGTATGACTCAGATTCTGGCTAATTTATTCAATATGTGTTTACTAGCATCATGATCATCTGTATATTATAGTTTGGGATGCTTTACTATTATATTTTATCTCATCTTATATCTTGTTATTAATCTTGTTGTTCTTATGATTGAGACACTAGGGTTGTTGGACCTAGGCTTGACTGTTGGTTTGTAGTAGTGACCTATCATGTCTTACAACTTTACCATATATACGGAGTACCGGAGTACTCTAAGTATACGTAGCTGGCCTTGTTAGTCCCACTTTCTAGTATTCTGGTTTTGGGGTATGACAATTGGTCTATGAAAACTTATGCACAAGGTAATAGTCTCTCGAACTGTTCCTGGGATACTAAAATCGGTCGGTCCAGAAGAGATGTGAGAGTACCCTAAGGGATGGTTCTTGAGATCTAGTGGGATATTGTGTCTATTAGTGAAAAATAGAATTATGCGTCACAGCTGCTAGTATTCGTGTATGTTAGCGTATAGCTGCAACAGAGTCATAGCTGCTAATATTTACGCGTACTAGTGCAGAGTTGAACCTTGAGTCACTGTTGCTATAATCATGGGGCAACCTATGGACCATAAAGTAGTTAGTTAGCATGCTAGGTATAATCTTCTTGCAAGCTGAACAGGTAGATGCAAAATATCGGTAAGAAATTGTGGCTAACTTATATGTCTGCTATACGGATAACGATCGATTGTGGGTAAGAAGTCACTATCAAGTGATACTTTCATTGTTTATGTTTCTTTGCATAAATTGTTAAAAATAACCTAGACAACTAGAAAGATAACATAATAATAAGGCTAGCTTCATATGTTTACTTAGTGTGGATTATTAGGTGAGTTTGGCTTCGGTGGCTCACTAGTATATGCTGAGTACTGACCCACATTTGTGGATATCTCCTGGTTCAGGTAGCGAGAGTTTGGCGATCATTCTGAATCTGTAGGAGCGCATCCAATCCAGTAGAATCGTGCTCATTGCTTTCATGTTTCCTTCCAATTTATAATTTTTCCTTTCAAGGTATTTTATTTACCGTCCTAGAAAAATGATATATTGTATGGGCATTGTGGCTAGTTTTGGGTTTCAAATAGATGTAAGAAAATTATGGAATATTTTGTAATCAGCCAAATAATTATATTGTAATCTATTTCAAGTATTCAATAAAGAAAGTATTTTGTATTCCTATCAAATGTGTTAAATATTTGGTTTTCTGCAAATAAATATCTGTGTTTCTGTATCCATTATCTATTTTATGTTTTGTACAGGTATTATGCCTTGTGCAAGCGTAACTTAGGCTTGCATGGTATCACGTCTGGTGGTAACTTTTGGTCCTTCGGGATCGGGGTGTGATAATCTTCAGACTACTAGGTCACCCTGAGTTTGAGTTTCTTTGGGGAGCCCAAGATCAAGGTGCCCAACCTACCCTTAAGGAACATATTGCGGAGGGTAAAGTCGTATACCTGAAGATCATATCAGAGTTTGAGGATGTATTTCAAGAGGATCTTTCAGGCCTGCCACCTGATCAGGAAACAGAGTTTACTATATAGATGATCCCAGGAGCTGAGCCAGTTACTTCTCCTGTATATAGATTAGCACCGAAGGAGTTGGTTTAGATAAAGATGCAAGTACATAATATTTTAGACAAGGGTTTCATTCGGGCTAGTATTTCACTATGAGGAGCTCCAATCTTATTTGTGCCGAAGAAAGATAGGACGGTAACCTTGTGTATTGATTATATAGCACTGAATGTTGTAACCATAAAGAATAAGTACCATTTGCCACGTATCGACGATTTATTTGATCAGCTGAGTGGCGCATGTATTTTCTCAAAGATTTATCTCAGATCCAGTTACCATCAGATCAAGGTGAGAATGAGGACATTCCAAAGACAGCTTTATGGATGAAGTACGGACACTATGAGTTTTTAGTTATGCTGTTTGGTTTAACCAATGCGCTAGTTGTGTTTTGAGCCTCATGAACAAGGTCTTCCATCATTACATGAAAAAATTTGTAGTAGTTTTTATTGACAATAACTTGGTATACTCCAAGAGTCACGAAGAGCATCTCAAGATCATACTGAAGATGTTGAGGCAGTAGAGGTTGTATGCCAAGCTTAGCAAGTGGGAATTATGTTGGATATGGTACCTTTTTTGGGTCATATAATCTCAGGAGAAGGACTATCAGTTGAACTGGAGAAGATCGCAGCAGTAGAGATGTGGCCTACCCCTACATCAGTTGCGGATATTAGGAATTTTTTTGGACTTGCTAGATATTATTGGAGGTTCGTACATGACTTCTTAAGGATTGCACAGCCCATGACATAGTTGACGCGTAAGGTGCATGAGTTTATTTGGAATGAGGTATGTCAAGCGCCTTTCAATGAGTTGAAGAAGCGTCTAACAACAATACTAATTCTGATGCTTACTTTTGGATCTAGAGGATTTGTGGTGTATAATGATGCCTCTGGGAGAGGATTATGATATTTTCTAATATAATATGGCAAGGTTATAGCATATACATCGAGTCAGTTGAGGATTCATGAGAAGAACTATCTGATGCATGATCTTGAGCTAGATGCGGTAATATTTGCATTAAGATATGGAGGCACTATGTTTATGGAGAGGAGGTAGAGATTTATACTGATTACAAGATCCTGAAGTATTATTTTCCACTTTCCAGTACCAAAATACGGATACGGACATGTCCTGCTATCCCGTACAAGGTGTTATATGTTGTATGGCGATCACGGTTGTCCCTAGACATGGGGGTACATGCTAAAATCATGTCACCAAGAGTCACACAAAAATTAATGTCTCAATCAATCAAACAAGAAACAGTAATCATAGAGCTTATATGATAAAATAATAATGTATCCTAAACGCTTTCTCAAGATATTCTGGAGACTAGCTGTACAAAATAAGAAGCTGGTGGAATAACAAAAGTATATAATAGTATTACAGCTGCAGTCTGATTTATATACATTCATGAAGGAAACTAAATATCCAGTTATTCCGGCTAACAGGTGTCGGTGGCTAAATGTCCAAAAGAGTAAAATACACAATAACGAGCGGGGAATAAGGAAACCCACTCTTTATACTCGGCAGCCATGTTCATAGTATACGTCGTGAGTCAGGAAAAAGTACGCTGGATCGTCGGGTGCTGGCTCAAAACCTGGCTATGCAAAACCAGTGGGGTTAGACCCCAAATAGAAAGTACCACAGAGGAAGCATGATATGGAGAAAGAAAACCCAAAGCGATAATATAATATACATAGGTTCTGTGTCGTAACTTATGTCCATGGCATACCCTAGCACAAGGACCAACCCTACAACCAAACAATGACAAGGGCTGAATCCACCACACTATGATAGACCATTTCCTTAGGCTACTAACAGAATAATACATTAACAACCAAGTCAAATTTATGATATCTGCCAATTACTTATACAACTTGCTATTTGTGGAGTTTGAGGCTATCTCAGAATAATGCATAATAGGTATCCTCAGATCACGCCATTGCCGAACATGAGATAACTGAGCCAAATAAATGAATATACATGTACTTCAGGAATTATACCAGTTCCCCTAGGGCCACTGCGCTAAAATTAAGGTATTATCGGTTCCAATATTCCTATAGTGAAATAGTGGCTCGGTATTATTTATAATAAGTGTGATGCTGCACTACACTAAGATAGATGATATATAGTATCTGTAGTGGCCTGCCCATAGCGTATTTAGAATAAATCTATGTAGAAAAGTACGTTCGCATGATCTCGGAATATCGTTTTCTTCTAATATTACTACCACTTTTAGTTGCTTAATTAACCTTACATTGTGTCCAAAAATCTCAAGGCGTGGCCACATAAAAATTTTTCTTAAAATGTCGTACAAAGTATGGGCAATCTAGATATGAATCCTTGGAAGTTCATTCTGGATTCACCCGAGCGTGTATGCAACATTCAATAAATTAATATCCGAGCCACACTTTGGTACTTGTCTCGCATATCATGCCCGTAATATATATATATATATATATATATATATATATATATATATATATATATATTATATCACGCATTTAGGAATTTTAAGGCATTCTCGATGCACAATCCAAATATAATCACTTAACACGTAACACTGTATGTCGTACCTCAGTGCATATTTGATCATAAAAATTATCAAGAAATAATTGTATCAGCATGGATACAATATTCGATTCCAATTACCAATTATCATTGGGTCACATGAATCTATACTAGATTGTAACACGAAGCTTATATCATGCACATAGCTGGTTAGACACTATTCACTTAGTCTGGTCCACCCAAAAATTTAAATCTATATTTATTCATGCTATGTATATAGCCAATCATAGAATATGGTTATGTCTTGTATGAGGTCTGGTTACAAGTCCATTATTCCTTAGAATCATAACAAGCATTACTAGGATCAACCATATAGAGGATGATAAGAAACGTTCAAAATAAAATAAGTGAACACATAATGGAAGTACTACGTGCATGCATGGAGTCACTAAGGATAACAAGCACATAAAGTTGTATGCATGAAGGTCGGGCCACATGAACCAAACAAGCACATGCTCAAGGAGCCGCATAAAGTCATGGCGCATAGAGTCACATAAAGTCTGGGGCTCATAGGCGACTGGTCGCATGGGCGGGGCAAAGTCCACTATTTGGGACAAGTGCCAAAGTGAAGGGCAATAAGTGAAGTGTCAGTGAAGTGACATTAAGTGACTGATGTGAAATGCCATAAGTATGTCAAGGGAAAAGATGAAATAATCAAAAGAAGTGCCAGGGCGGGGCTGAGTATGCGTCCAAAATAAAAAGGGGCGCATAGCTCATGGCCGCATGATGATTTCCATACGCCTAAGAGACAACACAAAATTAAGTTCTGACACTTAGCTTTTTCAAGCTCGAGTTTCAGAACGCATGTGTTCTTCAGCTATGCGTGTTTGATAATAAACGAAAGAAATGAAACAAGGTTTATACGAAACCCTCTCTTTGGTTTACAAACAAGAAGTACAATTAATTCTATACGAGAATGTCAAGTACAAAATTTAATCTGGATAAATATTGCTATAGGAGTCTGATCTACAGTCGATAACTTTGTCCCTTAGACCACACAATGATGAAGAAGTGTTGTAGAAGACGGGGAAGCTTCAAAGATTGCAAAGGGAAGTGTGTCACTACCACATTTTAGGAAAAAAGGTATTTTAGTAATTTCCTATTTAAATAAATATTGTGCATGGTAAATAATTTTTGTTGTATTATTTAATTCTTGTTAGATATTATTTAATTATTTTGGACTTATTTTAGTGGACCCAACTAGTTTAGTTTGGACCCATGGACCAACATGAATTAAATAGTTAGACTTGGCCCATTTAGAAAGCCCATGGTTAAGGAGATGGATTAAATTAATTAAATGATTAGACTAGAAGCTTCCTTCCTTAATTATTTCTTCATGAGAGGCCCCAAGGGGTACATTGGATATTTTATAATTGCTTGGGGAAGGGGGCATGGCCGACCTATATTAGAGGGGGGGAATTTCTCTCTCCTCTCATTCTCATTCCAAATCTAGATCTAGAATTTCTTACTCCCAAATTCCCTCCATTCCTATTCCAATTCCCCACCAAATTCATCCCAAATTCTTCCCAATTCACCATTAGAAAGTTGAGAAGCAAGGATCTAGAAGAAGAAAGCAAGGATCTACAAAGAGGAGCAAGGATCTACAATTTGGAAGCAAGTTCATCTCAATTGGAAGTTTCATTGGGAATCTATCTCCCAATAGGTATAATTCAGTTTTTTCCATTAAAATAGCTTCTAAACCTGAGATTTAATCATGTAAAATCAACCCATATATATGTACTACCCATAGGACTTTGTTTTATGTTCATAGGAGACCCATGGAGAAAGTTATGGTGCTTTTTGTGTCAATTTTGTTGGAATTCCGAATTTACATTTTATTGTGTGTGTCAATTGATCCTATAGATCAATTGGGCATCTGCTTATGTGTTTGGGGCTTTGGTGATACGTGTCATTTTGGGGGTTTTCCTCCGACACGGGGCTTTGTACATGTCGTATTTTGACACGGACACATAGATCTACTTTTGACACTTTGATTTATTCATAAATATTATTTGTGACATGTTTGTATCCTTCGGGGTACAATTGGTTGTGTGTTGGACTCGTGTCACATGCGTATCCTAGATCTAGTGGAATACGGTGTGATACTCTCCCATTTGGTGTGTTTATGTGTAGATCTAATTATTTATACTTTAAATTCCTCATTTATAACTAGTAAATATATATAGATATTATATATTATTTTAGTATATTTATTATGGTATTTATTGTAGCATAGATCTATATTTCTATGTGTTCTAATGTGATGTATAAATATATGTATGTAGCTTTCTTGCATGCAAATATATATGTACTTATGTTAATAACATAAATTATACATAAAGGTTTTGTAAAATATATTTATGTGTAATTATATTATTTATAATTATTATATAATTATTTGGATATTAATGAATGTATTTTTGTGTGTGCTTCTAGCCATGTTAAAATATGTACATTAATATGTCCAATGTGTTTTGTAACTATTAGTATTTGATTGTGTAAGTTTATGTGTATATATATATAAGTATATATATTTATTAAATTATTTTATATATATGTATATATATATGTGTGCTTTTGTGTAGTATAATACTAGTAATAATATATTATTTTATTTGTATAAATATTGGTTTGTATATACATTATTTAGAGTGTATAATATTGTATTATTAGTATACTTTGTGTGGGTATCAATTGGGATCTAAATTTGATTCCTAAATTGTTGTATTTTATTTCTATATTATTTATATAGATTTCTTATGAGGTTGACCTTGGTTTGACCATGTTTGACTTTAGTTGACTTTAGAGTTGACCATAGTTGACTTTTGACTTAGAATTTATTTATTGACCTAGAAGTTGACTAGTTTGACTTATTCTCTTTCCGGGACCTTATTTTAATGTGGTATTCCATATCTAGGTTTTCGAGGCACCGAGTCAGACATCTGTGAGACTATTCGTTGGACTCCAGGCGAGTACATTCTCTGATAGTTTCTCATTTATGATATCCTCTATGTTCATCGTATCTAGTATAGATATCCATATTCTTTTGACACTATGGTTACACGGATTGGTATATCCGGATCTCGTCATGAGATGTTATTCCTTGGTATATGGTGTATATGGTGCAAGTATTATTTCATTGGTTATCTTGTACATGTACAGACACCAATTTTCGGGAGGAGTCGCTCTCTTCTTGGGGAATCTAGTGCCATAGCATACCGTGGTTGGATCTATTATACCATTTGGGGGTGGAGAGTATTAGTATATATATGTGATCAAATCCCTATTGAATAAAGTATTGGTAAGCGAATAGTGTTGATCATGCACCGCAGGTATGATTAGCCAGGCCGCATTGTATCTTGCCTAAGCCGATCATATGTTAAGCTAGTACTCACACACTTAGTCATTAGTACTATTGTTTCATTGGCATATTGTTCATTATTGTATTCCTTTCCAGTATTTTCTTATTGTCTATATATCTCTTGTATCTATTTTGTGCATCTTGTTTATCTACAGCTATTTACTGTTACATTATTTTTATCATGGATTAGAACTGCTGTTAGAGATGTACTCTGCTCCTTTCCTGACTGGATATATTTTTCCAGATGACACTGAGGAGTACCCTACCTATTATGGACCCCAGGATGTTGTGGGTTTAGATTCGGAGACCTTGGCTCAAGAGGGACTTATCCCAACTGAGACAGTTGACCCTGGAGTATAGCTTTGTAGTATGATAGTATTCTTTTGTACTGGATTTGTCTCCAGCTTATTTTTGTTACTCTTCAGACTCATTGATGTATTATTTTAAACTCATGAGTTGTATGATGACTATTCTATTCTTATCTAATTCGTGCTCATTCTATCTTAGTTCTGTGATTGAGTATTCTATCATTATTGGTGGTTTATTACTTTAGATAGACTATCTAGACAGCGTTCTACCGCCGATTCTGCGGCGTAGGCTGGGCGTTGTTTCCGACTAGTATCCTTACACCGGGTACGGGTCGTGACACATTTTTGGTGGTGGCCCATGCAGGTCTAGCTTCACAAGTATGTGATGTCGTGGTAGTACGACAACTTAGTTGTACTACTACGAGCCTGCGATAGGATATAGGATATAGGCTGAGATACTCAATCACATCTAGGAAAATTCTTTTGATTCAACTATTCTCCTTTGACATTGATACTTGATCCCTTAAACTGTCCTTTCCTTGATGTCTTACATCTTGTGCCATATTGATTCTCATTCCGTCTTTTTATGAGACATACTCGGAGATACTTGCGGAGGCACGCAAGGTTGAGCGGGATCTGGGTTTTAAGACCAAGAGAGACCGTAATTCTTTTCTGGGGGCCAACGGCAGTGCAGTATCTGCCAAACGTCCTCATTTCCAGTCCAGACCTTTCCAGCAGCCACAGCAGAACCAGACTCCAGCTAGAGCGCCTTTTCACCAGGCACCTCAGCAGCAGAGACAGTTACAGCAAGCTCCATGCAACTTCTGCAAGAAGCCCGGCCACATCTGGGAAGTTTGCAGGAGGAGGTTAGGAGTTTGTTTGTATTGTGGTACTGAAGGACATCAATCAAGGGAGTGTCCTCGTCATGCAGTTCAGGGAGCAGCTCCAGCTCCGAGGACACAGACGAGACCACCTGCAGCACAGCCGAGGGGACCGCTTCCAACATAGCAGCAGCGTTTTGTCCAGCATCAACAACAGGGAGGTGCTCGACAGGGATGAGCGTTTGCTATGACCGTCGAAGAGGAGGAACCCACCGGAGATGTCATCGCAGGTTCTATTCTTCTTGATTCCATTCCAGCTTTAGCTTTGTTTGATAATGGTGCTTCCCATAGTTTTGTATCTGTTTCTTTTGCTCTGAAGCATGGTTTGGTAGCTGAGTCTTTGCTTAGGACTTGCAAGATCATGACCGGGGGAGGCATTATCCTGGTTAATGATATTTGTAAGGATCAGAGAGTTACTCTGGGAGGTCGGGAGTTGAGTGCGTGTCTACTTATAATGCCACTTCCGAGCTACGATATTGTACTCGGGATGGATTGGTTGAGTAGGCACCGTGCTAGCATAGACTGTAGAGGAGGTAGAGTTTTGTTTGGTTCGCCAGGAGTGCCAGAGTTCGAGTTTGCTAGAGGAGCTGCAGAGCAGGGCGAAGGCATTATTTGTGGAGATATGGTGGAAGATAAGGAGTTGCCGCATCCATCGATAGCAGAGTTCTTGGATGTGTTTCCTGAGGAATTGCCAGGATTGCCACCAGATCGAGATGTTGAATTTTCTATAGACTTCGTGCCAGGTGCAGAACAAATTTTACAGCATGTCTATAGAGTAAACAACAGCGAGCTGGTCGAGTTGAAGAAGCAGGTGAACGAATTGCAGGATAAGGGGTTTATCAGATCGAGTTCTTCACCATAGGGAGCCCCGGTATTGTTTGTACCAAAGAAGGATGGATCGGTGCGTATGTGCATTGATTACAGGGCTTTGAATAATCTCACTATCAAGAATAAGTATCCTTTGCCACGGATTGATGATCTGTTTGATCAGTTGAGTGGTGCGAAGGTATTTTCTAAGATAGATTTGAGATCAAGCTACCATCAGGTGAAGGTGAAGCCGGAGGACATACCGAAGACTGCTTTTAGAACTCGGTATGGTCAGTACGAGTTTATGGTGATGCCGTTTGGTTTGACTAATGCACCGACGGTATTTATGAACTTGATGAACAAGGTGTTCCACCAGTACCTTGACAAGTTCGTGGTGGTGTTCATCGATGACATACTCATATACTCGAGGACACCGGAGGAGCATGAGGAGCATTTGAGGATTGTGTTAGATGTGCTGAGGAAGGAGAAGTTGTATGGGAAGTTGTCCAAATGTGAGTTTTTCTTGGACAAGGTAGAATTCTTGGGGCATGTTGTGACTGGTGATGGTATTTCAGTGGATCCGAAGAAGATTTCAGCAGTGGAATCTTGGAAGACTCCGAGTTTGGTAGCAGAGATCAGGAGTTTCTTGGGATTAGCAGGCTACTACAGGAAGTTTGTGCAAGATTTTTCGAGGATTGCCGAGCCGATGACCAGACTCACAAGGAAGGATATGGAGTTTGTTTGGACGGAGGATTGCCAGGTTGCTTTTGAAGAGTTGAAGAAGAGGTTGACGTCTGCTCCTATTTTGACGTTGCCATCAGGGTCCGGAGGTTTCACTATTTATAGTGATGCATCAGAAAAGGGTTTAGGTTGTGTTCTTCAGCAGCATGGGAAAGTGATTGCCTATGCATCCAGGCAATTACGTCCTCATAAAAAGAACTATCCTACCCATGATTTGGAGTTGGCAGCAGTCATCTTCGCTCTGAAGTTGTGGAAACATTATTTATACGGAGAGCGTGTGGAGATCTTCACAGACCACAAAAGCTTGAAGTACGTTTTCACGCAGAAGGAGTTGAATATGAGGCAGCGTCGGTGGTTGGAACTGATGAAGGATTTTGATATCTCTTTGCAATATCATCCTGGGAAAGCCAATGTAGTTGCCAATGCTTTGAGCAGATATCCGGTAGCTATGTTCTTGACGCAGGATCGATATTTGTTGGAGGACTTGGAGAGCTTGGGCATTGAGGTGATTATTCCTGGTGGTGCTATGCAGATGTGGGGATTGCAGATACACTCAGATTTTATGGACAGTATTAAGGCAGCACAGTATGATGATGTATCTTTGAGGAGTATCAGAGCTCAAGTGAGGGCATGATTGGAGGATGATTTCACTATTGCAGAGGATGGATCTTTGAAGCATGGAGTTAGATTATGTGTGCCTAGTGGAGAGTTGCACGAGGAGGTGTTGCAGGAAGCGCATCACTCTCAGTATTCCATACATCCAGGTGCTAACAAGATGTATCGGGATATGCGAGAGAGTGTGTGGTGGTATGGCATGAAGAGGGAAGTGGCACAGTTTGTATCCAGATGCTTAGTGTGCCAGCAGGTGAAAGCCGAGAGGCAGAGGCCAGGAGGGTTACTTCAGCCATTACCCATTCCAGAGTGGAAGTGGGAACACATTACTATGGATTTTGTGTCCGAACTTCCACGATCTCCAGGAGAAAAAGACGCGATTTGGGTCATTGTTGATAGGTTGACCAAGTCGGCCCACTTTTTGCCTTTCAAGGTGGGTTTGTCTACGGAGAAGCTGGCAGAGATGTATGTGAGGCAGATCGTTAGGATACATGGAGTTCCCGTCAGCATAGTCTCAGATCGGGATAGTCGTTTTACTTCTCATTTCTGGAGGAGTTTGCAGGAGAGTTTGGGCACTCAGCTCAAATTCAGTACTGCATATCATCCCCAGACAGATGGACAGTCTGAGCGGACTATCCAGACTCTCGAGGATATGTTGCGTACTTGTGTACTAGATTTCGGGGGTTCTTGGAAGGACCATCTCCATTTGGTAGAGTTTGCTTACAACAACAGTTACCAGGCCAGTATAGAGATGTCACCTTTTGAAGCTCTATATGGTCGGAGGTGTCGTACTCCTTTGTCTTGGGACGATGTTGGAGAGAGAGTTTTGCTTGGGCCAGAGATGGTTGTGGATGCAGCAGAGAAGGTTCAGTTGATCAGAGACAGACTTCGAGTGGCGCAGGACAGACAGCGGCATTGGGCCGATAGCCATCGAAGACCTTTGGAGTTTGAGGTATAGTTTAGATTTTGTTTGTGCTTGTTCTTGTTTATTATAGATTAAGCTCTTAAGATGGTGTTTTTTTCTAGGTGGGTGGTTTGGTGTTTTTGAGGATTTCTCCGACACGAGGCACGATTCTCTTCGGTGGAGGCAGAAAGCTTAGTCCGCGATTCATCGGACCTTTCACTATTCTAGAGAGGGTCGGTACAGTTGCTTATAGACTAGACTTGCCACCTGCATTGGAGGGAGTGCACAACGTATTTTATGTGTCGCAGTTGAGACGATACGTGGCAGATCCTAGTCATGTATTGGATCACTCAGAGATAGAGGTGGGCCCTACTCTTAGCTATCCAGAGCAGCCAGTTGAGATTCTGGATCGGAGAGAGAAGGTGCTGAGGAACCAGACTATTCCTTTGGTACGTGTCGCATGGAGGCATCACTCTCCGGGGGAGTCTACCTGGGAGAGAGAGGATGATATGCGAGAGCGTTATCCATATTTGTTTGTACCTTGAGGTATATTATTTTCTAGTTATGTTCTGTTCATTAGTTAATTGTGATTCTTTAGTTCTGTTCTGTAATTTTTTGGGGGTAGTTTTCATCTTTAAATTTCGAGGACGAAATTATTTTAAGTAGGGTAGACTTGTCACTACCACATTTTAGGAAAAATGGTATTTTAGTAATTTTTTATTTAAATAAATATTGTGTATGGTAAATAATTTTTGTTGTATTATTTAATTGTTGTTAGATGTTATTTAATTATTTTGGACTTATTTTAGTGGACCCAACTAGTTTAGTTTGGACCCATGGACCAACATGAATTAAATAGTTAGACTTGGCCCATTTAGAAAGCCCATGGTTAAGGAGATGGATTAAATTAATTAAATAATTAGACTAGAAGCTTCCTTCCTTAATTATTTTTTCATGAGAGGCCCCAAGGGGTACATTGGACATTTTACAATTGCTTGGGGAAGGGGGCATGGCCGGCCTATATTAGAGGGGGGGAAATTTCTCTCTCCTCTCATTCTTATTCCAAATCTAGATCTAGAATTTTCCACTCCCAAATTCTCTCCATTCCCATTCCAATTCCCCACCAAATTCATCCCAAATTCTTCCCAATTCACCATTAGAAAGTTGAGAAGCAAGGATCTAGAAGGAGAAAGCAAGGATCTACAAAGAGGAGCAAGGATCTACAATTTGGAAGCAAGTTCATCTCAATTAGAGGTTTCATTGGGAATCTATCTCCCAATAGGTATAATTCAGTTTTTCCTATTAAAATAGCTTCTAAATCTGAGATTTAATCATGTAAAATCAACCCATATATATGTACTACCCATAGGACTTTGTTTTATGTTAATAGGAGACCCATGGAGAAAGTTATGGTACTTTTTGTGTCAATTTTGTTGGAATTCCGAATTTACATTTTGTTGTGTGTGTCAATTGATCCTATAGATCAATTGGGCATATGCTTATGTATTTGGGGCTTGTGTCGTGTCCATATTTGGGTACATGTGGTTCGTATCCCAACTATTTGGTGATACGTGTCATTTTGGGAGTTTTTCTCCGACACGGGGCTTTGTACATATCGTATTTTGACACGGACACATAGATCTACTTTTGACACTTTGATTTATTCATAAATATTATTTGTGACATGTTTGTGTCCTTCGGGGTGTAATTGGTTGTGTGTTGGACTCGTGTCACATGCGTATCCTAGATCTAGTGGGATACGGTGTGATACTCTCCCATTTGGTGTGTTTATGTGTAGATCTAATTATTTATACTTTAAATTCCTCATTTATAACTAGTAAATATATATAGATATTATATATTATTTTAGTGTATTTATTATGGTATTTATTGTAGCATAGATCTATATTTCTATGTGTTCTAATGTGATGTATAAATATATGTATGTAGCTTTCTTGCATGCAAATATATATGTACTTATGTTAATAACATAAATTATACATAAAGGTTTTGTAAAATATATTTATGTGTAATTATATTATTTATAATTATTATATAATTATTTGGATATTAATGAATGTATTTTTGTGTGTGCTTCTAGCCATGTTAAAATATGTACATTAATATGTCCAATGTGTTTTGTAACTATTAGTATTTGATTGTGTAAGTTTATGTGTATATATATATAAGTATATATATTTATTAAATTATTTTATATATATGTATATATATATGTGTGCTTTTGTGTAGTATAATACTAGTAATAATATATTATTTTATTTGTATAAATATTGGTTTGTATATACATTATTTAGAGTGTATAATATTGTATTATTAGTATACTTTGTGTGGGTATCAATTGGGATCTAAATTTGATTCCTAAATTATTGTATTTTATTTCTATATTATTTATATAGATTTCTTGTGAGGTTGACCTTGGTTTGACCATGTTTGACTTTAGTTGACTTTAGAGTTGACCATAGTTGACTTTTGACTTAAAATTTATTTATTGACCTAGAAGTTGACTAGTTTGACTTGTTCTCTTTCCGGGACCTTGTTTTAATGTGGTATTCCATATCTAGGTTTTTGAGGCACCGAGTCAGACATCTGTGAGACTATTCGTTGGACTCCAGGCGAGTACATTCTCTGATAGTTTCTCATTTATGATATCCTCTATGTTCACCGTATCTAGTGTAGATATCCATATTCTTTTGACACTATGGTTACACGGATTGGTATATCCGGATCTCGTCATGAGATGTTATTTCTTGGTATATGGTGTATATGGTGCAAGTATTGTTTTATTGGTTATCTTGTACATGTACAGACACCGATTTTCGGGAGGAGTCGCTCTCTTCTTAGGGAATCTAGTGCCATAGCATACCGTGGTTGGATCTATTATACCAGTTGGGGGTGGGGAGTATTAGTATAGATATGTGATCAAATCCCTATTGAATAAAGTATTGATAAGCGAATAGTGTTGATCATGCACCGCACGTATGATTAGCCAGGCCGCATTGTATCTTGCCCAAGCCGATCACATGTTAAGCTAGTACTCACACACTTAGTCATTAGTATTATTGTTTCATTGGCATATTGTTCATTATTGTATTCCTTTCCAGTATTTCCTTATTGTCTATATATCTCTTGTATCTATTTTGTGCATCTTGTTTATCCACAGCTATTTACTGTTACATTGTTTTTATCATGGATTAGAACTGCTGTTAGAGATGTACTCTGCTCCTTTCCTGACTGGATATATTTTTCCAGATGACACTGAGGAGTACCCTACCTATTATGGACCCCAGGATATTGTGGGTTTAGATTCGGAGACCCTGGCTCAAGAGGGACTTATCCCAACTGAGACAGTTGACCCTGGAGTGTAGCTTTATAGTATGATAGTATTCTTTTGTACTGGATTTGTCTCCAGCTTATTTTTGCTACTCTTCAGACTCATTGATGTATTATTTTAAACTCATGAGTTGTATGATGACTATTCTATTCTTATCTGATTCGTGCTCATTCTATCTTAGTACTGTGATTGAGTATTCTATCATTATTGGTGGTTTATTACTTTAGATAGACTATCTAGACAGCGTTCTACCATCGATTCTGCGGCGTAGGCTGGGCGTTGTTTCCGACTAGTATCCTTACACCGGGTACGGGTCGTGACAAAGTGGATGCTCGATGCCAAAATTGTTGATCACTACTCTCTGTTTGTGCTCTTCTCTCTTTAATTTTACAACTTCTCTCCTCAATTCTTTTACTTTTCTTCGACCCCGGACCTCTGTCAATAGAGATCTCTATTTATAAGGTTTGGTGACAGTAACCATCCAGTCGGCGTAGAAACCGGACAATGGAGAGTGTGGCACTTTTTATGCGACGGTTATAATAACTGCCACCCACGTATAAATGATCTTCTGAATCCGCGTGTGACGCGTGTTCCATGATGAGGTAACGCATATAACCGCAGCAAGGATCACGATATGCAAGCCACGTAGGTAACTGCCCCCTATGTAGAAAAGGTTGGCGTAGAAGCCAATAACTGTCACCATGGCGTAGAAGCCAAATAGTTTGTCAAGTTGGCATAGAAGCCAAGTAGTTGTTGAGTTGGCATAGAAGCCAAGTAGGTGTAGAAGCCTTGTAGGCGTAGAAGTCTGATGCTGGATGGATAGGTAGCTAGCGTAAAAGATAGCCGATCCTCCTTTCTTGACTGAGGTCTTGAGCTAATTCTGGACCAAATAGCCTTATCATGCACCAATACGAATATAGCCTGAGTTGGCATAATATGCAAAGGTGATGATGTGGACGTATTAGTCGTAATTATGGCTCCCCTAGTCTTTGAAAATAGAACCAAATCTCGTGCATTAAATACAGAGATCTGCCCCCATCACGTGCATTAACTACTGAGACGTGCCTCGAGCTCCGTACGAAGAGCAGCTTTTGACGTGGCGGTTCATTTTGTCTTTTGCTGAGCGTAAAAGCTCATATCTGCCTGTGTAAAACTAGGCAGCGTATTCCCTTGAATGCGTAAAAGCAACTTATATCAAGGAAATGTCACTAAACGACGGTCTGGGTCTCTGTGCCGAATCATTATTACAGCTGTCGTCAGGATAGTTGTGCAGTACTCTTTGTCAGGAGTTAGGTTCACTGCATGATCTGACAGGTTTATTCGAGGAATACGAAGAGTTCTCCGTACAACTTCCCACTGCATCAAAAGCGAGTAGGTTTTATGCCGAGGGGGCGATGTAACAACCTTTTTACGCCGAAGCAGTCTAAAAATACTGTATTACGCGGGCTGTTCTTGAGCTATATTTTATGCTGTACTTAGCGATGAAGCTCTGTTGTACGCCGATGGCTCTGAAGTCATGTCTTACGCCCCACATCACTGAAATACTGCGTATAACTCTGCAGCGTATTTTTTATGCTTCTACAAGACCCCCTTCAAAGTTTTTAAATTCCTCGTAATTTGAAACACTTTGAATGAAGCATGAAACGGTCAAGTCTGACTCGTTCCTCGAGGCTGATTTCTCGACAGATTTTTGGGAGTTTGTTGGGATTCGGTGTGTTCTCTTTTGCCTATATAAAGGCTGATGAGTTAACCTGTTCTTCTCATATTTTCTTCACCATACCGAGATGGTTGCTGAGGTTCGTCTTGCTGACTTGAGGAAGAATAAGATCATGTTCTTCCGGCATGTAAGGAGCCAAAAAAGAAGGCATCTTCGAGCAAATGTCCTCTGCAATGATGGATCATGGAAGGATATCATAGGTTCCTTTGCTCGGGATGATCAGTAATTTCATATGGCGATTCGTCCAGGAGAGAGGAAGGGTCATATTCGACCACACAGCTTGCAAGCTGTATTTTCTCCCGTTACGACGGTGGACGAGGGCAGACAAATTGGCCCCGTCTTCCAGTATTGAGTTGGGTCTGAATCCTAACTCAATTTGTTATGGCGTACGGAGGATGGGCTCTTGAATAATTTATACAGGCCCAGTTTTGTATCTTCCCGCCATTAATCATTTTTATGTTAATCGGCCGCGGAAACCGACTAACTACTGAAGAAGACGGATAAAGATCTCCACCAATACGAGAACCTGACAGAACAGACTCTTGGTGTGATCCTCAAATGAAAATGAGAAACCCTTGGTAGAACAAGAATTTCCATCATATGTAATCATGAAGATGAAAAACCCTTTGTAAACTGGATTTCCATCATATGTAATCATGATTAATAAAATTGTCTTCTTTTACGCATCTGATAATTTACCATATTTTTTGCTGTGATAAAGTCTGAATATGTGTAGCTTCGATACGTCTGAACAACTTTACGCCGACTCTAATAACAAGAGTATCTGGTCTCGTCCCATCTTTTACGCGTAACTGGAAATGCGTAGAAAGCTGCTTAGCATTTTAAGTCGAGTATTCGAACTGTCCTGCTGTTTTGCACGAGGAATTGCGTAGAATTCTGAACTATCACTTCTCTGATAAGAAGAATTTTTGTTCAGACCATCATTTTCAAGAATGATTTCTCGAAAATCCCTTGAAATAGGGCGAGAAATGGCTGTCAAAACTGACCATGCTTGAACTGTAGAAAAAATATTCTGACTGAATTTTGGATGAACTTCCAATCGACACAAGAAGAAGAGTCATTTTCAATGCTGAACTCTGTATGCTTTGGGTACTTGGGGTATTTTGAGGCCAAGAAGGAGCATCTCCTGCGAGAACCCTTGTAATTTGCCGTCTTCAGATTTGTTCAGATATACGCATACTCTGGCCTGCGTATTTTAAGATACGAGGAAAGTCATAGATCCGTAATGTAGATGAGCATAAAATCATAGGTTTGTAGCCTCTCGAGCGTAAAAGCTGCTGAGCATAAGAGCATCCGGACATAAAACCTTAGATTTATAGCCTCTGAAAAGAAAACTTCCGAGCGCGAAGTCGTAGATTTGTCGCCTCTGAGCGTAAAAAGCTTCTGAGCGTAAAATCATAGATTTGTAGCTTCTGAGCGTGAAGTCGTAGGTTTGTAGCCTCTCGAGCGTAAAAGCTACCGAGCGTAAAAGCATCCGGGCGTAAAACCATAGATTTATATCCTCTGAGCGTAAAACCGTAGATTTGTAGCTTTCCGAGCGTAAAAAACTCCTTGGCGTAAAACCACGAATCTGCTCTGCACGAAAAACTTTTTGAATTCGCTGACTGTCCGTCTTCCCTAAATGATAGGCTGACATGGTCCTGAATTATAACCGAATATAAATATCGGATTTGGTTAGGGATTCGAGGAGTCTATCTGAACTCTATAAATACCCCAAGGCCTTCAGAGAGAAAACTCTTCACCTGTCTTTTGCAAAAGAAAAACTTTCATCTCTTTGAGAACTCTTCTTCGTTTCTACTCTAAGCACTCTGAGTTTTTAGCAATGGCACCGATATAATCTTCGACTGGTAAGGGAAAGAAAGCTGCCTCCTCTTCTCGCTCCTCTGCTCAAGCATAAGGGACTCCGATTGGTCTGAGCGAACCTCGCTTTGAACGAAGTATCCCACTGACAAGCTGTGCACCGGGCGTTATAGGTAAAGTTTTTGGGACGAAAAAGAACGAGAAAAATCCTTCACACACGTTTGTACGTGAACGCGCTAGGTCATCTTCTGTGCTGAGAGCCTCTTCGAGGAAGATGATGCACAGAGATATTTTATTATTTACGCCCACATTTCTAATGTGTCAGCGTAAAAATTCCATATTTTTGTAGTCTGGCGTAAAAGCTTTGACTGTCAAAATTTGGCGTATACTATAAATTTTGGGTGTTACGCTCTGGATGAAAATTCTGGCATAATAACTCAAACTTTGGCAATCTGGCGTAAAACACAGACTGTCAGATTTTTGTGTATACTGCCAATCTTGAATTTTACGCCTAGGTAATAGGTTCCAGCGTAAAAACTCAAGTTTTCACAGTCTTGGCGTAAAAGCACAGACTGTTTAATCTTTGGCATAAGCTGCAAGATGTAACATCTAGTATAGAAACTGACTTGTTCTTCTTGCATTTTGTAGTTGACTTGCAGATTCCTCCGTTGGCTGAGGTGATGGGTTCTGCTGCTGGGATGCTGAACTCCAATTATCTGGAGGATTTGTCCCACGTGTAATTCCCTATTTCCGGGACTCAGTATCCGGAAGGAAAGGGAATTCTAATATCGTCTCAAGGAGAACGAATGCTGTTGAGCATGATTAACGGGGAGCCCCTGACATATATAGATGGGGCCAAGTATATAAAACCAGCTTTCCTTTTCGGGGATATGATTGACAAACAATCCTAGACGAAGCCCAAGAAGGAAGACTGGGTTTTTACTGCTGGGGGTATGGTTATGTACCTGCCCAGGATGCCAAGAGATTATCCCATCTCGGCCTTCTTCCATGCCACGCATCCGAGGAAGATGTCGTGGACCTTGACCCCTAATCTTCATGGGCAGCCGGGAAAGATATTTTATCGGAAAGGATCATACCAAGGGTTATTTGTAAGCCGCCCTTCAGGCTCGGTCATGTCTTTCAGGGGATTATTTTCGGGTAGTGTCCCTAGTGAAGACACTTCACTGCTCCAACCAGTCCAATTATCGACTTTCTGCAATGACTTCATGGGGCAATGAGGGGTATACCCCAAGGTTAATCCTCGGACCAATGGGTGGCTTACCCCTTCAAATCTTCGATGGGCTCGTTTAGCTGCCTGGGCCCTAAAGCATTTTAAGACGGAGCTGGAGAGCATTGGTGTGTTAGCAGCTATGAGTGCTACCAGTATTGGGCTGCCTCCCAATCCAACCTATTTTTGGCTCTGATAGAGCGATATATCTCGCTCACCGGGACTTTCGCCACTCCGCTAGGGGAGTTGGGACTGGCCCTCCACGAGATGGCAGAGATTTTAAGACTGCCAATGGGGGATACTCCTTATGAAGAGTATGTTCCCACAAACAGGAAGCTGGGGAATACTAACCCTCGGATGGTGGCAGTATACCAGGAGCTGATGTGCCATTATCTTGCGTGCACCACCTTTTATAATGAGCCCTCTGATTTGGCTCATACCAACAAATAGGCATCCTATCTCTTCTTTCATCATGCCTGGGATGCTAAGCCAGACAAAGTCGTAGATAGCAGGGATAAGCCTTTGAGCCTTCTGAGCGTGCTTAATGCTCAAGTAGTCGATGGTCTTATTGAAGACGCTGGGGCTTCAGATCAGGTCCTCGATGAGGAGATAGGGAGTTATCCTGCAGGCACTAAAGCCTACAGTTATATGAGACATTGCCACAGGCCTCTGTCAAGGGAAGCTCAACTGGCTGGCTTACTCTTTGTATGGCTACGCCGACTGGTAGTACCTGGCATTGCATCTTCGGATTGTATTCACCGTAACACCTTATGGCCTGCAGTGCGTCTGGTGTTCGGGGCAAGACTGGGCCTGCTCCCTGCCATGGTATACCGGATACAAGCTGGCCTGAGGGCCATTACTGATGGGCTGCTTGTCGATAAAATATGACGTGACAGCTTTCCCAGGGTAGAATTACCGTTCCTGTATTTGATGGGATGGCTAATTCTTCATAATCCCAGAATGATGTCTTCCGGCTCTGCCAGTAGTTCGGGGAATAATTTCTTATTGAATTACCAAAATTCCACTTGGAACGTGGTCACAGTCGTAGACTGTCGGCGAGCGTTAAGTTTTGCTCACATCTGGAAGCTCTTCTGTATCATCCCCACTGTACACCTCAATCAACATGGGACGAGACTTCAGGATTCAGGTGAAGGAAAGACCGTTCTTTCTCCTGAAGCTTTTTATTGGTTGGTCTGTATTAGAACTTCCCATTTGTTGTACAGAAGTGAAGACCATTGCTTCTTGGAGCCCTATCTGCCCAGTCGGTTCGCTAGGCAGTTTGGGTATGACCAATTGCAAGGAGGAAATGCCATCACCAACTTCAAGTCCAGAGGTGGACTTATTGATGGAGTGAGAGGATGGTGGTACTTCATAATGGGTTGTACTGGAGTGGCCTTTACTGTGCATGCGACTTCTCTCTTTATAGAGTTGCTCATCCTCCATTCGTACGTCCAGTTTTATGTGGCCATCAATACCTTCCATTGCGATTTTGATATGCGTAGAAGTTTTAGAATGCCCTCTCATAAGTCTGCTAAAAGAGAGGATGTCCCATCAGTCTCCTCTAACGAAGGTGAAGACCCTGTCGGTACAGATGAGTTTTTGTTGACAGTACCGAGAGGCGAAATACCTCCGCCTGCAGAGCCTCTGGTTATCCTTAGTAAGCAAAGGGCTCATGTTATGAAGGAGACTTCCCCTCGCAAGAAAAAGAAGACTGTTAGTGGTCATGTCAGGACTTCCAGTCATGAGGCTCCTAGGAGTGAGCCTGCTGTTTTCCCTGTCGGGGACGATCCTTTGATTAGAGGTCCTTCGCCTATTATAGAGGGAACCTCTACAGTTTTGGCGGCCAGTGCCGGAGATTCTTTGCTCGAACCTGCTGTCGCCGCTATCGCTTTAGGTAGTGCTACGAGATCGCCTTCGAGGCCGAGCCAAATAAGGATATCTTTATCCCGCCCAATAATGGGTTCAGCCCCTTCTTCATTTGTAAGTATCTCCAGCGAGATTCTACCTGATGAACCTCGATTGGATCTGGGTGAAGACTTGGATGACTACCCTCAGTCGTTATTTGGTGCGCCCTCCTCTCCAGGTATGACAACTTGCTTAACATCATTAAGAGATGATCTAGCTATACTGGCTGCGGAAGTGACATATATACGATCGGCTATGGGTAAATATTGTCCTTTCGCCTCTTTTTAGAAAAATTAATATTAGGTTGATATTAACTTTCTCTTGTCTTCTTTTCAGGGGAAGACATCTACGGGGAGGGCAGCGTCGACGCAACTTTTGGCTTTGTTGCAGCTCATACCGATGACACGAAGGTGCCCGACTTTGAAGAGAAAATATTTTCGGGTGCCGGCTCGCCCGAAACAGTTCTGATATCTCGAGAGGAGGATGAGCCTGTCATTATGACTATGCCTCCTTTGAGTACGCCAGCCACTTCGGCCGTTGTCGGTGCCTCTACCTTTGTCGCGCCTTCTACTGAAGCGACGACTGTGACGACACCCTCTGCAGTCGTTCCTGGAAGGGGATTCGCCGATATTGCAGCCACTTCCAGCGTCCAATCTGATTTCGCCATGCTGATTGAGCAGTATACTAGTATTTTCTACACTACTTTGAAAATGCTGATATCAATGGTGCTGGAGAAGAATCTAGGTTTTGAGGCTCTGAGGAGGTCCTCCCAGTTTGTGATAGCGTCGATCAGAGATTTCAACGACGCTGGGAGAGCTGATACACTGGAGCAGATAGTTAATGGTTTGGAACAACCCATTAACAATTATTTGTAATTATCCCAGGGCAGCATTGATGACCTGATTCAGGCTGAATATGACTCTTTGACTGCGAGGCTTGTCGGGGAGATGGAAACTCTGAGCAAGTCCATCGAGGCTCAGCAGAAAGAGATGAATGAAGAGCATACCGTATTGAAGTATGTCATTCCCCAGCTGGCCACGTGCGAAGCCGAATATGAGGAAGATGCAGCGAGGGTCCACAAGTTGAAAGATAAACTCGCTCAAGTGGAGGAAAGGGTTCTCGCTTTATCGGCAGCTAGAGACGTGTTGAAGAACCGACTGGAAACGTCTCAGCAAAACCTGACACGTGTGGGTGTCATCCAAGCAGATTTTGTACGTCTTTGGTCTAAAATGTCTGCCTTGAACAATGAGGAGGCAAGGTTGGAGTGGGCTCGCGCTATCGTTTTGAGCTCCATGAATGAGAAGATGGCTGCACTGGCGCAACAGATCTGTGATTTGACTGCTCCTCCCAAATAATGTACCTTTTTTTGCTTTTATATGTAATTTTGCTCCTCTCGGAGATAATAAAGAAATTTTATCTGACTTTGGTGGACCTATCATTTTGGAATATAAACGATAGGGTAGAGTGAAAGTGATATCAAAGGTAATATGGACGTGATATTCCTTCGGTAAGCTTCAGCTGGACATATCTATTCAGAGGTTATATGGACATGATAGAATATGATCCAACTAAATTTTTATACAAAACACTATCAGAGGTAATATAGACGTGATAGGTTTTGAAGTTCCAAATTAGTTAATCATATCTATTCAGAGGTTATATGGACATGATAGAATATGATCCAACTAGTTCTTTGGAGGTAGTGTTGCCAGAACGAGATCTTCACCATACTCCATTGAGCAAAGGAGATTAAGCATAGTACCTTTTCAGGAATTTGTCGTTGATAAGAGCCATTAACAAGTCTCCATTAGGCTTGGCTAATCTATAAGCGCCGTTTGAGAACGTCGTCTCAATCACATAAGGGCTTTCCCATTTGGGTTGGAAGTTACCCTTACTCTTGTGAGTAATGATCATTGGACTTTTCACAGCTAGAACTAGCTCGCCAACTTTGAACACTCTTTCCTTCACTTTTTGATTAAAAGCTCTAGAAATACGTGCCTGTTAGAACACGATACGCTGTTGGGCTTGAAGGCGTTTCTCATCTAATCCTTCTAGCTCTTGAAGCCTTAATAGGTCATTCTTTTCCTGAGTCAACTCATTAGCCACTGCTATTCTGAGTGACAGAATTTGGATTTCAATGGGGAGAACTGCTTCACTCCCGTAAACCAGTGAGAATGGGGTACAAATCTTCGGTGCTCGTACCGTTGTACGGTATGTCCAGAGACATTCTCCTAGCTTCTCGTTCCAATCTCTTTTGTTCGAAGAGACAAACTTTTTTAGGAATTTGATAATGGTTTTGTTGAAAGCTTCCGCCAAACCATTAGCAGCAGGATTGTATGTCGTAGAGGCCATATTTTGAATCCATTTTTATCGCAAAATCGATGAAACGCTTGACTGATGAATTAAGGCCCGTTGTCATGGATTATCCTTCGGGGTATCCCAAAGCGATAAATGACATGGTGCTTGATAAAGCTGATCACATTGGATGTCTTTACCTCAGCAAGGGAGATTGTCTTCGCCCATTTGGAGAAATAATCCGTGATGGCCAATATGAACCGATGACCTCTGGAAGAAGACGGGTGAATAGGACCAATGATGTCCATACCCCATGCTTCTAAAGGCCAGGATGCCACCGTAGGATGTAAATGTTCAGAAGGTTGATGTATAAAATCTGCATGAACTTGACAGGCTTTGCATTGTCATGCATATTTTATTGCATCTGTGATCATAGTAGGCCAGTAATAGCCCATCCTCCTGATACGATCCTGTAGCTTAGGACCGGGTTGATGTGCTCCGTATACGCCGTCGTGAGCTTCACGGATAATTCGTTGCGCTTCATCACCAGAGAGACATCGTAATAGCAGTCCGTCATAAGTCCGGTGATATAGACATTGTGAAGACGCATCAAAATAGAAGCGTAATGATCATCTTTTGATGGATACTAATTCCTTAGGATCCTCCGGCAAGATTCTGTATGCCACAAAATCTATAAAGGGACTTCTCTAGTCTCTCTTGGGAGGATCTGTGTTCACAGCGTAGCTGCTTTCTATGTGAAAGTTGTTTTCACACAGAATAAATCTCTGTTAAGAAGGATCACCGAATTTTGCCTTCTTATAGGAATAGCTAAATCTGCAGCTAGACTGGCCAGGGCATCAGCTTCCAGATTCTGAGATCGAGGTACATGCTCCAGGAAGAACCCTTTGATAGACATGGCTATCTCGATCGTTGCTTGGTGATAAGGGATGAGGTCTGGATTACGGACTTCATATATTCCTCTGACTTGATTGACGATCAGCAGAGAATCACCAAATGCTTCCAGGTATTCGATATCCAATTCTTTAGTGACTTGGAGCCCGATTAGTAGAGCGTTATACTCTGCCATATTATTAGAGCAGGGTTCGCTAAGAGAATATGCTCGATAGATGATGAGTTTATCAGGAGTGATCAGGACAATCCCTACTCCTGAAACTATGTTTCCCCGGGGACCAGTCCTGGAGGCATCATCGAAGAATAGCTGCCATGTATCACTTTTTATCGCGGAATTACATTCTACAACTTCGTCGGGAATGTCCTCGTATAATCTGGAGGTTTCCGGAATCGGATGAGCAGCTAGAAAATCTGCCAATGTTTGGCCTTTGATGGACTTCTGAGGGACGTACACCATATCATACGGTGTTAATAACATCGCCCAAGTCGCGAGTCGGGAATTAAGAATGCTTGGCTTGTTCATCAATATCCGAAGAGGATTGATCCTGGAGATGATATGAATAGTCTGGCCTGTGACATAGTGTCGCATTTTCTGAATAGCGAACATTAGGGCCAAATATTCTTTTTCTACTGGATTGTACCGGTGTTCAGCTCCGACCATCATCCTGCTTAAATAGTAGATAGCCTGTTCATGACCCTCATCGTTCTTCTGTGCAAGGAGAGCTCCTAGAGAATGATCCATTGCTCGAACATACAGCAAGAATGGTCTTCCTATGACGGGAGGTACCAGAATTGAAGGATTAGTGAGGTAGAGTTTGATATCATTAAACGATTGCTGACAGGCTTTGTCCCATACAAAGGATACACCTTTCTTCATAAGACGAGAAAAGGGCTGACATCTCCCAGAGAGGTTGGATATGAATCTCCGAATATAAGCCAGACGACCTTGAAATCCCCTGAGTTCTCTCAGATTATGGGGTGGTCGCATTTCTAAGATGGCCTTAACTTTATCAGGGTCTACTTGAATGCCTTTAGCGGTAATGAAAAGTCCCAAGAATTTGCCACTGGATACACCAAGAAAGGACTTTGTAGGATTCATTTTGAGTTGATGTTGGCGCATTAACTCAAACACTGTCTTCAAGTCTTGGATGTGATTATCCTTGAGGCGTCTTTTGACAGCTATATTATCTATGTAACATTCTACCTTTTACGTAAATGCTCGTGGAATATGTTACTCATAGCTCGCTGGTACGTAGCCCCGGCATTCTTCAGTCCGAAGGGCATGACCGTATAGCAATATACCCCCAATGGTGTCCGGAAGGCAGTATGCTTCTCGTCAGGATGCATCTTGATTTGATTGTATTCTGAAAATCCGTCCATGAAAGACATGCGTTCAAAACCGCATGTATTATCGATCATGACGTCTATAATAGGAAGAGAAAACTCATCCTTGGGGCAGGCTGCATTTGGATCTCGGTAATCGATGCAGACACGTACTTTCCCACTTTTCTTCATGACTGGAAAAATATTGGCGACCCAGTCAGGATATTGTTCTTTCCGGATGAAGTCACAGGCTATCAGCTTCCTGATTTCGGCTTCGATGGCGTCCATCATGTCCGGACGAAACCGGCGTTGATGTTGCTTCACAGGCTTTGAATTGGTCAATATATTGAGTTTATAAGTAGCCACTTTTGGATCAAGACCTGGTATATCCTTATAATTCCATGCAAAGACATCGATATATTCTCTTATCAGCTGGATTATTTCTTCCTTTTCTTCTTCGGAAAGATTGTTATTGATAAATATCGGCTTTGGCGAAAGTTCATCCCCAACGTCAATTTGGATAATTTTATCTTCAGTGGGAGGTTCCCTCTGTTCAAACCTGAGTTCCCACTGTGTATCCATTTGCTGAGCCCAAGAGTCATTCTCAAATGGCTCGGATTCTTGTTCGTCTTCTTCGAAAGAATCTGTCAATACTGTATTTATTGGTAATGCTCGTTCGAGATCATCATATGAGCCGGAGGACAACGAGCCATCTTAAGAAGAGGAAGAGATATCCTCATTTGACTCAAAAGTTGCAAGGGAGGTGGTATACCCTAACCTGAAACGAGTTCATTGACAGTAGAGATTACCATACAACGGCATTCGCCTGCCTTTCCCGTAGTTAAGGCCTGGTTCTAGCTTCAAGTCATAACCCATACTTTGCATAATCTTCAAAGCTTGCGGGCTATATCTGTGGACCTGTATTTTACCAACATCGTCATCGGGAGAATCTTCTTATACAGTCGGTTCATTGCACATGTGACCGAAGACTATTGGATGCTGACTGCTACGAGTAGGCGGGACAATAAAGATATAATCCTTATGTGGCCCATATATCGTGAAGACATTAGATGGTGACGCTACTTCCCACACATACGGATGATAGGAGTCCATAGCTTCCAAGAATTTTTGTGCTATGGGTTCTATATCGTTATGGGGAGAGGATTTCTGATTAGGAATTTGAGCGTCAATGTACTGGAAAAGAGGATCTTTATTATCATCAGAAACCACGTTCCTGGTTATATTTACATTAATCGGCTTCTTGTTACGCCGAAGGTTGATGACCAAAGGTGGAGGCTTCTGGTTCAAAGTGATCACTAGAGGATCACCACCTTTTCCTGACTTGGCTTTGTTCAGGTGGATAGCCTTGGGTTCCATGACTTTCGGACGAGTAGTTCGCCCTTTTACCTTGATTGACAGAGGTTGCTCGGTAGAGGGTTCTTCTGGCTCCCGGTGGGATTTTTCCTCTGTCTTGCCTGATACCTCCTCCATGCAGTCTTGGGTATACAATATGGTATCGGAGTAGTAAGATTCTACTCTTTTGAACGGGTTAAGATCGACAAACTCCGTTTGTACTGTTCTTTGGGCATCTACATATTTGAAGCATTGATGTAGAGTCGAAGGAATGATGTTGTGATCGTGGATCCATGGTCTGTCCAGCAGAATGTTGTAGGACACCTCTGAATCAATGACATAGCATGTAGCCACTGATCTGAGGTCGCCAATCTGGATCCTCATACGAATTTTCTCCAATGGCTTACTTTTCCTGGCGTTGAAGCCCACGATTGTAGTGGTGGTGTAAGCCAATTCGCTAGTAGAAATCCTCGACGGTCTGAGCAGACTATGAGGAATGATACTGATCGATGATCCTGGATCTATGTGAATCAGGTCAACCTCCATGGAACCGACATATCCGGTGTAATAGAGGGGTCTGTCATGCTTGTTATGTTTCAACAGCATGTCATCTTGAGTGAAAGTGATATTTGGGACCACATCCATCACACTATGGCATTGAGGACATGCCACAGGTTCTTCATCAGGGGACTTGAGCTGGGTCAAGTATGCATCCGCCTGTATTAAAACTTCACTCAGGGCTTGACGAGTGTCTTTGGAGAGCCTGAGTAATTCGAAAATGGATAATCTGGCTGGTGTGTTAGCCAATTGGGCGAGGATGTCGAAGTTATATGGCTTCTCCAAACCTTTGTTTTGAATGTTCTTCAAAGGTTTATCAAAGCGCACTTCTTTTTGTTTGCCCTTGTTCGCCAAAGTTGGTCTCGAAGGACCGGCCTCTGGTATGACAGGTTCCGGTTCTGAAGGCTTGGCAGCTGAAGCGTCTGCCGATGTATCTTCCTGACTTGCTCCATAGTCCTTGAGGTAGGCTTTCCCTGAACGGGTTCCAGTAGCCAATACCTCTTCTTCTGATGTCGAGGATATCGCAACCATATGACATGGTTTACGTTTCAAATTCTTTTTAGACTTAGCTTTAGCAGCTTGAGTCTCTTCCTCGATCTCTGATACCAGATCTGGATGAACCCATATAATCTCGCCACGCTGGGTAGTTAGGGGTACCAGGTCATGATTTTGACCCCTGACTGGAGGGAGATTAACAATGTTCATTGTTGTCCGGGAAATGGGTAAAATACCATCCAAAACTTCTTGAGGAGGCAGATTGGCAAATTGAAGAGAGATTATGTTGGCTGTGACCATCTTCTCGCTGTTGTACAGAGTGATGGCCTTAGCATCGATCAACTCCTGGATTTTCCTCTTTAGTACATAACACGCCTTTGTGGGGTGATGTATGTACCTATAGAAAATACAGTACTTGGGGTTATTGGTACTGCCGACTTCGTTAGGCCGCTTTACCTCAGGGAGGGTAATCTTGACGCTTTTGACAAGACACTCAAATATGCTCGGAATATCGTCGTCGTCAAAAGAGTATACTTCAATTGGCCTGGAAGTCCCAGGTTTCGTCTGTGTGGTTGCCACAGTCTTTTGCCTGGACGTATTGATAGCCAGAGCTTCTTTTCCTTTGGAACCACGAGGATCGTCGCTGTTGGAGGATGACCTCTTGCCTCTATCAGAGGCAGATATCATAATTTCATTATCACGTGCCTTCCGACTGTTGTCTTCAACGGCTACCGCTTAGATAATGAACAAGGGCCAATCATGGAACTGATATGGTCCTGTGAACACCGAGATCGCTGGAAGAAAATTCTTTCTATAAATGTCAACCAATGCCGAGTCTGAAACTCCGGGAGGCATTTACAAAGTGGCTTGACGAAAATGTTCGATGAAAGTGCGAACGTTTTTTTTCCTTCTGCTTTACTTCGATGAGAGAGGACATAGACATGTCCATCCCTCCTTCGTAGAATCATGCGAAGAACAAAGTCTTGAAATCTTCAAAGGAAGTAATACAGTTGTCCGCAAGACTACGGTACCACTGATAAGCCACTCCCGAGAGACAGCCTTTGAACACTCGAGTGAGAAGGGCATCATTTCCTTGCAATAACACCGTTATCATACTGAAGTAGTTCATGTACTGGCTTAGTGATGTCTTTCCCTCAAACAAAGCCATATTCTGTGGTTTGTATTTAGGAGGAAAAGGGCCCTCATCCCAGATAGCTGGATAAGGCTGGTTGATTCCCAATTTCTTGAGCTGATCCTTATGTTTTAAGGTATCAAATTGGGCTTTCAATTCCCGTACTGCCTGTATCAGATTTCAGCCGATAGAGGGACCACGGAGTGATGAAAGATCGGTTGTATTGTGACTCCAACGGGAGGCAATACATTCTCCGAGTTAGGAAGTGGAGGAGCTGCTGAGTCCTGATTTAGAGCAGGCTCCTGATTTGCGTTGGATGGTGGTAAGTCCACCCCCACACGTATCTGAGTCGAAGGGACCGAGGATTGAGCTATAGCAGCTGTGTGTTGAGTCAGCATCATCTGGTGCATATTCTCCATCATGGATTGTATCTCTTTCAGAGATGTCTCCAACACAGCGATGCGTTACTCAGTACTTCCTGATTGGGAAGCCTCTTCACGTTCATCTTCAATGGCATAGACTCCCATTTCTCTGGATGTCATTGAAGGGTTAGTATAGGTCTCTATAGAGATTGACTCTATACTTTCAGCGTCTGATTCGGGAAACTGGCGACCCCCAGTGTTGGAATCAGAAGAATACAAAGTCGGTTGTCGTGACCTCGAACGGATGTTTCGGAACACCCCAGCTTCAATGTTCTCAAGGAGTTTGTTGAATCTCCTTTGTCTTGGAGTTCTAGAGGGATGACGTCTTAAATTCGACCTTCCTCTAGGAACGTGTGAAGCCATATTCACTTATGCAAATATAAGCTCTTCTTCCTGAAAAGATAGAGAGTAGTTCAACCGGTCGAAAACTGACCGTTTTGCTTCAGAACAACAATAATTAACTACAATCCTATAACTATTATAATAGTGCTCCCTAGGAGGCGTAATAGACATGCTGGAAGATCCCCTATCCTTGCGCTTCTGGATCAGATATTCACGCAAGTCAGGAGGATTATCAGAAGAAGAAGAAGAAGGCTTGTTCCTCCTATTTACATCAGTTGGCATGCGGATATTGGGAACCATAACTTTTTTCCTGTCACCTGTATATAATAGTTCAGCCATCTGAGTAGCAGATGATCCCCGAGGAGTGTATCTTTTCGCAAACAGGGCCTTCTTTACGCTGAGGGGCTTAACTTGGCATAATTTGGAGCTCTGCTCAGGCTGGTGTAAAACTGAGGAAGCCCTCAATCGGCCATTAGCTTCTCGCGTAATGTGGAGAGCGGACATATTCTTTTCTTACTGGTGTAAAGGCCGAGAAGTTAAGAATTCCCTACTTGTTTTTCCTTGCGTAGATTGCAAAGACCATCTGCTTTTCCACGGAGGGCAGATGCATTTTTACGGGCAAAGCGCGTTTGGAATTTCTGATTTGGCGCTGAGGCATTATCAAAAAAAATTTCTGCCACGTCACAGATGGGAGACAGAGTTTTACGCACAGAGCGCAAAGTAGGCTTCTGGACTAGCACTGAGGCATCACCAGAAGCTTTGTCTCCCACGTCACAGACGGGAGACAGAGTTTTACATGCAGAGCGCGGAGTAGACTTCTGGACTAGTACTAAGGCATCACCAGAAGCTTTGTCTGCTACGTCACAGACGGGAGACAGAGTTTTACGTGTGGGGCACGAAGGTTGCGAAGCTACAACCTTGTTGGTCGGAGAAACCAGAGATTTGGCAGGAATGGTAGGGGATGTCCGGGACATCCAGACCTTACGTAATTTTCTGTTGTCTTGGACAGAGAGAGAGTGAGAGCTACCCCTGCTCGAAGCATATCTTCGTAGGCAGATCGGTCGAACTGGACGACCAAGGTCTTCTTTATTGATCCTACTGATACTGTATCGTATTCAGCAATTGCTTTCTCGTCAAATGAGACAGAGATCCCCAGCAGAGTTGCCATCTTGTGTTTGATAATAAACGAAAGAAATAAAACAAGGTTTATACGAAACCCTCTCTTTGGTTTACAAACAAGAAGTACAATTAATCCTATACGAGGATATCATGTACAAAATTTAATCTGGGCAAATTTTGCTATAGGAGTATGATCTGCGATCGATCACTTTGTTCTTTGGACCACACGATGATGAAGAAGTACTGTAGAAGACGGAAAAGCTTCAAAGATTGCAAAGGGGAGTGGATGCTCGATGCCAAAATCGTTGATCACTACTCTCTGTCTGTGCGCTTCTCTCTTTGATTTTACAACTTCTCTCCTCAATTCTTTTACTTTTCTTCGACCCCGGACCTCTGTCAATAGAGGTCTCTATTTATAAGGTTTGGTGACAGTAACCGTCCAGTCGGCATAGAAACCAGACAATGGAGAGTGTGGCACTTTTTACGCGGCGGTTATAATAACTGCCATCCACATATAAATGATCTTCTAAATCCGCGTATGACGCGTATCCCATGATAAGGTAACGCGTATAACCGCTGCGAGGATCACGACATGCAAGCCATGTAGGTAACTGCCCCCTGCGTAGAAAAGGTTGGCGTAGAAGCTAATAACTGTCACCATGGCGTAGAAGCCAAATAGTTTGTCAAGTTGGCATAGAAGCCAAGTAGTTGTCGAGTTGGCATAGAAGCCAAGTAGGCATAGAAGCCTTGTAGGCGTAGAAGCCTGATGCTGCGTGGATAGGTTGCTAGCGTAAAAGATAGCCAATCCTCCTTTCTTGACTGAGTTCTTGAGCTAATTCTGGACCAAATAGCCTTATCACGCACCAATACGAATATAGCCTGAGTTGGCGTAATATGCAAAGGTGATGATGTGGACGTATTAGTCGTAATTATGGCTCCCTCAGTCTTTGAAAATAGAACCAAATCTCGTGCATTAAATGCAGAGATCTGCCCCCATCATGCATATTAACTGCCGAGACGTGCCTCGAGCTCCGTATGAAGAGCAGCTTTTGACGTGGCAGTTTATTTTGTCTTTTGCTGAGCGTAAAAGCTCATATCTGCCTGTGTAAAACTAGGCAGCGTATTCCCTTAAATGCGTAAAAGCAACTTCTATCAAGAAAATGTCACTAAACGACGGTCTGGGTCTCTGTGTCGAATCATGATTACAGCAGTCGTCTGGATAGTTGTGCAGTACTCTTTGTCAGGAGTCAGGTTCACTGCATGATCTGACAGGTTCATTCGAGGAATACGAAGAGTTCTCCGTACAACTTCTCACTGCATTAAAAGCGAGTAGGTTTTACGCCGAGGGGGCGATGTAACAACCTTTTTACGCCGAAGCAGTCTGAAAATACTGTATTATGCGGGCTGTTCTGGAGCTATATTTTATACTGTACTTAGCGATAAAGCTCTGTTGTACGTCGATGGCTCTGAAGTCATGTCTTACGTCCCACAGCACTGAAATACTGCGTATAACTCTGCAGCATATTTTTCATGCTTCTACAATGCGGCCAACTAAAAGGAGGCATATTGGATGCTTGACGCATGGAGTTTCATCTTCTCTACAACAAGTTTGGCCATGGCGGAATGCTCTAAACCGAAAGTTAGGTTTCTCCATAAAAACTTCGTCTGGGGCCCAAATCTGGCAAGATAAAGTTCTAAACCATTCAAAATCAAATTCTCTTTAACATAGAACAAAAAGTTTTTAAAAGAAATAAGCTTTTGAAGGTTAAAACAAAAAAACTCAAGAACACTCATACTCACAAAAATTTAGATCTACACCATTCCATCCTCCAAATCTGAAAATACCAAGTTCTAAACATGCTTAAAATTATACCATAAACATAATAGACTAATAATATTGAGGGGTTCTTTATTTCTCATGCAATATGTACTTGCCTAAGGAAGGGAGAGAAAACCTAAGAGAGAAAGAGAAGAAAGAATAAAGAGAGAGTGATAAATAAGTTGGGTTATATAGCTAGGGATTGAGGTTTAGACTATGGGTTCAACTCATGACCAAACTAACCCAAACCAGAAACCAAGAACCAAGATAAACCAACGAATGATTTTGGCCTCATGTAATTAAATAAAAATATGCAAACGAGAAATAATATGCTCCCAATACATATACTAGGAATGGAGAGTGACATCTCTATCCACCTTAAAAAAATTTTGCCCTCAAAATTCAAATTCAAGTAAGGCTAGAGAAGTCAGGACAAGCATGATACAAATATACTAGCAAATATACACATACAAGCAATAACATCACACACATAGGTGATCACCTAATCACGAAATCCAAGATACGAAGGTATTAGATAGAATATACCTTCCGAATCGAACATGTACGGGTACCGAGATCGTATATCATCCTTGTGCTCCCACATCGATTCTCCAAGAGTGTGATGGCCCCAGTCAACTCGGACAAGGAAAATATTAATGTTCTTGAGTACCTTCTCCTTTCGATCCAAAATGGATACGGGTTGCTCCTCGTTAGATAAGTCGGTACCAATGACTAATTCAGAGTGATCGAGGATTTAACTCGGATTCGGTATATACCTATGCAACTGAGATACATGAAATACATCGTGCACCTCACGTTGCGAAGGTGGAAGGGCAAGACAATAAGTCACATCTCCTACCCGATCAAGAATGTCAAAAGGCCCACCGTATCGCAGACTAAGCTTCCTGCGGACCCTAAATCTAATAATTCCATGGGTTGATTAAATCCGTAAGAACGCGTGGTCACCGATAAAAAACTCTAAAGGCCTATGATCCTGGTATTCCCAGTAAAGATGTCGATCCTAAGAAACCCGAAGTCACTCTCTGATATGCCTAATAACTTTTACTGTCTGCGTGATCATTTCAGTGCCTAATATCTTTCGCTCATTAATTTCATGTCATGCCAACGGTGATCTACACTTCCTGTCGTATAGTGCCTCGAAAGGTCCCATCTGGATACTGGCATGATAACTATTATTTTACGAGAATTCTACCAAGTGAAGATGATCCTCCCAAGATCCACCAAAGTCTAGGGTACAAGTTCGTAATATATCCTCCAGGGTCTGGATGGTTCTCTCTGATTGTCCGTCTGTCTGGGTTGGTACGCAATACTGAATCTTAACTTGGTATCCAATCTCTCATGCAAGCGTATCCAGAAATGGGAAGTGAACCTTGTATCTTGATCGGATATTATGCTTACCGGTATGCCATATTGCTTTACAATATGTCGTATATATAATTCTACCAACTTCTCTGTAGACTGTCCCTCTCTAAAGGGGAGAAAATGTGTCACTTTTATGAGCCGATCCAATATCACCCAAACTGCATCATGACCAGTCCAGAATCTAGGTAAACCTATCACAAAGTCCATGGTGACGTGTTCCTACTTCCACTCTAGAATAGAAAGCAGCTACAATAATCCTGTCGGCCTCTGTTGTTCTGCCTTGACTTTTTAACATATCAGATATCTTGGCACATCTTCGTACCTCCCGGATGAATGAAGTACTGAGAACTGTGTGCTTCGGTCATCACTTCTTGCTGAATATCCCCGTTCAGTACACATAGACGGTTTCCAAACCTCGGTGTTCCATCCGTATGAATTACCAAATCTTTCCAAAGATCGGATTTACATTCTTTCCGTAACGTCTGGATCTTTGGGTCTTCTGCCTGAGCTATCTTGATTCTATCCACCAAAGTTGACTGGATCTGTAGGCTAACAAGAACTCCTGTATCCTGTGGAAGCACTATCTCGATTCCCATCTCTCATAACTCTTCTAGAATGTGCTTCTGAGTGGTCAACATAAATTTTCTACATCTTCTACTAAGTGCATCAGCTTCTATATTTGCCTTGCCTGGATAGTATTAAAGTTTCACATTATAATCTTTCAACAACTCTAGCCACCTCCTGGGGGTGACAATGGAGGGTTAGGAGTGTAGCAACTCTCTTTACTCCGTGGATGATCCGATGTAGAAGCCTTTCTCTCTTGCTCGAGTGTGAATCTGCCAATAGCCAGCCTCTCTTGTATGAGAGTAATACCCTGTTATTTATATTTATCCTTGGCCACGAATATGTTGGAATGCATGGATGCTGGAGGGTGCCACGTGTCCATTATAAATAGGCTAAAGTAGAAACCGTGAGTAGGTCGAGCTGCCTCATGGACGCTTGTTGGGATTTTTTGTTGTTGAAGATCTGGGTGGTTCTCGCCCTTCGTGGGTGTGACTTGGTCATCTTGACACACAGTTCGCACTTTGTTTCAGAGAATCACTCAGTTGTAACAGCAAGATTTGATCGATATGGAATCTGTGACACATGTGGCCAGAGACGCACGGGACGCATGGAGTCTGGAAAACACTGGGCCAAAGATGCTTGGAGTCTGGAACGCATGGGCCAGAGTCACATGGGACGCATGGAGTCTGGGATGCATGGGCCAAAGCCGCATGGGACGCTTAGAGTCTGGAAGGCATTGGGCCAGAGACGCATGGATCGCATGGAGTTTGGAACACATGGGCCAAAGTCGCATGGAACTTTTTGTTGAGTTGTCCATGTGACTCTGCACTATCCTTGGGACTTTTGTCTCTTAATGTTCTCGTCATTCGAGGTCATTAGGAAAAAAAATTTGTCAGGATTCTGTGTCAAGCACCATATTTATTATCAGGATGTCATGTCAAGTCGACCTACGACTAGTTGTCGGGATGCTCATTTGGACCGCATGGGTATCCCTTTTCTGGGCCACATGGTGTCCATGTGGTCCAACATTAGTGGATTTTTATTTTGTGGTGCATGAACGTCGGTCGCATGGATGCACATTTTTTATGCTTCAACAAGACCCCCTTCAAAGTTTTTAAACTGATAAGTTTTAAATACTTTGAATAAGAAGCATGGATGGGGTATGTTCGGGCCGTATGGACATTGAGCTGTATGGGCGAACGCTGCCATACTGTCAAGTCATGAATGAGAAGATTTGGTTTGATCTCTATGCGGATCTCTTTGGATTTTATGTCATCTCCTGACACGGGGCTCGATGCATCAGTTTTCGGGAAGATTAAAGAGGACCACGCAGATCGAGACATCATGTTCATCTCTTTAACCGCTCAGTTTATTGCCTCGATTCTTTTACGCAGTTTTGGAGCCTATAAACTGGCAGTTAGGGGGAGAGAGAGAAATTTTATCTCTTTGCTTCGTTTCCTCATTTTTCTGTGAAGGATGCCGAAGGCTGCGATATTCCTCGCCGAAGAGTTTATCAGGGGTAGTATCGATCCGTTGCCTCCTGATCTGGATATTCGGCTTAGAGTTAGGGTAGTACCACCCTTCTTATATCGGGCTGTGAAGGACACAGTGGCACCCGTACACCGTCTCGGTGCAGTAGACTTGCCTTGGGCATGTGCAGACCTCTTTATAGAGTTCGATCATGTGGATGAGTACTCCTTTGTAACATGCGCGCCGAGATTTATCTTTGGCCCAACCGAATGGATGAGACCCCTTCTTGCTCGTACGTGTTGACTCGATCGTGCGTCGCTGCGGCCGGGTAGTAGTATGCTGCAACTGTATCTTTATGCGATCTTCATTGATGCATATCTTCTTTTTACATGTTCTCTCCTCGTTTGAGATACTCATGATGGAGCATTGATGGATATCAAAACACTCGTTATTCGAAGAGAATGTCACCCTTATACAGCGGTTCCTAGTCAAGAACTAATCCAGGAGACGAGAATAGTTCGCCTAGGACTGATCCCAAAGACGAGGACAGTTTGGCAGGAGACGAGGATGAATATCCTGCATTACACGTTGAGTCATCCTTATTTATGCATCGTGATAGATGCATTTCTTTCCTCTATGCAGCTTGCTACCGGCTGGGGGCTTGTGGCAAAAATGATAAGATTTGGATTAATTGTCATTCTTATCGTCGATTTTCTTGCCTGTTCGTAGAGCGTCTTCTCCTGCTCTTCCCTTGCTATCCATCAGTATGTTTCCATATACTGAGATATTTACTGTGGAGTGGTGAGCCAGAAAGCCTTGAGCTCCGTTGTTAGGCCCATTTATGTCTGTGGCAGAAACAATACGGGGGCACCTTTTTATGGAAGAGTTTCTTGTTGGAGAGAACTCATGGAAACCCTTAAAAGGGATTTCCATCGAATGTACTCAAGACCTTGAATATTAATAAAAAACCTTGAAATGTAATAGATTTCCATCATATACTCATGATCTTGAACATTAATCAATAAAGTCTCCCCATTTTTTTAGAATTTGATATGTTGTGGACTTTTAGGTATTGTACTAGAGATAATATGAATGTATCACCATACCATATCTTTTTAAGGATATCCCGCTAGGGGATCTTTGGGGTACCTATTACCTTTTTGCGTACTTGGGGTGCGAGTAATAGATTCAAAAGAAATCCTATCAGAGGTAATATAGACGTGATAGGTTTTGTGGATAGTAAGGACATCCCGCTGGAAGATTTTTGGTGGACCTATTACCCTTTTGTGCACTTGGGTACGAGTAATAGATTCGAAACAAACCCTATCAAAGGTAATATGAACGTGATAGGTTTTGTGGACTTGGCACTACAGGCATACTCTGGATTGGGTACGGGTGATAAGTTAGAAGATAATCGATATCAGAGGTAATATGGACGTGATGATCGATGGCCAAGGACGAAAAGTTTTCTCAGAGGTAGTATGGGCATGGCAGACTCCACCGGAGTAGTGTATTAGAGCGACAGTCCAGAGGTAATGTGGACATGAACCAACACTCAGGAAGATACGATATAGTTAGTTAATAGAGGAGTACCATTCTAATTTAGACGTAGTACTTTTTGACGAACTTGTCCTTGATAGGCATCAGGAGCAAGTTGTCGTTGGATGTTGCTAGCCGGTACGCGCCATTGGAAAACTCGATTTCCACAATGAACGGGACCTCCCATTTAAGTTGGAATTTGCTGGTCGTCTTATGAGTCATACCATCGGTCTTCTTACTTTTAAGACGAGATCACCCACTTGAAACATTTTCTGTTTTATCCGCTTGTTGAAGGCTCCAAAGAGACGCGCTTGATATACCTCTATGCGTTGTTGAGCTAAGAGCTGTTTCTCGTCGAGTGCTTCCAACTCCTGTAATTGTCGCCGATAGTTGTCGTCCGTAGTTAGTTGGTTGGAGAGAGCTACTCGTATTGAAGTGATTTGGATCTCGAGCCGGAGTATCGCCTTACTTCCATACACCAATGAGAATGGCGTATTCCCAGTAGCTGTCCGGACTGTTGTACGGTTGGCCCAGAGACATTCACCCAGCTTCTCTTTTCAGTCACGTTTGTTGGAAGACACGGATTTCTTGAGGAGCTTGATGATGGTTTTATTGAATGCTTCCACCCGACCATTTGCTGCAGAATTATACGCTGTGGAGGCTACTTTTTGGATTCGTTCTTGTCACAAAACCGATAGAAGGAATGGCTTATAAATTATAGACCATTATCATGGATGATCCTACGATGCAAGCCAAAGTGATATATGACGTGATGCTTGACAAAGTTAATCACGTTTGATGTTTTGACTTCAACGAGCGGAACAACTTTTGCCCATTTGGAGAAGTAGTCGGTGATCGCCAGGATTAACCGATGTCCTTTTGATGAAGTTGGGCTGATTGGCCCGATGATATCCATTTCCCATGCCTTAAATGGATAAGATGTTACCGTTGGATGTAGGAACTCAAATGGCTAGTAGATAAAGTTCGCATAGATTTGGCATTCTTGGCACTTTCTTGTGTAATAAACAGCATCTGCTACCATCGTCGGCCAATAGTAGCCTATTCTCCAAAAATGGTCATATAGCTTTGGGCCAGGTTGATGTGCCCTGCAGACGCCATCGTGAGCTTTACGGAGGGCTTTTCTTGCCTCTCCGTTCGATAAGCTCAGAGCAGAAGGTTGTCATAGGACCGATGATACAATATTTTAGTCTCCGGGTTGTAATAGAAACGAAGGAAGCGTCTTCTAATTGAAGTAGCTTCCTTTGGGTTTTCTAGGAGAATCCCATTGTCGGCGTAGTCGATGAATGGGAGTATCCAATCTTGAGTATCGGTGTTGACCTACGCTGCATAGCTGAGGCATAATCATAGGTTGCTTTTGGGACAGACCAGTTCTTAATCGATCACTATGATTAGTTGATGGGTGTTGTCTGGGACTGCCAAGAAAGCAGCGAGGCTGGCTAGAATGTCCGACTCAATGTTTTGCAGCCGCAGGACATGCTCAATAAAGAATATCTCGAAGGCCGTAATGATGCTAAGTGCAGCTTCATGATAGGGGATCAAGTCTTCATTTCGGAATTTATATTCTCCCCAGACTTGATTAACGATTAGCTGAGAATCGTCGTAGGCTTCCAAGTACTCTACTCCGACTTGCTTAGTGAGCTGGAGCCCGATGATTAGGGCGTTGTACTCTGCCACATTATTGGAGCATGGCTCCGTGAGAGAATATGCACGATTGATGACGATGACAGGTCGTTTGGGGAGATCAACACTATCCCGATCCCAGAGATGATGTTACCTTTGGGCCCCGCTCTTGAAGCATCGTCGAAGAATATTCGCCAAAACACTTTGTGTGAAGTGAAATTGGCGTATACCACTTTGTCTGGAATTTTTTCATAGAGCTTTGAGGTTTCTGACCCAGGGTGGGCTGCCAGAAGTCGGCTAATGCTTGACCCTTGACGGTATTCTGTAGGAAAATATTATATCATATAGAGATAATAGTATTTTCCAGGTAGCCAAGCAAGAACTGAGTGCCCCAGGTTTGGTCATAAGGACCTTGAGGGGGTTGACCCACGAGATTACATGAATGGTTTGTCCAGTCACGTAGTATCGAGTTTTCTTGATGGCGAATACCAGCGCAAGGCACTCTTTCTCGACGGCGATATACCTATGCTCCAGGCCGACCAACATCCGGCAAAGGTAGTATATGGCATGCTCGTAGCCTGAATCACAATTCTGGGCTAACAAGGCCCCAAGAAAGTGATCCATTGTGCATACATAGAGAAGGAATGGCTTTCTCATGACCGGGACCACCAGCACAGGAGGGTTTGAAAGGAATTCTTCGATGTTGTCGAACGCTCGTTGGCACTCTTTATTCCAAAAAAAGGAGACACATTTCTTCAAGAGCTGTATGAACGGCCGACAATGTCCAGAGAGTTTTAATATGAATCTCCTGGTGTATGCCAACCTCCCTTGGAGGCCACGGAGTTCCCGGAGGTTCCTTGGCGGATTCATCTCCAGGACGACCTTGGTCTTGTCGGGGTCCATGTGAATACTTGTAAAACCCCTAATTCTAAAAACCGTATTAATTATTTAATTAATTATTTAATTGATTTATAGTATTTATTAGCTCTTAGTAGAAATAGAATTTATTTAATTTTTATTTTAGGTGATTGTGCATTTAGAGATTTTACGGAGCAAATTTTCCTTAATTATTTACATGTAGGAGACCCTGTGGGCAGTTGATAGCTTAATGGTATACACTAATAAAATTTTTAGAATTTTCTATATATATATATATATATATATATATATATATATATATATATATATATATATATATATAAGTTTTATTAAAAAGAAATTAGAAATGAAAAGAAATAGAAAAAGAATAAAGAAAGAAAAAGAAAAGATAATGAATACTTAAACCCTACTAAACCCACTACCCGACCTTAAACCCTACCCGTTAGCACCCACAGCCCGGTCCGTTAGAGAATCAACACCAGCAGCAGCGGCTGCACCCCCACGACCCGCGTGTAACCCCCTCTCCCCCCCCCCGCTGTATAACTATACATATAGAGAACACCCCAAAACCCTAAGCCTATTCTTCATCTACCTCATCCTCTCAGCCCAGAGAAGCCGCCGCCAACCTCGACCTAGCCGCGTCCGCCGCCTCTAGTCGCCGGAGTAGCCGCACAGCCGACCGCGACCCCGCGCCACGACTGAGTTATATAGTAGGAAGTCAGCAACTTACCCCTGTTCGTGACTCATTTCGTGCCTCCTCGCTCGACCAAATTCAGATTAGTCTTTGCTGGTATGATCTCGACCTATCCCTCTTCAAATCCTATAGATTAGTTTCCATCGTGCGGCACACAAACCTAGGTAAAAATTGACGCCAAGTCGAGGAAAAATCAAGATATTTAATCTCAGAAAATCTGTTGCAACCACCCCTGTTTACGGACTTGTATCTCCCACCACAGAGATCCGAATTTAGTTTTTCTTCTTCCTATGCGAAGACCACCTAACCTAGATTAATTTTTTTCAATTATATTATTTTATTTGATGCTGTATGCAGAATTAAATTAGGATGAAAACCCATAAAAATCTGTATTTTGAAACACAAAAATTTATGATAAGGAGCGCGCCCCGCCAAACGGGACTGCCCCGTCATGTACCAAGTACACAGAAAGGTGATACACCCAGATGTGTGAGCTTTCACAAAAACTGATTCGGACGCCTATTCGCGTCGAAATTAGCCCGTATCTGCAAAAAGACCCTATATCGCAACTTTTACAAAATATCGCACCATTTAGTGTACGTTCGTCAGAACGTAACGAAACTCATGCCATTGGACTCGTGGTATCGCGTTGGTCCTGTGACCCAAGTTTCATGCAATTCTGAAACAGTTGACCAAGCCGCCTATTTGCGCGCCCCATGGTTGACTTTTTGGGCGAATTTGTGTTCGGCTCACCGGAATCCAAAATTGGTCATATCGTTGAGTTTGTACTGATATTTAGAGTTTTTTTAACCTATAATTTATTCTTTTTAGAGACCTTTACCCCCGGCACGCTTTTCGGTGCAAAGTGGCCCACTTGTGGAGCCCGCTTTGACCCGAAATTACCATTTTGTCCATGTGTCCAAATTAGATGAAAGGGTAGTATTTTTTACTATCTCACTTATTCTGGGAACATTGGTGATGTTTATTTCAGCATCCAAAGACGTTCATTCTGAGGCCGTAGTCTCTGATCCTGTGTGCTTGACTCTTGGATGTTAAACCTTGCAGCTTTCTTACCAGGCAAGATACCTTGTCAAATTGTTTACAATACTTTTGTATGCTATTTATATTTTTGTATATGCGTTACATTTCTGTATATTTATTGCATGTATAGTTTCTTTCAGTCATTACTATATATTAGATATGTTGACACACACTTGACACTTAGTATCATGAGAGGACAACCATTAGGCGTATGGGCTTTAACCACTCTGGTAAACCATAGTATCTAGCTCGCACTACGGTAGTGTATCGCGCTGGTCGTTACCCCCGAGGTATGTCAATTTCTGTAGAGTTGCGCTGGTCGCTACCCCCGAGGTATGTCGATTTCTAATGTCCCCTGACGGGTGTGTGAGTTGTGAGGCTTAGATCAAGTAGCCTACCCTTGTCCATACGTCAAAAAGTTTTTCTTATTTGCATTCATATAGATTATCTTGTACAGCGTACTTATATATTTTCAAACATTATACATGTTTACTGTATTCAAATTGGCATGCTTCTATGTATCTTGTTACGTCCCTCTGAGGACCTGGTCCCTTTCCAGGTGTAGATGTTTATGACGATTCGCAGGAGCACGGATCAGGACTTACCACTTATCTTTTCCAAGGAGGTCTTACCTTCGGAGCATCTTTGATTATCTCTAGCGATGGATCGCTTCGCTGATACATTTCTATCATTACCTTATTTTATATTGGAAATTTTATATCCCTCTCTCATTCTAGTATTGATATAGTCATTGGTAGTGGATTTGTCTCCACCCAACTATTATTTTGGATTATTCAGACTCATTATTCTTGTTTAGTTATTTTCTTTCTGTGACTTGTTGTGTGGATGAGATTTAGTATATCTGTGACTTGTGACCATATATATATATACCACATGTGAGTTTATATTTATATTACAGCGTACGTGTGTATTATGGTATCTATATATTGGAGTTGTCGTATACATACGGCTGGCATGCTTACGTGTTCCTAGTCCTACGTATTTTGGGACTGGGGTGTGACAATACCCCAAAAGGTGATGACGAAACCCAGGAATTTTCTACTAGAGACTCATAGAAAGGACTTGGAAGGGTTCATCTTGAGGCGGTGAAGCATATTAAGTCAAATACAGTCCTCAGGTCTTGGCGGTGATCATCTTTGGAGCGACTCATGACGGCGATATCATCCACGTAGCATTCCACCATCTTACGCAGATATTCGTAAAAAATGGTGCTCATATATCGCTGATATCTAGCACCTGCGTACTTCAGACCAAAAGCAATAACCTTGTAGCAGTATACACCTATCGGGGTCCGAAATAATGTATGTTTCTCATCATCGGAAAATATCTTAATTTGGTTGTAGCCTGAGAAGCCATCCATGAAGGACATGCGCTCAAAGCCACAAGTGTTGTCGATCATTATATCGGTGATTGGAAGAGGAAATTCGTCTTTGGGACATGCCGTATTTATATTATGGAAGTCATTGTAGATTCGGATCTTCCCATTCTTCTTTATGATAGGCACGATATTGGCTACCCATGTCGGGGTGTTGTTCCTCGCGGATAAAGCCACTAGCTATCAACTTGTTGACTTCAGCTTCGATGGAATCCATTATGTCTGGCTGGAACTGTCATTGTTGTTGCTTGACTGGTTTGGTGTCTGGCCGAATGTTGAGTTTGTGGATCAAAATTTAGGATCCAGTCCTGGCATATCTTCGTAACTCCAGGCAAAGACATTGATGTATTCCCTGATGAGTTGTAATAGGGATTCACGATCTTCGTTGGACAGACTTTTGCTGACGAAGATAGGTTTGGGGAGGTTTTGTCACCTAGATCGACTTGTACAACTTCATCCTCGGTAGGATGTTCTCGCTGCTCAAATCATATCTTCCATTGTGAACCAAGGTGTTGGGCCCAAGGTTCCATCTCAAAGATCCCGGGTGAATCCTCATTTTCTTCCCCAAGGTCGGCAGACACCATATTGGAGGACTATGTTTGTCTGAGTACATCCCCGATGCTAACATCGGAGTCCCAAGTTGAAGATTCTGAAGAATGTGAGCGCACTTCATCTTCTTTATCTTAGCCCTCAGGGTTGTAGGAGGCATTACATCTCCTAAGCCATGCTTAGTCTTATTATAGTAATCCTCGGGCTTGCCTGCAGGGAAGGAAAGTCGTAAAGGCGACCTTCGGCCTTTGTCATAGTTCAATCCCTTAGTGACCTTCAGGTTGTATCCCATATTTTGGATTAGATGTAGGGCTTGTGAGCTGTACCGGTAGAGTGGCATTCTTCCTACCTCGGATTCAGGTTCTTCTTATTTTGGGATGAAGGATCAGGGGCATTCCTCTCTGCCGAAGATGATGAGCTTATCTTCCTTCTTCCTGGGTGGGACTAAAAAATAAGAACCCTGACTAGAGCAAAGTCGGTGCAATGTATAGGTAGTGGTCACTTGTGTGTGAAGATAAAGGCCCAGACCGTGCTCTAGGGAGTATAGTGTACTTATATGCATACACTTCGAGTAGTTCAAAGATAGCCCTTTATTGAGAAAATAAGGTATCTTTTTTTGTGCGATTACATCGTCAGGGGAAGAATGTTGACACTAGCGGATATATACTCCTCCAGCTCATCCTTCTCCTTGGCTACCCCCAGCACAAGCGAAGGCTTTGGTGATTTTATGTGTAATTTTTCCACCAAAGGTTCGGAAGCTACAACCGTGGTCGGGTCATCCTTTGGTGGTCGACTCAGCCTGTGAAGGAGAACGACCATAGGTTCGGAAGTCGTAGATAGGGCATAATCTTCTTTTGGTGGTCGATTCGGCCTACATAGGCGGATGACCATAGGTTTTGACAATATTGAAGGTACCGAAGATTCAGTTACCTTATCGCATAATTTATTGATGAGGGGTGCAGCTGCATCGAAAGTATGAGCCTTTAGGCAGATTCTTATTGTAAACTCTCTCACCCAAAATTAGGCATACTTGGCTTAGATAGAGAGATTAGGGCTAATTAGAATCCAATTAGAAATAGAATACGACATTTTATTTAATTATATAATATTTATATCAGATAGTGTACCTTACCGTCGCTTCAATGTTTGGAGCGCTACACTAGTGGTTACCTTCAAACAATTTTCATACACACTTCCTAGACATGCCAGACTACCCATCTGACCCTGGTGTAACTCTTAAATACTCGATATTGTGCTTCATTTTAGCTGCACAATATTCGTTACAAATGTCTATGTATAATCCCAATAAATCTAATCTTTTATAATTTCCCGTTCCTATTTGAAATTGGAGACACAACCTCAACATGTTCCATATAACCCAAATTAGGGTATTAATCTATTCTGAGTCTGCTACGCCCATGACACTTGTGTCCTACCAAATCTTAACACCATGTATCTTCAATTGATTAAAGAACGCCTTATGCATGAGTTTTAGTTAAATCAATGTGAAGACCAACCTCACCCAAAACTGGACCCAACTGAGCCATGAATACCCTAAACCCTTCATATGGACATATTCCCCATCCCAAGGAGCCCAAGGCCGACCCAAGTCCGGAGGTCAGCCCATATTTCTCTTTCTCATATATAAATACAACTTATTCTCTCTCCAAACCCTAAAACCCACCTAGCCGAACACCCACTTCCCTCTTCCATCTGATCACCTATCTTCTCCCTTCCCCGATCGTACAGCACCACCACCACCTCAACCGCCTCAGCCACCACCTCCTACGCCTACCCTTCCCCGTCGACGCCGAACCACCGCCCCAGGCCGCCTGCACAGACCGCTCGCACCACCATTATCACCATCATCAACACCCTAGCCAACCCGACTCCCCTTCTCCGACCTTTCTCAACCACCTACACCGCCTGACTACTGACCGCCTCCTCCACCCGCTTGACCACCATCTCCACCACCCCAACACCACCGTCAACCATCACCTGCACCACCGCCAACCACCCTCACACCACCATCATCAACCTCCCCATCACCACCCGCGTCAACCATCGACAACATCACCAACACCTACCCGCACCTCAACTGTCACGTCCCGATCTCCCACAGGCAAATCGGCCGTTCCCGCTAGGCGAGAATTACCGTGCCAGCGCTCCCGCGGAACGATCGCTTTGACCCATCCGGGCATGATGCCGCACGAGCGTGAACCGTACCCGTGCAAGGTCGTAGTTCATTGGCTGGCGGTAAGAGTTCTAAGCCACAGAGTCGCATGGATTGTCCGAGTGCAGCGGAGTCATAAACGCATAACGATTGGTAACAGGTTCACTCAGTCGACAATATAGCGGAAGCATTGAATAACACAAGTTGAAGCAAAGCAACAGTTTATTGATATAAACAAGTATTACAGGTGGCGTATAGCCGAGATTATAAGTCACTCAAGCCTCTCCCTCTGAAACAGTAAAAGCGTGCCAAGTGGCTACAATTGTGTAATGATTATACAGGCGATGTTCACAATATTATGTCTTGTATATGTGCTTCAGTCCCGGACGCAGCGCTGCTTCGGAGTGATCTTTACGCCTTAGCACGCACGAAGGAGCATCTGCACCGAACGAGGTTCTCCTGCACCCTGTACGAAGGAGTATACGCACTCTCATGTATTTCTAGTTGCCTTAGGATCAGTTTCATGCAAATATTGAATAGCCTACTCGTGTGGAAGTGCACCGTGCGACATGAGAGGAAATACGGCGAGACTTACCAACTTATCATTCACCTTCCCTGTCCAAGGCAAACATTATTAATTCAAGCACGGGCATGAATAAACATTCAGGGGCATTCATAATGAAAACCAAGTTATAGCATATGAAAACACGAGATTCGTTTTGTATCATGATCGTTCGGGTGTTCAGTTGCTTTCGATGCGATGCAGTGACTCGCACGTGGATAGCCGCTAAGCGAGGATGACTTATCTATATGAACAGTTGTCGTTGGCATAGCCATAAAGGACCAGTTTAGTCTTGAACAAGGATGGAAAGCAATAAAGATTCAGTAGTGGTTGCAGACCATCCCATCCAAATGCAGTAGACTAACGTGATGTTCCATCCGGATCGGATCGGCCCCGGTGTCCAGGAAACCGTCCGTGGAACCAGTGACCTTGTTTCCAAGTTGTCCGCGACATGCAAGTCTCTAAACTTCAGGTCTCTAGTCTGGTACAGGAACAAGTTTGAGGCAGTATGTGTATATATTGAACATGTCCGGTATGGAACGAGTTTGAGGCAGTATATATACAGAACTTGTTGAGGCAGGATTCATTCACAGTGGTGTATCGATTGCCAGGCCAGTTGATTCAGTGGTTTGCTCCACCGAGCTATGATTCAGGGATTCATTCATTCATGGTGCAAATTCCCTGGTTCAGGAATTGCCTTGGTGACCTAACGGTCCCAGATACTTTTAGGATCATTCTTGCACGGGATGACTACTTAGTAGTCTCTCGGGTTTGGATGAAAATAAGGCAACATTCAAGCAGACAAGCATGTATTTGTATAAATATTCATGTTAGCTTGGGCCCGAAGGTAAGCCGAGGAACAAGATCGTAAGGGACTTCCCGAGCGACACGTTTAGGGTAGCATGCGAGGGTCTGAACATACAAATAAGCAATGTTTCATTTCTATGTTCTAGCATAAGCAATACAAGTTGGGATTATTCTCTTAGCTAGGTGCGTTGGATTTTTATTAGCATGCAGGGGGTGATTCACCTAGCGACTAACATGTATCATTTTAGATTTTATGTGTGCTGGCTAAGCAAAGACAAGTTCACCGTAGCCACCCACCTTAGTGATGATTCACCTCGGTAGAGCGATACGTCAAGCGAGCCTCTGAAAGCCTAAGCCAGATTCCTGTAGGGACAAGTCTGTATATCCTTTGCCTCAAACGAGAATTCTCGCCTGAGCAAAGCGGGTCGGGACAAGCACTATTGCCGTTTGAAACGGCAGTCCGCTTGAGCGGAATGGGGTGTTACATCAACCAACCTGATCACCCCAGCCCGCCTGACCACCGCCAACCACCACTGCCAGCCTGACCGCCGCCTTCCCCACGACCCTTACCATAGTCCCCAACCGCCAGCACCCGTCGAGCCACTGTTGCAGCTGCTGCCAAGGCCTCTGTTGTGACTGTTGCTGCTACCGTTGTTTTTTTCTGTGCGACGTCGGAGCTCCGCCCCCAAGCCGGAGGATAGCCCATCGACGAGCGCATACCCCCCCTTCGTTCAGCCACAACTAGGTACGCATTCACTTTATCCTTTTTCTTATTGTGTCGTGTGTCGTTGATTTAGACACGAGTAATGTAATATGAAACCCTAAGTGTGTGTTTGTGTGTATGGTTATTTTATATTAGAAATTGATGTTAAATAATTATTTAAATAATAATTGATTTATTGAGGAGAAAATACTGTGTTGACCTAGAACTTGGACAACTAGCCTTATGCACGTAACCTTATAACATGCTAGTTAAGACTTATAATATAGTATTATACGTCTTAATTACATAGCATATCCGGACGTTTCATTGTCTTGGCGTACACGCCACTCGTGGGCAGGACACAGTTACGTTGTAGCTACGTGCACACGCGACTATGTTAATTGACCAACTGTAACCCCTTGCGTCAGTGTCTAAGAGCAGCGTCATGGTTCTGTGTGTATTAATTTAGTGTATGATGATAGAATTTCTATATTATATTATATGTATAGGGTCATTGGACCAGTCAGGAGATACGTCAGGAGCAGGCTATTGGCATTCGCAGCTTGAGGACCAGGCAAGATACCTTGCCATATGTACTGTTTAATTTAAATTATGCAAATATTGTATGATATCTTATTGCATTATTTTATACAACTGTGCGTGTCCGATATTGACTCGGGTACAGTCGACGACTGCGTCGATGAGTAGTGTACTTGACCTAGTCACTAGAGACTCACCCCTTTGGGAGGATACTCTGATATCTTCCGAAACCTGACACTCTTACATGCATCACGGTAACAAATTTATGTTGGGATACGGATTCGCATAGCTGACTAGCTATCGGTGCGTATGACATGCATAACGGTTAGTACGTAATTCAGGATTACATATTAGTAGAGACTTGGCATATAGATACGTGGTATGCGGATCGAGTATTCGACTTGTATATTTATATTGGGTGGGGAGGACAACTAGTAGGCGTATGGGGTACACACATTAGAATCCGTAGTATCCGGAGGAGCCATAAATCCAATGACTTCCTTTATTCAGATTCTACGTTCTACAGAGCGATATGGACAATATACTATTCAGATTCCTTATTCTACGGAGCGATATGGACGATATACTATTCAGATTCCTCGTTCTTCGGAGCGATATGGATATTATACTTGCAGATGCCATGCTCTTCGGAGAGTGAACGTTGTACCTACGCCTACCCATACGCACCAAAGTTGTCCTCACATTGCATTCACTTAGATGGTTAACACACCCTTTATTTTATTTTATTCAGTATTTATATATGGCATGCTTCTATATATCTTGTTACGTCCCTCGAAGGACCTGGTTCCTTTCCAGGTGTAGATGTTCATGAGTATTCGTAGGAGCGCAGATCCGGACTTACTACTTGTCACGACCCACACCCGGGGTAAGGGTACTAGTCGGAAACAACGCCCAGCCTACGCCGCAGAATCGGCGGTAGAACGCTGTCTAGAAAGTCTATGTAATATAATGAACCACCAAAAGATAGTGTATAACAGAACTAAGATAGAATGAACACGGATCAGATAAGAATAGAATAGTCATCAACTCATGAGTTTAAAATAATACATCAATGAGTCTGAAGAGTAACAAAAATAAGCTGGAGACAAATCCAGTACAAAAGAATACTATCATACTATAAACTACACTCCAGGGTCAACTGTCTCAGTTGGGATAAGTCCCTCTTGAGCTAGGGTCTCCGAATCTAAAACCACAACATCCTGGGGTCCATAATAGGTAGGGTACTCCTTAGTGTCATCTGAAAAAATATATCCAGTCAGGAAAGGAGCAGAGTACATCTCTAACAGCAGTTCTAATCCATGATAAAAACTATGTAACAGTAAATAGCTGTGGATAAACAAGATGCACAAAATAGATACAAGAGATATATAGACAATAAGGAAATACTGGAAAGAAATACAATAATGAACAATATGCCAATGAAACAATAATACTAATGACTAAGTGTGTGAGTACTAGCTTAACATGTGATCGGCTTGGGCAAGATACAATACGGCCTGGCTAATCATACGTGCGGTGCATGATCAACACTATTCGCTTACCAATACTTTATTCAATAGGAATTTGATCACATATCTATACTAATACTCCCCACTCCCAACTGGTATAATAGATCCAACCACAGTATGCTATGGCACTAGATTCCCCAAAAAGATAGCTAGTCTCCCCGAGAATCGGTGTCTGTACATGTACAAGATAACCAAAGAAACAATACTTGCACCATATACACCATATACCAAGGAATAACATCTCGTGACGAGATCCGGATATACCAATCCGTGTAACCATAGTGTCGAGAGAAACATGTAAATCTACACTAGATACAACGAACATAGAGGATATCATAAATGAGAAACTATCAGAGAATGTACTCGCCTGAAATCCAAAGAACAGTCTCACAGATGTCTGACTCGGTGCCTCGAAGACCTAGATATGGAATACCACATTAAAACAAGGTCCCGGAAAGAGAACAAGTCAAACTAGTCAACTCCTAGGTCAATAAATAAATTCTAAGTCAAAAGTCAACTATGGTCAACTCTAAAGTCAACTAAAGTCAAACCAAGGTCAACCTCACAAGAAATCTATATAAATAATATAGAAATAAAATACAACAATTTAGGAATAAAAATTAGATCCCAAATCATACTCACACAAAGTATACTACTAATACAAATAATATATACCCTAAAATAATATATATATACAAACCAATATGTATACAAATAACATAATATATTATTACAAATATTATACAAAACACATACATATACACATATATATATATACAATAATAATATATAAGATATAATTTAAAACTGTCAAAGCGTCACTAAAAACAGTGAACAAAACAAGATAAAATAAAAATAGGTTTAATAGTGACAGTCTTGACTGTCACTGAAAATTCGTCGCAGAAACTCCATATACAAAACCGCTGCTGTCACAGTTTGTTGACAGTTTCAAACTGTCACAAAAAAAAACGTCGCTGAAAGATTGCCGCTCAAAACTGTCGCAGCATTAATGACAGATCTGTCATTAATGCTGACCACTGTACAGCGGCTGCTGTTCAGACCAAATAATGACAGTTTCACTGTCATAGAAACCACTGTCACCAAAACAAATAAAAATATAAAAATATATATATATATAAATATATATATGCAATAATAATCACAATACATATATATAAATAAATAATTATATACTTATATATATATGCACATATAAACTTATAATTAAATACTAATAGTTACAACACATGCACATATTAATGTTCATATTTTACATGGCTAGAAGCACACCTAAAATATATACATTAATATACAAATAATTACATAATAATTATAAATAATATAATTACACAATTAAACACATAAATATATTTTATAAAACATTTATGTATAATTTATACTATTAACATAAGTACATATATAATTACATGCAAGAAAGCTACATATTATATTTGTACATCATATTAGCACACACAAAAATATATAGATCTATGCTATAATAATTACTATAATAAATACACAAAATAAATATATAATATCTATATATATTTACTAATTATAATTGAAGAATTTAAACCATACATAATTAGATCTATTCAAAAATCCACATAATTGGAGAGTATCACACCGTATCCCACTAGATCTAGGATACGCATGTGACACGAGTCCAACACACAACCAATTGTACCCCGAAGGATACAAATAAATCACAAATAATATTTATGAATAAATCAAAGTGTCAAAAGTAGATCTATGTGTCCGTGTCAAAATACGACATGTTCAAAGCCCCGTGTCGGAGGGAAAACCCCCAAAATGACACGTATCACCAAATAGTTGGGATACGAACCACATGTACCAAATTATGGATATGACACTAGCCCCAAACACATAAGCTCATGTCCAATTGATCTATAGGATCAATTGATACATACAACAAAATGTAAATTTGGAATTCCAACAAAATTAACACAAAAAGTACCATAACTTTCTCCATGGGTCTCCTATGAACACAAAAAAAAGTCCTATGGGTAGTACATATATATAGGTTGATTTTACATGATTAAATCTCAGATTTAGAAGCTATTTAAATAGGAAAATCTGAATTATACCTATTGGGAGATGGATTCCCAATGAAACCTCCAATTGAGAAGAACTTGCTTCCAAATTGTAGATCCTTGCTCCTCTTTGTAGATCCTTGCTTCCTCCTTCTAGATACTTGCTTCTCAACTTTCTAATGGTGAATTGGGAAGAATTTGGAATAAATTTGGTAGGGAATTGGAATGAGAATGGAGGGAATTTGGGAGTGGGAAATTCTAGATCTAGATTTGGAATAAGAATGAGATGAGAGAGAAATTTCCCCCCTCTTTTAATAGGCCGGCCTTGCCCCTCTCCCAAGCAATTATAAAATGTCCAATGTACCCCTTGGGGCCTCTCATGAAGAAATAATTAAGGAAGGAAGCTTCTAGTCTAATCACTTAATTAATTTAATCCATCTCCTTAACCATGGGCCTTCTAAATGGGCCAAGTCTAACTATTTAATTCATGTTGGTCCATGGGTCCAAATTAAACTAGTTGGGTCCACTAAAATAAGTCCAAAATAATTAAATAACATCCAACAACAATTAAATAATACAAAAAAAATTATTTACCATGCACAATATTTATTTAAATAGAAAATTACTAAAATACCCTTTTTCCTAAAATGTGGTAGTGACAAGTCTACCCTCCTTAAAATAATTTCGTCCTCGAAATTCAAAGATGAAAACTACCCCCAGAAAATTATAAAATAGAACTAAAGAATCACAACTAACTAATGAACAAAACATAACAATGAACAGAATATAACTAGAGAATTAACATACCTCAAGGTACAAACAAATATGGATAACGCTCTCGCATGTCATCCTCTCTCTCCTAGGTAGACTCCCCCGGAGAGTGATGCCTCTATGCGACGCGTACCAAAGGAATAGTCTGGTTCCTCAGCACCTTCTCTCTCCGATCCAGAATCTCAACTGGCTGCTCTGGATAGCTAAGACTAGGACCCACCTCTATCTCTGAGTGATCCAATACATGACTAGGATCTGCCACGTATCGTCTCAACTGTGACACAAGAAACACGTTGTGCACTCCCTCCAATGCAGGTGGCAAGTCTAGTCTATAAGCAACTGCACCGACCCTCTCTAGAATAGAGAAAGGTCCGATGAATCGCGGACTAAGCTTTCCGCCTACACCGAAATGAATCGTGCCTCGTGTCGGAGAAATCCTCAGAAACACCAAACCACCCACCTAAAACAAAATACCATCTTAAGAACTTAATCTATAACAAACAAGAACAAGCACAAACAAAATCTAAACTATACCTCAAACTCCAAAGGTCTCCGATGGCTATCGGCCCAATGCCGCTGTCTGTCCTGCGCCACTCGAAGTCTGTCTCTGATCAAATGAACCTTCTCCGCTGCATCCACAACCATCTCTGGCCCAAGCAAAATTCATCTCCAACATCGTCCCAAGACAAAGGAGTACGATACCTCCGACCATATAGAGCTTCAAAAGGTGACATCTCTATACTGGCCTGGTAACTGTTGTTGTAAGCAAACTCTACCAAATGGAGATGGTCCTCCCAAGAACCCCCAAAATCTAGTACACAAGTGCGCAACATATCCTCGAGAGTCTGGATAGTTCGCTCAGACTGCCCATCTGTCTGGGGATGATATGCAGTACTGAACTTGAGCTGAGTGCCCAACTCTCCTGCAAACTCCTCCAGAAATGAGAAGTAAAACGACTATCCTGATCTGAGACTATGCTGACGGGAACTCCATGTATCCTAACGATCTGCCTCACATACATCTCTGCCAGCTTCTCCGTAGACAAACCCACCTTGAAAGGCAAAAAGTGGGCCGACTTGGTCAATCTATCAACAATGACCCAAATCGCGTCTTTCCCTCCTGGAGATCGTGAAAGTCCGGACACAAAATCCATAGTAATGTGTTCCCACTTCTACTCTGGAATGGGTAATGGCTGAAGTAACCCTCCTGGCCTCTGCCTCTCGGCTTTTCACCTGCTGGCACACTAAGCATCTGGATACAAACTGTGCCACTTCCCTCTTCATGCCATACCACCACACACTCTCTCGCATATCCCGATACATCTTGTTAGCACATGGATGTATGGAATACTGAGAGCGATGCGCTTCCTGTAATACCTCCTCTCGCAACTCCCCACTAGGCACACACAATCTAACTCCATGCCTCAAAGATCCATCCTCTGCAATAGTGAAATCATCCTCCAATCCTGCTCTCACCGGAGCTCTGATACTCCTCAAAGATACATCATCATACTGTGCTGCCTTAATCCTGTCCATCAAATCTGAGTGTATCTGCAATCCCCACATCTGCATAGCACACCCAGGAACAATCACCTCAATGCCCAAGCTCTCCAAGTCCTCCAACAAATATCGATCCTGCGTTAAGAACATAGCTACCGGATACCTGCTCAAAGCATCGGGAACTACATTGGCTTTCCCAGGATGATATTGCAAAAAGATATCAAAATCCTTCATCAATTCCAACCACCGATGCTGCCTCATGTTCAACTCCTTCTGCGTGAAAACGTACTTCAAGCTTTTGTGGTCTGTGAAGATCTCCACACGCTCTCCGTACAAATAATGTTTCCACAACTTCAGAGCGAAGATGACGGCTGCCAACTCCAAATCATGGGTAGGATAGTTCTTTTCATGAGGACGCAATTGCCTGGATGCATAGGCAATCACTTTTCCATGCTGCTAAAGAACACAACCTAAACCCTTCCCCGATGCATCACTATAAATAGTGAAACCTCCGAACCCTGATGGCAACGTCAAAATAGGAGCAGACGTCAACCTCTTCTTCAACTCTTCAAAAGCAACCTAGCAATCCTCCGTCCAAACAAACTCCACATCCTTCCTTGTGAGTCTGGTCATCGGCTCGGCAGTCCTCGAAAAATCTTGCACAAACTTCCTGTAATAGCCTGCCAATCCCAAGAAACTCCTGATCTCTGCTACCGAACTCGGAGTCTTCCAAGATTCCACTGCTGAAATCTTCTTCAGATCCACTGAAATACCATCACCAGTCACAACATGCCCAAAAAATTCTACCTTGTCCAGGAAAAACTCACATTTGGACAACTTTCCATACAACTTCTCCTTCCTCAGCACATCCAACACAATCCTCAAATGCTCCTCCGGTGTCCTCGAGTATATGAGTATGTCGTCGATGAACACCACCACGAACTTGTCAAGGTACTGGTGGAACACCTTGTTCATCAAGTTCATAAATACCGCCGGTGCATTAGTCAAACCAAATGGCATCACCATAAACTCGTACTAACCATACCGAGTTCTAAAAGCAGTCTTCGGTATGTCCTCTGGCTTCACCTTCACCTGATGGTAGCCTGATCTCAAATCTATCTTAGAAAATACCTTCGCACCACTCAACTGATCAAACAGATTATCAATCCGTGGCAAAGGATACTTATTCTTGATAGTGAGATTATTCAAAGCCCAGTAATCAATGCACATGCGCACCGATCCATCCTTTTTTGGTACAAATAATACCGGGGCTCTCCATGGTGAAGAACTCGATCTGATAAACCCCTTATCCTGCAATTCGTCCACCTGCTTCTTCAACTCGACCAGCTCGCTGTTGTTTACTCTATAGACATGTTGCGAAATTGGTTCTGCACCTGGCACCAAGTCTATAGAAAATTTAACATCTCGATCTGGTGGCAATCCTGGCAATTCCTTAGGAAATACATCCAAGAATTCTGCTATCAACGGATGTGGCAACTCCTTGTCTTCCACCATAGCTCCACAAATAATGCCTTTTTCCTGCTCTGCAGCTCCTCTAGCAAACTTGAACTCTGGCTCTCCTGGTGAACCAAACAAAACTCTACCTCCTCTACAGTCTATGCTAGCACGGTGCCTACTCAACCAATCCATCCCAAGTACAATATCGTAGCTCGGGAGTGGCATTACAAGTAGACACGCACTCAACTCCCGGCCTCCCAGAGTAACTCTCCGATTCTTGCAAATATCATTAACCAGGATAATGCCTCCCCCGGTCATGATCTTGCAAGTCCTAAGCAAAGACTCAGCTACCAAACCATGCTTCAGAGCAAAAGAAACAGATACAAAACTATGGGAAGCACCACTATCAAACAAAGCTAAAGCTGGAATGGAATCAAGAAGAATAGAACCTGCGATGATATCTCCTGTGGGTTCCTCCTCTTCGACGGTCATAGCAAACGCTCGTCCCTGCCGAGCACATCCCTGCTGTTGATGCTGGACAAAACGCTGCTGCTGTGTCGGAAGCGGTCCCCTCGGCTGTGCTGCAGGTGGTCTCGTCTGTGTCCTCGGAGATGGAGCAGCTCCTTGAACTGCACGACGAGGACACTCCCTCGATTGATGCCCTTCAGTACCACAATACAAACAAACTCCTAGCCTCCTCCTGCAAACTTCCCAGATGTGGCCGGGCTTCTTGCAGAAGTTGCTTGGAGCCTGCTGTAACTGCCTCTACTGCTGAGGTGCCTGGTGAAAAGGCGCTCTAGTTGGAGTCTGGTTCTGCTGTGGCTGCTGGAAAGGTCTGGACTGGAAATGAGGACGTTTGGCAGATACTGCACTGCCGTTGGCTCCCAGAAAAGAATCACGGTCTCTCTTGGTCTTCAAACCCAGATCCCGCTCAACCTTGCGTGCCTCCACAAGTATCTCCGAATATGTCTCATAAAAAGAAGGAATGAGAATCTTCACTTCCCAGTTTAGACCCTCTCGGAAACGAATAGCTCGAACCTCCGGCTCTCTCACCAGATACTCTGCAAATCGGCTCAGCCTACCGAACTCTGCAGCGTATTCCTCCACAGACATGCTTCCCTGAATGAGACTCTCAAATTGTCTCCCCAAGTCAAGCCTGTCTATCCGGGCAAAAAACTTCTTCTTGAAAAGGTCCTTGAATACCTCCCAAGATTGTCCTGCGTCAACTAGAACTGGCTCATTCCTGAACCAAGTGCGAGCGACGTCGAACAGTTAAAGTCCTACCGCCTCAACCTTCAGATCTTCAGAAAGACGGGACACCCTCATAAGACGCTCAATGTCCTTGAGCCAATCATCAGCATAGACGATGCCCTCCGTCCCTTTGAAAACCCTAGGCTCCAGTTTCTTGAAGTCCTGAATGTTGCCTGGCCGAAGCTGAGCAACTTGAGGAACAACCTGCTGCTGGATCGAAACTCCTCTCTCAACTACAGCACGAGCAAGCTGATGAGCACTCTCGATGCTCTGCCGTAGAACGTCGGTCTCCCTCTGATGTGCCTCTGACTGAGCCCTCTGTGCCTCGAGCATCTCACGAAACAGTGTAAACATCTGTGACGCCTCTGCTGGCACAGGAGGTGGAGGTGGAAGCCCCTCAGATACAGCTGGCATAGTCCTCTGAGTAGGTGGTGGACCTCCGAAAGCAGCTGACACTCCAATCACCGAAGAAGTGACTGGTGCAGGCCCTCGGGATGTCGCAGACCTCTCAGAAGCTGCTCTCCCCTGCTGTGATCTAGTCTTAGACGGCATCCTGAGACAAAGCGAAAGAAAGAATCAATATGGCACAAGATGTAAGACATCAAGGAAAGGACAGTTTAAGGGTTCAAGTATCAATGTCAAAGGAGAATAGTTGAATCAAAAGAATTTTCCTAGATGTGATTGAGTATCTCAGCCTATATCCTATATCTTATTACAGGCTCGCAGTAGTACAACTAAGTTGTTGCACTACCACGACATCACATACTTGTGAAGCTAGACCTGCATGGGCCACCACCAAAAACGTGTCACGACCCGCACCCGGGGTAAGGGTACTAGTCGGAAACAACGCCCAGCCTACGCCGCAGAATCGACGGTAGAACGCTATCTAGAAAGTCTATCTAATATAATGAACCACCAAAAGATAGTGTACTCAATCACAGAACTAAGATAGAACGAACACGGATCAGATAAGAATAGAATAGTCATCAACTCATGAGTTTAAAATAATACATCAATGAGTCTGAAGAGTAACAAAAATAAGCTGGAGACAAATCCAGTACAAAAGAATACTATCATACTACAAGCTACACTCCAGGGTCAACTGTCTCAGTTGGGATAAGTCCCTCTAGAGCCAGGGTCTCCGAATCTAAACCCACAACATCCTGGGGTCCATAATAGGTAGGGTACTCCTCAGTGTCATCTGAAAAAATATATCCAGTCAGGAAAGGAGTAGAGTACATCTCTAACAGCAGTTCTAATCCATGATAAAAACTATGTAACAGTAAATAGCTGTGGATAAACAAGATACACAAAATAGATACAAGAGATATATAGACAATAAGGAAATACTGGAAAGAAATACAATAATGAACAATATGCCAATGAAACAATAATACTAATGACTAAGTGTGTGAGTACTAGCTTAACATGTGATCGGCTTGGGCAAGATACAATGCGGCCTGGCTAATCATACGTGCGGTGCATGATCAACACTATTCGCTTACCAATACTTTATTCAATAGGGATTTGATCACATATCTATACTAATACTCCCCACCCCCAACTGGTATAATAGATCCAACCACGGTATGCTATGGCACTAGATTCCCCAAGAAGATAGCTAGTCTCCCCGAGAATCGGTGTCTGTACATGTACAAGATAACCAATGAAACAATACTTGCACCATATACACCATATACCAAGGAATAACATCTCATGACGAGATCCGGATATACCAATCCGTGTAACCATAGTGTCGAGAGAAACATGTAAATCTACACTAGATACAACAAACATAGAGGATATCATAAATGAGAAACTATCAGAGAATGTACTCGCCTGAAATTCAAAGAACAGTCTCACAGATGTCTGACTCGGTGCCTCGAAGACCTAGATATGGAATACCATATTAAAACAAGGTCCCGGAAAGAGAACAAGTCAAACTAGTCAACTCCAAGGTCAATAAATAAATTCTAAGTCAAAAGTCAACTATGGTCAACTCTAAAGTCAACTAAAGTCAAACCAAGGTCAACCTCTCAAGAAATCTATATAAATAATATAGAAATAAAATACAACAATTTAGGAATAAAAATTAGATCCCAAATCATACTCACACAAAGTATACTACTAATACAATTAATATATACCCTAAAATAATATATATACAAACTAATATGTATACAAATAACATAATATATTATTACAAATATTATACAAAACACATACATATACACATATATATATATACAATAATAATATATAAGATATAATTTAAAACTGTCAAAGCGTCACTGAAAACAGTGAACAAAACAAGATAAAATAAAAACAGGTTTAATAGTGACAGTCTTGACTGTCACTGAAAATTCGTCGCAGAAACTCCATATACAAAATCGCTGCTGTCACAGTTTGCTGACAGTTTCAAACTGTCACAAAAAAAATGTCGCTGAAAGGTTGCCGCTCAAAACTGCCGCAGCATTAATGACAGATCTGTCATTAATGCTGACCACTGTACAGCGGCTGCTGTTCAGACCAAATAATGATAGTTTCACTGTCATAGAAACCACTGTCACCAAAACAAATAAAAATATAAATATATATATATATATATATATATATATATATATATATATATATATATATATATATATATATATATATATATATATAAATATATATATGCAATAATAATCACAATACATATATATAAATAAATAATTATATACTTATATATATATGCACATATAAACTTATAATTAAATACTAATAGTTACAACACATGCACATATTAATGTTCATATTTTACATGGCTAGAAGCACACCTAAAATATATACATTAATATACAAATAATTACATAATAATTATAAATAATATAATTACATAATTAAACACATAAATATATTTTATAAAACATTTATGTATAATTTATACTATTAACATAAGTACATATATAATTACATGCAAGAAAGCTACATATTATATTTGTACATCATATTAGCACACACAAAAATATATAGATCTATGCTACAATAATTACTATAATAAATACACAAAATAAATATATAATATCTATATATATTTACTAATTATAATTGAAAATTTTAAACCATACATAATTAGATCTATTCAAAAATCCACATAATTGGAGAGTATCACACCGTATCCCACTAGATCTAGGATACGCATGTGACACGAGTCCAACACACAACCAATTGCACCCCGAAGGATACAAATAAATCACAAATAATATTTATGAATAAATCAAAGTGTCAAAAGTAGATCTATGTGTCCGTATCAAAATACGACATGTTCAAAGCCCCGTGTCGGAGGAAAAACTCCCAAAATGACACGTATCACCAAATAGTTGGGATACGAACCACATGTACCAAATTATGGATACGACACTAGCCCCAAACACATAAGCTCATGTCCAATTGATCTATAGGATCAATTGATACACACAACAAAATATAAATTCAGAATTCCAACAAAATTAACACAAAAAGTACCATAACTTTCTCCATGGGTCTCCTATGAACACAAAACAAAGTCCTATGGGTAGTACATACATATAGGTTGATTTTACATGATTAAATATCAGATTTAGAAGCTATTTAAATGGAAAAATCTGAATTATACCTATTGGAAGATGGATTCCCAATGAAACCTCCAATTGAGAAGAACTTGCTTCCAAATTGTAGATCCTTGCTCCTCTTTGTAGATCCTTGCTTCCTCCTTCTAGATCCTTGATTCTCAACTTTCTAATGGTAAATTGGGAAAAATTTGGAATGAATTTGGTAGGAAATTGGAATGAGAATGGAGGGAATTTGGGAGTGGGAAATTCTAGATCTAGATTTGGAATGAGAATGAGAGGAGAGAGAAATTTCCCCCCTCTTTTAATAGGCCGGCCTTGCCCCTCTCCCAAGCAATTATAAAATGCCCAATGTACCCCTTGGGGCCTCTCATGAAGAAATAATTAAGGAAGGAAGCTTCTAGTCTAATCACTTAATTAATTTAATCCATCTCCTTAACCATGGGCTTTCTAAATGGGCCAAGTCTAACTATTTAATTCATGTTGGTCCATGGGTCCAAACTAAACTAGTTGGGTCCACTAAAATAAGTCCAAAATAATTAAATAACATCCAACAATAATTAAATAATACAAAAAAAATTATTTACCATGCACAATATTTATTTAAATAAGAAATTACTAAAATACCCTTTTTCCTAAAATGTGGTAGTGACACTACTTATATTCCGAGGAGGTCTTCTCTTCGAGCCTCATGATTTATAGTGGTTGTATATTTTTTTGTTTATTTTACATTCTAGTTGGTAGTGGATTTGTTTTCATCCGACTATCATCTTTAGATACTTTATATTGAGATCTAGTTTCATAGATATTGGTTATTTATTTATATTTGATTTCCATGGATGAGATTTAGATTATGCTTGTGACTTTGATAGATTTATACCACTTGTGGATTTGATATTCATATTATAGCATACGTATGAGTTTTGGTTTCCATATATTGGAGTTGCCATATCCATGCGGCTGGCATGCTTAAGTGTCCTAGTCCTACATATTTTGGGACTGGGACGTGATATTTTTTAGTGATGGCTCATGTAGGTCAAGTGCATATTGCTTTTGTTACATTATTGTACCATACAAGCCTGCAAATAGGATTAGAGTATAGGATCTCATCCACAATTGACTATGACTTATCTTCCTTCCAGTCTGTTCTATTTAAATAATTGCATCATGCTTGATTTATGTACTTTCCTAATAGTTTCTTGACTGTAGACTCTCCTAGAATATAGGGATCCATGTTGTTAGGATGATAATTAGGGTAATATTTCTACTAAGGATACAACTAGGATATTGACACATCACTGAGTTAGAATACTTAATGAACTTTAGCATTCCTTACTACCTAATGAACCCCAGCATCCCATACCTGTAAATTAATTGACCATTATCCCTAGATATATTTATGAATGAGTTAAGAAGACTTATAGATGCTACTAGGATTAGTTAAGAAATTGGAAAATATTATTTTACCCAAGTATTAAGAAACCAATAGAAATCCCAGAATTAACATTAGGACTGAACCTAACTTTCATAGTGGGATAATATTAGAACTATAAATTTAGATCCTTGTCTTAATAGCAGGAAAATACCTTAGGAAGCCTAGAAGAATGAATATAACATTTTTCTCGATCATACCTCGAACATAGAGACAAGCATGCCACCTTCCCTTAAGAAATTATGACATTATCTAGAGTCTTTCTATTTAGTTTTACGACTTGTTTCTCTGAACCCGTAAGCGCTCGCTATCTGTGCGACGACTGAATTTTTCTTCTTATCTTTCAATTTATGCCACCTGACCTTTCTGAGTGTAGGCTAAGTGAATGCTTTATGTTAGGATATATAGTTTGCTAGGATTATATTTGTAATTCTTGAATTTTGAATTTCGGTGCTTGGTAGTTAGAACTTAATAGTTGAGTATTCATTTAGATTATAATTTTTATGGTTATCCTTTAGTTTAAAATCATGTGATTCGTACCCCTACCTCGATACAAGTTATATTCTCTTTCCCCTTGAAGGCTAGTAACTTTTCCATTCTTACTATTAACACTTGTTCTATAAGCACTATGATTAAGACTTAAGATGACCATGACCTATATAATGTAATAGGATACCCTAATAAGTACCAAGACCTCTTCTCGTAAATCTTAACAGGAGTTTCTACTTTATCCTTAAGACTGTCACAATATTAGTTAATTCTTTTAAGTTGGGTAGTATACCTCACAATATAGTATCACATAGTCCTCGGGACCCATTAATAAAGTTTAACTGAATGACATTAATTATAGACTTGTATAAGAAGATAATATTTATTCAGACTGTAAAACTTAGAGGCCCATACCCCTATTTGGTTGAATAGCAACTTAGACAAGGAGTTAGTATGACAACTGTAGAGATTGTAGAGTCTTATTTTTTGTGAACTTGAATTATTTTGTACCTTCTTTCATCATAATCCAGCGTATTTATATTTTCTAAACTACCTTGACTTATGCTGCTATTATAGCCTAGTTTTGCAAGCTTACTCTTCTATCGAGCTTGATCATGATATATGTATTATTGGGTCGACACACTAATATATTTCAGAATCAGTGTATTAAGGTCTAGCTAACCTTAGTGCGCAAGGTTCGCTCTTCGTATGACTACTTTACGTGGATTGAGATATATAGTTGACTAGTAAACGAATGTACTTGCCCTTAGACATGTCTGAGCATATCATATCGATTACATAACTGTACTAATATGAGCATGTGAATAAGAACCTACCAAAATAGGATTTTAATCCACAACTGCTTTGACAATTCCCATTTGAATTCTGTAAACGCCTTGATCCCCATACTTCTATCCCATTATCTCCCCCTTGAACTCTTTATTATTGTTTTTTGTCTTTTCCTTATTTTGGAAAAATGAAACCTCGTGCTTAGTATAAGCTTGATATACATATAGTACTAGATATACCCCATAGGCCAATCACATTACTTGATGATTATTTTTTGTAATTAAGGGCATATCATATATGATATATTGGTGTTAAAGTTTCAAGGATTGAATAACATGATTAAATAATTTGAGGAATATCTCCTTAAATGTATAGCCTTATGTGATAGATGGGTAAATTCTAAGTTGGGTAGAAATTATATTATTAACTTGCGATGAAATACTTTGAGATTGTGATCAAGTAAGATTAGATTGGGAGATTCAAGCCATTTTAATTTTGAGAAATATTAAAAGAAGGATTAAGATGATGATGATTTAATGAATTAAAAAAAAACCTTGATATGGCAAACCAAATATTTATACTTTGAGCACATGATTTAAATTTTGAGAACTGGAGGTTGAATCATCGATTTAAATCTTGAGAAAAATAAATAGAACTCTAAACATGAACATGGAAGGATTGAATTTCAAAGAAATTGACGATTGGATTAAAAGTTAAATTTTGATTGTTGAATTACCTACTTGAAATATTGAGGATATAAATTGAATTTAAAATTGGAAGGGTACAAAATTCACAAGTTGGAAAATAGAAATAATATTTAATTAGAATTATTTTTCCAGAGGAGATTATGATATTTGGAGAATGTAATATAAATCTTGATGTGGGATGTCATATAGATTTGAATTAGATTTGGATGTTGATTATTTAAAAATCAAGAAGATAGTACGATGTGTTGAACTTCGATTTCAACGATGGTTAATTTAATTTTAAAGTGATTGTGATAGATTTGATTAAATTTTTAATTATCGCAAAGAGATGGCTATTGACTTGTCGTATGTAAGTGAAGGATTGACAAATTGTACCCTAGTTTAATTTCGAGGACGAAATTATTTTAAGTTGGGTAGATTGTAAACTTCCTCACCCAAAATTTGGCATACTTGGCTTAGATAGAGAGATTAGGGCTAGTTAGAATGCAATTAGAAATAGAACACGATATTTTATTTAATTATACAATATTTATATCACATAGTGCACCTTACCGTTGCTTCGATGTTTGGAGCGCTATACTAGTGGTTACCTTCAAACAATTTTCATACACACTTCCTAGACATGCCAGACTACCCATCTGGCCCTGGTGTAACTCTTAAATACTCAATATTGTGCTTCATTTTAGCTGCACAATATTCGTTACAAACGTCCATGTATAATCCTAATAAATCTAATTTTTCATAATTGCCCATTCCTATTGGAAATTGGAGACACAACCTCAACATATTCCATACGACCCAAATTAGGGCATTAATCTATTCTGAGTTTGCTACGCCCATGACACTTGTGTCCCACCAAATCTTAACCCCATGTATCTTTAATTGATTAAAGAACACCTTGTGCATGAGTTTTAATTAAATCAATGTGAAGACCAACCTCACCCAAAATTGGACCCAACTGAGCCATGAACACCCTAAACCCTTCATGTGGACATGTTTCCCACTCCAAGGAGCCTAAGGCCGGCCCAAGTCCCGAGGTCAGCCCCTATTTCTCTCTCTCCTATATAAATATAACTTATTCTCTCTCCAAACCCTAAAACCCACCTAGCCGAACACCCTCTTCCGTCTTCCACCCGATCACCCATCTTCTCCCTTCCCCGGTCGTACAGCTCCACCACCACCTCAACCGCCTCAGCCACCACCTCCTACGCCTACCCTTCCCCGTCAACGCCGGACCACCGCCCCAGCCAGCCTGCATAGACCGCTCGTACCAATATCATCACCATCATCAACACCCTAGCCAACCCGACTCCCCTTCTCCGACCTCCCTCAACCACCTACACCGCCTGACTACTGACCGCCTATGCCACCCGCCTGACCACCGTCTCCACCACCCTAACACCACCGTCAACCATCACCTGCACCACCTCCAACCACCCTCGCACCACCATCATCAACCTCCCCATCACCACTCGCGTCAACCATCGACAATATCACCAACACCTACCCGTACCTCAACCAACCCGATCACCCCAGCCCGCCTGACCATCGCCAACCACCACTGCCAGCCTGGCCGCCGCCTTCCGTACGACCCTGACCACCGTCCGTAACAGCCAGCACCCGCCGAGCCCCCGCTGTAGCTGCTGCCAAGGCCGTTGCTGTGACAGCTGCTGTTGTCGTTATTTTTTTTCTGTGTGATGCCGGAGCTTCGCCCTCAAGCCGGAGGACAGCCCGTCGACGAGCGCAGACCCCCCTTCGTTCAGCCACAACTAGGTACACGTTTACTTCATCCTTTTTCTTTTTGTGTCGTGTGTCATTGATTTGGACACCAGTAATATAATGTGAAACCCAAATGTGTGTGTATGTGTATCGTTATTTTATATTAGAAATTGTTGTTAAGTAATTATTTAAATAATAATTGATTTATTGAGGAGAAAATACTGTGTTGACCTAGAACTTGGACAACTAGCCTTGTGCATGTAACCTTATAACATGCTAGTTAAGACTTATAATGTAGTATTATACGTCTTAATTGCATAGCATATCTGAACATTTCGTTGTCTTGGCGTACACACCACTCGTGGGCAGGACACACGTACATCGTAGCTGCGTACACAAGCGACTATGTTAATTGACTAAATGTAACCCCTTGCGTCAGTGTCTAAGAGCAACGTCATAGTTCTGTGTGTATTACTTTAGTGTCTGATGATAGAATTGCTATATTATATTATATGTATAGGGTCACTGGACCAGTCAGGAGATACTTCAGGAGCAGGCTATTAAAATTCGCAGCTTGAGGACCCAGGCAAGATACCTTGTCATATTTACTGTTTAATTTAAATTATGCAAATGTTGTATGATATCTTGTTGCATTCTTTTATACAACTGTGCACGTCCGAGATTGACTCGGGTGTAGTCGACGACTGTGTTGATGAGTAGTGTACTTGACCTAGTCACTAGCAGACTCACCCCTTTAGGAGGATACTTTGATATCTTTCGAGACCTGACACTCTTATACGCATCACGGTAACAAATTTATGTTGGGATGCGAGTTCGCGTACCCGACTAGCTATCGGTGCATGTGACATGCATCACGGTTAGTACGTAATTTAGGATTACATATTAGTAGAGACTTGGCATATAGATACGTGGTATGCACATCGAGTATTCGACTTGTATATTTACATTGGACGGGGAGGACAACTAGTAGGCATATGGGGTACACACATTAAAATTCGTAGTATCCGGAGGAGCCACAGATCCAATGACTTCCTTTATTCAGATTCCATGTTCTACGGAGCAATATGGACGATATACTATTCAGATTCCTCGTTCTACGGAGAGATATGGACAATATATTATTCAGATTCCTCGTTCTTTAGAGCGATATGGACGTTATACTATGCAGATGCCACGCTCTTCGGAGAGTGGACATTATACCTACGCCTACCCATACGCACCAAAGTTGTCCTTATATTGCATTCACTTAGATGGTTAGCACACCCTTTATTTTATTTTATTCAGTATTTATATATGGCATGCTTCTATGTATCTTGTTACGTCCTTGTTAAGACCTGGTCCCTTTCCAGGTGTAGATATTCATGAGTATTCGCAGGAGCGCAGATCCGGACTTGCTACTTATATTCCGAGGAGGTCTTCTCTTCGACCTCGTAATTTATAGTGGTTGTACATTATTTTGTTTATTTTATATTCTTGTTGGTAGTGGATTTGTTTCCATCCGACTATCATCTTTAGATACTTTATATTGAGATCTAGTTTCATAGATATTGATTATTTATTTATATTTAATTTCCGTGGATGAGATTTAGATTATGCCTGTGACCTATGATAGATTTATACCACTTGTGGATTTGATATTCATATTACAGCGTACGTATGAGTTTTGGTTTCCATATATTGGAGTTGTCATATCCATGCGGCTGGCATGCTTATGTGTCCTAGTCGTACATATTTTGGGACTGGGGCGTGATACTTATGGGCTCGTTGTTGTTGTGGACTCGGCTTCATCATTGGCCTCATTGCCGCCTTTATCTTGACGGACTTTCTTGTAGAGGATCGAGTCAAAGTAGTAAATCTCGATTCCCTTAAATGGATCAACATCAGTGAACTCTGTTTTGACGAAACCGTGTTCGTCCACATATTTTAGGCAATAGTGGAGGGTGGATGGCACGATCCTGTATTCATGTATCCACGAACGTCCCAACAAGGCATTGTAGGATGTATCTACGTCTATGATATAGAAGATGACCTATATTTTTAAGTCGTCGATCTGGCATTTTAGGCATATTTTGCCTAGAGGGTAGCTCCTTCCCTTGTTGAAGCCACTGATGGCGGTATTGGTGGCTGCCAGAGGATGCATCGGGATGATGCTGATCAACGATATTGGGTCAATATGCATTCAGGCCACCTTGACGTCACCAATATATCCTGTGTAGTATAGGGGCCGATCGTGCTTATTATTTTTGAGAAACATGTCCTGTTGCGAGAAGGTGACATTGGGTATCGCATCCATGGGGTTGTTGCAATGTGGACAAGCAGCAGGATCTTCAGTTAGTGTCTTGACTTATGCCAAGTAGATATCGGCATTTTGTAGTGCCTTACTCAGAGCAGCCCGATTGTCTTTAGAGAGCCACAAAAGTTCAAATAGCAACAATTTCGCCGATGTATTGGCTAATTGTGCTAAGATATTAAAGTTATAGGGCATTTCCAGCCCTTGTGGTGCATCCCGGTGTAGTGGTTTATCGAAGTACGACTCCTTCTGTTTAGATATATCCGCTGGTGGGGGCTGAGATGGCCCAGGACCAGTGGTGGTAAGCACAACAATTGGGGGCATATCGCTGTGCATCGGTTGGTATATTACGCTTGACCTTGTTGTACCTTCTTCCAGCTCTTCAGTCGAGGAGGAAACTGTGTAACAGGACTTAGATTTTTTGCCCTTAGACGTGGCGGTAGAGGATGTCATCGACTCTGTCAATTCTAGCACGAGGTCAGGGTGGACCCACATAAACTCCCCACGTGGTGTGGAAAGAGGTATTATCTCGACCGTCTGGTCTCGAGCTGGTGGAAGGTTGGCAACTTCCATTGTCGCATTAGGGACAGGGACTACTCCATCTTGGGCTTCAGTCGGTGGAAAGTTGCCAAATTTGAGGGATACCATGTTAGTGGCAACTGTCACATCCTTGAAGTGGAAAGAACCTTGGTATCTATCAAACGTTAGATGTACCTCTTAATAGTATAGAACTCATGCATCGGGTGATGGACGTAGCGGTGGAAGTGAAAATACTTTGGGTTTGCCATTTCTGCCACCTAAAGCTGACGTTTGACATCGAGGAGCCATATTTTTCCTTTCTGCGTCAGCATGTCTAAGATGGGTTTGACATCAACATCTTCGAAATAGTAAGTCACCTTTGATTTGGAGGCTCTGCCGATTTTTGCTCAGGCTTCTTGGTCAAGGTAGCGACCATTACCTGTTTCCCCTTTCCGTCGTGGCTGCTATTGCCGCCATTATTTTTGTTGTTGTTGTTTATATTACTGGGATGCTTTCCCTTTTCCTCAGCATTAGAGATATGGATCCCCAAGTGCAAAGCGTCCTTGGGATTCTTCTCAGCGTTGACATCACTTACAATAAAAGTTGTCCAGTCTTTGAACTGGCTCTCGCCCATACAGATGTTGACTGCCGAAAGAATATTTTTTTGGCACATCTCCATTAGTGTGGCCTCGGGATTGCCAAGATGCAACCATAGCGCGGCCTGTCAAAACCGCTCGATGTAATTTTGTGTCAGGTCCTTCTCACCCTAGGCGACGTCCATCAGAGAAGACATCGTCATATCATTTCCTGTCTCATAGAATCTGTTAAGGAACAGACGCTTAAGGTCATCGAATGATGAGATACAGTTATCTTCGAGACTGCAAAACCAATCGAAAGCTACCCGCGCCAATGACCCGACGAAGAGCCTGGTAAGGATAGCATGGCTGCAGGGTAAGTGTTCCGTTGTAATCTCGAAGTAGGTCATGAAGCGGCGAGGGAAGGACTTTCCGTCAAACTTGTTTATGTTGAAGGTCTTGTATTTGGACGGATATGGTACATTCTTCTATTATATCGGGTATGGTTGTCGCACCCCGAGATCACGGAGTGAGTCCCGATTGCTTATTGAATCTAGACGAACGCGAATTTCTCGGACCTCCCTCCTTGCTTCCTTAACTTCATCTCCTACAGAAGTTTCAGACGAGCCAAGTATGAGAGGATCACCGCCCACGGGTTGAGCGATCATGTCTCAATCTTCGTTGGTCGTGGGGTCCAAGTTTGCTTGCCCAGAGGCCCTTACTGGCTGAAAGGCAATGTTCGTCTTGATTTCTAGCAACGTCTAGGTCATATCTTGCATTGATGCACTCATTATATGCATCATGGCCTCGAGAACCTCGAGGTGCTACCGGTCACTGGGTCCCTCATCGGCCATGTACACCATCCTCACGCGGGGATAAATGAACGGGGCAGTGGATATTGTCACGCCCCAGTCCCAAAAGTACACGGGACCAGGCCACGTGGCAATAGTCAACTGTCACGTCTCCGAGGATATCTCAATTTAATGGATCCTAACGAAGAGTGCTACGCTGTCCTAAAATACTAACATGTCCAATATCAATATCAAACAGGTAATCTAATCTCATCCACAAAATAAACAACAAGAATGTACTAATAATAATGCTGGAAGATAAATGCCAGTCTCAAAAGATCATAGTAGAACCAAGAATGTCTGGTAGGGACAAACCCACTACTATGACAAAATAAAGTACTGAAATGATAGATAAAATGAATAATTTCTAGGGCATCGGCTGACTAGATAATGATGCTCCCAATCCTAGGCAGAAGGCCTACCAAGTGATCACGGAAACTCTGATGGTAACACCTCTAGCTCCTCTGCGGTAGCGAACCTCGTCTCCTGTCCTGGGCCATACACTGTGGCGTAATATGCCTCGTCCAAATCTAAAAAGGTATCAGGTCCTCAGAGAGACGTAACAAGATACATAGAAGCATGTCATATATAAATACTGAATAAAATAAATACAATAAGGGTGTGCTAACTATCTAAGTGAATGCAATGTAAAGACAACTTTGGCACGTATGGGTAGGCGTAGGCATAACGTCCAATACTCCGAAGAGCGTGGTATCTGTAACGTCCATCATTCCGAAGAATGAGGTATCTACAATATATATACGTCTGTATCACTCCGAAGAGCGCGGTGTCTGCAATAAAGAAAGTCATTGGATCCGTGGCTCCTCCGGATACGACGGAGTCCAATGTATGTATCCCATACGCCTACTAGTTATCCTCCCCGCCTAATGTAGATACACAAATCGAATACTCGACGTGCATACCACATATCTATATGACAAGTCTCTATAAATTAAATAATCCTAAGTTTTGCACTAACCGTGATGCATGTCACTCGTACCGATAGCTAGTCGGGTACGCGAACCCGCATCCGAATATGAATTTGTCACTGTGAAGCGTGTAAGAGTGTCAGGTCTCAAAAAATACCAGAGTATCCTCCCAATGGGGTGAGTCTGCTAGCAACTAGGTCAAGTACACTACTCATCGACGCATCCGTCGACTACACCCGAGTAAATCTCGGACGCGCACATTCATATGAAATAAGCAAAAAAACATCATACAATATATGCATAATTTAAATTAGAAAGTAAATATAGCAAGGTATCTTGCTTGGGTCCTCAAGCTGTGAATGCCAATAGCCTGCTCCTGCAGTATCTCCTGCCTGGTCTAGTGACCCTAAACATACAATATGATATAGCAACCCAGCATCAGACACTAAAGCAATATTTATAGACACTACGTTGTTCTTAGGTACTGTCGCAAGTTCACGGCTGATCGAATACCGCGTCACGTGTGCACGTAGCTAAGGTGCACACGTGCTCTGCCCTCGATTATCGTGTGCCTTGGGACAATAATTTACTAAAGTTAAGGGGTTACGAAGCTATTATGTCTTGTACAATACCTGTCCTCATCTTCCATGTTAAGCATACTTGGTTAATGTATAGGTTTTCTGGTGAATTACAAGTCTTAAAAATAATAGGTCATGTGATTAGGCTAATTATTAGTGTATTAATTACTAACTTATTAATTATTATTCTAATCTAATTAACATACCTACATACACATATATAGTCCATATTAATTTGCTCGTGTCGACACATGACGCAAGGACACGATGATACAACTACACAACTATACAATAAAGGAAAAGGCAATCAGGTGGTTACCTAGGCATGGTAGAACGGGGGGGTCTGCCTCGTCGAAGTGTACGCTCGTCGACGGTCGGTGGTGTCTCCGGCGTCGATTAGCAACCAACGGCAGTGGCGGCAGCAATTGCAGCAGGTGTAGCAGCGGCAGCAATGGCTTTGCAGCGGCGGCAGCGGTGGCTTTGGCTGGCTGGGACGCTGCTGGTCGGGGGGGAAGGTGTTGCTGGTCGGGTTGGCGGTGCTGAAGGCGGTGGTGGTGGCTGAGGGCAGTTGGGCAGCTTGGGAAAAGTCGGCTAGGGGTCGGGTGATGATGTTGCGGGTGGTGTAGTTTGAGTGGCCGGTGGCGTTGGGTGGTAGGGAAGGCGGTCAGGCGGTTGTGAAGGAGGAAGGGGGGTCTGCGGTGGTGGTGGCTTGAGGTGGTGGTGGCTCTGTCCGATGAGGAAGGGAGTAGGGTGCTCGGCAAGGGTTCGGCTAGGGTTTGGAGAGGGTGGTGATGATGTTGATTTTTAGGGTTTTTAGTAGAGAAAAGATGTATATTTATATAGGAGGAGAATTGTGGGCTAACCTTGGGATTTGGGCTGGCCAGGGCTCTTTCGGGTGGGGCTGGTCCACATGAAAGGTGTACACGGACTTGGTCAGATCCTGTTTAGGGTAAAATTGCCTCTAATTTAATTTAATTAGAAACAATGCGCATGGTGTTCTTTAATGCATTGAAGACGCATGGAACTAAATTCGAGTGGAACACCAGAGTCATGGGCGTAGTAGGCTCAGAGTAGGTTAATACCCTAATTTGGGTTATAGGAAATTGGATTTATTGAAATAATACATAGACGTTTGCAACGAATATTGTGCAGCTCAATTGAAGCACAATATTGAGTATCTAAAAGTTACACAAGGGTCAGATGGGTAGCTTGGAATGTCTAGGAGATGTGTTTTTAATTAGTTTGGGAGTACCTACTAGTGTAGTGCTCCAAACATCGAAGCAACGGTAGGGTGTAATAAGCCACATAATTGTTTTACCTTAATTCTAATTGTATCCAAATAAATTCTAGTTTCTTAAATTAAATTAATTAAATCCTAATTTGGTCAAGGGGGTTTACAATATACCCTCCTTAGAACATTTCGTCCTCAAAATTTAAATATACGTTAGGTAAGAACTACTGACTGAAATAAATATGATACTACATACCTAGGCCTTCGAAGAGGTGGGGATAGCGCTGTCGAATTTCCGCTTCGCGTTCCCAGGTCGACTTGCCTGGTGCATGATGCCTCCATGCGACACGGACTAGGGGGATAGTCTGACCTCGTAATACCTTTTCACTTCTGTCTAGAATCTCAATAGGCTACTCTTGGTTTGATAAACTCGGGCCGACTGTGATCTCTGAATGGTCAAGCATATGACTCGGATCAGGCATGTACCTCCTTAGCTGAGATACATGGAAGATACCATGGACTCCTTCCAAAGTCTGTGGTAAGGCTAGTCTGTAAGCAACCTCCTTGATGCATTCTAGCACATCGAATGGTCCGATGTACCTCAGGCTCAGCTTTCCTCTGCCTCCAAATCTGATAGTCCCTCGAGTAGGTGAGATTTTTAGGAATACATGATCTCCAACCTGAAACTCTAGAAGTCTTTGGTGTGTATTTGCCCAATGCTTCTGTCTGTCCTGTGCTGCTCGCAGATGTCCTTGGATCTTCTTCACCTTCTCTACTGTAAGGACAACCAACTCTGGCCCAACAATCTGTCTTTCACCTATATCGCTCCAACATACTGGAGAACAATACTTTTTTCCATACAACGCTTCATAGGGAGCCATCTGGATGCTCGCTTGATAGCTGTTGTTGTAGAAAAATTTGACCAACTGTAAATAGTCCTCCCATTATCCTCCGAAATCTAGCATGCACGCTCTTAACATGTCTTTCAATGTTTAAATGGTGCACTCCGACTGGCCATCTGTCTGTGGGTGATACGATGTGCTAAACTTCAGGCGGGTAACGATACTCTCTTGCATACTCCACCAAAAGTAAGAGGTAAACCTGGTATCCCTGTCAGACACTATACTAACTGGTACTCCATGCAGTCGCACAATTCCCTCATGTACATATCTGCTAAGACTTCTGTCGATTGCCCAACTCTGAAGGGTAAAAAATGTACGGACTTGGTGAGTCTATCCACGATTACCCATACTGCATTGTGACCATTAGGATTCCTCGGAAAGTCCATAACAAAGTCCATAGTGATATGCTCCCATTTCCATTCAGGTATCAAAAGTGGTTGGAGTAATCATGCAGATCTCTGATGCTCAGCCTTGGCTTGCTGACACACTAGGCACTTCGCCACAAAGCGTGCTATCTCTTTCTTCATTCCATGCCACCAATAGTACTATCTTAGGTCTCTGTACATCTTCGTGCCTCCTGGATGAATAAATTAGGTTGAACTGTGTGCCTCTGTCATCAACTCCTGACGAAGTTCTCTATTTGGAACATAGAGACAATCTCCACATCTCAAAGTTCCATCTTCATATATACGCAGTCCTGTTTGTATTCCAGCCTCTTTCCTCTGTCTAAGCATCTAGAATCTGGCATCTGTCGGCAAAGCATCCTTGATCCTCTCCACTAATGTCGATTAAAACTGGAAAATCGACAACTGTCCTACTACTCCGGGCATAACAACCTCTATACCCATCTGTTCTAGATCTCTCAACAGATGTTGTTGGGTAGTCTAGAAGAATGCCATGGGTCTTCTGCTCAACGCGTCAGCTACTACGTTGGCCTTTTTCGGATGGTACTATAGCTCACTCTCGAAGTTTGTCATCACCTCGAGCCAACGTCTCTGCCTCTGGTTCAGATCCTTCTGAATGTAGACATACTTTAGGCTTTTGTGATCAGTAAATATCTCTACTCTTTCTCCATATAGGTAGTGCCTCCAAAGCTTCAAGGCAAAGATTACTGCGGCAAGCTCCAAGTCATGGGTGGGATAGTTCTTCTCATGGGTCCTCAACTGTCTAGAGGCATAGGCCACAACCTTTCCATGCTGCATCAAGACACATTATAATCCTTTCCCGGATGCATCGCTATAGATCATGAATCCTCCGGGTCCCGAAGGTATGGTCAAGATAGGTGCTGTAGTCAAACGCTTCTTCAGCTCATCGAATGCCTTTTGACACTCCTCTATCCAGGTAAACTCCTGCTCCTTACGGGTCAAGCGGGTCATCGGTTCTGTGATCTTTGCGAAGTTTTCCATGAACCTCCGGTAATATCCGGCAAGTCCTAGGAAACTCCTTACTTCTGAGACATTGGTAGGGGTTGGCCATGTCTCTACTGATGAAATCTTTGCCGAATCTACTGAAATACCATCCCCTGAGATAACGTGTCCAAGAAAAGTGACACGATATAGGAGAAACTCATACTTGCTCAGCTTGGCATAAAGCCTCTCTCTCCTCAGGGTCTCTAACACTAGTCTCAAATGCTCTTCGTGCTCCTCGTGGCTCTTTGAATACACCAAGATGTCGTCGATGAAGACTACCACAAACCGGTCTAAGTATTGGTGGAAGACTCTGTTCATCAAGTTTATAAATACAGCAGGTGCATTCGTCAGTCCAAAAGGCATCGCTAAGAACTCGTAGGGCCCATAACGAGTCCTGAATGTTATCTTTTGAATGCCTTCTCTTCGCACCTTTACTTGATGCTAACCCGATCTCAAGTCGATCTTTGTGAATACCACTGCTCCTGTCAGCTGGTCGAACAGAACATCAATCCGCGGCAGGGGGTACTTGTTCTTGATAGTCAAAGCATTAAGGGCTCTATAATCAATACACATACGTATTGTTCCATCCTACTTAGGTACAAACCACACTGGTGCTCCCCTTGGTGATACACTAGGACAGATAAATCCCTTGCTCTGCAACTCCTCTAATTGTAGCTTCAGTTCATCTAGTTTCTTCTTCGCCAATCGGTATACATTAGAAGATACCGGTGCTGCTCCGGGTACTAGCTCAATAGTGAACTCTACGTCTCTATCTGACAGTAAGCCTGGAAACTCTTCAGAAAAACATCCTCGAATTTTATAACTATTGGTGGGGGTACCATCTCCATAGCCATGTAAGTTCCAGCTATCTGTCCTACTCCTCGCTCGACGGTCCCTCGCATATACTCGAACTCCGGTTGATCTGGCAGTCTAAAAGTGACGCTACCCTTCCGGTTGTCCAGTATAGCATTATACTGGCTTAACCAGTCCATGCCTAGCACAACATCAAAGTATGGCATGGGTAATACCAAGAATCGCGCTCTCATCTCTCTACCACATACGACTACCAAACACGTTCTAATAGTGCTGGTGACCGGCACGATACCTCCTCCGGTAAGAATCTTCCAACTCTTAGGTAAGGGGGAAGTAGCTACTCTATGCATTGCTATAAATCTACTAGATATGAATGATAATGTAGCTCCAAAATCAAATAATACAGTTGCAGGTAATGATGCAACTAAAATGGTACCTGTGATAGCTTTCCCTTCTGTTTTCTCCTCAATAGTGGCTAGTGCAAAGGCATGTCCGTGCCTCTGTCCTCCGGTCTGCTGTCGGGCTCGATCAAACTGTGCCTGCTGTGGGGCCAAGGGTGGTCCCCTCTGAAATCCTCCGGGTGCTGGTAGACGCTGACCTCCTGGTGGGGGTAGTATCCTCGGAACTGGTGTTGCTGGCCTCTGTCCATTCTGCGGTGTTGTATCTCTGCGTTGTGGGTAGTCTCGGGCTAGGTGCTGACTGGCTCCATATATCATGCATAATCCTAGCTTCTTTCGACAATCTTTAATAACGTGTTACTTCTTGCCACAATGGTGACAAGTCGGGAGCTCCTGCTGTGGGTACGGCACTGCCCTCTGCTGGGTCTGTGCTCCGGGACGACGGATCGGTCCTCCTGCTCCGGGCTGGGCTCTGGCTGGTATAGTCATGCTAGAAAGTCTTGCTCCACTACCAATGGCCTCCTGGATCCTAGCCTCTGCAAGAACCTCCTCATAAGAAATCCTTGCATGTGTGGTGGTTTACCTCTGTAGCTCGAAAGTAAGGTCGTGATGGAATCTCTGAGCCTTCTCTAGATCGTTGGGTATCAGGACGGCACCAAATCTACTAAGACGGCTGAACTCTGCGTCGTATGCGTCAGCAGTCATATTCCCTTATTCTAGATGTAGGAACTGGGAGTACAGGGCATTTCTGACTGTAGCCGAGAAATACATCGCATTAAAGTATTCTAAGAACTGTTTCCAAGTCTGGTTCTTGCCTACACTGTGCTCAATAGAATCCCACCAGTGATGGGCGTTGCCTTTTAGTTGGGCCCTCACTACGGTCATCTAAAGGTCTGGATGCAGTTGTGAAGCCTCTAGTAGCATATCCGTGTTGGTGACCCATTCGGAGATCTTCTCTGCAGTTTCATTGCCTGAGAAAGTATCTGGTCCCATCTGTCGGAACCGTCTAACAGTGCCACCTGTTTGGGCTGGTGGAGGTGTTGGTACTGGTGTTGTGACAGGTGTCCTCTCTAGTACTACCATCAAACTCTGTCCCAATGTCTCTGTATAATGTCACTGTATTTGCATCATAGTCTGGAAGAACTGAAGCATCTGTGGCTGTCCATCTAACTGTGGCATCTGAGGTGGATAAGGTGGAGGAGGTGGTAATGGAACCTCTGGCTGTGCGGTAGGTGTCTTCTCAAATGTCGGCCTCTCGGTCTGCGGCATCGGCGTAGCTCCTGAAGTCTGGCCCTCGCAATGTTGTGTGGGGATCTTCTGGGAAGTCTGTCCTTCGTGCTGTGGTGTAGGATCACCCTGAGAAGTCTCGTGCCAATGTATCATCGGGGCCTGTAGCAGTGGTTGCCCTCCAGGTAGCCCCTGGGGTAACTCCTCTCTTTGGGTGGTGTTGGTTGGTACCACAGCACTGGGTGCTCCTCGTCCACTGCGTAAGTTCATCTTGCTGTAAGAGATAGGACTTTATCAAAAAGAGTACGGAATCAAGGAAACATGATGCAGATATTTAGAAGCAATACGAAGGAAGTTCAAAGATGCAATCAAAGTGGATGAGACCTAGAAATTTCTATCCTATTGCAGGCTCGCTGGACATGTTACCATACCACAAGAGATAAAGTTGACCTGCATGGGCCACCACTAAAACTATGTCACGCCCCAGTCCTAAAAGTATACGGGACCAGGCCACGTGGCAATAGCCAACTATCACGTCTCCGAGGATATCCCAAATTAAAGGATCCTAACAAAGAGTGCTACGCTGTCCTAAAATACTAACATGTCCAATATCAATATCAATATCAAATAGATAATCTAATCTCATCCACAAAATAAATAGCAAGAATGTACTAATAATAATGCTGGAAGATAAACGCCAGTCTCAAAAGATCATAGTACAACTAAGAATGTCTGGTGGGGACAAACCCACTACTATGACGAAATAAAGTACTGAAATGATAGATAAAATAAATAATGACTAGGGCATCGGCTGACTAGATAATGATGCTCCCAATCCTAGGCAGAAGGCATACCATGTGATCACGGAAACTCTGATGGTAACACCTCTAGCTCCTCTGTGGTAGCGAACCTCATCTCCTGTCCTAGGCCGTACACTATGGGATAATATGCCTCGTCCAAATCTGGAAAGGTATCAGGTCCTCAGAGGGACATAACAAGATACATAGAAGCCTGCCATATATAAATACTGAATAAAATAAATATAATAAGGGTGTGCTAACCATCTAAGTGAATGCAATGTGAAGACAACTTTGGCACGTATGAGTAGGCGTAGGCATAACGTCTAACACTCCATAGAGCGTGGTATATGTAACGTCCATTATTCCGAAGAATAAGGTATCTGCAATATATATACATATGTATCACTCCGAAGAGCACGGTGTCTGCAATAAAGGAAGTCATTGGATCTGTGGCTCCTCCGGATACGACGGAGTCCAATGTGTGTATCCCATACGCCTACTAGTTATCCTCCCCGCCCAATAGATACACAAATCGAATACTCGACGTGCGTACCACGTATCTATATGCCAAGTCTCTACAAATCAAATATTCCTAAGTTACGTACTAACCGTGATGCATGTCACTCGCACCGATAGCTAGTCGGGTACGCGAACCCGCATCCCAATATGAATTTTTTACTGTGAAGCGTGTAAGAGTGTCAGGTCTCGGAAAATACCAGAGTATCCTCCCAATGGGGTGAGTCTTCTAGCAACTAGGTCAAGTACACTACTCATCGACGCATCCGTCGACTGCACCCGAGTAAATCTCGGACGCGCACAGTCATATGAAATAAGCAACAAAACATCATACAACATATGCATAATTTAAATTAGACAGTAAATGTAGCAAGGTATCTTGCCTGGGTCCTCAAGCTGTGAATGCCAATATCTTGCTCCTGCAGTATCTCATGTCTGGTCCAGTGACCCTAAACATATAATATGATATAGCAACCCAGCATCAGACACTAAAGCAATACTTATAGACACTACGTTGTTCTTAGGTACTGTCACAAGTTCACGGCTAATCGAATACCGTATCACGTATGCACGTAGCTAAGGTGCACATGTGCTCTGTCCTCGATTATCGTGTGCCTTGGGCCAATAATTTACTAAAGTTAAGGGGTTACGAAGCTATTATGTCTTGTACAATACCTGTCCTCATCTTCCATGTTAAGCATACTTGTTTAATGTCTAGGTTTTTTGGTCAATTACAAGTCTTAAAAATAATAGGTCATGTGATTAGGGTAATTATTAGTGTATTAATTACTAATTTGATCATGTCGACACACGACGCAAGGGCACGATGATACAACTACACAACTATACAATGAAGGAAAAGGAAATCAGGTGGTTACCTAGGCGTAGTGGAACGGGGGGGTCTGCCTCATCGAAGTGTACGCTCGCCGGCAGTCGGTGGTGGCTCCGGCGTCGAGCAGCAACCAACGGCAGTGGCGGCAGCAAATGTAGCAGGTGTAGCAGCGGCAGCAGCGGCTTTCCAGCGGCGGCAGCGGCGGCTTTGGCTGACTGGGACGCTGCTGGTCGGGGGGGAAGGTGTTGTGGTCGGGTTGGCGGTGCTGGAGGCGGTGGTGGTGGCTGAGGGCAGTCGGGCGGCTTGGGAAAAGTCGGCTAGGGGTCGGGTGATGATGTTGCGGGTGGTGTAGTTTGAGTGGCCAGCGGCATTGGGTGGTAGAGAAGGTGGTCAGGCGGTTGTGCAGGCGGAAGGGGGTCTGCGGTGGTGGTGGCTTGAGGTGGTGGTGGCTCTGTCCGGTGGGGAAGGGAGTAGAGGGCTCGGCAAGGGTTCGGCTAGGGTTTGGAGAGAGTGGTGATGATGTTGATTTTTAAGGTTTTTAGTAGAGGAAAGATGTATATTTATATAGGAGGAGAATTGTGGGCTAACCTCGGGATTTGGGCCGGCCATGGCTCTTTGGGGTGGGGCTGGTCCACATGAAAGGTGTACACGGGCTTGGTCAGATCCTGTTTAGGGTGAAATTTCCTCTAATTTAATTTAATTAGAAACAATGCACATGGTGTTTTTAATGCAGTGAAGACGCATGGAACTAAATTCGAGTGGAACACCAGAGTCATGGGCATATTAGGCTCAAAGTAGGTTAATACCCTAATTTGGGTTGTAGGGAATTGGGTTGTGGTTGTGCCTCAAATTCAAAATGGACAATTAAGGGAAATTGGATTTATTAAAATAATACATAGACGTTTGCAACGAATATTGTGCAGCTCAATTGAAGCACAATATTGAGTATCTAAAAGTTACACAAGGATCAGATGGGTAGCTTGGCATGTCTAGGAGATGTGTTTTTAATTAGTTTGGGAGTACCTACTAGTGTAGCGCTCCAAACATCGAAGCAACGATAGGGTGTAATAAGCCACATAATTGTTGCACCTTAATTCTAATTGTATCCAAATAAATCCTAGTTTCTCAAATTAAATTAATTAAATCCTAATTTGGTCAAGGGGGTTTACAGATGTTGTGATCCCTGTCACATACCCTTGTAGTGAGTAGTCTTCAAGGAGGACAGGAGGCGACAGGTCCTCCTCGGATTCGAAGGGGATACTACCCCCAACGTAGAAGATTGTGTCATTTTGGTGGGAGTAGCTACCCTCCGGGATCTCGGAGTCTGTTCCTTGGGAATTGTTGTCTCCTCGGAACGTCGGGTTGTCGCATACGTCCAGTGGGATACTAAACCCAGCTTTGGCCACCCCTAGAGGTTCTGAGAAAGAACTACCCCCAGGGGATGACAGCTTCTTCCAATAGCGGGTGCCTTACAAGATGCCTTCCGCATGAGCCATCGTCAGCCCTCTGGGAAGTCACCTTCGTGATGCAGTGGTAGAGAGTGTCGTACTGGACGCACGGGTCTGTCCTCTAGGTAGTCAGCATCCCTCTGGTTAGTTGCCTTCTCGAAGCATTGGTCACTTTAGGATGGACGCATGGGTCAGTCCTATACAACTTTTCGTTAGAGGCTCGCGTAATAGTTAGCGATGTCTGTTGGCGGTCGGTCGTATGAGCAATTGCTTGAGCTTGACGGGCTCGCACTACCCTAGAATTCTTCAGCTTAGCAACCGTAGGTGCGTAGCATGAAAAGTCCAGATTTGGGTTTTTACCATTCTCAGTGGGTCGCATAGGGTCTACGCCGCATAAGATACAGTTGAAAACAGAGGTTCTATTGCTATCAGGGCTGCATACAGCCTGCTGTCTGCGGCTATGAATTAATGTCGCATGGACATTCTAATGCGGCCTCCTCCTTGGCCGCATAGAAGCTGCCTCAGTACTAGAACGTCTAGCATCCTAGTATTTTTTATGCCAGAGTTTAGGTGCTGAACAGTTTCTACATCAGCCCGGGATACCGCATAGACGTGGACATTCTGGGTGTTCATCCGACGACCATCGTTGGCAACAGAGTAAGAGGTTGGATGCGTCTGCTCCACAGCTAGGTGGGACGAAGCGGCCTTGGCCACTCACGTTCTACGGGTCTTCTTGGGCTTGGCTTTTCTTAGCGAAGGACTAGCACTTTCTTCGGAGAGCATGTCCTTGAACGCTTGCTGGTCAAAGTGGACCACCAGCATCTTTTACGTCGAGCTGAGTTTGGCTGCATCAGATTGTTTTACCGACTTCTCAATACTGGAGAATGATGTCCCCAGCAGAGTCGCCATCGTATTTGCCATAAAATATGAAAGTTTGGGAAGAACTTGATTCAATTGAACAAATTAAAGAAAGTAAAATAAAAAGTCCAAGAAGACAATCTAAGTACAAAGTTATTTTCTAGGGGTGACAATGGAGGGTTAGGAGTGTAGCAACTCTCTTTACTCCGTGGATGATCCGATGCACAATCTATTTGCTCTTGTTCGAAGGTGAATCCACAGATAGCCAGCCTCTCTTGTATAAAGGTAATACCCTGTTATTTATACTCATCCTTAGGCACGCATATGTTAGGCCGCATGGATGTTGGATGGTGCCATGTGTCCCTTCTTAACAGGGTACAGCTGCAACCGTGAGCAGGTCGAGCTACCACGTGAGCGCTTGTTGGGATTTTTTGTTACTGAAGATCTGGGTGGTTCTCGTCCTTCGTAGGCGTGACTTGGTCAGCTTGACACATAGTCCGCACTTGGTTGGAGAGAATCACTTAGTTGTAATAGCAAGATTTGGTCGATATAGAATCTGGGACACATGTGGCCAGAGGCGCACGTGACACAAAGAGTCTGGAACGCACGGGGCTAGAGACGCATGGACCGTATGGAGTCTGAAACGCATAGGCCAGAGTTACATTGGAAGCATGGAGTCTGGGACGCATGGGCCAGTGCCGCATAGGACGCTTGAAGTCTGGAGCACATGTGACCAGAGATACATGGACTGCATGGAGTTTGGAACGCATGGACCAGAGTCGCATGGGATATTTTTATCGTGTTGTCCATATGGCTCTGCACTATCCTTGGGACTTCTGTCTTTTAATGTATTCTCGTCCTTCAAGACGATTAGAAAAATCTTTTTTGTCAGTATTCTATGTCAGGCACTATCTTTGTTGTCAGGACGTCTTGTCAAGTTAACCCACAGCCAGTTGTCAGGACGCTCGTTTAGACCCCATGGGTGTTCCTTTTCTAGGTCGCATGGTATTCATGCAGTCCAATATCTGTTGAGTTTTATTTTGGGACGCATGGACGTCGGTCGCATGGATGCATATTTTATATGCTTCTACACTTCGGCTTGAACAAGGGTTTCGCAAAGTTTCAGTAGTTCTTCCGCTTCCAGGATAAATTCCCCTGCTTGTGCCTCATAAAAAGGGACCTCCACTTATTTTCACCTAAGCTTCATCCTGACGGATTCCTATTTCTCAATGATATCCCACGATCGGGAAAATTGGCTGAATCCCATGAAATCCTTCGATACTCATCTGCTTCTATTTCCACTTTCCGTAAGCGACCCGAACGTTTTCGGGATGCCCTTAATAACCAACGTACTTCAAACTCTTGTGATATGTGAAGATCTTTACCCGATCACCATATAAGTAGTGCCTCCATAACTTAAGTGCAAATACTACTGCTACTAACTCCAAATTATGAGTGTGATATTTCTTTTCGTGATCACTGAGCTGGCGAGAAGCTCTCCCTTGCTATATTAAAATACATCCAAGTCCCTCGCCAGATGCATCACAATACACCGTGAATCCTTCGGAGCCTGCTGGACGAGTAAGGATTGGTGCAGAGATTAACTTCTTTTTTAATTCTTCAAAGGTTGTCTGGCATTCTGTTAACCACTCAAATTTAACTTTCTTGTACGTCAACCGAGTCAAAGGTGCCAAGATCTTAGCAAAGTCTGACACAAATCTTCTGTAGTATCCTGCCAAGCCCAGAAAACTACGTACCTCTGTCACTGTCTTCAGAACTGGCTAGTTCCCTACTATATCTACCTTCTTAGGATCAAGTGACACTCCCGACTCCAAAAATAATGTGCCCAAGAAAGGATATGTGATCCAGCCAAAACTCACACTTACTAAGTTTCGTATATAACTAGTGCTCCCTCAAAGTTTGTAGTACTATCTTAAGATGTTCTTCATGCTCCTCCTTATTACTAGAATACATAAGGATATTATTGATAAATACTACCATAAATTAGTCTAAGTACGGCATGAAGATACGGTTCATCAAATCCATGAATTGGAGCATTAGTCAGTCCGAATGGCATAACTAAGAATATGTAATGCCCATATCGTGACCTAAATATTGTCTTCGGTATATCCTGCTTCCGAACTCATACCTAATGATATCCTAATCGCAGATCTATCTTGGAGAAGACTCTTGTTCCGCTTAATTGGTTAAATAAATCATCAATCCTGGGCAATGGGTACTTGCTATTCACTGTTACCGTATTCAACCGTATGTAATCTATGCATAACCGCGTCGATTCATCTTTCTTGTTCACCAATACCGCTAGTTCTCCCCACAGTGATCCACTGGTCCGAATGAACTTCTTTGCCTACAATTCTTCCACGTACTAATATAACTGATCTAGCTCTGATGGTGACATTGGATATACCTTCTAGGATATCAGTTCTACTCCTAGAATTAACTCTATACAGAACTCTACTTCTCTAAATGGGGGTAATCCGGGAAGCTCGTCGGGAAAGAAGTCCATAAATTCTTTAACTATTTGGGGTATCGGATCCTCTTATGTTGCTATTGTTGAGATTCCTTCCTTACGATGGTCTTCTTCTATTCTGTTAAGAACAAACTCTTCTAAACCAGGAACTTTAAACAACACTCTACCCTAATGATATTCTATCATCGTATGACTGTCTCTCAACCAGTCCATACCTACGAAAATATCAAAGTGCCCACAGGGAACTCGATCAACTTTGTAGGTAATAAATGCCCACATACTATGTTTGGACACGTTAGGCACACCCTACTAACTCTTAAGATCCTATTTCCAGTGAGTATATTCAGCCTCTCCGGCAATGCCTCAAACTTTAATCCAATACGTGTCACATATTATACAGATATAAATGAGTGCGAAACTCCAGAATCAAATAATGCTATGGCAGGAAAGGTAGTAACAAAAATGTTACCAGCCACCATGTCGCCTGACGCCATAGCTTCTTCCAGGGATAAGGTGAGCGCCTGCACTTAGCCTTGTCTAGCTCCCTGCTACAGTCTTTCCTGGTGTCACCATTGTTGATGTCTCTATTGTTCCTGCTACTACTTTTGGTACAATTAAGCCTGAGTCGGCAATGGATGCTGAGCTATAGGCCGCACCGCTACTACTGGTCCTCCTTGCTGCACTGACCTTGGAGCTGACAATGTAGAAAATTATTGTAGTGGCCCTTCTTGCCTCTGTATCAATAGAAAATTGACAACCCTATGATCGGGGCTTCCATACCTAAAGCATTATCTATTAGCTGCCCGACAAACATCCCGGGTATGAATACCCTTGTCGTATTACGTACAATCCGTCGGCGCTCCCCGTCGTTATTGCTGTTTTTGCTGCTTTTGCCTCGGCTGCTGCTGCCAAGTATGTGTTATCACTGTCGAGGTCACTGGCCTCCTTTGTGTCACTTCAAGGATGTGAATGCCAGGGGATGATACTGACGTTTGCGGTATGGGCCCTCTCTCGCTACTCTGCAATGAGGCCTCTTCCGGTCTACTATTCTTGATGCCATCCTCTAAGAGGTAAGCTCAACCCTTTTGGCTGCTATCAATACTTCCTCGAAGGTCTGTTAGTCATGTACTTCTACCACGTGCAAATCTCTAAGTGAATTTTCTGCTAGAACCTCATCGCTCTCTCCATATCTGTTGCCACCATGGTTGGAGCAAACTTGCCCAGTCGACAAAACTCTACCGCGTATCCATCTATTGTCCTTCTAGCCTGCTTGAGGTTGGTGAATTGTTGTTGTAACTCGCACTGAGCCATAATTCCAAAGTACTTCGTCCTGAAGTGGGTTCTGAAATTGTCTCACAAAATAGGATGCCTCACTCCTACATCCATCGTGGCCCACCAATCTCTTGTAAGATCCTGGAGCTGCAAACGAACCAGGTCAACATGTTCCACAGCCGAAACCTTAGCTGCTGTCAAAATGGTCTCAATATTTTGGAGCCAATCATCATCCATAATAGCGTCCTCTGTGCCAACAAAATATTTGGGATTCCGTCTGCAAAACCAAATAGATTCCCTAGAATCTTTTCTTCCGCCTCGTTCCAGGGCCATCTATAATATTTGGTTCAACAGGTCATTCTGTTTTTGCTGTTGGAACTGTTGACATTATTGTTCTTGATGTTGTTTCTGCTGAACCATAATTTGATGTTGTACGTAGCCAATATTACCCGAATAATTTTTAGCAAGGCTGGGGTATCAAGTACTGTTGGTACTACATGAGGTACAGGAACAGCTGGCGCCTGTTGCTCTGTCATATTTATCGTGGGATCAACTTGAATCCTTGGCTGGGGTTCTATAAGATCTCGTTCCACTGGCAATTGTGCCTCTCTTGTTGTTGCAACATCTGGGGAAGGAAAAGCCTTAAAGAAGAAAAAAAGAATATCAAGTACATAACGAGAAGGAAGAAAGAAGCAATCCAATAAAAAAATTCAAGCTAAGTATCGAAGAAAACGAATTCAAAATTTTAAGAAGGATCATATTTGATTAAGACTCCTATGACCATGATATCCCACAAGTCTGAAGAACATACATGCATGGGCCACCACTAAAACTTTATCATACCCCAGTACCAAAATACGGAGACGAACATGGCCAGCTACCTCGTACAAGGTGCTATACGTCGTACAACGATCACGGCTGTCACTAGACATGTGGGTGCATGCTACAATCAGGTCACCTAGGGTCACACGAACAATTATGTCTCAATCAATAAAACAAGAAACATTAATCATAGAGCATATATGATAAAGCAATAAGGCATCCCCAATGCTTTCTCAAGATATTCTGGAGACGAGCTGTACAAAATAAGAAGCTGGTGGAATACTTAAATTATATGACAGTATTACAGCTGCAGTCTGATTTATATACATTCATGAAGAAAACTAAATATCCAGACATGCCGGCTAACAGGTGCCGGTGGCTAAACGTCCAAAAGAGTAAAATATATAATAACGAATGGGGAATAAGGAAATTCACTCGTTATCCTCGGCGGCCATATTCCAGGTAAACACCATGAGTCAGGGAAAAGTATGCTGGATCCTCGGGTGCTGGATCAAAACCTAGCTATGCAAAACCAGTGGTGTTAGACCCCAAATAGCAAGTACAACAAAGGAAACATGAAATGGAGAAATAAAAACCAAAGCAATAATGTAATATACATAGGTTTTGCGTCATAACTTTGGTCCATGGCATATCCTAGCACAAGGCCCAACCCTACAAACAAACAAGGACAAGGGTTGAATCTATCACAACATAATAGTCTATTTCCCTAGGCTACTAATAGAATAATAATACATTCACAACCAAGTCCAATTTATGATATCTGTCAATCACTTATACGGCTTGATATTTGTGGAGTCTGAGACTATCTCAGAATAATGCATAATAGGTATCATCAGATCATGCTATTTTCGAACATGAGCGAACTGAGCCAAATAAATGAATATACAGGCTCTTTATATACTGCAGTAGCTCGATATTATTTATAATAGGCCAGATACTGCACTCCATTAAGACATATAATATATAGTATCAGTGGTGGCCAGCCCACAGCGCACTTAGAATGAATCTCTGTAGGAAGGTTTATTGGCATGATCTCGGGATACCGTTTCCTCCCAATGTTACTACCACTTATAGTTGCTTAATTAACCCTATATTGTGTCAAAAAATCTTAAGGCGTGGCTGTAGAAGCATGAAAAATATGCTGGATAGCTATACACAGCATATTGATGCAGGGCAGCGTAAACAGAAAACCTCAGAGCCATCAAGCGTGCAACAGAGCTTTTTCACTGAGCACAGCGTAAAAGCTTAAAAATCCAGGAACATCCGCGTAATGTAGTATGTCCAGGCTGCTTTAGCGTAAACAGGGTGCTTCATCGCCTTTATGGCATAAAAGTCATCCGCTTTCAATGCAGCATTGAAGTGTACAAGGAATGCTTCATATTCTTCGAAATGAACCTGTCAGATCATGCAATGAACCTGACGTCTGGACTCCTGACAAAAAGTGCTGAACGACTACCCTGGCGACGGGTATAATGATGGCGCGGCACTGCAACCCAGGCTGTCATTTACTGCCATTTCCTTTGCGTAAACAACTTTTACACATACAAAAGAATACGCTGCCTAGTTTTACACAAGCAGATATGAGCTGTTTACGTCCCGCAGAAGACAAACAGCCTGCCACATCAAAAGCTGCACTTCGTACAGGGCTCGAGGCACGTCTCTGCATTTAATACTCAGAGCGGTGACAGTTTCTCGAGGCACGTCTCTGCATTTAAAGCGCCGAATACTGACAGATGCCCGAGGCACGTCTCTGCACTTGATGCACAGAAGGGTGGCATGCCTTCAAAACATGCCTCTGTATTTAATGTGCAGGATAATGGCGGATCTCCGCATTTAATGCAGGAGATTTAATTAAATGTCACCGAACCGTCGTTTAGTGACATCCCCTTTGCGTAAACTACTCTTACGCATATAAGGGAATACGCTGCCCAGTTTTACACAGGCAGACGTGAGCTTCTTACGCTCCGCAGAAGGCAAACAGACCGCCATGTCAGCAGTTACTCTTCGTATAGGATTCGAGACACGTATCTGCATTTAATATGCAGAATGATGGCAAATTTTAAAGACAAGCCTCTGCATTTAATGCACAGGATGGGGGCAGATCTACGTATTTAATGCAAAAGATTTGATTATATCTCCAAGAGTTGTAATTCCGGCTAAAACATCCACATCATCTCGGCTTCTACGCCCACTCGGCTTTTACGCCCACTCGGCTTCTACATCCACTCGGCCTCTATGACCACTCGGCTTCTACGCCCACTCGGCTTCTATGCCTATTTGGCTTCTACGCCCACTCGGCTTCTATGCCTATTTGGCTTCTACGCCATGGTGACAGTTATTGGCTTCTACGCCAACCTCTTTTGCACAAAGGATAACTACCTACGTGGCTTCTACGTCGTAATCTTCGCAGCAGTTATACGCGTTGTCCCTTAGTTGGACACGCGTCACACGCTCATTCAAAAGGTCATCTATACGCAGGCATTGGTTATTTTAACCGTCGTATAAAAGGGTGCTGTACTTTCCACTACTCGGTTTTTATATCGACTGAGTGGTCATTGTCACTAAAACTCTATAAATAGAGACCTCTATTAACAAAGGTCAAAGGTCGCAAAAATTGAAGGTCAAACGATCAGAAATTGGTCAAGGAATCCAGTATCAGATCCAAGGTCGACAATTGAGAGGAAAGAATGAGGAGAGAGAACGGTCAAGAGAGAGAGAAGAATCCAGAGCTCAGGCAAAGAGTAGCGATCGACAACTTTGGCATCGAGCATCCACTCTCTTTAGCAACCTTCGAAGCTACTTTCTGTCTTCTACGGCACTTCTTCATCATCGTGTAGTCCAAGGGCCAAAGTGATCGACTGCAGATCAGACTCCTATAGCAATATTTACCCAGATTAAAAAATTATACTCGACATCCTCGTATAGGATTAATTGTACTGCTTGTTTGTAAACATAAAGGGCGGGTTTTCTTATAAAGTCTCATTTCCATATCTTTTTGTTTATTTTATCAGACAACAAGATGGCAATTCTGATGGGAACATCTTTCTCTTCTGATGAGGAAGCAATTTCTTAACACGATACGATATCCGTGGGATCCGTGAAGAAGACACTGGTCGTCCAGTTAGACCAGTCTGCCTACGAAGACATGCTTCGAACAGGGGGTAGCTCTCACTCCCTCTCTGTCCTAAACAACAGGAAGCTGCGTAAGGTCTGGATGCCCAAGACATCCTCTACCATTCCTGTGGACTCTCCAATCTCTCCGATCTTTCCGACCAATGAGGTTGTAGCATTGCTCCCTCCGTGCCTTGCGCGTAAAATTCAGTTGCCTACCTCTGGCAGGGCAGACAAAACTTCTGGCAATGTCTCAGCGCTAACCTAGAAGTATACTCTGCGCCTTGCGCATAAAATTCAGTCGCCTGTCTCTGGCAGGACAGACAAAACTTCTGGCAGTGCCTCAGCGCTAACCCAGAAATATACTCCGTGCTCTGCGCGTAAATTTCAGTCTCCCATCCCTGGCAGAATAGACGAAACTTCGGATAATGCCTCAGCGCTAGTCCAGAAGCCTACTCCACGCTCTGTACGTAAAATTCAGTCTCCCGTCCCTGGCGGAATAGACAAAATTTCTGATGATGCCTCAGCGCCAAATCAGGAATCACAAACGCGCTTTGCGCATAATAATGCATCTATCTTCCGCGGAAAAGCAGATGATCCCTGCAATCTACGCAAGGGAAAGCAAGCGGCGGACTACTCAACTTCTCGGCCTTTACGCCAGAAGGGAACAATCTGCCCGCCCTCCGGATTATGCGAGAAGCTGATGGCCGACTAAGGACATCCTCAGCTTTACGCCAACCAGAGCAGAGCTCCAAATTATGCCAGGAGAAGCCCCTCAGCGTAAAGAAGGCTCATTTTGTGGGAAGACACCCTCCTCGGGGATTATCCGCCACCCAGATGGCCAACCTGTTGTATGTAGATGGCACAGGGAAAACTATGGTTCCCAACATCCGCATGCCCACTGATGTGAACAGAAGGAACAAGCCATCATCTTCTTCTTCTGTAACTCCTCCTGACATGCGCAATTATCTGATCCAGAAACACAAAGAGAGGGGATCTTCCAGCATGTCTATTACGCCTCCTAGCAAGCACTATTGTAATAGTCATAGGATTGTAATTAATTGTTGATGTTCTGAAGCAAAACGGTCAGTTTTTGACCGGTTGAGCTACTCTCCATCTTTCCAGGAAGAAGAGCCCACGCATGCATCTGTGAACATGGCTTCACACATACCTAGAGGAGGGTCGGGCTCAAAACGTCATCCCTCTAGAACTCCAAGCCGAAGGAGATTCAACATGCTCCTTAGAAATACCGAAGCTGGGGTGTTCCAAAACACTCGTTCGAGGTCGCGACAACCGGCTTCGTACTCTTCTGATTCCGATGCTGGGGGTCGCCAGTCTCCCAAATCAAATGCCGAAAGTATAGAGTCAACTTCTACAGAGACCTATACTAATCTTTCAATGACACCCAGGGAGACGGGGGTTTATGCCATTGGAGATGAGCGCGAGGAAGCTTCCCCGTCCGGGAGCGCTGAGCAACGCATCACTATACTGGAGACGTCTCTGAAGGAGATGCAATCCATGATGGAGAACATGCACCAGATGATGCTAACTCAACACGCAGCTGCCATGGCTCAAGCATCAGCCCCTCCAACTCAGATACGCGTGGGGGTGGACTTACCACCATCCAACACCATCCAAGAGCCTGCTCTAGATCAGGAATCAGCAGTTCCTTCGTTTCCTCACTCGAAGAATGTATTACCTCCCGTCGGAGTCGCGATACAATCGATTTCTCATCACTCCGTGGTCCCGCTACCGGCTGAAGATCCGATGCAGGCAGTACAGGAGTTGAAAGCCCAGTTTGATGCCCTGAAGCACAAAGATCAGCTCAAGAAATTGGGAATCAACCAACCTTACCCAGCTATCTGGGAAGAGGTCCCTTTCTCTCCTAGATACAAACCACAGATTATGGCTTTGTTCGAGGGAAAAACATTACCGAGTCAGTACATAAACTACTTCAACATGATGACGGTATTATTACAAGGGAACGACGCCCTCCTCACTAGGGTGTTCAAGGGCTGTCTCTTAGGAGTAGCTTACCAGTGGTACCGCAGCCTGGCGGACAACTACATTACTTCCTTTGAAGACATCAAGGCTTTATTCTTTACGCGATTCTATGAGGGAGAGATGGACATGTCTATGTCCTCTCTTATCGAAGTCAGGCAGAAGGAAAAAGAGAATGTTCGCACTTTCATCGAACGTTTTCGTCAAGCCACTCTGCAAATGCCTCCATGAGTCCCAGACTCGACAGTGGTGGACATCTGTAGGAAGAACCTTCTCCCCGTGATCTCGGTGTTCACAGGACCATATCAGTTCCATGATTGGCCCTCGTTCATCATCTCAGCGGTAGCCGCGAAGGACAATAGTCAGAAGGTGCATGATAATGGCATCATGATCTCGGCCTCTGATAAAGGCAAGAGGTCATCCTCCAACATCGACCATCCTCATGGTACCAAGGGTAAAGAAGTTCTTGCGATCAACACGTCCAGGCAAAAGACGGTGGCTACCACGCAGAAGAAACCTGGGACTTCCAGGCCCCTTGAAGTGTACTCTTTCGACGACGACGATATTCCGAGCATATTCGAATGTCTCGTCAAAAGCGGCAAGATTACCCTTCCTGAGGTGAGACGGCCCAATGAGGCCGGCAGTACCAACAACCCCAAGTACTGCATCTTCCATAGGTACATACACTACCCCACAAAGGCGTGTTATATACTGAAAAAGAAGATCCAGGAGCTGATCGATGCTAAGGCCATCACTCTGCGCAACAGCGAGAAGACGGTCATGGCCAACATGATCTCCCTGTAATTTGGCAATCTGCCTCCCCAAGACTTCCCGGACGGTGTTATGCCGATTTTCTGGATGACGATGAACATCGTTAATCTCCCTCCAGCTAGAGGTCAAAATCATGACCTGCTACCACTAACTACCCAGCGAGGCGAGACTATGTGGGTTCATCCAGATCTGGTACCAGAGATCGAGAAAGAGACTCAAGCTGCTAAGACTAAGTCTAAAAAGAACTCAAAGCATAAACCGTGTCACATGATTATGGTACATTCGGCATCAGAAGACGAGGTCTTGGCTACTGGAACCCGCTCAGGGAAAGCCTACCTCCAGAACTATGAAGCCAGCCAGAAAGATGCATCGGCAGACGCTTTAGCTGCCAAGCCTTCAGAACCGGAATCCACCGTACCAGAAGCCGGTCCTTCGAGACCAACTTCGGCGGACAAAGGGAAGCAAAAAGAAGTGCGCTTCGATAAACCTGTGAAAAATATTCAAAATAAAGGTTTAGAGAAGCCATACAACTTCGACATCCTGGCCCAACTGGCTAATACACCAGCCAGGCTGTCCTTCTTCGAGCTACTCAGGCTCTCTCAGGACACTCGTCAAGCCCTAAGTGAAGCATTGATGCAGGCGGATGCATACTTGACCCAGCTCAAGTCCCCTGACGAAGAACCCGTGGCGTGTCCTCAATGCCATAGTGTGATGGAGGTGGTCTCAAACATCACTTTTCCTCAAGATGACATGCTGTTAAAACATAACAGGTATGACAGACCCCTCTATTACACCGGGTACGTCGGTTCCATGGAGGTCGATCAGACTCACATAGATCCGGGATCATCAATCAGCATCATTTCTCATAGTCTGCTCAGACCGCTGAGGATTCCTACCAGCGAATTGTCTTACACCACCACTACGATCATGGGTTTCAACGCCGGAAGAAATAAGCCATTGGGGAAAATTTGCCTGAGGATCCAAATTGCCAACCTCAGATCGGTGGCTACATGTTACATCATCAATTCAGAGGTATCCTATAATATTCTGCTGGGTAGACCTTGGATCCATGACCACAACATCGTTCCTTCAACTCTACACCAATGCTTTAAATATGTAGACGCCCGAGGAACAGTACAAACGGAGATTGCTGACCTGAACCCATTCAAAGGAGTAGAATCCTACTACTCTGATGCCGTGTTGTACTCTCAAGACTGCACGAAAGAGGTGTCAGCTGAAGCAGAGAAGGAATTCCACCGGGAGCCAGAAGAACCCTCTGTCAAGCAACCTCTGTAAATCAAGGTGAAAGGACGGACTATTCGTCCAAAAGCCATAGATCCTATGGCTATCCACCTGAACGAGACCAGGTCAGGAAAAGGGGGTGATCCGCTAGTGATCACTTTGAACCAGAAGCCTCCACCCTTGGTCATCAACCTCCGGCGTAACAGGCAGCCGAGTGATGTAAACACGACCGGGAACAGAGTTTCAGATGATAATAAACATCCTCTTTTCCAGTATATTGATGCCTAAATTCTAAATCAGGAATCCTCCCCCTACGACGATATAGAACCTATAGCACAAAAATTCTTGGAAGCTATAGATTCCTATCATCCGTATATATGGGAAGTGGCATCATCATCCAATGTCACCACGACATATGGACCGCATGAGGATTCTATCTTCATTGTCCCGCCTACTTGCAGTAGTCAGCATTCAATAGTCTTCGACCGCATGCGTAATAAACCGACTGTGCAAGAGAATTCTTCCGATGACGATGACGGTAAAATGCAGGTTCACAGATACAGCCCGCAAGCTTTGAAGATCATACAAAATATGGGTTATAACTTGAAGCTGGAACCGGGTCTCAACTACGGGAAAGGCAGACGAATGCCGCTGCACGGCGATCCCTACTATCAACGAACTCGTTTCGGGTTAGGGTATACCACCTCCCTCGCAACTCCTGAGTCAAACAAGGATATCTTTTCCTCCTCTTAAAACGGCTCAGCGCCCTCCGACTCATCTCATGCTCTCGAGCGAACATTATCAGTAAATATGGTAGTGACGGATTCCTTCGAATCAGACGAACAAGAATCTGAACTGTTTGAGAATGATGCTTGGGCTCAGCAAATGGATACATAATGGGAGTTCCGCTTCGAGCAGAGAGAACCTCCCACTGAAGACAAAGTTATCCAGATTGACGTTGGGGATGAACTTTCGCCAAAGCCGATATTTATCAGTAACAATCTTTCCGAAGCAGAAAGGGAAGAAGTTATCCAGCTGATAAAAGAATATATCGACGTCTTTGCATGGAATTATGAGGACATGCCAGGCCTTGATCCAAAGGTGGCTACTAATAAGCTCAATATATTGCCCGATTCAAAGCCTGTGAAGCAGCACCAACGCCGGTACCGCCCGGATATGATGGATGCCATTGAAGCTGAATCAAGAAGTTGATAGCCTGCGGCTTCATCCGTGAAGAACAACATCCCGACTGGGTCGCCAATGTTGTCCCGGTCATAAAGAAAAATAGAAAAGTACGAGTCTGCATCGATTACCGAGATCTGAACGCAGCCTGCCCCAAGGATGAGTTTCATTTTCCCATCACAGACGTCATGATTGATAATACATGCAGTTTTGAACGTATGTCTTTCATGGACGGATTTTTATGATACAATCAAATCAAGATGCATCCTAAAGACGAGAAGCATACTGCCTTTAGGACACCATTGGGGGTATATTGCTATACGGTCATGCCCTTCGGATTGAAGAATATCGGGGCTACGTACCAACGTGCTATGAGTAACATATTCCATGAGCATTTATGCAAGACAGTGGAGTGTTACGTGGACGATGTAGCTGTTAAAAGCCTCCTCAAGGATAATCACATCCAAGACTTGAAGACAGTATTTGAATTGATGTGCCAACATCAACTCAAAATGAATCCTACAAAGTCCTTTCTGGGGGTATCTAGTGGCAAATTTTTGGGATTTGTCATTACCGCCAAAGGCATTCAAGTGGACCCTGATAAAGTCAAGGCCATCTTTAAAATACGACCGCCCCGCAATCTGAGGGAACTCAGGGGATTTCAAGATCGTCTGGCTTATATCCAGAGATTTATATCCAACCTCTCTGGGAGATGTCAGCCATTTTCTCGTCTCATGAAGAAAGGTGTATCCTTCGTATGGGACGAAGCCTGTCAGCAAGCGTTCGGTGATATCAAGCGCTACCTCACTAGTCCGCCAGTTCTGGTGCCTCCTGTCATAGGAAGACCATTCGTGTTGTATGTTCGAGCGATGGATCATTCTCTGGGAGCTTTTCTCGCACAAAAGAACGAGATGGGTCATGAGCAGGCTATCTACTACCTCAGCAGGATGATGGTTGGAACCGAACACCGGTACAATCTAGTGGAGAAAGAATGCTTGGCTCTGATGTTCGCTATTTAGAAAATGCGATACTATGTCATAGGCCAAACCATTCACATCATCTCCAGGATCAATCCTCTTCGGGTACTGATGAACAAGCCAAGTGTTCTTAATTCCCGACTCGCAACTTGGGCGATGTTATTAACACCGTATGACATGGTGTACGTCCCTCAGAAGTCCGTTAAAGGCCAAGCATTGGCTGACTTCCTAGCTGCTCATCCGATCCTGGAAACCTCCTAACTGTACGAGGATATTCCCGACGAAGTTGCAGAATATAATTATGCAATGGAAAGTGATGCATGGCAACTGTTCTTCGATGGTGCCTCCAGAACTGGTCCCAGGGGAAACATGGTTTCAGGAGTAGGAATTATCCTGGTTACTCCTGATAAGCTCGTCATCTACCGAGCATATTCTCTTAGCGAGCCATGTTCCAATAATATGGCGGAGTACAACGCCCTACTAATCGGCCTCCAAGTCGCTAAAGAATTAGGCGTCGAATCTCTGGAAGCTTTTGGTGATTCTCTGCTGATCGTCAATCAAGTCAGAGGAATATATGAAGTCCGGAATCCAGACCTCATCCCCTATCACCGAGCAACGGTCGAGATAGCCATGACATTCAAAGGATTCTTTCTACAGCATGTACCTCGATCTCAGAATCTGGAAGCTGATGCCTTAGCCAGTCTAGCTGCAGATTTAGCTACCCCTATAAGAAGGCAAACTTCGGTAATCCTTCTTAACAGAGATTTATTCTATGTGAAAAATAACTTTCACATAGAACACAGCTACGCGGTGGACACAGATCCTCCCAGGAGAGACTGAAGAAGTCCTTTTATAGATTTTGTAGCATACGGAATCTTGCCAGGGATCCTAAAGAAGCAGTATCCGTCAAAAGATGATCATTATGCTTCTATTTCGACGCATCATCACAATGTCTATATCGCCGGTCTTATGAAGGACTATTATTATGATGTCTCTCTGGTGATGAAGCACAGTGGATTATCCGTGAAGCTCACGACGGCGTATGCGGAGCGCATCAACCCGGTCCTAAGCTACAGGATCACATCAGGAGAATGGGCTATTACTGGCCTACTATGATCACAGATGCAATAAAGTATGCAAGACAATGCAGAGCCTGTCAGGTCCATGCAGACTTTATCCATCAACCTCCCGAATATCTACATCCTGCGGTTGCGTCCTGGCCTTTCGAAGCATGGGGTATGAATATCATTGGTCCTATTCACCCGTCTTCTTCCAGAGGTCACCGGTTCATACTGGCCATCACGGATTACTTCTCCAAATGGGCAGAGGCGATCCCTCTTGCTGAGGTGAAGGCATCTAATGTGATCAGCTTCATCAAACATTACGTCATTTACCGCTTCGGGATACCCCGAAGGATAATCCATGACAATGGGCCTCAATTCATCAGCCAAGTGTTTCATCGATTTTGCGATAAAAATCGGATACAAAATGTCGCCTCTACGGCATATAATCCTGCTGCTAATAGTTTGGCGGAAGCTTTCAACAAAACCATTATCAAGCTCTTGAAGAAGTTCGTCTCTTCGAACAAAAGGAATTGAAATAAGAAGCTGGGAGGATGTCTCTGGGCATACCGCATAACGGTACGGGCACCAACAGGTTGTACCCCATTCTCATTAGTCTACGGGAGTGAAGCAGTTCTCCCCATCGAGATCCAAATTCCATCACTCAGGATAGCCGTGACTAATGAGTTGACTCAAGAAAAGAATGACCTGTTAAGGCTTCAAGAGCTAGAAGGATTAGACGAGAAATGCCTCCAAGCTCAACAGCGCATCGCGTTCTACCAAGCATGCATTTCCAGGGCTTTTAATCAAAAAATGAAGGAAAGGGTGTTCAAAGTCGGCGAGCTAGTTTTAGCTGTGGGAAGGCCGATGATTCTTACTCATAGAAGTAAGGGCAAATTCTAGCCCAAATGGAAAGGCCCATATGTGATCGAGACGACGTTCTCAAACGGCGCTTACAGGTTAGCCCAGCCTAATAGAGACCTGTTAATGGCTCCTATCAATGGCAAATTCCTGAAAAGGTACTATGCTTAAACCTCCTCTGCTCAAGTGGAATATAGTGAAAACCTTATTCTGACAAAAGTACTTCCAAAACGAAACTAGTTGGATCGTATTCTATCATGTCCATATAACCTCTGAATAGATATGTTTAACTAATTTGGAACTTCAAGACCTATCACGTCCATACTACCTCTGATAGTGTCTTGTGTACAAATTTTAGCTAAAAAGCATATTTCTATCATGTCCATATAACCTCTGAATAGATATATCCTGCTAAAACTTACCGAGAGTATATCACGTCCATATTACCTCTGATATCACTTTCACCCAAACCTGTCATTTATATTCCAAAATGATGGGTCCACAAAGTCAGATGAAAGCCTCTTTATTATTCCCAAAAATGAGCGAAAGTACATTGAAAAGCAAAAGCAAAAGTACATCATTTGGGGGGAGCGGTCAGGTCGCGAAGCTGCTGTGCCAGTGCGGCCATCTTCTCAGTCCTGGAATCCAAGATATCAGTGCGAGCCCGCTCCAGTCGTGCCTCATCATTGCTCAGGAGGGACAGTTCGGCTCTAGCCCGAAGAAAACCAGCACGGGCGACTCCTGCACGAGCCAAGTTCTGTTGTGCTACGCCCAATCGGCCATCTGCCACAGCTAGAGCTTCCGACGACTGAGAAGCCCACTCCTTTGCCTGAGCGAGTTTTGTTTCCAGCCTGTGGACCCTCGCTACATTCCCTTCATGCTCGGCCTGGCACTTCATTTGAAGAGCAATGGCCTCCTCCAGGATGGCTTTTCCTTCATCCATCTCCTGCTGATGTGTCTGGATAGATTTATTTAGGCCTGCTATCTGTTCGGCAAGCCGTGCAGTCATGGAGTCTACCTAGCCTGGACCAGATCTTCAACACTGTCTCGAGCTAGCTGCAAGTATTCGTTAATGGATTGCTCCAAACCATTAACTATCTCCTCCAGCGTATCAGCTACCCTAGTATTGTTGAATTCTCTGATCGGCACTATCGTGGACTGGGAGGACCTCTTCAGCGACGGCGGCCTCCAGCAGAGATTCTACGGCACCACCAGCCGGAATTGTAGAGGTTCTCTCTCTAAAAGGCGAGGAACCTCCAATCAGAGAATCATCCCCAATATTGGGAGATGCAGGCTCACTTCCAGGAGCCTCAATACCAGGAATCCGGAGAGGACGATTAATCGTCTTCTTCTTCCTCTTGCGAGGGAAAGTTTCCTTCGGAGTAGGAGCCCTTCGCTTCCCAGAGATTACCAAAGGCCCTGCAGGCAGAGGTACTTCACCCCTCGATACCGCCAACAGAGGCTCATCTGGATTGACGGACTCCTCACCCTCGTCAGAAGAAACCGAAGGGACTTCGACTCTTCCCCCAGACTTGGAAGAGGGTACCCTAAAACTTCCATGCATATCAAAATCGCGATGGAAGGTGTTCGTTGCCACATAGAACTAGGCATACGAGTGGAGGATGCGCAGCTCCGTGGAGAGTGTAATGATCGATACGGTAAAAATTGCTCCAGTATAACCCATGATGAAGTATCGCCAGCCTCTTGCCCCATCAATGAGTCCACCCCTGGACCGGAAGCTGGTGACGGCGTTGCCCACGTGCAACTGATCATACCCAAATTGCCTGGCAAACTGACTAGGCAGGTAGGACTCCAAGAAGCAATGGTCTTCACTTCTGTACAGTAAATGGGAAGGTCTAATGCAGACCAACCAATTAAAATCTTCAGGAGAAAGAATGGTCTTCTCTCTACCTGAATCCTCAAACCTAATCCCCGATTGATTGCGATATACAGAGGGGACAGTGCAGAAGAGCTTCCAGCTGTGACTGAAGCCCAATACCCGCCGACAGTCTAAAACCGTGGTCACATTCCAAGAAGATTTCTGGTAGTTCAACAAGAAACTAGCCCCCGAACTACTGCCGGAGCCGGGAGACATAACCCTGGGGTTATGAAAAATTAACCATCCCATCAAATACAGGTACGGTAATTCTATCCTGGGAAAGCTATCACGCCGAATTTCATCGACGAGCAGCCCGTCAGTCATGGCCCTCAGGCCAGCTTGTATACGATATACCATGGCAGGGAGCAAGCCCAGTCTTGCCCCGAACACCAGACGCACTGCAGGCCATAGCGCATTACGGTGAATGCGGTCCGCAGATACGATGTCGGGTACCACCAGTCGGCGCAGCCATATGGAGAGAAAGCCAGCCAGTTGAGCTTCCCTGGACAGAGGCCTGCGGCAGCGCCTCAAATAATTATAGGCCTTAGTGCCTACAGGATACTTTCCTATCCCGTCGTCGACGATCAAGTCCGGAGCCCCAGCATCTACCATGAGATCGTCGATTACCTGAGCATTAAGCACGCTCAGAGGATTCACAGGCTAATCCTTGTCCTCCAATACCTTCTCCGACTTAGCAGTCCTGGACCGGTGAAAGAAGAGGTAGGACGTCCCTTTATTGATGTGAGCCAAATCTGAGGGCTCACCATAAAAAAGTGGTACAAGCGAGGTAGTGGCACATCAGCTCCTGGTACACTTCCACTACCCGAGGGTCTGAATCCCCCAGCTCCCGGTTCGTAGGAACATACTCTTCATACGGAGTATCCCCCATAGGCAGTCTCGAGATCTCTACCATCTCATGGAGGGCCAATCTCAACTCCCCCAGTGGAGTGGCGAAAGTCCCGGTAAGCAAAATATATTGCTCCATCAGTGCCAGAAACAGGTTGGGATTAGGAGGTAACCCAACACTGGTGGCACTCACAGCTGCAAATAGACCAATGCTCTCCAACTCAGTCTGAAAATGCTTCAGGGCCCAATCAGCTAAGCGAGCCTATCGAAAATTTGTAGGGTGATCCACCCGCCGTACCGAGGGTTCACCTTGGGGTATACTCCCCCGTGCCCCATAAAATCATTGCAGAAAGTTGGTAATTGGACCGGTTGGATCACTAAACTGTCTTCACAGAGCCGGAAGGGCGGCTGACAAACGACCCTTGGTCGGCTCCTTTCAGATGAAAGATCTTCCTCGGCCTGCCTTGAAGATCAGGAGTCAGCGTCCACGACATCCGCCTGGGATGTGTAGCATGAAAGAAAGCCGAGATGGGATAGTCTCTCGGCATCTTGGGCAGATACAAAACCAAGCTCCCGGCAGGAAAAACCCAGAGTTCTCTCTTGGGCTTCGTTTGGGACTGCTTGTCAATCATGTCCCCGAAGAGGAAAGCCGGCTTTAGGTACTGGTCCCCGTCTATGCATGTCAGGGGCTCTCCGTTGATCAAGTTCAGCAGCGTTCGCTCGCCCTGAGCCGATATCAAAATTTTCCTTCCTTCGGGATACTGGGCCCGGAGATAGGAAAAGTCACGTGTGACAGATCCTCCAGATAGTTGGAGTGCAGCATCCCGGCGGCAGAACCCATCACATCGGCTAGCGGAGACACATGCAAGTCAACTGTAAGAGTGCAAGAAAAACACATCAGTTCCTATAACTAGATATTACAGATCTTGCAGCATACGCCAAAAATCAACAGTCTATGCTTTACGCCAAGACCGTAAAAACTTGACCATTACGCTGGAATCCATTACCTAAAGCGTAAAGTTCAAGGCTGGCAGTATACATTCTGTGCTTTACGCCAGACTGATAAAGTTGAGGTATTACGCCAGAATCTCCATCCAGAAGCGTAACACTCAAATTTTATATGCCAACTTTCGACAGTCAAAGCTTTTACGCCAGACTGCGAAAATATGGAGTTTTTGCGCTGACACATTAGAAATGTGGGCGTAAAAGATGAAACGTCTTTGTGCATCATCTTTCTCAAAGAGGCTATCAGCACAGAAGACGACCTAGCGCGGTCACGTACAGCGTGTATGAAGAATTTTCAGTCGTTCTTTTTTGTCCCAAAAGCTCTACCTTTAAGGCCGGGTGCACTGCTTGTCGGTGGGATACTTCGCTCAGAATGAAGTTTGCCTTGCCCGACCGAAGACGCTCTCACATGAGCATAAGAACGAGAAGAAGAATCAACCTTCTTTCCCTTAGAGGAGGAGGATTATTTTGAGGCCATTACTAGAAACTTTGAAATCTCGGAGAAGAAACGAAGGAGAACTCGAACAGTCGAAGGCTTTCTTTCGCAGAAGACGGATGCAAAGTTTTTCTCTCAGAAACTTGGGGTATATATAGAGTTCGGATGGACTCCTCGAATCCCGAACCAAATCTCCTAATTAAAATTTGGTTATGATTGGGTACTACGTCAGCCTATTACTTAGAGAAGGCGGACAGTCAGCGAAATTCGAAAAGTTTTCGTACAAAGCAGATTCGTGGTTTTTACGCTAAGGAGCTTTCTACGCTCGACAGCTATAGATCTACGGTTTTACGCTCACAGGCTATAAGTCTATGGTTTTACGCCCGGATGCCTTTGTGCTCGGTAGCCTTTACGCTCGAGAGGCTACAAATCTACGACTTCACGCTCAGCAGCTACAAATCTATGATCTCACGCTCGGTGGCGTTTAGTTTACACTCAGAGGCAACAGATCCACAACTTCACGCTCGAAAGATTTTCTTTTCACAGGCTACAAATCTACAGTTCTGCACCAAGGAGCTTTCTACGCTCGACAGCTATAAATCTACGGTTTTACGTTCAAAGGCTACAAGTCTATGGTTTTATGCCCTGATGCTCTCATGCTCGGTAGCTTTTATGCTCGAGAGGCTACAAACCTACGACTTCACGCTCAGGAACTACAAGTCTATGATTTTACGCTCGGTGGCGTTTAGTTTACGCTCAGAGGCTGCAAACTTATGATTTCACGCTCTATGACTTTCTGCACATCTGAAAGATACGCCGGCCAGAGTACGCGTACATCTGAACGATTCTTAAGGCGGTCAATTGCAGGAGTTCACATAGAAGATACTCCTTCTTGACCTCAAGATACCCCAAGTACCCGAAGCAAATAGAGTTCAACATTGAAAATTACTCTTCTTCATGGGTCGATTCGAAGTTCATCCAAACTCTAGTCTGAATATTTTATCTACAAATTCAAGATGGTAACTCAGTTTGACAGCCATTTCTCACCCTATTCCATGGGATTTTCGAGAAATAATTCTTGAAGATGATGTCTGAACAAGAATTCTGTTTATCAGAAGTAAAAATTCAGAATTCTACACGGTTCCTCATTCCTAAACAGAAGGACAGTTCGAATACTCGAATGCTAGGCGACTTTCTGCGCATCCTTCGTTATGCGTAAAAAATAAGACAGGACCTAGCACTTTTTCTAACAGAGTCGGCGTAAAGTATCAGACGTGTCGAAGCTACACATATTCAGACTTTACAGCAATATATGGCGAGATGATCATATGCAGAGAAGAAGACAACTTTATTAAGATTAAAATCATGATTACATACGAGGGAAATCCAATCTATAAGGGTTTTTTTCTTCATTTTTTTGATTACATATGAGGGAAATCCCGTCTACAAAGGACTTCCTCATCGTCGTCTGAAGATCGCGCCCAGAATCTGTTCTGCCAGGTTCTCGCATGGGCGGTATTCTTCATCCATCTTCTCCAGCAGTCAGTCGGTGACCGCAAACCGATTAACATATTGTCAACGGCAGGAGGATACAAAACTGGACATAGATCCATCCTCCAATATAGAAAAGCAGGGTAAATCTGCTTTTCTACATCCAACACCGTGACAGATTGAGTTGAGGTATTTCACCCAACTCAATCCTGGACAGCAGCCAGTTTGCCTGCCCTCGTCCACATGTAACGGAAGAAGGCACCGCTTGCAAGCTGTGTGGTCTAACATGACCCTTCCTCTCTCCCGAAGAACCGCCATACAAAGTTGCTGATTATCCCAAGCAAAGGAGGCTATGATACCCTTCAATGATCCATCGTAGTAGAGGACATTTGCTCGAAGACGCCGTCTTTTTTGACTCCTTACATGCTGGAAGAACATGGTCTCCTTCTTCCTTAAGTCGACCCGACGAACTCCGGCCATCATCTTTGTGTGGTGAAGGAAGTGTGGGAAGAACAGGAAAACTCCTCAGCCTTTTTATAGGCGAAAGAGATCACACCGATCCCCAATAACTCCGCCATAAAGTCAGCCATAAAAGAACATGTCAGGCTTGACCATTTCAGGCTCCATTCAGAGCATTTCGAGTTACGAGGAACGGTTCATGCTTCATTCAAAGCGTTTTAAATTACGAGGAATTTAAAAGCTTTGAAGGGGGTCTTGTAGAAGCATGAAAAATACGCTGGATAGCTATACATAGCATATTGATGCAGGGCAGCGTAAACAGAGAACCTCAGAGCCATCAAGCGTGCAACAGAGCTTTTCTGCTGAGCACAGCGTAAAAGCTTAAAACTCAGGACCATACGCGTAATATAGTATGTCCAGGCTGCTTCAGCGTAAACAGGGTACTTCATCGCCTTTATGGCGTAAAACTCATCCGCTTTCAATGCAGCATTGAAGTGTACGAGGAACGCTTCATATTCTTTGAAATGAACCTGTCAGATCATGCAATAAACCTGACGTCTGGACTCCTGACAAAAAGTACTGAACGACTACCCAGGCGACGGGTATAATGATGGCGCGGTACTGCAACCCAGGCTGTCATTTACTGTCATTTTCTTTGCGTAAACCACTTTTACACATACAAAGGAATACGCTGCCTAGTTTTACACAGGCAGATGTGAGCTGTTTATGCCCCGCAGAAGACAAACAGCCTGCCACATCAAAAGCTATACTTCGTACAGGGTTCGAGGCACGTCTCTACATTTAATGCGCAGAGCGGTGACAGTTTCTCGAGGTACGTCTCTGCATTTAAAGCGCCGAATACTGATAGATGTCCGAGGCACGTCTCTGCACTTGATGCACAGAAGGGTGGCAGGCCTTCAAAATACGCCTCTGCATTTAATGTGTAGGATAATGGCAGATCTCCGCATTTAATGCAGGAGATTTGATTAAATGTCATCGAACCGTCGTTTAGTGACATCCCCTTTGCGTAAACTACTCTTACGCATATAAGGGAATATGCTGTCCAGTTTTACACAGGCAGACGTGAGCTTCTTACGCTCCGCAGAAGGAAAACAGACCGCCATGTCAGCAGTTACTCTTCGTACAGGATTCGAGGCGCGTATATGCATTTAATGCGCAGAATAATGGCTAATCTTAAAGACAAGCCTTTGTATTTAATGCGCAGGATGGGGGCAGATCTCTGCATTTGATGCAAGAGATTTGATTATATCTCCAAGAGCCGTAATTCTGGCTAAAATGTCCACATCATCTCGGCTTCTACGCCTACTCGGCTTCTACGCCCACTCGGCTTCTATGCCTGTTTGGCTTCTACGCCCACTCGGCTTCTATGCCTATTTGGCTTCTACGCCATGGTGACAGTTATTGGCTTCTATGCCAACCTCTTCTGCACAAAGGATAACTACCTACGTGGCTTCTACGTCGTGATCTTCGCAGCAGTTATACGCATTGTCCCTTAGTTGGACACGCGTCACACGCTCATTTAAAAGGTCATTTATACGCAGGCATTGGTTATTTTAACCGTCGTATAAAAGGGTGTTGTACTTTCCACTACTCGGTTTCTACACCGACTGAGTGGTCACTGTCACTAAAACTCTATAAATAGATACCTCTATCAACAGAGGTCAAAGGTCGCAAAAATTGAAGGTCAAACGATCGGAAATTGGTCAAGGAATCTATTATCAGATCCAAGGTCGACAATTGGGGGGAAAGAATGAGGAGAGAGAACGGTCAAGAGAGAGAGAAGAATCCAGAGCGGGTTTTCGTATAAATCCTCGTATAGGATTAATTGTACTGTTTGTTTGTAAACATAAAGGGCGGGTTTTCGTATAAAGCCTCATTTCCATATTTTTTTTTGTTTATTTTATCAGACAACAGTAGCCACATAAGAATTTCTCTTAAGATGTCCTACAAAGTACGGGCACGCTAGAAACAAATCCATTGAAGTTTGGGCTGGATTCACCCGAGCGTGTATGCAATATTTAATAAATCAATATCCTAGCCACGCTTTGGTACTTTACCAGCATATCATGCCTGTACTGGAAATATATATATATATATATATATATATATATATATATATATATATATAGTATCACGCATTCAGGAATTTGGAGGAATTCTCGATGGACACCTGTCACGCCCCAGTCCCAAAATACTGAGGGACTAGCCACGTGGCAATGGCCAGCAGCACACACCAACGGGCAAACCCAATTTAATGGACCCATTAGGGTATACTTAAGCTGTAAACAACAATAAATAGGTCTACGATATATGTCACAGTCTAATTCTAATCTCATCCACAGAAGGTAATCACATATCAAATGCCAGAATAATTGAAATAAAATATAATCTAACAAGTCTCAATAAAAAGTGTCTTGGGGAACAACCCGAGAATAAGTTTGATACATCAATTCAATAGACAGGAAATAAAGTAACTAGAAAAAGAAATAACTGAGTATATAAAGCCAATACTCAAGAGAAATCCTCTAGCACGACCTCGTCCTCGGGTTCTGGTACTGCTCCAATGTATGATCATATCCCGTACACCTCGGGATAGATTTCCTCTGCTAAACCTGGGGACACAATCCTGATCCAGGTCCTCAGGGGACATAGAAAGGTACAAGAATAACTCAAGCCAAAATAAATACAGTACAATAATAAATGAAACAATAGGGTAAACTATGTAACCAGCAATATGATATGCAAGTGAGAGTATTAATCATACTCAGGCTGAGACTACTATAGGCTCTGTGTCGGAGAAACCCATAGAAGCATTTTCTCTAAGGGCCAGTATATGTGCCAAAGCTCTGTGTCAGAGTCTAAGGCACCTCCAGATAACTATATATATATAATATAATCAGCCTTTCATATGGTAAGTCTCTCCCCACCCAATGTAATCACACGTCTCATGTCCATGATGTCTCATGTCCATGTCACGCAAGATCATGACCTCTAACTGATGCAGCGAGTCATAATGATAGCTAAGTGTCACGACCCGTACCCGGTATAAGGATACTAGTTGGAAACAACGCCCAGCCTACGCCGCAGAATCGGCGGTAGAACGCTGTCTAGATAGTCTGTCTAATATAATGAACCACCAATAATGATAGAATACTCAATCACAGAACTAAGATAGAATGAACACGAATCAGATAGGAATAGAATAGTCACCATACAACTCATGAGTTTAAAATAATACATCAATGAGTCTGAAGAGTAACAAAATAAGCTGGAGACAAATCCAGTACAAAAGAATACTATCATACTAAAAAGCTACACTCCAGGGTCAACTGTCTCAGTTGGGATAAGTCCCTCTTGAGCCAGGGTCTCCGAATCTAAATCCACAACATCCTGGGGTCCATAATAGGTAGGGTACTCCTCAGTGTCATCTGGAAAAATATATCCAGTCAGGAAAGGAGCAGAGTACATCTCTAACAGCAGTTCAAATCTATGATAAAAACTATGTAACAGTAAATAGCTGTGGATAAACAAGATGCACATAATAGATACAAGAGATATATAGACAATAAGGAAATACTGAAAAGAAATACAATAATGAACAATATGCCAATGAAATAATAATACTAATGACTAAGTGTGTGAGTACTAGCTTAACATGTGATCGGCTTGGGCAAGATACAATGCGGCCTGGCTAATCATACGTGCGGTGCATGATCAACACTATTCGCTTACCAATACTTTATTCAATAGGGATTTGATCACATATCTACACTAATACTCCCCACCCCCGACTGGTATAATAGATCCAACCACGGTATGCTATGGCACTAGATTCCCCAAGAAGAGAGCGACTCCTCCCAAAAATCGGTGTCTGTACATGTACAAGATAACCAATGAAACAATACTTGCACCATATACACCATATACCAAGGAATAACATCTCATGACGAGATCCGGATATACCAATCCGTGTAACCATAGTGTCAAGAGAAACATGTATATCTACACTAGATACAACGAACATAGAGGATATCATAAATGAGAAACTATCAGAGAATGTACTCGCCTGAAGTCCAAAGAACAGTCTCACAGATGTCTGACTCGGTACCTCGAAGACCTAGATATAGAATACCACATTAATACAAGGTCCCGGAAAGAGAATAAGTCAAACTAGTCAACTTCTAGGTCAATAAATAAATTCTAAGTTAAAAGTCAACTATGGTCAACTCTAAAGTCAACTAAAGTCAAACATGGTCAAACCAAGGTCAACCTCTCAAGACATCTATATAAATAATATAGAAAATAAAATACAACAATTTAGGAATCAAAATTAGATCCCAATTGATACCCACACAAAGTATACTAATAATACAATTAATGCACACTCTAAATAATGTATATACAAACCAATATTTATACAAATAAAATAATATATTATTATTAGTATTATACCTCACAAAAACACCTATATATATACATATATAAAACAATTTAATAAATATATATACTTATATATATATATACACATAAACTTTACACAATCAAATACTAATAGTTACAAAACACATTGCACATATTAATGTACATATTTTACATGGCTAGAAGCACACATAAAAATACATTCATTAATATACAAATAATTATATAATAATTATAAATAATATAATTACACATTTAAACACATAAATATATTTTATAAAATATTTATGTATAATTTATGTTATTAACATAAGTACATATATAATTGCATGCAAGAAAGCTACATACATATATATATTTATACACCACATTAGAACACATAGAAATATCTATAGATCTATGCTACAATAAATACCATAATAAGTACACTAAAATAATATATAATATCTATATATATTTACTAATTATAAATGAAGAATTTAAAGCATAAATAATTAGATCTACACATAAACACACCAAATTGGAGAGTTTCACACCGTATCCCACTAGATCTAGGATACGCATGTGACACGAGTCCAACACACAACCAATTGTACCCCAAAGGACACGAACAAGTCACAAATAATATTTATGAATAAATCAAAGTATCAAAAGTAGATCTATATGTCCGTGTCAAAATACAACATGTACAAAGCCCCGTGTCGGAGGAAAAATCCCCAAAATGACACGTATCACCAAATAGTTGGGATACGAACCACATGTACCCAAATTATGGACATGACACTAGCCCCAAACACATAAGCTCATGTCCAATTGATCTATAGGATCAATTGATACACACAACAAAATATAAATTCGGAATTCCAACAAAATTAACACAAAAAGCACCATAACTTTCTCCATGGGTCTCCTATGAACACAAAACAAAGTCCTATGGGTAGTACATACATATAGGTTGATTTTACATGATTAAATCTCAGATTTAGAAGCTATTTAAATAGGAAAATCTAAATTATACCTATTGGGAGATGGATTCCCAATGAAACCTCCAATTGAGAAGAACTTGCTTCCAAATTGTAGATCATTGCTCCTCTTTGTAGATCCTTGCTTCCTCCTTCTCTAATGGTGTATTGGAAAAAATTTGGAATAAATTTGGTAGGGAATTGGAATGGGAATGGAAAGAATTTGGGAGTGGGAAATTCTAGATCTAGATTTGGAATGAGAATGAGAGGAGAGAGAAATTTCCCCCCTCTTTATATAGGCCGGCCATGCCCCCTTCCCCAAGCAATTGTAAAATGTCCAATGTACCCCTTGGGGCCTCTCATGAAGAAATAATTAAGGAAGGAAGCTTCTAGTCTAATCACTTAATTAATTTAATCCATCTCCTTAACTATGGGCTTTCTAAATGGGCCAAGTCTAACTATTTAATTCATGTTGGTCCATGGGTCCAAACTAAAATAGTTGGGTCTACTAAAATAAGTCCAAAATAATTAAATAACATCCAACAACAATTAAATAATACAACAAAAATTATTTACCATGCACAATATTTATTTAAATATGAAATTACTAAAATACCATTTTTCCTAAAATGTGGTAGTGACAAGTCTACCCTCCTTAAAATAATTTCGTCCTCGAAATTTAAAGATAAAAACTACCCCCAGAAAATCACAGAACAGAACTAAAGAATCACAATTAACTAATGAACAGAACATAACTAGAAAATAACATACCTCAAGGTACAAACAAATATGGATAACGCTCTCGCATGTCATCCTCTCTCTCCCAGGTAGACTCCCCCGGAGAGTGATGCCTCCATGCGACGCGTACCAAAGGAATAGTCTGGTTCCTCAGCACCTTCTCTCTCCGATCCAGAATCTCAACTGGCTGCTCTGGATAGCTAAGAGTAGGGCCCACCTCTATCTCTGAGTGATCCAATACATGACTAGGATCTGCCATGTATCGTCTCAACTGCGACACATGAAACACGTTGTGCACTCCCTCCAATGCAGGTGGCAAGTCTAGTCTATAAGCAACTGCACCGACCCTCTCTAGAATAGTGAAAGGTCCGATGAATTGCGGACTAAGCTTTCTGCCTCCACCGAAGCGAATCGTGCCTCGTGTCGGAGAAATCCTCAGAAACACCAAACCACCCACCTAGAACAAAACACCATCTTAAGAACTTAATCTATAACAAACAAGAACAAGCACAAACAAAATCTAAACTATACCTCGAACTCCAAAGGTCTCCGATGGCTATCGGCCCAATGCCGCTGTCTGTCCTGCGCCACTCGAAGTCTGTCTCTGATCAACTGAACCTTCTCCGCTGCATCCACAACCATCTCTGGCCCAAGCAAAACTCTCTCTCCAACATCGTCCCAAGACAAAGGAGTACGACACCTCCGACCATATAGAGCTTCAAAAGGTGACATCTCTATACTGGCCTGGTAACTGTTGTTGTAAGCAAACTCTACCAAATAAAGATGGTCCTCCCAAGAACCCCCGAAATATAGTACACAAGTGCACAATATATCCTCGAGAGTCTGGATAGTCCGCTCAGACTACCCATCTGTCTGGGGATGATATGTAGTACTGAATTTGAGCTGAGTGCCCAAACTCTCCTGCAAACTCCTCCAGAAATGAGAAGTGAAATGATTATCCCGATCTGAGACTATGCTGACGGGAACTCCATGTATCCTAACGATCTGCCTCACATACATCTCTGCCAGCTTCTCCGTAGACAAACCCACCTTGAAAGGCAAAAAGTGGGCCGATTTGGTCAACCTATCAACAATGACCCAAATCGCGTCTTTTCCTCCTGGAGATCGTGGAAGTCCGGACACAAAATCCATAGTAATGTGTTCCCACTTCCACTCTGGAATGGGTAATGGCTGAAGTAAACCTCCTGGCCTCTGCCTCTCGGCTTTCAACTGTTGGCACACCAAGCATCTGGATACAAACTGTGCCACTTCCCTCTTCATGCCATACCATCACACACTCTCTCGCATATCCCGATACATCTTGTATGGAATACTGAGAGCGATGCGCTTCCTGCAACACCTTCTCACGCAACTCTCCACTAGGCACACACAATCTAACTTCATGCCTCAAAGATCCATTCTCTGAAATAGTAAAATCATCCTCCAAACCTGCTCTCACCTGAGCTCTGATACTCCTCAAAGATACATCATCATACTGTGCTGCCTTAATCCTGTCCATCAAATCTGAGTGTATCTGCAATCCCCACATCTGCATAGCACACCCAGGAACAATCACCTCAATGCCCAAGATCTCCAAGTTCTCCAACAAATATCGATCCTGCGTTAAGAACATAGCTACCGGATACCTGCTCAAAGCATCGGCAATTATATTGGCTTTCCCAGGATAATATTGTAAAGAGATATCAAAATTCTTCATCAGTTCCAACCACCGACGCTGCCTCATGTTCAACTCCTTCTGCGTGAAAACGTACTTCAAGCTTTTGTGGTCTGTGAAGATCTCCACACGCTTTCCGTACAAATAATGTTTCCACAACTTCAGGGCGAATATGACAGCTGCCAACTCCAAATTATGGGTAGGATAGTTCTTTTCATGAGGACGCAATTGTCTGGATGCATAGGCAATCACTTTCCCATGCTGCTGAAGAACACAACCTAAACCCTTTTCCGATGCATCACTATAAATAGTGAAACCTCCGGACCCTGATGGCAACGTCAAAATAGGAGCAGACGTCAACCTCTTCTTCAACTCTTCAAAAGCAACCTGGCAATCCTCCGTCCAAACAAACTCCACATCCTTCCTTGTGAGTTTGGTCATCGGCTCGGCAATCCTCGAAAAATCTTGCACAAACTTCCTGTAATAGCCTGCCAATCCCAAGAAACTCCTGATCTCTGCTACCGAACTCGGAGTCTTCCAAGATTCTACTGCTGAAATCTTCTTCGGATCCACTGAAATACCATCATCAGTCACAACATGCCCCAAGAATTCTACCTTGTCCAAGAAAAACTCATATTTGGACAACTTCCCATATAGCTTCTCCTTCCTCAGCACATCCAACACAATCCTCAAATGCTCCTCATGCTCCTCCGGTGTCCTCGAGTATATGAGTATGTCGTCGATGAACACCACCACAAACTTGTCAAGGTACTGGTGGAACACCTTGTTCATCAAGTTCATAAATACCGCCGGTGCATTAGTCAAACCAAACGGTATCACCATAAACTCGAATTGACCATACCGAGTTCTAAAAGCAGTCTTCGGTATGTCCTCCGGCTTCACCTTCACCTGATGGTAGCCTGATCTCAAATCTATCTTAGAAAATACCTTCGCACCACTCAACTGATCAAACAGATCATCAATCCGTGGCAAAGGATACTTATTCTTGATAGTGAGATTATTTAAAGTCCTGTAATCAATGCACATGCACACCGATCCATCCTTCTTCGGTACAAACAATACCGGAGCTCCCCATGGTGAAGAACTCGATCTGATAAACCCCTTATCCTGCAATTCGTCCACCTGCTTCTTCAAATCGACCAGCTCGCTGTTGTTTACTCTATAGACATGCTGCAAAATTGGTTCTGCACCTGGCACCAAGTCTATAGAAAATTTAACATCTCGATCTGGTGGCAATCTTGGCAATTCCTCAGGAAACACATCCAAGAATTCTGCTATCAACGGATGCGGCAACTCCTTGTCTTCCACCATAGCTCCACAAATAATACTTTCTCCCTGCTCTGCAGCTCCTCTAGCAAACTCGAACTCTGGCTCTCCTGGCGGACCAAACAAAACTCTACCTCCTCTACAGTCTATGATAGCACGGTGCCTACTCAACCCATCCATCCCAAGTACAATGTCGTAGCTCGGAAGTGGTATTACAAGTAGACACGCACTCAACTCCCGGCCTCCCAGAGTAACTCTCCGATCCTTGCAAATATCATTAACCAGGATAATGCCTCCCCCGGTCATGATCTTGCAAGTCCTAAGCAAAGACTCAGCTACCAAACCATGCTTCAGAGCAAAAGAAACAGATACAAAACTATGGGAAGCACCACTATCAAACAAAGCTAAAGCTGGAATAGAATCAAGAAGAATAGAACCTGCGATGACATCTCCGGTAGATTCCTCCTCTTCGACGGTTATAGCAAACGCTCGTCCCTGCCGAGCACCTCCCTGCTGTTGATGCTGGACAAAACGTTGCTGCTGTGTCAGAAGCGGTCCCCTCGGCTGTGCTGCAGGTGGTCTCGTCTGTGTCCTCGGAGCTGGAGCTGCTTCTTGAACTGCACGACGAGGACACTCCCTCGATTGATGCCCTTCAGTACCACAATACAAACAAACTCCTAGCCTCCTCCTACAAACTTCCCAGATGTGGCCGGGCTTCTTGCAGAAGTTGCATGGAGCTTGTTGTAACTGTCTCTGCTGCTGAGGTGCCTGGTGAAAAGGCGCTCTAGCTGGAGTCTGGTTCTGCTGTGGCTGCTGGAAAGGTCTGGACTAAAAATAAGGACATTTGGCAGATACTGTACTGCCGTTGGCCCCCAGAAAAGAATCACGGTCTCTCTTGGTCTTCAAACCCAGATCCCGCTCAACCTTGCGTGCCTCCGCAAGTATCTCCGAGTATGTCTCATAAAAAGACAGAATGAGGATCAATATGGCACAAGATGTAAGACATCAAGGAAAGGACAGTTTAAGGGTTCAAGTATCAATGTCAAAGGAGAATAGTTGAATCAAAAGAATTTTCCTAGATGTGATTATCTCAGCCTATATCCTATCGCAGGCTCGCAGTAGTACAACTAAGTTGTCGCACTACCACGACATCACATACTTGTGAAGCTAGACCTGCATGGGCCACCACCAAAAACGTGTCACGACCCGTACCCGGTGTAAGGATACTAGTCGGAAACAACGCCCAGCCTACGCCGCAGAATCGGCGGTAGAACGCTGTCTAGATAGTCTGTCTAATATAATGAACCACCAATAATGATAGAATACTCAATCACAGAACTAAGATAGAATAAACACGAATCAGATAGGAATAGAATAGTCACCATACAACTCATGAGTTTAAAATAATACATCAATGAGTCTGAAGAGTAACAAAATAAGCTGGAGACAAATCCAGTACAAAAAAATACTATCATACTACAAAGCTACACTCCAGGGTCAACTGTCTCAGTTGGGATAAGTCCCTCTTGAGCCAGGGTCTCCGAATCTAAACCCACAATATCCTGGGGTCCATAATAGGTAGGGTACTCCTCAGTGTCATCTGGAAAAATATATCCAGTCAGGAAAGGAGCAGAGTACATCTCTAACAGCAGTTCAAATCCATGATAAAAACTATGTAACAGTAAATAGCTGTGGATAAACAAGATGTACATAATAGATACAAGAGATATATAGACAATAAGGAAATACTGGAAAGAAATACAATAATGAACAATATGCCAATGAAACAATAATACTAATGACTAAGTGTGTGAGTACTAGCTTAACATGTGATCGGCTTGGGCAAGATACAATGCGGCCTGGCTAATCATACGTGCGGGGCATGATCAACACTATTCGCTTACCAATACTTTATTCAATAGGAATTTGATCACATATCTATACTAATACTCTCCACCCCCGACTGGTATAATAGATCCAACCACGGTATGCTATGGCACTAGATTTCCCAAGAAGAGAGCGACTCCTCCCGAAAATCGGTGTCTGTACATGTACAAGATAACCAATGAAACAATACTTGCACCATATACACCATATACCAAGGAATAACATCTCATGACGAGATCCGGATATACCAATCCGTGTAACCATAGTGTCAAGAGAAACATGTATATCTATACTAGATACAACGAACATAGAGGATATCATAAATGAGAAACTATCAGAGAATGTACTCGCCTGAAGTCCAAAGAACAGTCTCACAGATGTCTGACTCGGTACCTCGAAGACCTAGATATAGAATACCACATTAATACAAGGTCCCGAAAAGAGAACAAGTCAAACTAGTCAACTTCTAGGTCAATAAATAAATTCTAAGTTAAAAGTCAACTATGATCAACTCTAAAGTCAACTAAAGTCAAACATGGTCAAACCAAGGTCAACCTCTCAAGACATCTATATAAATAATATAAAAAATAAAATACAACAATTTAGGAATCAAAATTAGATCCCAATTGATACCCACACAAAGTATACTAATAATACAATTAATGCACACTCTAAATAATGTATATACAAACCAATATTTATACAAATAAAATAATATATTATTATTAGTATTATACCTCACAAAAGCACCTATATATATACATATATAAAATAATTTAATAAATATATATACTTATATATATATATATACACATAAAGTTTACACAATCAAATACTAATAGTTACAAAACACATTGCACATATTAATGTACATATTTTACATGGCTAGAAGCACACATAAAAATACATTCATTAATATACAAATAATTATATAATAATTATAAATAATATAATTACACATTTAAACACATAAATATATTTTATAAAACATTTATGTATAATTTATGTTATTAACATAAGTACATATATAATTGCATGCAAGAAAGCTACATACATATATATATTTATACACCACATTAGAACACATAAAAATATCTATAGATCTATGCTACAATAAATACCATAATAAATACACTAAATTAATATATAATATCTATATATATTTACTAATTATAAATGAAGAATTTAAAGCATAAATAATTAGATCTACACATAAACACACCAAATTGGAGAGTTTCACACTGTATCCCACTAGATCTAGGATACGCATGTGACACGAGTCCAACACACAACCAATTGCACCCCAAAGGACACAAATAAGTCACAAATAATATTTATGAACAAATCAAAGTGTCAAAAGTAGATCTATGTGTCCGTGTCAAAATACGACATGTACAAAGCCCCGTGTCGGAGAAAAAATCCCCAAAATAACACGTATCACCAAATAGTTGGGATACGAACCACATGTACCCAAATTATGGACACGATACTAGCCCCAAACACATAAGCTCATGTCCAATTGATCTATAAGATCAATTGATACACACAACAAAATGTAAATTCGGAATTCCAACAAAATTAACACAAAAAGCACCATAACTTTCTCCATGGGTCTCCTATGAACACAAAACAAAGTCCTATGGGTAGTACATACATATAGGTTGATTTTACATGATTAAATCTCATATTTAGAAGCTATTTAAATGGGAAAATCTGAATTATACCTATTGGGAGATGGATTCCTAATAAAACCTCCAATTGAGAAGAACTTGCTTCCAAATTGTAGATCACTGCTCCTCTTTGTAGATCCTTGCTTCCTCCTTCTCGAATGGTGAATTGGAAAGAATTTGGAATAAATTTGGTAGGGAATTGGAATGGGAATGGAAAGAATTTGGGAGTGGGAAATTCTAGATGTAGATTTGGAATGAGAATGAGAGGAGAGAGAAATTTCCCCCCTCTTTATATAGGCCGGCCATGCCCCCTTCCCCAAGCAATTGTAAAATGTCCAATGTACCCCTTGGGGTCTCTCATGAAGAAATAATTAAGGAAGGAAGCTTCTAGTCTAATCACTTAATTAATTTAATCCATCTCCTTATCTATGGGCTTTCTAAATGGGCCAAGTCTAACTATTTAATTCATGTTGGTCCATGGGTCCAAACTAAAATAGTAGGGTCTACTAAAATAAGTCCAAAATAATTAAATAACAGCCAACAACAATTAAATAATACAACAAAAATTATTTACCATGCACAATATTTATTTAAATAGAAAATTACTAAAATACCATTTTTCCTAAAATGTGGTAGTGACACTAAGCATATGCAATAAAGTCCATGTCACGCATCATGTACCCTATACAGAATCACCATGAATAACTTAGGAAGGTTCTGTTACATGAATAGTGTCAAGTGTCCTGAGGTATGACGTACTTGATAATGCAAACACGAAGATATATATAGTGTCGCGATATCAATCTCTAGTGACGTTACACGACTCCGCGTACGGCGTCGACACCCGAATGTTATTCAGACACTAAGCAATGTCACACGGTCCTAGGTTGAACATTTATATCAAGAGTATATTTATATGTACAAAGAACTCAAACAAATACTGTAACAGGAATCACTACGAGTTGGCAAGGTACACTTGCCTGGTGTTTGGTTTTCAACTGCTGCTTTAGTATCAGCGGGATCTGCAGGTACTCCTCCAGTTATCGAAATAAATACTACCATCATGTTTAGAAGACATCAAATAGCTAGAAATGTCTGTCCATGAGTCCAATTTGGACACACGGGCAAAAATGACAGTTTCTGGTCAAAGTGGGTCCACATGTGTACCACTTTGCACCCAAAAAATGTGCCAGAGATAAAGTTCTCTAAATTTGTCAAACTTAGTGTCTACAAGTCCAGAACGATGATACGAACCCAACAGAATGTCCAGAACTGGATTCCGATGGGCCGATCACAAAATCGTCCGTCAAGTGGAACCATGGGGCCCACGATACGGGATTTTGTCAACGTTCTCAGAATCGAACCAAACTTGGGTCATAGGACCAGAAAAAATACTACGAGTCCGATGGCGCAAGTTTTGTTTCGAAACGACGAGCACACACAAAGTTACAACAAATTTCAGAATAGGGCCGATACGGGGCATTGTCGACGGATACGCGTTGATTCCGGTGTGCACGCACAACCAAATCAACTTTGCAAAATCCTATATGTCCGTATTAACGGCGCACACCTTTTGGTGAAGTTCGCACACGACCAAGTCACCTCGTTTAGCGGGGCGCACCCAGTTCCGGGAAAATTAGGGTATATAAATAACCAAGTTTTTGTCCATTTTTACCCTCGAATTAAATACAATCTACAACACTAAAAATTAAACAAAAATAGGATTTTAAAACTAGGTTATACGGTCTAAGTTACTGTTTAAGTGGATTTTAAAAACAGTTAACAAGTTGCACCCAAATCGGTCGTGAACTTGCGAGTTTGGGATAATTTCTGAATTTTTAGAAATTGGGGATTATTTTCCTGTTTTTGTGTCGCAGTTTGCGACCGACACAGGACGCGATACCCCGAACAAATTGCACGAGTATCAAGAGGGTCACGTAGTCTATACGACAAAGTAGACAGAACAGAAAAAGAGGCAGCGAGGTAAGAGAAATGCCCACCGAAACGATGGCTCGGTAACGACTGTTCATCGCCTACACGCGAGGTGGCGCGGTGTACGTCGACGGCGACTTCGGGTTGCTGCGGGGTTTGCCGGAGGTAGCTGTAGCGGAGGGTGATGGTGAAGAGGGGTTCATCGGAGGGGAGAAGCGGCAACGAGGGGCTGGTGGAGTCGGGGAGGAGGCTGACGGTGGAGGAGCGGTGATGGTGGTAGTGGAGTGGGGTTTCGCGGGGGGGGGGTTATAGGGAAGGGGAGAGGGAGAGGGGAGCGGGGAGGCCGGAAAGAGGGAGGGGATCGTGGGGTCATGGGGTCATAGGTGCGGAGCGGCAGAGGTGGTTGGCCGAGAATGGCGGGGGAGCGGGGGGTCGTTGGCCGCGGGGTCGGGTGAGGGAGTTCGTGGGGAGAGAAGAGAGAGGGGAGCGGGGTTTGGGTCGTCGGGTTCGGGTCGGGTTGGGTCCGATCCGATCCGATCCGACCCGTTAGGTTTAGGAGTAGGGTTAGGCCGGTCCGGTTCGGTTCAATTGGGCCGGGTTCAGTCCGGTTCAACCCGGTTTAACCCAGTTCACCCTGGTTTAATTAAAACGGGGATTTTTAGCTATTTAAAAATAGTTTTTGAGTCCAATAAATTCTAGAAAAAATACACAACATCCAATAATTAATAATACACCCAAAAATATAATTTTTGTAATATTTTAATAATTATTTTAATCCATAAAAATATTAATCCCTGAAGGACATTTTTAATAATTATTTAAAAATTACCGAAAATTCCAAAAAAATTATTTTTAAAATTTTAAAAAAATAGGGTGTTACAACACCCCAAATATAATCACTTAATACCTAACACGGTATGTCGCACCTCAATGCACATTTAATTATGAACATTATCAAACAATAATTATATCTGCACGAATTCATTATTCGAGTCAAATTACCAATTATCATTGGGTCACATGAATCTTGATCACACTGTAACACGAAGCTTATGTCTTGCACAAAGCTAGTTAATCAATATTCACTTAGTCTGGTCTACCCAAAAAATCTCAATCCATATATATTCATACCATGTATATAGCCAATCTTAGCACATGGTCATGTCTAGCATGAGGTCTGGTTACTAAGTTCATTCTTCCTTCGAATCATAACACAAACATTACCAGGATCAACCACATAGTGGATGATAAGAAATATTCCAAATAAAATAAGTGAACACATAATGGAAGTACTACATGCACGCATGGAGTCAATAAGGATGACAAGCACATAAGTTGTACGCATGAAGGTTGGGCTGCATGAACCAAACAAGAGCATGCTCAAGATGTCACATGAAGCTAGGGCACATAGAGTCACATGAAGTCTGGGCGCATAGGCGACTGGACTCATGGATGTCCTGGACGCACGGGCGAGGCAAAGTCCACTTTTCAGGACAAGTACCAAAATGACAGGCAATAAGTGGTGTCAGTGAAGTGACATAAATGATTGATAAGCCATAAGTGTGTCAGATGAAAAGACAAAATAATCAAAGGAAGTGTCAGGGCAGGGTTGAGTCATGCGTCCAAAATAAAAAAGGGCGCATAGCTCATGGCCGCATGATAATTTCCATGCGCCTAAGGGACATCACAAAAGTTTTGATACTTATATTTTTCAAGATCGAGTTTCAGAACGCATGTATTCTTCAGCTATGCGCCTAACTAAAGGGAAGCATGCTTGACGCATGGAACTACATCTTCTCCATAGCAAGTTTGGCCATGTTGGAAAGCTCCAAACCGAAAGTAGGTTTCTCCATGAAAATTTTGTCTAGGGGTTCAAATCTAGCAAGGTTAAAGTTCTAAACTACTCAAAATCAAACGCTCTTCAACATAGAACAACAAGTTTTCAAAAATAATAAGCTATTGAAGGTCAAAACCAAGAAAAACTCAACAACACCCACACTCACAAAAATTCATATCTATGCCATTACATCCACCAAATCCAAAAATACCAAGTTCTAAACATGCTTAAAATAACAAAATAAATATAATAGACTAATAATATGGAGAGTTTTTTTTATTTCTCATGCAAGTTGTACTTGCCTAAGGAAGGAAAAACCTAAGAGAGAGAAAGAGGAGAGAGAGAGAGAGAGAGAGAAGTTTGTTTATATAGCTAGGGTTTAAGGTTTAGACCATGGGGTTCAACTCATGATCAAACCAACCCAAACCATAAACTAAGAACCAAGATAAACCAAGGAATGGGTCTAGCCCCATGTAATCAGATAAATAACATGCAAGTGAGAAATAATACGCTCCCAAAACGTATAGTGGGAACAGGCAGTGACATATTCATTCTGAAAGAGCCCAATATGAGACAGATATATTGGATGGAGTTGATGATGAACTTCAAAATCGAGTTAAAGTACTATCCTAGCAAGGCGAACGTTGTAGCAGATGCTTTAATTTGGAAGACAATGGCTTACTTCTTGATGACTCAATGCCAATTGTTGGAGGATCTTTAGAAGCTTGGGATAGAGGTTATATTGCCTGACATGGACAAATAGTTGGCAAATCTTGAATTTCCATCTATATTGGTTGAGAGGATTAAGGAAGTTTTGCCTACCGATGCGAGATTTCGGAGACTTCGGGAGAGGATGGAGGCCGGTATGCAGACAAGACTTTAGATTCCTGAGGACAGTACATTGAGGTATAGAGATCGCATATACGTTTCGAGTGGCGAGCTATAACATGAGTTAATGACTGAGATACATAACTCTATATATTTTATTCATCTCGGAGGTACGAAGATGTATCGAGATTTGAGACAACATTACTAGTGGCATGGAATAAAGAGAGAGATTGCACGATTAGTGGGAGGATATTTCGTCTGTTAGCAGGTCAAGGACAAACATCAGCGGACTGTAGGATTGTTACAGCCGCTTTACATTCTCGAGTGGAAGTGGAAACACATCACCATAGACTTCGTTACAGGTTTTCTAAGGAGCCCCAAAGGGAAGGATGAAGTATGGGTTATCATGGACCAACACCAAGTAGATACATTTCTTGCCCTTCAGAGTTGGAAAATATACGGAGATACTAGCTGACATGTATATGAGAGATTATAAAATTGCATGGAGTACCTTTCAATATCATATCAGATCGAGACTCTAGATTCACCTCTCATTTCTGGCGGAGTATGCATGAGAGTCTGGGAAATTGTCTCAAGTTCAATATTGCCTATGTCCACAAATCGATGGCCAGTTAGAATGCAAGATTCAGATACTTGAGGATATGTTGAGAATTTCTAGATTTTGGAGGATCTTGGGAATACTTATATTTGGTGTAATTCTCCTACAATAATAGCTACAAGACAAGCATACAGATAGAACCTTTTGAGGCACTGTACGGCAGAAATAGTCGGTCTCCGGTATATTGGAGTGGCGTGAGAGGACATCAGATACTTGGTCCAGAATTATAACACAAATTATGGAGAAGGTAAAGCAGATTCAGAGTCACCTCAGTGCGGCAAAGGATAGGCAAAAGCATTAGACATATACGCACCACCGACCTTTGTTGTTCAAGGAGGGTGACCATATATTTTAAGGATATCACCTAATTGTGAGACTATTAGATTTGGAGGCAGAAGCAAGTTGAGTACGAGGTACATCGGGCCATTTGAAGTCTTGGAGCGAGTTGGTAAGGTAGTTTATCGTCTTGCTTCGCCTCCGTCATTAGAAGGTGTGCATGATATTTTTTACGTATCTAAGTTGATACGGTACGTGGAAGAACCTAGTCGTGTGCTTGATCATTCAGAGATTACAGTTAGGTCGAGTTTATCGTATGTGGAGTAGCCTGTTGGGATTCTTGACCGCAGCGAGAAGGTGTTGAGGGGACAGACTATTTGACTTGTCCGGGTAGAATTGAAGCATCATTTACCGGATGAGTCAACTTCTGAGTGTGAGGATTCTATCCATAATCATTTTTACCACTTATTTGAGGACCAAGATACGAACTTACGTACTACATTTCAATTACCTTTAGCTTTCCCCATTCTTGTTATTTTTAATCGTGCCTACATCTTAATTTTGGGGAAAAAATTCTTCTAAGTGAGGAATGATGTAAGCCCCCTCATTATTTATTTAATTATTAATTTTTAACTTTTAATTTTTAATTTTTTAAATAAATTAATATAAATATATATACATATACATATAGGGTTCCTTTTTTTCTTTATTTAAACCAAGCAAATTTGTTTGCATGGTAGCAAAATTTTCCTTGCATGCTTTTGTGCTCAAGGAGCATCATTAAACCCACACACACCGGCCAACCCTTAACCCTAAACCTATTCTTAAACACAACCCTAAACCCGCAAATCCAAACCCTAAATCTTCCAACCTAAACCCTAAATATACGACCCTACCCAGACCCCAAACCCAGAGCCCGCTCGCAAAAATGCGACCCCCCCGACCCCGCTCCTTCCTTCTCTATATATACCTATATATATATATGCTTGTTAAAAACCCTAACGCACACACAGGAACCACCCCTTACCATCTTCCATGCTGAGCACTACGACTCCGGTGCGCCTGGCCACCGTCGTACACCATCATCAACCATGCGCGCATGTTGCATTAACATCAACAGACAGAAAACCCAGCTGAGGTGCACCTTTTCTCACGTTTGTTTCTTCCTATATACTTGACTAAATATCAATCTATCAAATCCTATGTGTAGACCACATAACCTCCTTTAAACAGCATTAACACATTGAATTAAAGAGAACCAAATGCTAGGTACAAATCGAGTAAAACTCAAAAATAATAACAGTCTTATATGCATTAAAAATTGTCCATGATACCTACTTTCGAGACCCATATCTTTCTCCACAGTTGGAGAAATACCGAGCCACCTGCAACCCTGCATAGACAACCTGACTGACTACAAACTTCATTAAATAGTTTATTTTAATCTGCAGTTTTTAGCTATTAAAAATTGGGTATAAAATCAAGAAAAAATACTTTAAAAATACTAAAATTCTTTGATTTGAAGTTGGTCCCGTTAATTGGGATGACTTTATCACATACCAATTGTACCAAAGACGCGTATTTTATTTTCGAATGTGTCGGCTTTCACAGAAATTGATTTGGACGTATGTGCACGCCAAAATCAACACATATCCGTCGAAAAGAAACTATATCGGCCTTCTTCAAAATTTTGTATTTACTTCGTGTGTGCGTGTCATTTCGTAACAAAACTTGCATCATCGAACTCGTAGCATTACGCTTGTCCGGTGACCCAAGTTTAGTTCGATTCTGTGAACATTGATCGGAATACTATTTTGCGGGCCCTACGGCCCGACACAATGAGCCTTTTTGTGATCGACTCCTCGGAATAAAACTTTAAACATTTCGTTGAGTTTGTATCATCATTTTGGATGTGTAGACACAATGTTTTTCAAACTTGGAGAACTTACACCTTGGCACATTATTCAATGCATAGCAGGCCACATGCGGACCCCGCTTTGACCCAAAAACTGTCATTTTTGTCCTATGTCCAAATTGAACTTATGGATATTCAATCCTAGCTATTTTACTTATTCTAGAAACTTTGGTGATATCATTTTCAGTATCCGGAGGTATTCTTGCGGATTTCACCTCTTCGGGAGCAATTGACGTGTCGAGCTCGCTACCAGAACTTCGCCATACCATTATCCAGGACCCAGACAAGTGTACCTTGCCGTGATGTATTATAGTTCTTAAATTATATCATTATATATATATATTATATCTGTTCTATAGCAATTGTGACCCTCGGACCAGAGTTGATACTTAGCGTCCGAGTTAGATTCGGATGCCGACATCCGCCAACGGAGTCGTGTATCGATATTTAGAGTTGACGTCACGAACCCATAAACATGCTTATATTTATGCACGTCAGACCTTAGGACACTTTGACACGACATTTCATGTAAAAGGTTCCGTACTCGATATTTTATCGCGACTAGAATATGTGTTTGGTGTTAGGACTCATGATTGTATATACTATTATTACTAGATATCCTGGCCTAGCGTATTGTGGACATGAGATGCGAGGTCACATACGAGGGAAGAGCATATGTTGTGTGTGGGCTACTTTCATCATTAGTTGCAGTTGTCTCATTACAGAGCTTCGGGGTTATCATTAGTTGCTACAGGTTCCTTGACAAGGCCTATAGGGTTCATTTACTGGAGTGTCTATAGAGATCTTCAAGGTTGTCCCATGTCATCTTAGCGTACAAGTGTTGTTCTCATGTGCATATCACTTAGACAGTTATATTAGATTTACCCCACTGAGTACTTTTGTATCTATTTTACTGTGTTATAATTGGCATATTTCTATGTACCTTGTTATGTCCCCTGAGGACCTGGTTCCTTGCCATGTTCAGACGAGGAGGATTATCCTGAGGTATATGGTTCATGCATTCACACAGGAGCAGGTGTTGCAGTAGAGGATGAGGTTCTTCCAAAGGGGTTCACTTGATCTATTTAGGGACATCATTCTGTAGTTCGATGTCATTATCTAGATAGCAGATATTATGACCCATTTATCTTACTATTATCTTTCCATTCAGTACTTGTAGTAGCGGGTTGTTCCCCGTGAGACTCTTTCTTTATTGCACTTTGTCATATTATTTCTTTTATGAGCATTAGTGGACTTGATTATCTTTATGTGATTCATGTATCTTTTCTATGGATGAGTTTAGTTTTGTTACCAGTGATTAGATGTTTAGACTTTGTTTATGTTATACAGATTAAGTGCACTCTAGCAGGTACATTAAATTGGAATGCCCATTGGAGTTGTACTACTGGCCATTGCCACGTGGCTCGGTACTATATTTCTGGTACTGGGGCATGACACCCAGTGTCACGACCCTCAACCGGATGTTCGGGGTATGAGTACATGGCAACGTCTAGCCTACGCCGTAACAACGACGTAGAACGTTGTTTAGATCATTTATCTATAAATAACAATCTCACACAATATCCAACTCCATAAGGAGTATAATGATATATAACAATAACATATTCAATCATAAATCTAAAAGCACGATAAGATATCAAAGGAAGAATCCAAATCACAACTACAAAGTCTAAACAACAATACAAATCTAAACTTCCAACAATAACATCCAAGTTTCAAAAATTGTCGGAGACAATACTAAATGTTAACAAAGGAAAATAAGATAACTAATGACTCCGACTAGACCTCCTGGCAGTCACTCCAAGCTACTCCTGTGCTACAGGGCCAAGTCTGCAGCAATACCCTCCTGGGGTCCATAGAAAATTGGATATCAATCTTCTAAGAAGTCACCTAAAAATGTTATTCAGTCAGGATGGAACAAGTAAAACCCCAATTCTAAATAATTGATAAAAAGTATAAAATAGTAATAGTGAATGTAATACATGATGAGAAAGCAATAACCTGATATCATGGTAAAATAGTACGGAGAGAGAGGTAATGTAAGCAATATGGCATAATCAATATATATGAAGTGGAATAGAAAAGTTCTGTAGCTACACTAAGTATTTTAAAATATTAGTTAGATATGTGATCAGCTTAGGCAGCTCAATGATTACACTAAGAGAAAAACTAGCTCAATCATACGTAAAGTATATGATTAGCTAGTAGCCGATGTCTACAATATTTTCCAATGTCTATGGATATGATTACATATCTAGCTAGTATTTTTCTGCCCCGACTAGTACAATGGATCCAACTATGATACGTTACGATACAATGATCAATGTCTAAAAGTAATACGATGAATAATGTCCAATATCGATACGGTGAACAATATAACATTTCTTAAGTGAAGATCCAATTTATATACCAATCTGTGTACCTTCATATCAGGAATCAGGTATAACATCACTAAATACTTGTATCATAGTAATTATCAAGTAATAAAAACTATCAGAGAATGTACTCGCCGGAGGTCCTATGGTTAAATATCAAAACAACGCTCGTATCGAAGCCTCAAATACCTAAATATGAATTTCCATGTCAAATATATGTTTTGGAATCATAAACATGCTAAAGTAGCTATTTTCTAAGTTTTTAGGTCAAACTAGGTCAATTGGGTTTAAACTAGGTCAATTACTTAACTTGGGTTCCAAGTTATCCACTTGGTTGACCTACATTGTTAAACTAATCAATTCTAGATTTTCTAGGTCAATATTTTGCTAGTACTAGGTTTCTAGTCCATACTAGCAAATATATGATACCATGTATCATATACCCATTATATAGACTCTAGATACCAATACATATTAATATTTTAGCCTAGACTCTCATTACCTAGCCCATATCTAATACCTTGACCATTACCTAGTCCATACTTGGTATCTAGACACATACCATAGCTCATGAACTACGTACTACCTCAATATCTAACTCATACCTTACCTTATCAAATACTTTAGCCTAAAACCAACTTGTACCTTTCACCTCATAATAGTGCCTACATCATGGTACCATACCTTCAAACTAGTTATACTACCTACTCACCAACACTTGATACCCATGTATCAAGGTGCACTTATACCCTTTCTCAGTCCAACCCATATCCTACTGTCAAACACATATATACCATAGTCATATATTTCCCTCACACATATATATTTCCAACATTAGGACACCACACTCACTGATACATGTATGTACTGCCTTAATCGCTGATACACATCTCTGCACATCCGAAACACGTTTATGATACCTTAACCCACTTACAAATGTCAACCAAAACACTCAATCTCAAGGTTCCTGCACTTGCATAGATTTCCCTTGATACATTCTCCTCATATCACACTTAACATTTCCTATGATAGCTCTAACACATATACACATATATACTGTTTTCAAACTAAACCCCTATTTAGCTACATACACACTAGTTATTGCTCATGGGCACACCTATACTACAAACTAGAATTTGGTTCACTATACAAATATATGCTTGCACAGACCCTTACATATATGTTATTGTTATCAGTAGTGCCTAAAGCATACAGTCCCTACTGTTGGGACTACAACTTAGCTCCTCCCTCACTGAAACATACTTAGCCATTTATATTAAACCTAACTGAAATTCCATTTATACCAAGAACCCCCATACTTGCTGCATGTCAATCCCCTCCCCTTAACTGCTTGTTGTAGAGCAGCAAGGAGCCATATTGAACCTGCAACAAACCTACAGCAAGCCTGCAGGCATTCCACACTCTAACCCGACCCCTCAACTACTGAAATATGTAGTCTAATCGAGTCTAGAACTGCAACCATATCAGATCAATCTATTGCACATAAGCTCATGCACATACACATGTGAACACGACACCATGCCATGCACAACACTGTCTACCCACGGTCACTACTGCTCACTGGATACACATCTGGGTATACACCATCCATGCATCACCTACTGATACTCATCTAGATGTTCTATCACACACACAAATTACAACACATTACACTCTCACTGATACCACCTACTGCTCTGCATAGTGCACAAAAGTGCACTGTCTGCTAACACACACAGAAAGTCACCCCTCCAACCTGTACACACACACCCAAATGCACATAATATCAGTTTGAGATACACAATCAGCCCCTTCATGGTACCCATCCCATGCAACCCGACTGCACAACACTGAACATCCTAGGAACTACACCCCTATCACTCACACTCCCAGGCACTAGGACACTCTCATGAACTCATGTGCACCCCACACTCTATCATACAACAATCATCTACACTCAACCATTCAGTCTCTCCTACCCCTCAACATAACACACAATATACACTCTCCTCATCCAACATCTCACACAACTAACGCACCCCAATATCAAACACCTAGTGTGACACAAAGGGAGCACTAACGCTTAGAAATTACCAAACCACCTACTAGTATCATGGCGTATCATGATACGGCCACTATGTATCCAATTATGGACATAAGGACACTACCACAAACACAATTAGACACCAATAGTCCTATTAAGGACACAAATCAAACACTTGGTGGACACCATTTAGATTTCCTCCAAATTGGCCACAAAAATACCTAGAACAATCAAATTAAAGGCCTCTACTACCTAGTTCTTCTCCTATTGGGTTGTACCTAGCCATGGGTGAGTTCCTAGAGGTCCAATATGATAATCTAACCATGAAATCAATATAGAAATAAAAATTATACTTATTGGTAGTTAAAATCCCAATAAAACTCCTCCAATGGATACAATGCAAGAAGTGGACACAATCCCTCCTAGCTAGCTCATTTTCAATGGGTCCTCTTGTACTCCAAAGCTTCTAGGCCTCCATGAAAATTGAAATGAAAGGGAATGAGTGGATTTGGTTGGAGAAAATTGGTAGGGATTGAATGAATTTGGAAATTTATAATTTTTGGTAAGATTGAGGATAATGTTATGAATAAATGGATGAACTAACCCTAATTAAATCATGCCTCTTATAGTAGGGTTATGGTTGATGCTACAATATCAAGTTTGCCTCTCTCAATTTGTCATGAATGAAATTTAATTAGTGAAGGAAAGCATCTAACTAATTAATAGAGAAATATTCTATCCATGACACTAACTAATTAATTCTAAATGACTAAGTCATGATTAACACTAACCAACACTAACTAACACTAGCTAACACTAATTAATGCCAACTATTTCTAACTAACACTTAATTAATTCTAGTCAACTAATTTCATGAGCTAACATAATTGGCATTAGCTAACCATAAATAATATTTAGTCCATTCTAATTAGCTATCATACTAACCAATACCAACATTATTATAACTATATAAATATCAATACAATATCAAACAATAGTGAAATGACAAAAATACCTCTCCTAGAATTAGGTGGTTACAGCCAGATACTTTCAACTCTTACTTTTCTCTCTGCTTTTCGGGACTTGATTTTCTTCTTCTTTTTTCTTTTTTTTTTTTGGGGGGGGGGGGTGATGGGGGGGGATTGTTTTCTGCAACTGCTTCCTTTTTGCAAAAACCAACTCCCTCCTACCTTTAGTCCCACATCGGCTGGGAATGCATGTGTTGGCATGTATATATTAATTCTCATCCTTTGCTCCCTTGTGAACCAATGTGGGTTAGCCCTATGGGCCATACGTGCGCGCCACCGCCACCGCCACCGCCCCCGTCCGGCCCGGCTCATCTCGGTTCAGTTTGACGCACATTACCAGAGCGGATACATGCCCACATCCGCGGACGTCGAATATCGATATGATTCCTTCTTCGAATTCTGGTTGAGACTCTAAAATTCTTTTTGTTGTTCATTGGGCCCATGACTGTTTTAAAACCTTTTTTATATTTTGAACGTTGGACATATTTATTGTCCTTAAACGTGTAGATTCATTGTACCACATTTATTTCATTGATTCTCTCCTTAATGACTGTTTAGTAGCCTTTATTGCATGTCCATTGTTTAGGGCTTGGGAGCATATATTCTGATTTCTTCTTCTCCTTTGGAATACAGAAAATTCTCAGTATACGTAAAACCTCTCTCCCGTTCTCCTCTCTACCTCCAACATCATTTCATTCTTCGATTCCTTGCTCTGGGTAGAGCTAAGTTCGGGTCAATCTCTCTTAGTTGTCTGCAACAAAGAGAACCCGGTAGCACGAGATTTTACCACTAGGAGCATTCGAGAAGAGTCTACACATAGATCTCGAATGAACTCTTAGGACAGTACATTTTGTGCGACTTTCCCAGAGGCCGGAACATTAATTTTGTTTTTGTTTTTTTTGTTTACAGAATTTTCAAAATGAAAAAAAGAAGTTTCTACAACAGTGCTACATTAACAAAAACATCGATATGTACTGATACTGAGAATACAAATTTTAAGGTCGAATGTCACTAAACCTGTGACGTATGTGACAAAAACGTTATAGGCTATGGAATTTTCTATAAAAAAAAATTATTATAAAATCAATAAAAATGCCATAACTTGTGATTGTATCTGTTTTCGTAAATTTTCTAAAGTTGTAACCTTCCGCATATAATTTCTTAAAAGTTTGGTTTCCTGTGCTTAATTTTCTGGAGAAGATATGTAGGCTATATGAGCATGTGTGTGGTATGATAGGGTTGTAAATTGCACATTCCCTTTTACTGAACAGTGCCCCCAAAAGAGACAATAAGTGTCCCATGGGGCTGGGCATGCAAGAATAGTAAGTAGTAGTGGTATTAGAAGTGCCTCACACTTTGCATAAAAGAACATCATCCACCTCCAATATTCTGTGCTATCATACCAACTATTGACCACATAATCCCAGGGACCTACACTACCCAATCCATGAACTCACTGGTTCTCCACAATCACAAAATAGGCAGAAAAAAGCTGAATGGCAGGGGGGGGGGGGGGGGGGGGGGGGGGGGGTGCTATGTGTTTTTACATTTACTTTATCCGTGTGTTCTAAGCTTCTTTTTTTCCCCAAACTTACTCTTATATCCATTCTCCAACACTTGGTTAAATAACTAAAAAGAAATGAGAAAAGATGAATATATGAGATGGAGGAGAAAAACTTTGATACAGATGGATGTGTCAAATTTTTGAGTACGGTCGTAAATAGACCATATATATATATATATATATATATGTTTTACGAAGAGAAAGGGAGGAAGATTTTTCCGAGAGGGAGGAAGAAAAGTATTACAAATGAGAATTTTTACTATATTAAAAGAAATAAGTATTTGCTAATCAAAAGTTAGAAGCTTGTAAAAGTTTTTTTTTCCAAAAAATATTCTTATTTATATTTACTAATTAAATTTACTAATTAATTTTATTTATTAAATTTAATATAGATAGTTAGGTAATTACGTATAAAAAAATTATAAATTTTTGTTTGTTATTTTCAAGTATAAAAAATTAAGGAGTTATTGCTCTTCTCAAATAGTAGAAAGAGTTATTTACACCAACCTCTCATATACTTTATGTTTATTACACGGACCTCTCTTATTCTGAAAATAATTACACCAATCTCTCCTATGTCTTATATTTATTACATGGACCTCCCTTATATTTTATATTTATGTAAAGGGTTATTATACTAACCATCCTTATTTTGAAAATAAAATATAAAGTATATGAGAGGTCCGTGTAATAAACATAAAACATAGAGGAGAATAGTATAAATAATCCTAGTAGAAATTTAAAAGACTATTATTTACTCTTTCCATGTATTGTACTAAAAAATTAAACAATTTTGATCTTTTTAAGTGGTAAAAAAAATTAAAAACTATTATTTGTTCTTTCAGTATAATATAAAATATATACAACGCATGTGCATATATATACTACGATGAATAAAAGAAATCTTACACTATTTATATGTTCAAGAGTCCTACAAGTGTCACAATAATTGTATCATTTGTCCAACATCCAACAGTAAAAGCCTTTTGACCTAACACATTTACAAGACTTCTTTGTAATTAAAATATTTACATGATAATTACTAGAAAAATTTCATGAGTTGAAAGGACTCCACCACACCCTACCTAGAAAATTCTACAAACTTTCTAACTTAATTTTAATTTGTAAAAAAAAAAAAAAAAAATTATGCAGAACAGTCTCCATATAGCAAATCATTGGCCTAAAAAAAAGGTCTACTTTTGAGAAAGGTGGTAAAATGGGGACATTTCTGCCTCTCAACCGTGCATCTTTAATATCTTTTGGTTGTGCATGTACGTATAAAGGCTCCTCAGCCTTTGTGTTTATTCGTAAGATTTCCTCACATGGGTGGGTGGTAGAAATAGCCGAAGATTAACCAAGAAATTAATCCGCACTTCACTTTTAACATCTAACGAGGAAGAAAGTGATCAGCATTGGATGCCTTTCTTTCTAGAAACTTTATATGCAAATTTCTCGTAAACAGGATGAGCTTCTTTTCGAGAAAATTGGTCAAGTAGAGCTAGCTAGGATCAATCACCGGGACTTGCTTCGTAAGTACACAAAGTCTATACACCTAATATGTTATAGCATTATCTTATTTTGTGTTATGATTGCTATGTGACATATGGCACAAGACAATGTATTTCCTATATGATAATATTATATCTACACAAGACAATGAGAAATAAAAGTGTTCTTCAATGCAAAGGTATTGAGAAAGCAATAAAAACTATTTTTTACAACTTTTAAGACAACTTTTCAAAAAAAAAAAATTATGAATAGTTTTATTCATAATTGATGATGTGGAAGTAAAGCATTGTGAAGTCCATTATTTAGATGTAGACAACCAACTTCACATTGTCCTTGTCATGTCATTGCTATGTCAACTTCACAACCAACTTCATATTTGCAATAGAATTTTTTTTTTGAAATATGAACATCATTTAATGCAATGTTTCACTTTTGACATGTTGATAACTTGCTAGTGTAGGCCATTCTTCACTTTAAATTTTTAGATGAACATCTTGATTAACTCATATTTAATTTAATTTTAAGTTGATACAAATTTTACAAAACACCCTAAATTAACTCATATTTCACTCTTGAACGCTTGTATTTTTTTTTTGTAACACTTGAATGTCTTGATAAAAATTTCACAAAACACCCTAGATTAGCTCATATTTGACTCATGAATGTCTGCAGTTTTTTTTGTAACACTTGAATCCATGCTGCAGCTGTTTTATTTTTACATGAACGTCAAGTTTCTGCTCTCTCTTTTTTTTTGACATGAACGCCCCTCTAGACTAACTGTTTACTTAATTATTTTTTTTTAATAATAATATTTTTGATTTTCTAACGATAATATTTATTGGTTTTAATATAGAAAAGTAAACGGATCATAATTTTGATTTGTAATGAATATCATGAACCTTATCCAATTGAAGGAAACCTTAAAACAGGGTCAAACTAATCTGAATATCATTCTTTCATTCCATATTAAATATTTTTCGCATTAAAGGAAAAAAAATCTGGATTGTGATATATATTTGGTGGTTGATTACGGTTAACATATAACCTAGATCTCATATTAACTCATATTTAATTTATGTTGAAGTTGGTTATTTCTTTCTTAAGATTAAAATAAAATATAATAATAAGAAAGATAAGTATTTTAGAATAAACACTGTTATTTTGTATAATTTTTTAAAAATTAATTACCTCCATCAGTAATCTATATTTAAAGATAATTTGCTCCATCAATCCTTATATAAAGTAGTATTAAATGCACGTCCATTGCAGATAATTTTTTTTAATATTGTTGAAAATAGTTTAATTATTTATAAATTAAATTTTTTTTATATATATAAATTTATTAAAAAATTAGATTTATAAAATTTAGTGATATTAGAAAATTTTAATACAATTTAAATTATATTAAAATAGTTTAAATTTGTTTTGAATATATTTAAATTAAAGTTTGTTATAAATATGTATGTTTGTAAAACTTTAGATATATGTTTAGAAATAAAAATTAGTTTAAATATATTTTGAATATTGAATATATTTTTATTATATATATATATATATATATATATATATATATATATATATATATATATATATATATATATATATATATATATATATATATATATATACATTTGAATATATGTTTAGAAAGCTCGTTCGTGGGTTATGTGCATACACTCTCTCTCGTTGACCCGACGGGATGTTCCAAACAATGAGTCTAAATACTTTCAAAAGTGCATGTGAATGATATGATTGCTTGTACAAAATTGTGATGCTAAGGCCTTTGTGCCAACTTGTGTTAGACTTTGTGGGAATAGACTCGTGCTAGAATTTGCAAGTTATGTGCGAACCCGAATACCTATACATATTTTTCCAATCGGTTAGTGTGCAGAATAGAATATCGCCTGAACGGTTAGCTATGCACACAACCTTTTGGCTAAGTTGTGTTGAGTGTTGCGCGGCAAGACCCTTTGGTGCAAGCTAGTTGCAAACAAGATTTGGATATCGTTCTGAAAAAGACAAGTCAGACTTAGATTGGCAACCGATAAAAACATTATCAGATTATCGCTAAGGCGTACATAGAGAATCGTGCTTGAATTTTGGAAAATAGCTCAGACGGTATTTCGTGTCGGAAGATACAAATCGAATATGGTTTACTTGGATGACTATCAACGGGATATATATATATATATATATATATATATATATATATATATATATATATATATATATATATATATATACGAGACTATGATTTATCAGGCGATGCTTAGGTATCGTGCAGGAATTCTAAGGAACGACTTGGTGAATATGCTAGCGATTGATGCGAACACGATTGAGGATTTAATTGGGTGACTCGATTCCTGAGTGGTATATGGATCATTTTGGAAATGTCCAAACGAATTAATAGGTCTCATGCGATAATTTGATTGAACAAATTTGAGAATGTCTTGAACAAAGTGATAAGGCTTATATCGAATAGGAATTCAGGAAAAGAAAATCAATATCTTGGTCAGGAAACTTGTTGAAAACTTAGAGGATTGTGCAAGCGATTTTGGATTGAAACAAACGGATTGAAGTTGAATAAATATCGCTCGAATCAAAGTTAGCCCGAGAATGAATATTGTGGTTCGATGAAAGAGATAAGCGATGACGGATTTGACCTGGAGTTTTGGAAGAACGATCTTGAAATTTAGTTCGAAAGATTACTCTCGACAATCAGTCCCAAACGAGAACGATTATCCTGCGGGAGCGCCAACGTGGTAATTTCACATACGGCGGGGATGATCGAACTCACGGAAACATGTTCGGTGATTATTCCAAACGAACTCGATGAATGAAACTATCAAAAGTGGATAGACTTTGGCTTGAGTATTGAACTTAGTTATTTGAGGAATGCCAAAAGTAGACTATGGATTTATCAAACGGAAACGTTGAAGTTGTCTGATTTTACTAGACGAATTATAATCACTGCATGAACGGATATGACTTGATGGATAAATATATATAACTTGGATGAAGCAAAGTGAAAGGATAAGGTGTCTCAATTATTTCGAAGATAACCATAATATTCGACGTTCTTGTCTTGTACGAGAGTAACTCTATGCTCGTACATGCGTCACGCCAGGATTGGAACGATTATCCAGTGGGAGCGTTGGCGTGGTGATCTCACGTCCAACGAGGGTGATTGAACTTGCGGGGGACCGGAGCGTGACAACTGATGGATCGTCTTAACTTTTGGTTTGACACGATAAGATAAATTTTGGGAATACAAGTGATCGAAAGTATTTCAGGGATAAGTTAGCCTAAAACCTGGAGTAAATCACGCTTGATGATTTTATGAACGGATACATGAATCTTATTAGACGACTTAGAGTTATAATTAAAGATTTAGAATCGAATCTTGGCTTGGTGGTCTAGAATTAGATATGGTTATATGGATTCTATTAAAAATATATTTAAGGAGATAGACTATTCAAATTGCTAGGCTTGTCCTGTGACTTGGATATATCATAGATTTTTACTGAACGGACTCGAATCCTGTACAAACGAACATGTTAATGTGCATAGGATATTTTGTGCTCGGTGTTTAGAAATCTTAGTGAAATGAGCTTGGGTAGAATACCTCATGCAAATGAATAATGGTTTGGCCTTAGGAATTGGAACGAGCATTGTGCAACGAATTTGCACGATATATCGTATACTTGAACTTGTACCTATGATCCCGTGAGCTGACCTAGTAATTAGGCAGACGATCCTGTGCCGAGTGAAAGAACTTGTGTAACCGACTTTAGAACATTGCCTGAATATGCCATAAAACTGAGGCAGCGAGACTTAGAGTTAGACTGGAAGCGGTAACGTGTGCTATGTTTGATCCGAACGAATGGACGTTAGTCGGTAAATCGAATAGATCATGCTTCACAGTAGTGCAAATACTTGATTTGAGTTGGAATGGGAAATGACTTAAAATTATATTGACCCAATTGAAAGTATCTTTGTGATTCATAAGACAAGAACCCTTGAGATTTTCGCAAGTAGCTTGTCCGATTTTACTATCGCTAAATTTTGTTAAATGCATATGTTTGAGGGACGCCTTGAACGTGTACACGATCCAAGACTCAATGATATGTGAAACTCAAGTGCAAATACCTCGCTATCGCTAAGTTGGTTGACATGCATATGTTTGAAGGATGCTTTGAATATGTGCACGATCCAGACTCGTGATATGCTGATCTCGAATGCTAGTGCAAGTGAATATGTTAGATCTGCATGAACAAGTATAACGACTTGTATAAGTTTGCCTCTTCCTTATATCATTATTCATGATGGATTATAACGGATCCTGTGTTAAGCGATATATGTTTCGCGCTAAGACGCAATAGAGACCGAGTCAGAACTTGGATTGAATGATTCATTCAATAAGACCGACCCAGCATACACGCAACACGATAATAAGGAATGAGTAGGGAATTGCGTTCGAACGGATCTAGTGGTACCGATTGCAACTCTTGGGATAGATTCGATAGTGTGATAGAACGGCTTATGCTCAGGAAGTCTCAAGGACGAGATTTTTTCTGAGTGGTGTATAATGTAACAACCCGTTCAATTCAAGCAAATATATGATTCAAATAGCGCAAGTGCAATGACCCGACCCTCTTTGCTCAGTGAGAAGACTCGTTTGAGGCAAAGGATTTCCAAACTTGGCCCTTCAGGAGTTCAGGCTTAGACTTTTAAAGGCTCGCTCGGAGTATCGCTCGACCGAGACAAATCATCGCTAAGGTGGGTGGCTACGATGAACTTGTCTTTGCTTAACCAGCACACTTAAAATATGGATGATACATTCTAGTCGCTAGGTGAATTACCCCCTGCATGCTAATAAAGAATACAACGCACCTAGCTAAGGGAATAATCCCAACTTGTATTGCTTGTGTTAGAACATGAAAATGAAACTTTGATTATAAATGGACCCTCGCATGCTGCCTTTGCCTCGTGCAACTAGACCCCGCTATGCCTCGAAATATACACTCTTCATAGTTCACTACTTTATTTGCTACACTGCACGTCCTAGATTATATCGTTCGATATGTTCCTTTACGGTTTCACACCTCGCTTTACCCTTAAACCATGCCAACGTAAATGCTTATGTTCACACAAATGAATTGCTTGCCTGCTTAGATGCTAACTTGTGCTCGTTGCCTGGATTTAATGCTTATCACTTATATGCATGACATAATTCATAACACTTTACTATATATGATTCACTCAGTTGAGGCAGGAAGGCTATCAAAATAGTCGCTCCGAGACAAGTATAGAACACTAAAAGTATTCGGGACCATTAGGTCGCCAAGGCATTTCCCGAACTAGGGGACTGCATCAATGGATAGTTAAGCAAGATAACATCACAACATCTCTGGAAATCAATACTCGTTCTGTACTGAATCTGACGACTCGGGGAGTCAATACTGTACTGACTGAATATGAATCTATAACTGTATATGTACCTGCGAGAATCTGGAAAACTTGAGGATACGTATGGTCACGGACAACTTGTGCACAAGGTGGGTTTTCGAATCCAGTTCCACGGACGGTCGCCTAGGCACTAGAATCGATCTGATCTAGACGGAACCATCTGGTAGTCGTCTGTTTCGGCGGGATGGATGCAATGTCAACCGTATTATATTTTTGCTTGCACTCCATCCTCGACCTTGAGACTACACCGTCTACTATGGAAGTCATACCAGTGACCTTATGTTCATATAGATTAAGTCGGCTCGATTGCGGCAACCCGCGTGCGAGTCATTGCATTGTAAGTGACTGCTCTGTATAACACACATGTACCTATAATTGCAACTGAAACACCTGAAAGATCATGAGTATAACACACTTGTGCATATAAATAATTGAACATCTTCTACAACACACCTGATAATCCATGTAACTCGTGCACCCGGAACATAATCTCGCTTAGTACACTTGTGTTTGCTTATGTTAAATCTCCTGGATTTTATATATATGCTCATACTTGATTTATCTTGGTTTTCCTTGGATAGGGAAGGACGAATGGTAAGTTGGTAAGTCTCGCCATATTTTCTATTATATCGCACGGCGCACTGCCACACGAGTTAGGCTTTTCACAAATGCCATAAAACTGATCCTAAGGTAAGACTAGAAAAATAACTTAATAGATAGTGCACGGAACCTATATAACGTGTTTGGATTTGTCGAGCGGGCAAGAAGCCTCCCCACTAGTAAAATCATGTACTGATAACCCACCAGATTGGTTGCAGGGTGCGAAAGAACCTCGTTCGGTACGGATGCCTCCTTCGTGCGTGCTAAGGCGTAGAGTTTACTCTAGAGCCTTGGAGTATTGCGTCCAGAACTCAAGCACATGTACAAGACATAATGTTGGAACATCGCCTATGTATCATTCCATAAATGTAGCCACTTGGAACACTTTTACTGTTTAAGAGAGAGAGGCTTGAGCGACTTGTAATCTAGGCCTAGCGCCGCCAGTAACACTTGTTCAATATCAATAAAGAGCTTATTTTACTTCTATACTTGTGTTATTCAATGCTTCCGCTTTTGACGACTCTGTGAACTTGTTACCAATTGCTTGTGCATTTCTTATTCTGCTGCACTCGGACTATCTGTACAACTCTGTGGCTTAGTCATTTTACCGTCTGCTTAGATTTTGGCCTTGCACGGGCGCGACTTACACTTGTGGTAACAAACTTTAATTTAAATATATTTTAAAAAAATTTAATCTATTTTAATATAATTTAAATTGTATTAAAATTTTCTAATATTAATAAATTTTATAAATCTAATTTTTTAATAAATTTATATATATAACAAATACGTACACGGGTAGTTAGAATTTTTTAATTATTAATTTGTTAATTAAATTGTTTCATAATTTATTTACGGTTTGGATAGATAAGAAAGAAGTTGGTTGAAGGTTTAATTTTTGGCTATTTGATATTATCCCCCTCTTAGATTATGTATATTGATAGTACTTCCCTGTTAGATTAAAAGTTGAGAATACCCTCCTGAAAGTGTCGTTAAAACCTGAAAGTATCGTTAATGAGTTTTGAAAGTGTTGTTAAAGAGTTTTTAACGACACTTTCAGGGGGGTATTCTCAACTTTTAATCTAACAGGGGAGTAATATCAATATACCTAATCTAAGTGGGGGGTAATATCAAATAGCCCATTAATTTTTCTCCCGTAAGTGATATAAACTTCATTATAATATGGGAGATGCGAGATATTTGGACCGATCATCATCAGTAAGATGCGTGAGAAGATTATTTTTATTGAAGCACGATAAACTTTCAATTTTTAAAGTTAGTTTGGCAACTTTATTAAGAAATCATTACCGCTTGGAATTTGTAATCACTTCTTTGTTAGTCCCAAGCTACTTTTGTCTTTCCATCTTTCTCACTTTTGTATTTTTTGCTTGTTATATATAGAATAGTTGTTTTGTTTCAACTACAGAAAAATTTGTCTGTTTCAACTAGTAGTGATGAAGAAGATGTCTAAGCATATAGAAGATGTAGAAGATTGAATGCCAGCTTTAAATGAAACCTGCATTCCATGTATGATGCGTAGGTTTGAAAAAACAGGTATCAAAAATTTCAAGTCAACTTTCTTTGATGAATGGTCTGCTTAGTTCAATCCAACTTGAACAAATCCTTATATCTAAGCGTCTACAAAAACTAGAAGCATCTTCCGCTATTAATAAGGCATCTTCAGCTGTTAATAACGGAGGGATTAATATTAAGGAGGGGGATGACACTCAATCTTCTGATGACGAAGAGAATTTGAGGGTAGTTGGAGTAAATATCCAAAAAAAATTGGATTTGGTCGCTCTTGATAAACCTGACCTTACAAGCAGTCCTAGGAGAAGTATGGAAGGGAATTTAGTACCGGTCATCCCTTTCAAAAGTTAAACAAAAGGTTCAACCTCAAAGCCTATCCAGTTGACTAAGGATGAAATGAGTATTTACAATTATATTTTTGCGGATGATAGAAGTGACCGATAAGTAATATGAGTTTTATTTTCGTTTAAACTATACTTTTTTTCTTAATTGTAGAAACATACTTAATTTTTTTTCCTCTTAACCTATTTGTTTCTTCTTTTAGAGAAATAATATCATCTTGCAAGGGTCAGTACGTGACTCGGGCTGATATGGAGTACATTTCTTCAGGAATGAAAATTAGAGAAGTGGTATGTAGATACTATATTTTTTTCTTCGATACCATCAATGTTTACTTCGATACAATCGTTGCTTTTTTAATGAGAAATACTCAGATTGTTAGCATGGTCTTGTTGCCATCAATGTTTACTTTGATGCAATATTTATTTTTTAAATGAGAAATACTCAAATTGTTAGCTTGGTATCTACGATTCTCACCGAGGAGGAACAAAAAAGAACTGACAATAAAGCTAGTGTATGGTATTTACCAACACAGTTATCGGTGAGTTAGCATTTTATTCTTTTATGATTATGCATTAATAATTTCTTCTCGTTTATTTGTCGTTCGTAATGTATTATTTTATGTTTATGTAGAGTGCAAAAAGCTCTAATAAAACTATTCGTGAAACATGGAAGAAGTGCAAATATTTTGAGAATTATATAGGCTCTCTAAGAACTTGTGATGAGGTATTAATTTGTTTTGGCTTAATTTTTAATTTTAATGTACTAAAAATTGATCAATTTTTTATAATAATTAATCCTTGGTTCGATATATATACTCATCATTGTGGCTGAACATTATATTCTTGCAAGAGTTATGATTGAAATGAGGATTGTTGAAGTTTGTGACTCCCTTGCATCTTCAGATGAGCCGCTTTATAACAAAGGAGTCATAAAAGAAATAGTAAGCTCATGTTCAAAATTTTGTATGAATTGCGTACTAGATTCGCGGTATACTAATACATATTGTATTCTGGTAATTGTAGCTTTCAAATTTGGATCTCCTTCTTGAGGAAGAGATTAGGAAGTTCAAAAATGCTAGATTCAACTTTTCTACATTCTCCATAAAGCGTCGTCGTAATGTTCCTCGCCAAGAAAATATATTTGATTGTGGTATTTTTGTAATTTTATTCATACAAGGCTGATGTGATCAATTGGAGTCACATTCTTTCAAGTAAGTCAAAAAAATATGTCGTCAAATAGTTACACTATTTTTAGAGCAATATTTTTTATGTTATGTTTGTTATATGCAGTTTGATTTAAAATTTTAAAGGAGAAAACTTGTTGTATGAATTGCATCTTCAAAGCAAAACGCAGAATGCGAAAGAAACCAAATTGCGCAACCATCTAATTATGCAGAAAGGATGAAATAATTAATCTTAGAAAGGAGTCCACTCTGATGGGTGAAGATATAAGATGATAAAAATTTTGTTTCTTGTAAAAAATAAAATATGTCAATTTTTTGTAACAAATGGTTATGAAATATGTCAAAACTTTTCTGGAGTTATAATGTTCTTAGAATGTGTGATAAAATTTATATCAAGTAGTCTGCTCGGATATATTTGATAATATATAAATCTTTACTACAAGATTACAGCAAACGATAAAATTTTACAAATCAAAGATGTAAACACCCTGATTTTTCAGAATATTTTAATATAATTTTCCCCATATTTTTGGTATTTTTCTGGATGAAGAACTAAGGTGATGGTGATTAAAAGATTTTTTTAATGTGGTTAATTTATGTTAAAATATTATGGAGATAATATTTTATGGTGTAAAATGGAAAACCGGACATAGGATAATTTTCTACGAATTTATTGGACTCCGGAATCAGTTTTAAAGCCCTAAAAACTATTGGATATTTAATCCGAACCAAACCTGACTGAACCAAACCAAACCTGACTGAACCGAACCGCTGATTGAACCGAATCAAGCCAACCCAGCATAACGGGTCGGTCGGATCCGAGTCAAACCCGACCCAAACCTGAACCCAACCGAACCCTAAATTCCCCCCCCCCCGCCGGATTCACTGTAGCAGCGTATAAAACCCCCTTCGACGTGCGTGCCCAGCCTTCGGAAACCCTAGCTCGTCCGCGCCGTCATCTCCCTCCGATCTCCCTTGCCTAAACCCTAGCCGACGACGTCGTCCTCCCCAACTCCTCCGCCTCAACCACCTGCCGCCAGGCCGCCCTCGAGCAGACCCCTCGTCGGCCTCCCCTGACCCGCAGCCGGCCATCTCCTTCCCCGAACTAACTCCCCGCCGCCGAGTCCGCCCAGCCCGACTCCCCCTTCTCCGTCATCCGCCTCGTAGACGACCCCGCTCAGCCGAGCGCCATCCCCTTCGACGACTCCGGCCCGCTGCACCTCTTGACCCTCGTCCAGAACTCCTCCGTCCCCGATCACCGCTCCACCCACAACAGCCCTAAGCCGCTGTCGACCTCGCCGCTGCCGCCACGATCGCCTCTCCGCCTGTCAACGCAGCCCTAGCAGCGGACACAAGGGCTCTCGACCAGGACACGAGCAGGACACGGACACGAGAATTTGGACTTCTCGGAGCCCTGTTCAGGTAATGTTTCCTCTCTTCTCGTGATTTCGTTTTCGATTCCGTCTGTTGCAACTCGTAGACTGTGTAACCCCCTCGATGCCTGTGCAACCCGCTCGGTGCGTCGCGTCCTATGGTGATCGCAAACCGCGATCCAAAAACAGAAAAAACAACGCCCTGTTTCACCCCGGAACTGAGTGCGCCCCGCCAAACGGGACAACTTGGTCGCACGCGGTCTTTACCAAAATGTGCGCGACGTTGATACGGACGTACGGGATTTCGCAGAAGTTGATTTGGATGTGCGTGCACACCGAAATCAACACGTATCCGCCGACAACGCCCCGTATCCGTCCGTTCTGGAACATGCTGTAACTTTGTGTACACACGTCGGATTGAGACAAAACTTGCGTCATCGGACTCGTAGCAATACGCTGGTCCTGTGACCTAAGTTTGGTTCGATTCTGAGAACGTTGACAAAATCGTGTATCGTGGGCCCCACCAGCTCCACTTGACGGGCGATTTTGTGATTGGCTCATCGGAATCCAATTTTGGAAGTTCCGTTGAGTTCGTATCATTGTTCCTGACTTGTTGACACTGAGTTTGAGAAATTTGGAGACCTTTGACCCTGACACGCTTTTCGGTGCAAAGTAGCCCACATGTGGACCCTGCTTTGACCCGAAAATGTCATTTTTGCCTCTGTGTCCAAATTGGACTTAAGGACAGGCGTTTCTAGCTATTTGATATTTTTGAGACTGTTGGTGATGTTTATTACAGCTTTTGGAGGAGTACCTACAGGATCCACTGATACAGGGACAACTGTTGGTATTCAAACCCCAGGCAAGTGTACCTTGCCAAACCCTGCAGCTTGCTACTTATTTTCTTGAATTGTTTATATATCAGTAGGCAAGTGTACCTTGCCAAACCCTGCAGCTTGCTACTTATTTCCTTGACTTGTTTATATATCAGTGGGCAAGTGTACCTTGCCAAACCCTGCAGCTTGCTACTTATTTTCTTGACTTATTTATATATCAGTGGGCAAGTGTACATTGCCAAACTCTGCAGTATTGTCACATATTTTTCTTGATTCATTTATATTGTTGTGCATGCTTAACCTAGGACCGTGTGACTTGCTTAGCGTCCGATTATTAGTCGGGTGCCAACACCGTACGCGGTGTTGTGTAGTGTCATCTAGAGATGGACATTCGTGACCCCTTTACATTCTCGTACTGGTCTTACCAAGTACACTATGACCCAGGACACTTGACACCATTCATGAGACAGGATCTTCCTGAGATATTCATGGTGATTCTGTATAGGATACAGGACTTGACAGAGATACTATATTCATAGATACTTTATGACGGGTTACATTAGCTATGATCCCGCTCGACATGGACATGAGACGTTATGGTCATGAGATGCGTGGTTACATTGGGTGGGGAGAGACACACAGGCTACAGGCTGTTCTATATATATCTACTACTATTGTGAGGTCGTAGACTCTCGTAGCAGAGCTAGACACATTACCGGTTATTACCGCTACCGGCTCCCCGACACAGAGCTTGTAGTGGCTCAGCCTGAGTACTAGTGATGCTCTCACTTGTATTTCACATAGATGGTTACATACTTACCCTATTTATTTCATTATTTGCTGCACTGCATTTATTTTGGCTTGTATTATCTGTACCTTGTTATGTCCCCTGAGGACCTGGATCCGGATTATGTCCCCAGGATTTGCTGACGAGATCTATCCCGAGGTATACGGGACCGGAGCGAAAGCAGATACATAAGCTGTACCGACACCCGAGGACGAGGTGTTAGCTGAAGAATTTTTCTGAGCATCCATGTTCATGCTCAGTATTTATTTTATTCAGTCATTTATATTCTGGTCTGTTGAACCATTGTATTAGATTTTATCGGGTTGTTTCCCGAAGCACTTTGTTGAGACTGTTTGATGATTTACATTTCTTATATCTGTGGATCATATTTTATCTTGTGTGGATGAGATTAGTTGTGCCATGTTGTCGTAGACTTAATTTTACAGCTTAAGTACGCCCTGATGGATCCATTAAATTGGGTTTGTCCATCGGTGTGTGCTGCTGGCCATTGCCACGTGTCTAGTCCCTCGGTATTTTGGGACTGGGGCGTGACAAAAGAATCTTCGTGGAATAAATAAAAAGTATAATATATATCCAATTATTACAAGGATTTTAGTGTAATTGAAAACGTCTTGCTTTCATAATAAAGATTACGCTGCAGTCGGACAAATCTTGGTGTCATCAAAATGTTCCAAATTTAGACAATTTTTTATTTAAAATTGGACATAAACTATCCCCACAATACATGGCAGGTAAACACCAAAAAACATAAATATAACAACAGATTATTCTTCAAAAGATTTAGCTTTTGAATTTTCATCTTTAGCTTTTCTCTTCAACTTTTTTATCTTCATGTTCTTGTTTTTAATTTGCTTAAGCACTCTTTCAAGTTTTTCTTCTCTGCGTCAGGGTTGCTTTCATCAGCCCACATAAAATATTGATATTCTTTCTTTCCCAGTTTCTGGAAAAAATTTAATTAATAAAACAGATCATAAGATGAATTTGATAACATTTTTTTCAATCGAAATGAACCCTTACCTCATAATTACCACAACCATATAAATCTCTATCGAAATTGTCAGTCATCGAAGTGATTCTTTTTCGAGAAAATACACCACAGTGGAAGATGTGGTGATTTATCGACGAACTTTTGGATGAAGACGATGACATTTCCTGAAACTCAAATTCCTTTTTTTCTTTCCATCCTGGATGTTATAACTCTTCTTCACCAACTTCTTCGAAACCTTCGGTAAATCTCTGCTATAAGTTCGATACATAATATAAAGAGCCATAAAACTTTTAGTATGTAATTATGTATTAAATTTCCTGCCTGAATTATCCACCAACCTTCAAGAAAAATATTATTAGAATGAAAATATTAAATATTGCTTCTGGTTTCAATGTCTTGGGAAGGAGTACTGCTTCTTCGCTCCCGGGGTCCAATGGCCCCCGCGATATGCCTTCTGTTGGGATTACCAAGAAAGAAATGGAACGTTAGTTCAATAAATTAAGATCTCGTAAGTTCCTATAGGATTTCTTCTATTAAATTGTGTCATAATCTGGAAGTTGTTCTCCTAGATTGTTTCAGGATCATGCTGCCATATAATATATATTTTTGTCCTAAAGAAGTATTCTGCTGCATTTGGAACAATTGTAAGGAAAACCAATAATATTATCTTAGAAATTAAAAGGAAAAAAATAGCACATAACGAGAATTAAATCAAAAAAATATTTACTTAATCTCTTAGCTCATTTGATTCCATTGACTCTTCCTCGTTACAACGCTTCCGTACTTTGCAATTACGATAATCGTGACCCAATTTTTTGCAAACTCTACAAATTATAGGCTTAGGGATATTCTGGCTTTCTTTTTTCTAGCTTGATTTCCCTTGAGAAGGCCTTCCTTTTGTTTCTACCGGGTGTGGCTCTTTAAAAACTTTATGCACTCAACGAACTGCATCAGCTACCATTTTTTCTTCTTCGCCAATATCCATCATTATTTTTTGTAACTCAATCACCACAGCTGACATCAACTATGTTCCCTTCCCTTGAATTTTGCTTAATTTTTTACAATAATACGTAAACAGGTTAACTTGTTCATTAATACCACCATACCTTGTGCTTTCAATACTTTGTGGGTGGATGGATCTCCTTTCTACGCCAGGTCTAGAGAGATAACTGTCTTTGCAATCCTTCAATCAACGAGTTTTTATTAAGTTTTTTGGAATCTCTGACAAATGCAAAGTCTTCATTGCTGAAAAATAAACCTACAAGGAATCCCCTTGATCTCCATCCATAAGCAGTCACGTGTTATTTTGTTCTCGTTACAACAAAATGTAACCTTGCGGTTTGGATAGTCCTTCAACAAATACTTTTCTGATAGTGCAAACATCTGCATATCCTATCTTATCATGCTGGACAACAGTATATTTATCAGAACGTGTAATTTTATTCCTTACCTCTATAAAAAAAATTTTAGTGTAAATTGATGCAAATTTATCTTCTATTATGGCCATGCTAGTTTGTTTCATAGTGGGTGTTGAGAGTTTATCAATGACATGCTTACTCATCTCGCCGTAACGTAATGCAGCCAAATCGTGGTCACAATGTTTAAGGGATCTCCACAGTGGCAGCTTCTCATTCAAAAATCTTTTCAGAAATATGTTCATTGATTCACATCTATTTGTTGCAGTAGAACCACCAAAATAATTTCCACGAAGGAATATGTCCGTCCATTGATGCCGCGTACTGTACAATACCTTTTTCCACTCATTGTTCTCTACATTATAATTTTGTAGCATCTTTTGCCAATGATTTTCGAAATCATTCTCTGAAAAGTACCTATTTTAAAAAAATGGACAACAATAAAAGTTTTAAAATTGATAATTAAAAAATATTGTAACAACAACATACTTCAAATTAAAGTACCAAGTGTGAGATGTACCTTTTAATCAGATTTTCCAATTCTCCTAAAAAATATTCTCCGTGTACAAGTTTTATTGAATTGTTTAGGATATGCCATGAGCACGTTCGATGAACTACGCCGGGCATTAAGCCCTCAATTGCTTTATTCATGGATCTGCAATCATCTGTGATAATTGTCTCTGGTAATTTGCCTCCCATACGCTCTTGGAATTTTTGTAAAACCCAAGAATATGTATCTGCAGACTCATTTTGGATTAATGTAAACCCAAACATACGTCATTGCATGATTGTTTGAACCCACCAGAACCATCAATGACATTTGACATCTGTTTGTTTTATATGTAGAATCAAATGCTAGTGAATCTCTAAATAATTCATAATCGAATTGACTTGCACCGTCGGCCCAAAAGAGATGGGTCAATCTGGAATCTTTATTTAACTTGTACGCGTAGAAGAAATCAGGGTCAATGTCCTCCTTAGCTTGAAGAATTGTAAGTGTTATCGTAGCATCAAGATCATCTAGTCCTCTAGAATCATTAGCTAAATCAATGTATAAAAAAATCGTCCATCCAACATTATCCCAGCCACCATTCTTGTTGACCAATAAGTTCCATACTTCTGAAGTCTGTAATGCCAGCTTATTTCATCAGCTTTGCTTGTTCCAATTCTTCGGCTGATATTTTTCGATGGGATCTCAAAAAAACTTTTTCAAAATCATTCACTAGATTATGGTTGTGATATACTCGAAATAATTTGACAACCCACATATTTGTAGAACTTTTGTACCAAATATGAAACAATGCTCGACAACCACTCATGCTATCACTTCTTGGCTCACGAACCCTGTTAGGAGCTTCAATATGTTTCTTCTGTTTGAATCCCGCATTCGAACAACACCAACTACAGGCTTTGACCATCCCAGATTTGACTTTCTTTTCTTCGTTCTTTCTAACACTAAAACAATTTATTCTTGAATATATCCAGTAAAATAAGTCTGCTTCTTCAATAGAGTTGAACTCTAAGCCAACCATATCTTGTCATGCCCTAGTCCCAAAATGTATGGGACCAGACACGTGGCAATGGTCAGCTGGTATGACTTCGTAGGGCTTTCCAATTTAATTGAACCGATAATGTAAACTTACGCTATTCAAAGTTAAGTGATCAAGCTAAATATCTATTTCTAATATCCAACAACTAAATTAAATCTTAATCTATCATGAATAAATCTCAAGAAGGAACGATACACATCATTAGTCTGCATCCAAATAATACATCCGTTCGAATAGGCCAAAAGAACAATATAGGCCTATAAATACTTGGCTATAAAAGCAGAATCAAAATAGAAAGTAGTACATGACTGTAATAGCAGAAAGATGTAAAGATACCTGCAACGATGTCCAACACTCCACTAGATCAAGCATCATGCAACATGGTTAAATAACTTGGAAGGATACCAGGTTCTTAGAGGGACGTAACAAGATACAAATAGTATATGCCATAATATAAATACTGAGTAAAGTAAATCAGGGTGAACTATCCTCCTAAGTGAATGCAATTTGAGGATAACTTAGTGCATATGGGTAGGTGTAGGCTAGACACATGCTGACATAATTCACCAATCGACGTGACTGGCTCGTATATGCCACATATGCCCCCATAACAAGGACCCTCGTGTTTGGAATGACGGACATAACTCTTCGAAGAATGCAGCGCCTGAATATAGTAACGTCTGTATCGCTCCGAAGAACGCATAATCTACATAAATAATAACGTCTGTATCGCTCTGAAGAACGCGAAATCTGCATAAATAATAACGTCCGTATCGCTCCGAAGAACGCAGAATATGCATAAATAAAGAGGTGGGTGTCCCATACGCCTACTAGTTGTCTTTCCCGCCCAATGCCAATGTACAAGTCTCAAGTACGACGTGGACATCTCGTAACTATAATGTAAGTCACCTAAAGCAATACAACTATGCTAAGTACCATCACACGAGCTACTCGCACTGATGGCCAGTCGAGTGCGTAAACCCGTATCCTATCATGAACTCACTCCATGACGAGAAATGATACGTGTCAAGGCCTCAGAGTTATAATGATAACTCCGTCACTTAGGGTACGTCCACTAGACGCTAGGTCAAATACAAGTCCTAACGTCGACACCTTCGTCGACTGCACCCGAGTCATTCTCGGACGCCACAGTTATATAATATTTAGAGCACAATATATAATATTAACTAAATTTAAATAGTACAACAAGGTAAGGTATACTTGCCAGGAAGCCAAGCGAAAATTCGAACACGAACTCGCGGGGAGTAGCAGCGCAAGATGGAAACTAGAGCATATATCCCCGGATGCTGTCACAAATATCACCAACAGTCCCAGAATGAGTGAGATACTCAGAAAAGTATATTCAGATGTCCAATTTGGACACAGGGGCAAAAATATAGTTTCTGTTCAATACGGGATCCACAAGTGGACTCCGACATTGCATCAAAAAATGTGTCATGAGCAAAGGTCCCTAAAAATAGCATATTATAGGTCAAACAAAATCTAAACGATGATACGAACTCAACGGTATATCCAGATTTGGATTCCGGTGAGTCGATCACAAAAACGTCCGTTGGAATGGATTGTGGGGTCCGCAAAACAGCGATACGGTCACTATCTCAGAATCAGGCGAAACTTGGGTCACAGGACAAGTCAAACATCGAGAGTCCAATGGTGCCAGTTTCATCACGTTATGCTAAGCGTGCACAAGGTAATTGGATAATTTGCAAAACACTGATACGGGGGACTTTCGACGGATACAGGTTGATTCCAGCGCACCCACACGTCCAAATCGAGTTCCGCGAAATACCACACATCAGGAAATACTGCATGCACCTTTCTGTGAGATCGGTATGCGACATAGTTTCCTGGATTGACGGGACCAACTCTGTATCAGGAAATTTTAATGTTTTAAGAACTATTTTTCTCATGAATTGGCACTCAAATTACTCACAATAGAAATCAAATTAAATTATTCCATTTGAAGACATTGAAAGAGGGTTAGGTTAAAAGTATACCAAAGGTGTTGGTTCAGGATTCGATGAAGCGAGGAGGGAGATATCACAACATGAAAATGGGGTGTTGGTGCTCGGTTCTGGACTGTGGGGTGCTCGGGTCTGCTGTTAGAGATGTGATTATGGTGTTGGCGGCTGTGGCCATGTTGGTTGGAGGTAGTGAGGGTGGTGGCTGTCATGGAGTGTTAGAGGTGGTCGTGGAGTGCTGGTGGCGGTCGAGACAATTGGTGAGGAAGAAGAGGAAGGGAAGTGAAGGGATGATGGTGTTGGTGGCTGTGGTCGTGTTGGTTGGCGGTGGTGAGGTTGGTAGCTGTCGTGGAGTGGTAGAGATGGTCATAGAGTGGTGGTGGCGGTCAGGACAGTTGGTAAGGGAGAAGAGGAAGGGAAGTAAAAGGGAAGGTGGTGGTCGGAGTTGGGGGTGGTGAAGATGGTGATGGTGATAAATGGTGGTGATGGTGGTTAATGGTGGTTGCATGTTGAGGAAGAGAGGGAGAGGGTGTTGTTTTAAATGAGGAGAGGAGGAAAGAGTGTTGCCTAGGGATTAGGGCCGGCTAGGTTCCCAATGAGAGGGGGGGTTTCATGATGGAATGGGTGAAGGTGATGTATTAGAATTTGAATGGAGGGTGGAGATTTATTGTAGGTTGCATAGTTTCATGCAAAGAGGAGGAAGATGCACATGTGACCGATCAAGCATGCCAAAGTGGGTTTCTTTCATTTGTTCCAACCAATAGGAAGTGGACACATGGCTAGCTATTTGCACAAAAGTCCCCAAAAGTTTAGGACTTGCACAAAGAGGAAAAAGTGGATTAGATGTGGAAAAATGCCATATTTGGTGTGTTGTAGTAGGAAAAATTGGTGTATGATATTTTGTATGAACCATGAGGGTGTGAGTGGGGGTTTGGGTTGGTGTTGGGTCTAGTTTTGGGTTAGGTTGAGTCATTGCACCAATTTATTCAAAATTAGTGTCAATGGTGTTCTTTAATTAATTGGAAGTGCATAGAATTTAAATTGGGTGAGACACAAGTATCATGGACGTAGTAGACTCGGAATAGATTATTGTCATAAATTTTATTGTGAGAAAATGGTCGAGATTGTGTCTCAAATTTTGATTGGAATGGGCAAGGATGCAAAGTTGGATTTAAAATTAAAAAATGTGCACGAATATTGTAAAATTAAAATGAAGCACAAAAGAGTGCATTTATGAGTGACACAAATATCAGGATTGAAAATTGGCTTGACTATGTCAAGGATGTAAAATTTGTTGGAAAGAAAATGCTAGTGCATTGCTCTAAATAATTAAGAAATGCCAAGATACAATGAGGGAATAAAATAAATAGATGAATTTATAACTCTAGTTAATTAATCCAAAATAATTCTAAATTGATCCCTAATCTCTCACTAAGCTAAGTATACACAAAAATTGGGTGAGGGGGTTTACAATCTATCCACCTTAGAAAATTTTGTCCTCGAAATTCAAAATTAATCTCCCCAACAATGAACTCAACACATCTCTAAATCTTTAAACACAACTTGGTACTTATTCCTAGCCACTCTCTAAATCTTAAACTGTCATATACACATAGTTTAATTGTCTAAGTCATTTGGTCCTCTAAATATTTTTTTCTTACCATCATGTATTGTCTCATTATTGTTATCATGCTAATTATTATCTAAAAAAAATTACCACCTATAGCTTAGGTTACTCAAGGATGTCGTGACACAATCTAAGTTTGAAACTTCCAATATCTATACAGAAATTAACGTTATTCTTTCACTCTCAAAGGACTGCAGAGGTTAGGCACTAAAATTCTATAAGCACAAAATCCACAAGGCCACTTATGTAGTATCTAAATTTTTTTTCTACAACTAAGACGGTTAATATCTCAACATTCTTTCCTAGGTATAACGTCATCATCCTATAGTATCCACAATAGAATTATGCAACCTAACTTCTTATAATCAGTCTTAGCAGCAACACGTCTAATCTAGTCAGTCAGTCATACCTAGTCTAGAAGCTCAACTCAATTCAATTTCTAGGAAAAATATATGTAATAAAATATAACATAAGTCTCTACTCAATACATAGCAATAAGAATATATAGAAATTATGTAATAAATATCTATTCAATCATTCTAAATACTCTAGAATAAAATATAACAAATACACTAACAAGAATATGATTCCTAAACAAACAGTAAAAATTATCAGGCAGATCAAAGAGCAACTTTGGGTTACACATATCGACATCCCCATTTGGCAGATAAACATCATAGACCTTTAGAGTTTCATGTCGGCGACCACGTGTTCTTACGGATTTTGGCTACCCATGGGGTCATTAGATTCGGGGTTTGCAGGAAGCTTAGTCCGTGATACGTTGGGCCGTTTGACATTCTCGATCGGGTAGGCGATGTGGCTTATCGTCTTGCCCTTCCACCTTCGCTACGTGAAGTGCACGATGTATTTCATGTGTCTCAGTTGCGTAGGTATGTTCTGGATCTGAGTAATATCTCGACCACTCTGAATTAGTCGTTAGTACCGACTTATCTTACGAGAAGAAACACATATCCATTCAGGATCGAAGAGAGAAGATACTCAAGAACCGAACTATTTTACTTGTCCGAGTTGCCTGGGGACATCACACTCTTGGAGAATCAACGTGGAAGTGCAGGGACGATATTTGGTATTGGTACACGCACATGTTTGATTCATAAGGTATATTCTACTTCATGCCTTCGTATCTAGATTCGGTGATCGCTTAAGTGTTGTGATGTTATTGCTTGCATGTGTAGTTTTACTAGTAGATATATATAGTACTTGTCCTGACTTCTTTAGCTTATTTGGATTCAAATTCCGAGGACGAATTTTTTCTAAGGTGTATAGAGATGTCACTCCCCGTTCCCAAATATACGTATTTTGAGCATATTATTTTCTTGCTTGCATATTTAGTATATTGCATGAGACTACACCCATTCTTGGTTTGTCTTGGTTCATAATTTATTTGTTGGGTTGGTTTAATCATGATTTCACCATGGTCTAAATCTCAAATCCTCCATGTATATAAATCAAACCTCTAATTCTTTCTCTTCAGTACTTCATTTTATTTCTCTCTCTTTAGTTCTCTCCCTCCAAGTCTGAGGCAAGTACATCTTGCATGAAAAATAGGTAAACCCTCCATATTATTGGTTTATTATGTTTGTTATATATTTCTAAACGCTTTTAATACTTGGAGTTTTTGATTTTAATGGGTGGATTTGAGTAGATCTACATTTGAAGTTTAGATTTTTTATAGGTTCCATATATTTTTTGGGTTTTTGATCTATTAAAATATAGTATCTTAGAAAATCGATTTCCTAAATGATGGAGAACTTTATTTCGAGCATCTTGGCTTTTGCTTCACTTGATTCGGAGTTAAAATAAAATTTTTATGAAAAAAATAATTTTTAGTTTTTTTAGAGTTTTTGCCATGGCTGAACTTGTTGTTTGGAAGAGACGAAGTTTTCATGCGCCCGGAGGGATATGCGGCCGAGAGTGCTATGCGGTCTGGAGTGCCATGCAGCCTGAGCACTTTGTCGTATACTGACCAGCATGCATCCATCTTTGTTGGAAGCATGATTGGTTGCTACATAAGTGTTCTGGAACTCCTTGTGTTTCTACTTGCTGAACGAATGAGAAATTCGCTAAGTCCAAAAAATATCATATGCGGTCGAGTGACCTATGCGGTAAGCAGAGTATGCGGCCACCTTCCTTGGACGCATGACTCTGAATCGTTGGCACATATTTCTATAATTTTGTTATTTCTCTCTGACACACTTTATTGAATGTTACATCAGTCACATTAATCACTTTATGTCACTTCACTGACACTTTATTTATTGCTCGTCACATCAACACTTGTTCCGAGGAGTAGACTTTAACCCTGACATATGCGGTAAGGACTTCCTATGCGGCCTAGAGACCCATGCGGCCTTGGTATTTTAATTGAATATTTTTCTTATTCGTTTATGATTGATTTGGATTAATGCTTGTGTTATGATTCTAAGGAAGAATGGATTTAGTAACCAGACCTCGTACTAGACATGGCCATGTGCTAAGATTGGCTATGAATATGGCATGAGTTGAATTGAGATTTCAATATGAACCAGACTAAGTGATAAGTGACTAACCAGCTATGTGCATGACTTAAGCTTCGTGTTACAATGTGATCTTGATTCATGTGACCGAATATATAATTGGTAATTGGACTCGAATACTGTATTCGTGCAGATACAAATTATTGTCTGGAAGTGTATATGATCGGATGTGCACTGAGGTGCGACATACCGTATTACGTGTTAAGTGATTTATATTTGGGTTGTGCATTAAAAATGCCTCCAAATTCCTGAATGTATGTATATATATATATATATATATATATATATATATATATATATATATATATATATATATTCTCCAGCACGGGCATGATATGCGAGTCAAGTATCAAAGCATGGCTAGGATATTGATTGATTGAATGTTGCATACACGCTCGGGTGAATCCAGACCGAACTTCCATGGATTCATATCTAGCGTGCCCGTACTTTGTATGACTCTTAAGAAAAACTCTCATATGACCATGCCTTGAGATTTCGAACACAATATATGGCTAATTAATTAACTAAAAATGGTAGTAACATGTGGAAAAAGTGGTATCCCGAGATCATGCCAACGAACCTTCCTACAAAAATTTATTCTAGTGCGCTAGGGGCTGGCCACCACAGATACTGTATATCATCCACCTTAGTGGAGTGCAGTATCTGACCTATTATAAATAACGTCGAGCCATTGACTCCCTATAGGAGCACTGGAACTGCTAATACCGTGATTTAGCACAGTGGCCCTATGGAAAACTGGTGCATCAGTGAAGTGCCTGTATATTCCTTTATTTTGGCTCGGTTAGCCCATGTTCGGCAATAGCGTAATCTGAGGATACCTAATATGCATTATTTCTGAGATAATCTCAGAATCCACAAATAGCAAGCCGTACAAGTAATTGGCAGATATAAAAAAATTGGACTTGGTTGTGATTGTTTTATTCTGTTAGTAGTCTAGGGTCATAGACTATCATAGTGTGACGGTTCAACCCTTATCCTTATTTGGTTGTAGGGTTGGGTCTTTGTGCTAGGATATGTCGTGGACCTAAACTACAACACAGAACCATTGTATACATATATCTATTGTTTGGGTTTGTTTCTCCATTTCGTGCTCATTTGTGGTACTTGCTATTTGGGGTCTAACCCCACTGGTTTTGCATGGCCAGATTTTGATCCAACACCTGAGGATCCAACCTACTTTCCCCTGACTCAGGATGCGTACCAGAAACATGGTCGTAGAGGATAACGAGTGAGTTTTTTCTTTCCTGCTCGTCATTGTACATTTTCTTCTTTTGGGTGTTTAGCCACCGACACCTGTTAGCCGGTACGTCTGGATATTAGCCTCTTTACATGATTGTATTAAATCAGACTATATCTGATCATTATTATGTACTTTTGCTACTATGTCAGCTTCTTATTTTGTACAACTGGTCTCCGAAATATTTTGAGAAAGCATTTTGGACGCCTTATTGCTTTACCATATATGCTCTATGCTTACTGTTTCTTGTTTGATTGATTGAGGCATAGATGTTCGTATGACCCTAAGTTGTCACGCCATAATCTCCAGCAGGATCGATATCACTATCACATTTCTAGAATAGGAATATTTTTGTTATTTTACATTATTTATATATTGTGCATATTATTTATTTATATATAGTAATTATTAGTATTGGTTATTAGATTGGACTACTTAATTAGACAAGACCCTAGTGGACCTAACCAACTTGACATGATAACTTAACCCATTTGTTAGACTAGTCTATTGACCCTAAATTTGTCACCCTCACTTTTCCAACTAAGGGTAGTTTAGTATTTTGGCATGGATAAATAATTTTAGGAATAAATATTAATATTGGTGTGTTATAGAAATTATTTGATAATTATATTAATTATTTAATTATTAGTAAGTTATAGATTAATTATGACTTGTATTAATTATTTTTGATAGGAGGCTAGCCTATTAGTTAGACTTAACCTAGGTGAGCCCAATTAGAGTTGTCATAAAAATTTATAAAGCCCAACAAGGACCAAGCTCATTAGACACATCTCCATTAATTAATTAGGAAGGATTAGCCTAATTACAATTAGTTAGAGACTTTCCAAAACACCCACCCTTAATTATTTCTCAAAATTCACCATGGGAGGGCATGTTGGAAATTTACATGTTACTTGGGGAAGGAGAAAGGGGTCGGCCATGTTATAAGCATTTTCTCTCTGTCTTCACTTTATTTATTCATCCATTTTTGAGATCCCTAATTCCCTCACCTCTCCATCAATTCACTTGTAATTTTTTTCTATTCTCATTCCTCAAGGAGCTTTGGAGCTTGGAGGAGCAAGGAGCACAAGGAAGAGGAGCCATAGCGGAGAGATCGTGTCCACTCGCATTTTTATTGAGAATCCATCTCCCAATTGGTAAATTCTGAATTCCTTCTCATTGTAGTTTTTAAATCATGCTTTCGACCTTTAGGAATGACCCCATGGCATAGGACTACCTATAGGAACAAGTTCTTGGATAATTGGTTATGTATTATGAATTCTATGTATTGATTTGTGTATATTTTGGGGGAATTATGAGGTGGACACACCAAGTGTGTGTCATGACACCAAATTAGTCACAATAGACTTAGATCGGGATTGGAATACGAGTTACGTATTTATATTTGGGCACGAGTAGGCCGTATCGTGATACGGTACGATACCATACGATAGGGGGCTTATTTTGTGTGTTTTGTACTATTGTGTCTCAATTCTCTTAGTAGCAATTTACATTAGGAGTGATTGATAATTGAGGAGTATTGGGGAGTTTGACTCCTCAATTGATTAATATCATGAGTATTTGATTTGTTGAGTACCAAATGTTTGATTAAATGCATAATTAGTTACCTTAGTATTTACTTTCAGTTTCGTATATATTTATATATATATATATATATATATATATATATATATATATATATATATATATATATATATATATATATATATATATATATATATATATATATATATATATATATGCTTTAGGGGTGTGGGTGTGTGTGTGTGTGTGTGTGTGTGTGTAGAGGGAGTGCTTTGCACTGTACAGTCGGGCTAGAAGGGGGAGGCCTCTTGGTCTATGTTGGAGAGATAAGGTTCAGTCAAGTGTAAGGCAGTAAGGGATTGATCAGTTGGGTGAATCAATATCACAGTAAGAAGCAACATCACACATGAAGTCAGGCCTGTGAGTATCCTGTCATGTGTGCATCAGTGTACATGAAGTTGGGTATGTGAGGAGAGGTCTTCACAACAATGATGTGTGCTGTGCAAGGTCTGTCGGGTCTGTTTGCAGGTAAACAGTAGTGGGTAGTAGGAAGGAGTGAGTTCAAGTATGCATGAGTATTAAGTGTGGTGGCAGTGGTATTGAATTAATAAGAGTGATGGGAGAAAGAGTCTATAGGCTAAGTTGTTGTGAACTCATATGTTCAGTTATCAGAAATAGGAAGGGGGAAAAAGATGTGTTATTGTGTGCAATTGAGCACAACAGCAAGATTGAGCAGATAAGTGAAGAAGTTACCTGAACCTGGAAGTGGTGTTGGTATACCTGTATTACCTGGAGGGAATACCTTCACCAGCAACTATTGAGTAGAAGCAAGTGCACTGATGTGCACTTGCATCAGTGAACTATGTAGTGTTAAGACTGGGTTCTGCTGTAAGCATGAAGGTGTATGCCAATTGAACAACCAGTAACAGCAGATGGAGGACTCGAGCAGGTAAGAAATTGATGTGTGTTGGTGAAGCTGTGATGTGTACTGATGCATGGAGGTAATTGTAAATTGAATAGCAAGTTATAAGATAAATTGTATGTGTATCAGTTGTTGAACCTGGTGCATTGAGCATCCAATTGTGTGTGTGGCTCGAGCTTGGTGAGTGAAGGTGTATCAATGTGTATGCCTAACTGTTATGTACATGGGAAATATGGAAGTGATGCTCGGGCAACTTTGGGGATATGAGTGAGTAAATGTAACACACATACGTGTTGTGTGTGATAAGAGTAGCTTAGACAAGTGACAGTATATGTGTACTATGTTTGGGGGAAAAATGGTTCCAGGTAAGCGTTCAATTGAGAGTGAGGTCTGGTACATGCTAAATAAGGGAAGTTAAGTACTTGTGCTCAAGAATGGATGTTAGATGCAGGTGAGAGTATTTAGATTGGAGTATCATTTGGTTAGTATAGGTCAATTCTCAGTTTAGAAGCTAGTGTCAGTTAGTTTAGTTAGTAAGTGTTAATTAGTTATGTATCAGTTAGTTAGTTAGTTAGTTATTTAATTATATACTAGTTGGTATATATATACATAGAGTATTTCATGATATAGTTATTAGTGTTATTAACTATTATAGCTAGTATTGACTTATAGTAGCTAGTTAATAGCTCGTATGAGTCTTAAACCTATAAATGACCTAAAAATCATATTAGTGCATTCTTAACGCATTTATCATCCAGTATACTATTTTGACATAATATTTTCTAAATAGGATTGTGTGACACCATCTCGGGCATCGAGATACACTCATTGCTCAGGACCAGAGGCGAGTACATCTTTCTGTTAGTTTTTATTTTATGATAGTGTATATATCGCATGTTCTAGAACTGTATACTTGATTTCGACACAGTGGTTACACGGACTGGTACAATATGGATCATGTCAGGAGATGTTATCTCTTACCGTGTTCAGCGGGTACTCCTTCATATATATTTTATCGTATGTACAGGGTATTGATTATCGTGTACTTTGTATTCACACATTGCTCGTGTTCAGTGTGCCCATATTCGTGTTCGTAACATGTCGTGATTGGATCCATGAGTATTGGTTGGGGACGAGGGAGTAGGAGTTGGTTATGTGTCAAACCTAAGTGTATTCGTGTACATGTCGATTACATATCACACGTGTAATCGAGTTACCATATTGTATTCGTGTTCAACCCAAACCGACCACATAATAAACTTTTACTTTATGAACATTAGATAGTTTTATCTGTTTCCTTTACTTGCAGTTATTCATATTTTCTGTTCTTTATTCCAGTATATTACTTGTTCACTCTAGTTCACTCCATTTCTTATGGCTAGTTATCATGTATTCTTTCTATTATCTGTTATATATGCTCGATTATGTATTTGGAACTGCTTTCAGAGGTATATACTTCGCTACAATTCTGACTGGATATATTTTTCAGATGATTGGTTTGTAGACCAGTATCCCACCTACTATGGGCCACAGGACGGTGTACCATTAGAGGATACTCCTTTAGAACAGGAGGACCTCGTACTAGATGTTGTAGAGGCTTAGACTTATTGTTTAGACTTGTATTAGACTTTTTTGGAGACTTTTTGGCATGTATATATTATTGAGGACTTGTGATTATATTGTGATTCTTATTTTCTCTTTTATTTCATATCGTACTTTCATCCTCCTTTAGTTTTATTTTATGATTGAGTATAGTTTACCATTATCATTTACTATATTGCTCCTCCGTTTGGAGTTGAGATGACATTGATATATATATAGTGTGGTTGTCCTAGACAATGTTCTACCGCTGATACTGCGGCGTAGGCTGGACGTTGCTCACTACTCGTGCCCTTATTCCCGGTGCGGGTCGTGACAAAATTAGCTAACCATTCTCATAAATTAAGGATTTGAATTAACCTTCATTAAGAGGAAAAACTTTCTCACTAATTAATTCTTCATGACAACCCAATAGGGACATAGGTGTCATTTTACATTGCTTGGACAATGAGGAAGAGGGGGTCGGCCCTAATTAAGGAAGGGGGTTCTCTCTCTCCTCTCATTTCTCATCCAATATTTTCTAATTAGTGTTCTTCCCCAATAGTTCATCCCTCCACCAAATTTATGCCAAAATTTTCTCAAATTCACTCATCTTCACCATCTAAGGAGACTAGAAGCTAGTAGTTGTAAGGAGCTTTGGAGAAGAAGGAGTTGGGCTAGGTGTTTGTGTCCAAATCGTGTCCTATTGAGTTTTCATTGAAAATCCATCTTCCAATAGGTAAATTCTGAAATCGCTCTCTCTAATTAGTTCTATTTAGTGTTTTAGAGCATTTAGAATGTACACATGCATTAGGGCTACCCATAGGGAGGAATTTGAACTCCTATTGACCCTATTTGTGATTTCTACATTGAGTTTGGTGTCCATTTTGAAAAAAATCTGAGAATGGGATACCAAGTGTTTGCATTAGGTTTGGTAGACCTAATTATACTAGAACCAACTCCAGTTTTCTTTCTTTTTCTTTTTTATATTTCACTGTCGGACGAGATGTACCAATCGAGTAGGATTCGACACTGAGTGCACGATAAAATGGATCATGAGTTCTTGTATTATTCATTTTTGGGTTACGGTTCCTTCACATAATCTAGTTACAGGATTAGTGGTACAGTTATCTAGTTTAATCCCTTAGGCCTCGTTTGGTACGCGGAAAGGAAATGAAATCAATTCCTTACTCTTTCTTTTTCTTTGAGAAAATACAATTTTTATTGATTTTCATTTCCGGTGTTTGGAAATGTCAAAGAAATTGAAAAAAAAAATGAATACTTAAAGGTGCAAAAGTGATTCCTTGGTTGGATTCCTAATTTTCTTTTCATTATAAATCAATTTTCTTTCCTCCTCAATTTTTTTGGCTTCCAAACATAGGAAAGTAATCACTTTCCTTTCACAACTCCATGATTCCGCGAACCAAACAAGACCTCATGTTCCAAACCAGAATCAAATCCACTTTTCTTTTTCTTTTTTAATATTTCACCGTCGGACGATACGTACTAATCGATCGTAATATTCAACCTTGAGCGCACAATAAAACAAATCAGGAGTCGCCGTGCTATTCGTTTTTGGGTTACGGTTCCTTCGCATAACCTCCATTACTGAATTAGTGGCACGGGGTTCAATCCCATAACCAACTTCACTATCTTTTTTCCTTTTTCAACATTTTCACCGTCGGACAATGCAAAATACTAATCGATCGTAGGATTCGCTACCGAGTGCACGGTGAAACGAATCAGGATGCAGTCGTATCTCGGGGGGAGTAGATCTTCGTCGAACCCCGGTGCACCCCAATCTGTGGGGACGAAATCTATCCTAAGGACATCATGTGCCTCCGAATCCTGTTTCACTGTTCTTGATTACTCTGCAACAGAACATCCAAAATAGTATTCTATACGAGCGCTCCGAGCCAAGGCAGTAAACTCCTCTGAGTAACGGGCGAGCCAGCCTTACTCCGTACCGGACACGGGACACCCTCGCTGTATTTTCTTGGGAGCATTACAACCTTAAATCTGCTGCGCTCTCTGAGTCATTTGTCCCTCCCTCCATTATTCTCCTCTCCTCTCCTCCCCTCCCCAACCTGTTTGCATTTTCCGGGTGCTTGCTATGTGCCCTCAGTCACAGCAAGAGGCCAATTATCCTTTTCGAGAGCTAGCTGGCTGCAGCCTTCGACATGGCGGGTGGTGGTGGGGGGGGGGGGGGGGGGGGGGGGGGGGGGCGGGGGAGTTTTGGAGTCGACCGTTTGTTCGATCCCGTGATCCGACGAGGAGTCGTAATCGAGGGGCCCGACCGTGTTGTTCGTTAGCCCTTACGGTTTGTACACGGACTCGAACCGAGGCGCAGACTGTAGGAGAAGAAACGTACGTATAGTACTGGACAAATTCTCTACAAATTAATCCATCCGAACATCTTGCGAAGAGCTTCGATATCTGTTGCATGTCAGTACCGTACAGTAGCCATGATCAAGCTCGCTCCAACTCTCTGCTGGTATCGCAAGATACCAAGTAGTTCTGACCTTTTTTCCTGGCAAGAATACTTGGATTTTGCTCCAATTCTTGGATTTACAGTAGATAACTAGAAGCAGTCCAACTGCATACATGCATAGTAAGCCGAGAGATCAGGAGAAAGAAGAAAAAAAATTTGAAGAAGAGGAGTTTGTTGTAAAAGTTAAGTGTTATCGATCTCTGAAGAAGTCGTGTACAAAATATTGTTCTAAGAAATTATTCGAGATCAATGTATAGATTTGTTCTCGAATCATCCTAGAAAAATGTTGGATTTTGACGATAATATTGTTCTAATATACTAGCCGTTAGAATCCATAACATAAACTGTCAATTAATACCCAACATTCTGAAAATTGGATATAAACTGTCAATTAATATTAGAATCCAAAGTTTTGAAAAAAAGATGTTCAATTCGAATCCGAAGAAGAAATCAGATCAGCATTTTGACGTCCGCAGAAGTGGACGTACATCCATTATGCGAGCCGAGCCGAGCCGAGCTGAGTCAAGCCGGAGGACGATGGCTGCGCACGTGTGGCAATAGAGCTATCTACAAAAACTCACAAGAGAACAATGGGAGTGGAGTAGTGTAATTGTTGGTTTTGCTTTTGCTTTTGCTTTTGCTTTCAAAAGCTCAAGTTTCCTCTTTCTTTCTTTAGTCCCACATCGGATGAGCCAAAGCTTTCTTGTGTACATATATTAGTTTCTCTTCTTTGCTCTCTTAAGTTGTTGTGTGGGAAACTCCTTGGGCCACACGCGCGTGCCGCCGCCGCCCAGTCCGGTTAGGCGCGCGTAACGGGTGCGGGTACGCGCCGAATGCCGATTTGATTTCCTCTTCGGGCTGGGATCCTAAAATTCTTTTTGCTCCTTTTCTTTTTCATTTAATTTTCTGAACGTTAGAAATTAATTTCTTCCGTTACAAATTGTTTTGAACCGTTATTCTGTCCAGGTTCATTTTTTATTTCTCCTGTGTAACGGCTGAATTAATAGGAAAATTAATTCAGACCGTTACATATTAGTATTATATATTTGTCAGATTTTCTTTGTAAAATATCAGAAATTTTTCTCTCCAAAAAATTGCTGCCAACAGATTTGTACTCCGTTCTTCGTCGTCATCTCCAAGCTCTGGGCATAGCTAAGTCCTGGTCATTCTCTCCAAGTCGTGTGCGGCGACGAGATACCGATAGTGCGGGGGTTTTACCACTAGGAGTTTCGGGAACGTCTGCACACAGATCCCGAATCAACTCTTAAGGCAGTGCTTCGTGCACGACTTTTCCAGAGGCAGGTAACATCAATCTAATTTTATTTTTATACTCAGAAAATTTCCAATAAGAAAACAACAATAATTCTAACAATTCACTCTAAAAATTTTTGTCGAAACCAACGTGGGACTAAAGGTTTGAGAGGAAGTTGGTCTTTTTTTTTTAAGCAACAGCAGTATACAACAGGGTTTTTCGGAGTGTTATTCTGTCCCTCTACGACTTAACAAAATACAACACAGTTGAGAGAGAGAGAGAGAGAGAGAGAGAGCATGGTATGTCACCTAGGACCTCAGCATGACGACGGATGTTTCGTGGAATCATCGTTGTCTACAAATGTTTTCGCTATGTTTCTGTTACTGTTACAATCATCCGGTAGCAATCATGAGGATAGTAGACTGTTACTCTCTGTTCCTCTGAAAAGCTTTCAAATATCCCATTGTGGGTTTAAGTACAAATCTTGTGAAGGCAATGGATACTTGTTCTTCTTTACGGCTCCACTTTTCGTTACTAATGTTTGGTAATTCCTGTTAACAGGATTTTATTTTATTTTTTCGACATAACGTACGGAATTCGACGTAACGTACAATTAATAGCATTATTGACTACAACTGTTTGCGCAGATTAAGATAGGACACAAGTCGGCATCAAAGTTCAACATATATATTGTAAGAACTCTAATTCTGAAAATCGTATTATATATTATTATTAATTATGTAATTTATTATTATTAGTAATTATGATCTAAATAGAGAAAATAGAATTTTCTATTGGATCAACCCAAAACCCACAAACCATTAAACCACCCTTCCCGCGTAAAGTAAAGAGTTAATCAGTAGCAGCTCACCCCGCGTAAAACAGTCAACAGCAAAATCGCTCACCACACCGCGTATATTTCTCCGCACGTAAACCGTAGCAACAGCAGTATCAAACTACCGCTTATTTTACCCCACGCGTAAACTCTTCCTTTCTCCGCCCATAAAACTCCTCAGCAGCAGCAGTTCACCCCTGCGTAAAAACCTCCGCCGCTTAAATTCCTTATCCGCGCGTAAAATATCAACAACAGTAGCAAACCGACTTCCCTTTTTCTTTCCAAACGTGTAAGCTTCTCATTCCACCGCTCTTATCACTAATATTACTAAAAATCCCTCAACCGAAACCTAAACCAATGAGAAGAAAGAAACAGCAGCAATAGTTTCTTAAACACTAAGTTTCTCGACCGTCTCTTATTCTCTATATATATCCATTCAATACACCACAAACCAAAACCCCCACTTTTCAAACCTAACACTATTGTGAAAGCTTGTGCTACGAAAACTTTGCTCGGCAAGTATACCTTGCCACAGTACTATTATTTACATTCCAAATGATGCATGATTCTGTTTTATTTATGCAATTTGCATTGGACCTTGTTTATGAGACCACCCCAGCATTATGGAGCATTATTTGGTTCATTGGCCGTGACACAGTTTTACACGAGTTGTGAGTCTCATATAGATCCCGGACTACATATTGGGTTGGCCGCCTGTATGTATGAGCCGTGCGTTAGGGATAACTGCTGATAGAAACTTTGTATGCTAGTAGACTTGGCAGTTATTAGAGGTTGATAGTGTCATAGATATGACATACTTAGAGCATGGGGGTAGGGAGAACAACAAGTAAGGCGTTTGGACTCCTTTGCACTTTTTCTCCTGTACGCCCGGATTCTCCACTGGAGAAACGGGTGCTGATGACCACTATATACTACTGGCGGCCTCTGCCGTTCAAAAGACGACATGCTTTGAGGCCCCTGATTCTCCGAGAGGGTCACGCCAATCCCACATTTTTAGCCAGATAGCCCACTTGGTGGAAAGTTGTTCTCAAATTGCATTCACTTAGACGGTTAGGCGACCCAATAAAATATTTATATTTCAGTACATATTGGCATGTTATTATGTATCTTGTTACGTCCCTCTGAGGACCTGGTCCCTTTCTAGATATGGACGAGCAGGAGTACCCACAGGAGTACGGACCTAGACCTGATTCTACGTACCTGACCGAGGAGATCTTACCCTTAGAGTACCTGTGATCTTTTGCCACTGTTTAGAGATTTTGTTGCTATTCAGTATTGTCGTTTTGTAGTGGATTTGTTTCCACCCGACTACAGACTCGATACTCATTTTGGATATCCAGTTATTATTCAGCTTCTTAATTCCGACCGATTATATTGTGCCGTGGATGAGATCTAGATTGCATGTGACTTGTTGTGACAGTATATTACCACTGGTGGATTGGATATTCATAAACAGCATACGTGTGTATATGATTTCCATATATTGGAGTTCATATACATACGGCTGGGCGTGTTACGTACTCCTAGTCCTACGTATTTTGGGACTGGGGCATGACATATTTTTGGTGGTGGCCCATGCAGGTCCTGAAATATATTGTCTTGGTTACATGATTGTACCAAACAAGCCTGCGTATAGGATAGAGTATAAGGATCTCATCCATACTTGACAGAAATCTCATTCTTCTTTCCCACCATCCTATATTTAGTTTACGCCGAAGACCCTTTACCCCTGTTGGCGTAAAAAGCCAACTGACTGTCTTGCTAGTGTAAAAAGCCAAGCTATGATTACCTACTTAAGCTACAGAAGATTTTCTATTTTTTGCTGTAGTTATGACAACTTTACGCTGCAATTATAAACAACTGCTAAACTATGTTCCCTTAGTCTTTTTAATCTGCGTATAACACGTTATACAAATCACGTAGGTAACTGTCCCTGCGTAACTTGATGATTCCTGAAAAAAAGAAAAAGAAAAAAGATAACCAGCATAGAATAACCAATCAGGCATACAGTATAAGGATAGTGATATGAGCGTATTTGACACAGTCTTAGCTTTCCCAATCATGACCAATTAAGAACCAAATCTCGTGCATTAAATGCAGAGATATACCTCGAGCCCTGTGCAGAAATAGCTTTTAACTTAGCGTCTGATTTTGTTTTATCTTGAGCGTAAAACTCATTCCTGTAGATAGCGTATTTAGAAGCCTTAAACTTTTCTTCCTCATCGAAGCGTATAAATGACTTTGTATTAATTATATCGCTAAACGACAAACCTGGGTCCCTGTGCAAAATTATCATCACAGTCGTTCTCTCGATCATCGTGCAGTACTTTTGTCAGATGTTAGGATCACTGATTTGACTGGCAAATCCGTCTGAGGAAAAATAAAAAGTTCCTCGAAACCAACTTTACGCTACAACGTGTGTTAGACTTTTTCGTGCAGAGTTTATGCATCAGATTTTATGCGCAGACCTTTCGTGCAAGCTTTACGCAGAAAGTATAGCAAGACTTTACAGACAGATTTTATGCAGCATATCTTTTACGCAGCCGATCTTTTACACGTAGACCTTACACACGGAAACTTTTACGCAGACTTTTTCTCAAACAGTTCTGAAGCTCTATTTTACGCTTACTTCATTGAATCTCTGCTTTACGCAGGCAACTCTGAAATCTTACTCTACGTTGACAGTTTAAAATCTCTGCTTTACGCAGGCAACTCTGAAATCTTACTCTACGCTGACAGTTTAAAATCTCTGCTTTATGCGGATATTTCTGAACCTATGTTTTACGTAGACAAATTTTACATCTCTGTTTGATCCCTGTACTTCTTCTAAACGTTGTGTACATCACCTGCAGAGAGATGGATATGCAGAAGGGATGTACTGTCACCGATGGTGACATAACTCCTGGAGTCAATGGTCAGACTCAAGAAGGGACCTCAACGAATTCTAGACTTTCAGGACCAGATGGACAGATTCACAATCCAGTTCCATCTGACTTTCCTGTTCCACCAAATGGGAACCTCCAAGCCTCATCAACGCCGCATGATGGTCAGGATCAACTGTTCCAATTCTTCCAGATGATAATGAAGGAACAGCAACAACAGGCCGCCACACTAGCTGCAGAACGGAGACAGCAAGCAGCAGAACAGAGACAAGAGTTCCTAGCAGCACTTGAAAGGATGGCTGTAAAGACTACTATGCCAGCTCAAGCACTAGCTCCAGTACCTCGAGCTAGAGTTGGTTCAGTAAAAGACTTTGTACAGATGGATCCAAGGATGTACAAAGGCATTGAGAGCCCAGAAGAAACTACCAACTGGATCACCCACACTCGGAAGTTATTAGAAGCATTACAACTACCTACAGAGCTGTGGATGACAGGTGTGAGAACGCTTCTAGATGGTAATGCTCATCACTGGTGGAAATCCATGGAGTGCCAGCTGGGTACTTACCAGACATGGGAGCAATTCCTGGAGTGCTTTGAAAGGAAGTACTTTCCGGACATCGTCAGAGATGCATTGTACGACCAGTTTCTCCACCTGGAGCAGGAAAACCGAACAGTGGATGAGTACGATGCTGAGTTTAGCCGCCTCAGTAAATATGGCGCTGCCTTAATACCAGATGACTTGGCCAAGGCCAAAAAATTTTATCGTGGACTGACTCAGGAGCTCCAACACTACACTAGCTCCCAGTCCCGGATCTCTTATGCCGAGTAACTAACAGAAGCCAGATTACAAGAAACCATCAGCAAAGGAAAGGGAGGTCAGCTGAAGACACAACAAGGACCGGCAAGGACACAACAAGGAGGACCTATCAGACGTCCTTTAGCTCAGCAACAACAGTACCAACACAGAGCAGGACCATACCAGATCCCAGAGAAACCCTAATGCAATTATTGTGGGAGATGCGGGCATATCTCAAGGGGCTGTCGGGTCCATTTTGGACAATGTATGAGATGTGGTTTCAGACAGCATATATTAAAAGACTGTCCTATGCAACAAGCATCGACACTTCCACCGCCAGCACAGAGGCTAGCACTTCCAGCACCCAAGCCAGCTCAACAAATGATGAGACCAGGAGCACCTCGACCTCCAGCAGCAGGGGGATTTCAGCGAGGACCACCGCTACCTACTCAGGAGGATCAATTCACAAGGGCTAGACAGGGACAACCACAGAGGAACGGACAAGCTTTTGCAATAGAAGTGGATGACATGAATCAGGAGATTAATGTCATAGTAGGTATCACTCTTGCTTTTACTTGTCCTGCTGTGACATTATTTGATACAGGAGCCACCCACTCATTCATATCATCTAGTTTTATTGCAAACACAATATTACCTCCACACCTTTACCTAGTTGTATTAGAATTCTTACCGGGGGAGGAGTTGTACCTATTAGTAGAATTTGTAGATCGTGTCCTATAGTAATACGTGGCAGAGAGATGAATGCCCGACTCTTAGTCCTTCCTATGCCAACTTTTGATATTGTGCTCGGAATGGACTGGCTAAGCAAGTACCACGCTTTCTTCGATTGCTTTGGAGGAAGCATTCTTTTTAAAGTACCAGGTCAGCCTGAACTAGAATTTGTACGAGGATCCACAAAAATCCTTGATGGTATGCAGCTCGCGATGAACGATGTTGTCTATCATCCTATTATTTCAGAATTCCCAAACGTCTTTCCAGAAGAATTGCCAAGACTACCCCCAGATAAAGACGTAGAATTCTCAATTGAATTGACACCGGGAGTAGCACCCATAGCATCACATGTTTATAGACTAGCAAAGAAGGAGATGGATGAACTGAAGACACAATTGAAAGAACTAGAAGAAAAAGGTTTCATCCGACCAAGTGCATCACCCTGGGGAGCACCAGTATTGTTTGTACCAAAGAAGGATGGGTCAGTACGTATGTGCATTGACTATAGAGCCTTGAATGCAGTGACAGTGAAGAATAAATACCCATTGCCACGCATTGATGACATATTTGATCAGCTTAGTGGAGCCAAGATGTTCTCAAAAATAGATTTGAGATCAGAATATCACCAGGTGAAGGTACGGAAGGAGGACATCCAGAATACTGCATTTCGGACAAGATATGGGCACTACGAGTTTCTGGTCATGCCATTTGGATTGACCAATGCTCCAGCTATCTTTATGGACTTAATGAATTGAGTCTTCCATCAGTATTTGGACCAGTTTGTGGTTGTCTTCATAGATGATATACTTATCTATTCAAAGAGCCACGAGGAGCACGAGAAGCACCTGCGGATTGTGCTAGAGACCTTGAGGAGAGAGCAGCTATATGCAAAGCTCAGTAAATGTGAGTTCTTCTTGAACAGAGTCTCATTTCTTGGACATGTTGTTACAGGAGATGGTATTTCTGTTGATCCAGAAAAGATCTCGGCAGTCGAGACATGGCATGTTTCTAAATCAGTAGCAGAGGTGAGAAGTTTCCTTGGACTTGCGGGATATTACCGACGGTTCGTGGAGAACTTCTCAAGGATAGCAACACCTATGACTCGGTTGACTTGCAAAGATCAAGAGTTCATATGGACCAACGAGTGTCAAGCCGTTTTCGAGGAGTTAAAGAAGTGACTGACTTCAGCACCAATATTGACTATTCCATCAGGATCAGGAGGCTATGTGATCTACAGTGACGCATCAGGGAAATGTTTGGGATGCGTATTGATGCAGCATGGCAAGGTGATTGCATATGCATCTAGGCAATTACGAGTACATGAGAAGAATTATCCAACTCATGACTTAGAACTTGCAACAGTTGTATTTGCTCTAAAGTTATGGAGACATTACTTATATGGGAAACGAGTGGAAATATATACAGACCATAAAAGTCTCAAGTATGTATTCACACAGAAGAGTTAAATATGAGGCAACGTCGATGGCTCGAGTTGATGAAAGATTTTGAGATAGAGCTACATTATCATCCAGGCAAGGCTAACGTTGTAGCAGACGCATTAAGCTGGAAGCCAACAGTTTACTTCTTGACAATACAGAAAGAAATATTGAAGGACTTGCAATGTCTTGGCATTGAAGTGATATTACCTGGAGCAGACGGAACGCTAGCCAACTTACAAATATAATCATTACTAGTAGAGAGAATCAAGGCAGCATTGCCTACAGACGCCCGATTCAGAAGATTAAAGGAAAGGACAGAGGCCGGAGAGCAAACAGGATTGCACATCCATGATGACGGGATATTACGATGTGGTAATCGTCTATATGTTCCTAATGGAGAAATTCGACAGGAGCTGATGACAGAAGCTCATAGTTCGATATATTCTATTCATCCGAGAGGCACCAAGATGTATCGTGATTTGTGACAGCACTTTTGGTGGCATGGAATAAAAAGAGAGATAGCTCGCTTTGTAGCTAAATGTTTAATATGTCAACAAGTAAAGGCGGAACACCAGAGAACAGCAGGGTTATTGCAACCACTCCCGATTCTAGAGTGGAAGTGGGAGCACATCACTATGGACTTCGTCACGAGTTTTTCCAAGAGTCCAAGTGAAAGAGATGCAGTATGGGTAATAGTGGATCGACTCACCAAGTCATCCCACTTCTTACCTTTTAGAGTTGGCCAATCTACAGAAGCTTTGGATGACTTATATATGAGACAGATCGTAAGATTTTACGGCGTACCAGTCAGCATTGTATTAGACAGAGATTCGCGCTTTATATCACATTTTTGGAGGAGCATGCAAGAGAGTCTTGGAACTCGTCTAAAGTTCAGTACATCTTATCACCCATAGACAGATGGGCAATCAGAACGTACTATTCAAACATTGGAGGATATATTGAGGGCTTGTATGTTAGACTTTGGAGGATCATGGGAGGACCACCTACACCTTGTGGAATTTTTTTACAACAATAGCTATCAGGCGAGCATCCAGATGGCTCCGTTTGAAGCATTGTATGGAAGAAAGTGTAGGTCTCTTGTATGTTGGAGTGACGTGGGAGAACGTCATATTCTGGGACCAGAGTTAGTGGTCAATACTGTAGAGACAGTTAAGAAGATACAAAGACACTTGCGGGCAGCGCAAGACAGGCAGAAACAATGGACAGACCTTCATCGTCGTCCCGTGGAGTTTAAAGAGGGCGATCATGTCTTCTTGAGGATATCACCTACTAGAGGCACTATTCGATTCGGATGGCGTGGCAAATTGAGTCCAAGGTATATTGGACCATTTGACGTGCTAGAGAAAGTGGGAGAAGTAGCATATCGACTTGCACTACCACCTTCACTTGAGGGAGTACATGACGTATTCCATGTGTCGCAGCTCAGGCGATATGTGGTAGATAACAGACATATTCTTGACCATTCGGAGATCACCATTGGGCCCAGCTTGTCATATCAATAGCAACCCGTGGGAATTCTCGATCATCGAGAGAAAGTATTGAGGAACCAATCTATTCCCTTGGTCCGCATAGCATGGAAGCATGGCTCGCCAGGAGAATCTACTTGGGAGCGCGATGATGACATGCACAAACGTTTTTCGAATCTATTCACAGACCAAGGTATAAATATTTTGTTAATTTATATCTTCTACCGTGGCTTAGTTTTAATTTCGAGGACGAAATTTTTATAAGTTGGGTAGAATGTAAGAACCCTAATTCTGAAAATCGTATTCTATATTATTATTAATTATGTAATTTATTATTATTAGTAATTATGATCTAAACAGAGAAAATAGAATTTTTTTATTGGATCAAATCCAAAACCCACAAACCATTAAACCACCTTTCCCGCGTAAAGTAAAGAGTTAATCAGTAGCAGCTCACCCCGCGTAAAATAGTCAACAGCAAAACCGCTCACCACACCGCGTATATTTCTTCGCGCGTAAACCGTAGCAACAGCAGTATCAAACTACCGCTTATTTTACCCCACGCATAAACTCTTCCTTTGTCCGCGCGTAAAACTCCTCAGCAGCAGCAATTCACCCCTGCGTAAAAACCTCCGCCGCTTAAATTCCTTATCTGCGCGTACAACATCGACAGCAGTAGCAAACCGACTTCCCTTTTTCTTTCCAAACGTGTAAGCTTCTCATTCCACCGCTCTTATCACTAATATTACTAAAAATCCTTCAACCGAAACCTAAACCAATGAGAAGAAAGAAACAGCAGCAGTAGTTTCTTAAACACTAAGTTTTTCCACCGTCTCTTATTCTCTATATATATCCATGTAATACACCCCAAACCAAAACTCCCACTTTTCAAACCTAACACTATTGTGAAAGCTTGTGCTACGGAAACTTTGCTCGGCAAGTATACCTTGCCACAGTACTATTATTTACATTCCAAATGATGCATGATTCTGTTTTATTTATGCAATTTGTATTGGACCTTGTTTATGAGACCACCCCAGTATTATGGAGCATTATTTGGTTCATTGGCCGTGACACAGTTTTACACGAGTTGTGAGTCTCATATAGATCCCGGACTACATATTGGGTTGGCCGCCTGTATGTATGAGCCGTGCGTTAGAGATAACTGCTGATAGAAACTTTGTATGCTAGTAGACCTGGCAGTTATTAGAGGTTGATAGTGTCATAGATATGACATGCTTAGAGCATGGGGTGGGGAGAACAACAAGTAAGGCGTTTGGGCTCCTTTGCACTTTTTCTCCTGTACGCCCGGATTCTCCACCGGAGAAACGGGTGATGATGACCACTATATACTACTGGCGGCCTCTGCCGTTCAAAAGACGACATGCTTTGAGGCCCCTGATTCTCCGAGAGGGTCAAACCAATCCCACATTTTTAGCCAGATAGCCCACTTAGTGGAAAGTTGTTCTCAAATTGCATTCACTTAGACGGTTAGGCGACCCAATGAAATGTTTATATTTCAGTACATATTGGCATGTTATTATGTATCTTGTTACGTCCCTCTGAGGACCCGGTCCCTTTCCAGATATGGACGAGCATGAGTACCCACAGGAGTACAGGCCTGGACCTGATTCTACGTATCTGACCGTGGAGATCTTACACTCAGAGTACCTGTGATCTTTTGCCACTGTTTAGAGATTTTGTTGCTATTCAGTATAGTCGCTTTGTAGTGGATTTGTTTCCACCCGACTACAGACTCGATACTCATTTTGGATATCCAGTTATTATTCGGCTTCTTGATTCCGACCGATTATATTGTGTTGTGGATGAGATCTAGATTGCATGTGACTTGTTGTGACAATATATTACCACTGGTGGATTGGATATTCATAAACAGCGTACGTGTGTATATGGTTTCCATATATTGGAGTTCATATACATACGGCTGGCGTGTTACGTACTCCTAGTCCTACGTATTTTGGGACTGGGGCGTTACATATATCCACTGGCTTCAACTTTCAATTTGTGTATGGTTGTGTATTCATTGACGGAGCTATTGGTGGGCTGGGGTGGACTACAACACACCCAATTTTTTTTTTACTATATATGTCAATTTACATCCATTTTTTATTTTAAATTTCATCACATAAACACACAGCAGCCCACATTTCAGTAGTCCAGCTCTTTTTTTAAATTTATAGCTCCCCCCTTCTTTCCAACTATACTATATACATTGTATAATGCAAAATAATGTACATTACAAACTATCTCTTCTCCAGAACGCTACTATCGAGCGCCCCCCTCTCTCTTCATCCTCTATTTCCGTACGAACACTCTTTCCCTCACTCAATCTGTACAAACACTCTTTTCCCTCACTCAATCTCTCCCTCTCTCTATAACTAACATTCTCTACTCTCCTCTACTTCATCTTCAAGCGAGAACCCCCATCAAAATCGAGATCGTGCCATCGTCGTCGGACTACAACAGCAGACGAAGGAGGAGCTACAATAGCAACGACAAGTCCTACCGTTGGCACTTACCTCGTTGTATGAACTTCCGTATCCTCGACGAGTTTTGCCACATCGCGGATCCTCTGTTTATGGTGAAAGAGGATAGCAGAGGATCTTAGTGTCCGAATTTATGTCTAAATGGGTCTATCTGGTAAACTAAATATATTCTTTGTCAGGTTTCCATTTTGGACACAGTTCTACATTGGCCAGACACGGTACGGTATGAAAACACTGAAATATGGACATGAAGATACTGACACAACATCTATTTTATTAAAAAAAAATCATGATGTTTCAAGTTCATTTTGGGGTAAACTAAAATTCTGGCTCCGCTATGGTGTGTGTGTGAGAGAGAGAGAGAGAGAAATAAAAGAAAAGGTAGATTATTTTGTGCTCTGGTAAGTAGTAAGAACCTCAGGTGAACGGAAGTTATTAAAAATTTACTTATTGCAATCAACAGAGTTGAATGTGTGAATCAATAGGTAATCTATCAGCAAGTCGAGACAAGTTACACTTACTTTTCCTGCTATCGTTCTTCTGGTTACTGTTATATCTTCAAGAAAGAAGAAATATAGAATTGTTGTATCCCCATCATTTGGCCCACCAATGCTACTTTCAATCCAATAAATCCTGCATAAGTAAAGTTACACATTTAAGTATGATCAGACTTAAATATGCAAATTGGCATTACCATATCATATTAAATCTCTTTATCCAGCAAGGGAATTACTATATCATTTCTTATGGAGAGAGGGTTACCAGAAAATTTTGCTTTATTCATGGATGGATATCAAATAGTACAAGCCCCCCAAAATGCCCTCTCATAAGTCTCTACATATAAAAGTAAAAGAAAAATCACTCAAACCACTTGCATTACACAAAGTAAAAGAAAATTCACTCCAAAAAATAAAAATACAAAAAAATACAAAAAACAAACAAATGAATGATACAATTTTCCCAATCTCCAAGGTGCTTTAATGGCAGATGCAGAAGTTGCAGCTTGACCACTTTAACATGGAATTCAGGAGCCTGCCATGAGTAGGACTCCTCTCATTTACCACACTTGAATGTTCCCAATCTTTTATTTTCCTTCTCCTGAAACCATTGAAGGCCCCCACCATCCTTTCCTCTCTTTCATTCCACAATGAATGCTGCACTTTGATTGATTCCAAGGAGTCATTCCCCATAGCCATCCACAAACCAAAAATACCATCTATTTCCGTTCACTAAAGAATCTGCAACTCTTCTGCAATCATGGCAATAATAAACAACCAAGCCCCACAAATGAAGGACGAGAAAGAAAAATCAACACCCAGCAAGCCTAACTCCACTTAGTTTAAACCAACCTCAAACTCCTCTAAAAAATACGGAGGAATCTGCAAACCCAATAAGCAATTCCTAGTAACTATAATAAACTAATTAACCAATCCTTCTTCTTATTCATATGACTTGATCCTCCTTGTCATCATCCACCCAGAGGTGGTTGTTCAGCTTCCTCCTTTTGTTGGGTGGGTTAGAGGAAGATGAAGACGAGGCCTCGGAGTTCATGTTATCCATGGTTGTTACTCTCAGCTGTGGAAGGATCACTCGAGAGTTTCTCTGCTTATTTTCCATGACAACTTCTTGCATGAGCCGGTAGCAATTGGCAATTCCCTCCTAAAACACAAGAAACGAGATGTAATTAGTACTCAAAGACAGTGAATAAGAAACATGTTTTTAACAGTTCATTCAACATCATTGTCATCCCTATCGCCATATCTGCATACTGTCTTTTCCCCCCATCAGAATGCAGTAAGCTATTAGAGCACATAACTATACCACTAGAATATCTTAAGAAGATTACGTAAATATACTATTAACAGAAGGGCCTACCTAAAATTAAATGAAATAAACTAAAACTATTATATGCCAACATTAATCAATCTTATATGAGTTGATACACGACATAGACTTGAATTAGGATCTGTTATGTATCACAAGCTTTTACCACATGCATGTAGAAGAAACTCAAAGTTCAAGATTTGAACAATGACCATATATTTACCTTACTTGTAAGAGTCGAAGTTACAAAACCATGTAACTGAGTTTTGACAAGCGGATTTGACAAGCTAATTCACATGTACCAACTTAAACCATGTAACTGAGACTTGTTTCGTTATAATGGAAGGTGGAGGAATTTATTCCCACCAGTTTAACTCCAAACTAAATAATTAAACAAGCTTGTAATTGAAAAAAATGAATGCACTTCATACAAGTTAAGCATATAAAGCATAGGCAGACGAACAAAGGGGATGCAAAACTGAAGCTACATGTTGATGAAGTTGCAATGTAGCTATCCCTTTGCAAGTGCACAAGTTGGCAGATATGAACATTATTGTATTGGCCATAGATTAAGCTCATGCCCTTCATATTCATCTAGACCTTAAACAAATATTACCATGGAGAAAGGAAAAAGACCATGTTTAATCTAATTACAAGTGATTTTCAGCCATTCTGGTCTAGCTTATACCTTGGTTAGTCCAATGCACCATGCCATAGCCAATTCGGAGTCGATCAGAGCCAGCCCAGGAGTCTCTTCGACAGCACATATCATCGCAGCAGCAGCCACAGATGACGGGCAATGATCCAAGAACTCAATATCTACAAGCCATAAGACATATCAACCACTAGCATTCATTTGCAATATTAACCACCAATACATGCCCAACAAAGAAACCAATTACCATGAACTGTTGCTAGAATGATCTTGGTAGCGCAAGAAACCAAATGTCTAGAATAGGTTCCGGTGGGATCAACCTTGCACGCGAAGAAATCAATGAAAGTAAAGGGCGTCACCGATCTGAGCCTCCATTTCAACGCAGTGAGCACGAGCAGCTCCATCTTGCAAACCGTATGCGGCTCGAAGATGAATCTTGCAGTACCCTCCACCTACAATATACAAATTTGTTCAGTAACATGTCATCCTTCAATCAAGAACGTAATCCTATGTATACCTGGAGGTCAAGAAGGGATGGAACTAAAGTTTCCTCCATCTTTGCAGCTAAGGAGAGGCAAGCCACAGATAAGAGCTGCATTGCCCATCCCTTTGCTTCCTACAAGGATTGAACAAGTAAACTACTGGTGTCATAATGTTATTTGAAATGGTTTTTCTTCACTTGTCAGCTCCCCTCCCTCCAACTAACCATAATTTGCAATAGATCCCTATGACTTTTCAACTCTGTTCAAAGCCCCTGGTTTCTATTTACAATATGTTTTGAGTTTCTATAACATACTATATTGGTCATATACTAGAAAAAAACAGTACGACATTAATAAAGACAAACTTTTTTCTTTTTCTTTTTTTCTTCTTTTTTTCATATATATATATATATATATATATATATATATATATATTTTGTTGTAGGAGTTAGTCCACACGTAGCCCATTACAATACACTCTAGCCCACCCCATTTTATATTTCTAGTCTGCCCCTGCTACAGGGTACTTCTACTTAAGGGACCTTGACCAAGGTTTTAAAAAAAATCAGGGACCTATACAAAAAACTCATTTGAAAAAGTATATCACACCAAAAGTTTGTTATATTAAATTATTAATACAAGTACAGTAGGAAGTATTACAATACAGTCATATACAGAGAGAGAAGGGATCTTAAGTATTCGGAATATTTCTGAAATAGCAACTGATTGATCGTCTTTTTACTATTCAAATTAAATTAAAATCTCAAGAAAAAATTAAATAGTTTAAATTCTAATATGAACAGTAAAAAAAAAAATTTCAAATGGTAATTATTTCCAAAAACATTTATATATATAGGATAGAAAAAGCATGTCACGTGCATGATGGCGAAAAGCTCTATGCAATATATGAATTGGACACCACGTACATTTGACCAGCACGTGAACAAGCAAAGGACTTTCTTTGTAAAAGAGCACGTCATTTTTACTGCATTTTGCAACTTTTTATCCATATATCAAAAGTTAACAAAAAAAAAAGTGTACCGAATTTTTTTCTCAGCTTAACAGTAACTCTATATTTTTTTAGGAAACCCCTCCAAAGAGCTATTGTTTACATATAAAAGAAAATTATATTTTGAGGGTGCAATCTGAAAAAAGTTCAACTGACGTCGTTACCATACCGGCAGACGGTGGGCAGCGAGGAACCTGTCCAGGTAGTTGACGGCGAGATACGCCGTTATTGGCTGGAAATGGAAATATTCATTCACCTAAAAATAGAAACAGCAAAAAGAAAAACAGTAATTAGAAACTCATTAAATTTCGCAGCACGCTCAGGGGGTGAAGCTAACGTGCGCAGCACCTTGAGGATCCATCCGGCGGAGTCCGCGCGCGCGGAGGGGTCGAGCGAGAGGGAGCGGAGCCTGGCGGAGTAGCCGCATCCCGGCGAGTAGTCGGAGGCGCCTCCGAGGAGCTCGGCGATGGACTCGTAGGAGTCATCCGGGAAGGAGGGGGTGGCGCGGGGGTGCGGCGGATAGACGTCGGCGGAGGAGAGCGCGCCGACGGCGTCCTCTCCGCAGAGGAGGTCGGATAGGGCGAGCGGCATCGGGGGGTCATTGGGCGTTCATCTTCTCCGCGGGACACCAGACCGCCGGGGATGGAGAAGGGGGGATGGATATGGATGGAGTGTTGGGGGGTGGATGGATTTATATATTTTTAGGAAGGAGGGGGATGGGGTTTAGTGGTGAGGAGGATGGGTCGTATTGCTTAAGTTTGGGGGTTTATGGGGTTGGACAAAAATATTTCTATTTTTTTGTTTATTTAGTTTTATGGTCAGTTGGGTAATTATGTTTTTATCGGTTTTTGAATATTTTTGAGGTACTAGTTTTAGTCAGTTCAAAAAAATTTCAAAGTCCGGGTAATATAATTTCGTATCTCTTTATATACACTCCAAATCGATAAATTTTGAGAGATTTTATTATTTTATTTTATTTTATTTTATTTATATCATCACTAAAAATATATAATTATATCCTATCCTTTTTTTTATTTCTTATCTGTGTTTCTCTTTACTTCTTTCAAACACAATAGCTATTTTTTCCAGTAAATTTTTAAAGTATTTATCTCCTACTTTCATCCGGATTATTTCATATTTTTCTTTTATTTTGAACAAATATAGACTTCTACCTCATGATCAAGACGTGGACTGTGTAACAATTCTAGCGCTCAGTTGGCAGTTCTCGTGTTCGGGACCGTTTCTTTTATATATGGACATATATATAATTTTATTCGTGTAAAAAAAAAAATTCAGAAGCGTTCGTTAATGAATTACCAAACAAATGTTGGACTGATTTAAAAACAGGTACTTAAAACCATCCAAAATCGGACACCTTATAACCGCTCATAACCGGTACTCTAAAAATATTTCATAACCGCTACACCTATAGTTGCCAAGCAGAATAGGGTAAGGATCTCGAGATCTCGTCATAATAGTTGACTTGGCTGACCATCTAAAATAAAGAGATAAATACAAATTTTGAATATTATATGAGACCATAAAATTAAACGAAAATATATGAAGGTTATGTAACTTAGGTTAATTAATTTTGGGTACCGGAGGTTGTGTAACTTGGTTATTTAGTTTAGTTTAGTTTTATCATCGAAAATGGGACTTGTGACATTCGTATAGTATTTAAATTTTACATTAAAATTTTTATTTTTAACGGTCAGTCAAGTCAACCTTTGGGACGAAACCCAAACTTTATTGTGGACAATATAGAGACCTAAATACAAATATTTAATATTATATAAAATTCTAAAACTAATAACTCTTTTATTTTGGTTACTATTTATGCATTCTTTTTATATTTTCTTGGTACAAAATCATGTCCAATATTTCATACATTCTTTTCTATTTACATTGACATCAAAAAAGTATTATAAGATATTGGCATTAGAGTATTCAAAATGTTGGTGTAATTTTCTTATGTTGTATAACCATCCCACTTTAAAGAGAAAATGCATAATAATAATAATAATAATAATAATAATAATAATAATAACAACTACCACAACCAAGACAACGACAACTAAGTAGCGTAATAATGAGTTAAAGACTTTGGGGTCCAAAGCTACCCATGTTCAACAGACTGGTGTTTTTGAAACACAGTAGGAGGGGTTGACAAGTCCGGGGGAGTTGTTGTGATGAATGATTGTCGTGGAAATTTATATTTCTTTGGCATAGTGCTTGTTAATATTATATGGTATAAACCAAGGACTAGGACTAGGAATAGGAATAGGATATACTACAGTTAAGATTTGATCTTTGGTCCAAGAGTTACTAAGACTCTAAGAGCATCATTAGTAGTTAAAACTTTTCAAAACAATTTGGGGTCCAAAAATTCAAAAAATAAATAAATGTAGAATGTGTTGGATTTATATGAGAATAGTAGGAAATGATAAAGTGAGCTCCGATACCAAAGATTGTGTGGTCAAAAATTGATGTAAAAAAATATATTAAATCTAGAAAATTGAGCTACAAATTAGGACTTACTATTCTACAAAATTAGTTCCTACAATCTAGAATCTGAAAATTAGGAGGCCCAACTTATAGCTCCCATGGGTGGGATGAAACTCAAAATCTACAAATTGGAACTAGGAATAAAACTTACTATTCTACAAAATGAGCTCTTACAATTTAAATCTAGAATCTAGAATGTGGGATGGGCCTTACTAATGATGCTCTAAACATGGGTTCCTTGACCCTAAATTTTATCTGACCAAACCTAACTCTTCAAGGTATATTCAAAAAAAAAAAATTATCTGGCATGCGTGCATGCTCGTGTTCGGCGGAGGAGGGCGGAGCTGCCGCCTCCCTCCCCTGTCCTGCTCCGATGTTGTCTCCCTCTCTCGTCCTGCGTTGCCGTCGCCTACTACTCCTACTCTGCCCCCGCCTTCCCCCTCCACCCCCTACTGCTCCGTCTCCCCCTTTGCTCCGCCGCTGCCTTCCTCCCCCCCTCCTGTGTTGCCTCTTCCTCCCCCGTTGTTGTTGTCGCCTCCCCCCTCCTATTGCTATGCCCTCCTTCGATGGACGCGAGCACGCGCGCGTTCCAAATAACACAGTTGAAGTATCTTTTATCCTATAAAACACTCTTTTAGGAACCTTTTCAGCATCAAATTAGCAAAACTATGTTGTCCAATTTCCGTCATGTGTAATCAGTCATACGGGAATTAATATATGTCCTTAGATTCACTACATGTAGGGGTGAGCATTATTCGGTTTTAAAAAAAAGGGTTCGATTTCGGTTTTGAAAATACTAAATTTTTTTATTCGGTTTCGATCTTGGGTTTCGGTTTCGGTCGAAAACCGAAAAAGAAAATTTAGTTTATATATATATATATATATATATATATATATATATATATATATAGAGAGAGAGAGAGAGAGAGAGAGAGAGAGAGGTTTTAATATATATATATAGGTATATACTATAGCTATATATTAAATATATCTAGGTATATTTAGTTACTATATATTTTAACAAAAAAATGCAAATAAACCAAAAAATTGAATATAACGAATAAACCAAAAATCGAACCGAGATTTCGTGACATTTCTTATTGGATGTCTTGTGTTTCTAATAAGTTGTTTAATAGTTGGCATGTCATATATATGGATAGAATAGTTTGGTTTAGATCGATCTTAACCTGATAACGTTGAACATCAAAGTTTTATTTTGGAAAAACACGGAAAAGAATCACTTTGATACTAAACCAGATCGAGCCAAATCTTTTTGGTTCTTAAAAAGAAACATTTCTTATCTGAGTCAGAAATTCACTGATTATGAAACTAGGTATTTTACCCTACCTAGCTTCCAAATTTCCTTAGAAAAGTGACACAGCTGCTAGAAAAGAAAAGCGACTCGGTATTGTTAAAAAAAAGAGGGGATGAAAGTCAGTCTTGATCTTGGGGTAATATCATCATCTTTTCACATGGCGAGAAAAGCTCTCATTAACAGTCCTTAGGCCTACCTGACATGAGACCAAGACTTTGAACCAGCCTAATAGACCAAGGGATAAGTAATTAGACTCATTCATCACGAAGTGGGCTTGTTCGCCTTTGGGCGGGTGATTCCGCAACTGTCAATTCCAATGGTGGATGAAGAACACTCCTCGATCTGATCAAATAATAATATTAGTATGGTTCGAGAGGACCATTAGGGTCATGAGGGAGGTAATTGTAGCTCGTTTAGATCATGAGTTCTAATACATGAAACAATTTTTCCAGTACCAATTGCAACACTTTACTCCTAAATTATGTATTTGTTGAGACGGATCTCATTTATATAGTCAAAAATAAGAAGGGACATGCTATATCCGAAACGTACTAAATAGGTGAGGGCTGCCAATGGAGATTCAAGAGAAGCTTCTCGAACTAAAAGAATTATAGAAATAAATTCAAACGGAAGATAAAAATCTGTTGCTTTGTTGGGATCCTCACGGACAGAAAAAGATTGCAGTCAGTTTGATAATAATTGAATGACATTACTTCTTCGGTCTCCATGTCCAAAAAAAATAAGATTGTCTAGATACGACGGGACAAAATTGCATCAATTTTTTTCAACACGGGGAAAGCTACAGGCCCAAAACCTTCGACCCTTCTTTCTATATGGGGGTGCCCGGGGTACCTCATCTTGTCATTTCGTCTCAAAGATACCTTTGATGTCTCTTATTGATTCTAATAAAAAAATCTCACGTATGGTTCTGGAACAGAGATTTTTTGGCTCAGTCAAGGAACGAAGAAAAGCAAAATGAGTTCATGCTACTTTAACGGTTTGTCCATTTTATTCGCATTCTATTTCGATAAAAGGGCCACCGCATATGTAGCAAAAGAGGGAGCGGGGAATCCGACCTCGAGCTATCTTTTCCCGTAGGCAGTAGAGGACTCAAATACGGATTGTCCAGGAATATCAATGAACCCAATTCTTGCAATTGCTCAGGATACCCTCTTTTAGCTTCTAGGCCTATTTCTTAGTTCAAGATCCCTCTTACGTCAATTTTGGAGCCAATTTAGGATTTTCCTTGGGAGGTACAGGGAAGGAATAGGAATGTAATAATATCGATTTGTTCTTCTCCTACCAGCCATAATAGTACGAAAAGAAGGCATGGCTCCAAGTTATTCAGTAATAGTGGCGTTGAGTTTCTTAACCCTTTGCCTCAAGAACATTCTCCGCTAACCGTGAACAGAGTTCCGAACGCTTATTGGAATCAGCTTCTTCAATTCTTTTCTTTTCCCTGGCGCAGCTGGGCCATCTTGGACTTGAACCAGAGACCTCGCCCGTGAAGTAAATCATCCTTGGATGATACTAAGCGGAGGTCCGAATCGACGGATTAATGGATCGGATTTCACTCGACCCACGGTTGGAAACTCATGATTGGTTCGATCTACAACAATTTTGGACTGGCTCAAAATGACCAAATTATAATTTTTTGGATGTTAAATACTATTGGATGGGTCACTTTTTATTGGCATTGAAAACACATCACATTATGGCAGGGTAATTTTTCATAATTTAATGAATCTTCCACATTGAGCTATACTATTCCATGTCTAGTAGTGAAGGATTAGCTGCAGATGGATCAGGAAGTAACTCGTCACCATAAACTCCATCTTGACCACAAATCGTTACCCTTACAATGCTTGAGAGGTCAAGTGATCGATCTCAAAACCGCGTGAGGTTATCCGCTTCCTCCGACACCAAGGGCTAGGGCTTTATCCGAACAAGGACTCCCGTGGGGTGCAAGGTCTTGTCGCTTCGGTGTATCATTTGAGCCCTGAGACACTTTCCCATTCTTGAACAAAAATCCATTTTTTGATTTGGTCCAGTCACAATCTACAGAATAAGAAGATTATCCTTTTTCTAGCACGAGATTTTGAGTCTCGCGTGTCTACCATTTCACCATCAAGGCATCAACTGGGCTCAAACCAGCACTTTCCAGATCCAGTAAGTCGAAGAGGGGGGCACCCAGTCGAATTTAAAGTAGGCATAATCCTTAAGGGATTCTTTCGGACCGCGCGAGGCCGTTGAGGACATCCTCGAAGAGCGGAAGGTTTCGTGACATTTCTTATTGGCTGTCTTGGGTTTCTAATAAGTTATTTAATAGTTGGCCTGGTCACCTTGCGTCTTTGAACCAATAACCATCCCAATCCCAAAGAATCGATCTTTCTTTCAGTTGCTGAATCTCTGTTCCCTCCATAAGGGAATGACTTGCCTTCATTCTTCTTTGATGTGAGCTTTTTTTTCAAAACCTACTGATCTTACTCAAAAAGAGCCCACAGAGCGGTATAGTAAGTTCCTTCTTTGTCTTTTGCTTGTCATTGGATTGGAAGCCGCATGCAATGCCTTCTTGCTTGCAATTCGAAATTGAATAAAAAACAGAATGGGATTATGGAGTCGCGAAGCAAAAAAAAATTTATTGGATCAAATCTTCAAGAAGGGGTGAGGAAGGAGCGCGACAAGCAAGCATTCTACTCAGTGAAAAATTATTACACCAATTATTTTTTCCAGAAAAAGGGGAATTCCGGTTATAATCCAGAAAGAATTGTCACCTCACCTCACCCTCAGTTCTCTCGACTTCTAAAAAAAGGTCTACCTCTCCATCTTCCTTCACTGAGCACACTTTTCTCGATCGACTGCTCCTATTGACTGGAGAATTTAATTTCATCGTGTCCATGTCGGAGACAGCAGGGATCGCAGTGAAGTCACTAATCAAATTCCCCAAAAGACGAGATTCAAGTGTGATTCTAGCGCATTCACAAAAGCTTTTTTCAGGGAGCAATGGTACTCTTTCTACCATTATGTTAGTACCAAAATATTGGAACAATGAATAGTTGGTAATTTATCCGATATAGAACACTCATATCGATAAAATGATTAGTGAGAATTCTTGATCTTTCTCAATAGCTCTCTCAATTCGAAGATCCAGGATTTGAATTGATGTCCCTCAATCACTCGAAGATGACCGACATAGCCCAGATTGAGACCCTCAGCTCGTGATCCGCGGCCTCATTGAGCGCTCTCGCTCCAACGTACAGATCTTTCCCCGGAGTAGAACATAAACTTAAAAGAATTAAAAGAGCCCATTCAGGAACAAGAAAATGACATCGTGATTTTCATCTCGAACATTAACCCCATTTGGTTTCTAACTAGAAAAGTCAATGCTTGAACTTGAGAAGCTTCTGGCCCGGTGTGCCTGTCAAAACTGCAAAAGAAACTTCTCTAAAACTACCTATAGGCGGGAGGGGTCGAGTTATTGATGTGAGATGGATCCAAAAAAGGGAGTTCCGGATTACTTAATTCAAATAGTTGTGAATTCAACTCAAATCAACCTTTCCAAGTTCGATTTTGTGGAAAGCAAAGGCGACCTAACGGTCATCCCAGAGGGGCTATAATTGGAGATACCATTGTTTGTGGTACATAAGTTCCTATATCAATGGGAAATGCCCTACCATTCCTTGGTTCAGACTGAAGAAGTAATGTCACTCAATTATTATCAAACTGACTGCAATCTTTTTCTGTCCGTGAGGATCCCACCAGAGCGCCTTCTACACCACAATGCCGATATGAACACAAATTGATAAGGGCACCTAGAATATGACTTGCCCTACCGCCCCGTGGGTGACCGCGTGCAACTTCTACCGAAAGAAGGAATAAGAATCTCATTCTTTCCCCTTTTATATGAAAAAGAGAAATTTGTTAGAGCTGGAATAGAGCCGTAGACAGTCAAGTAAAATCCAATCCACCAAAAATTTAGGAAGATTGGTAATCCCCCCTCTCATAGAAGTATTTGTTCTTCCTTTCATTTGTCCCGTACTTGCCTGTATCCTTTATTTTTTGTAGGCCACGAAAAATTCAAATTATGGTTTGAATTTGAAATGAAAATGAAATCATGAATTGAATTTACGTGGAATTCTCAGTTTTTCATTTTTGACCGCTACGAGAAAGAAGTTCCACACCCGAGAACTAAAGCTCAGGAGAGAAGCTACTTGACTGAAAGGTGAAGAGATGGAATATGTGAGCATAAGGCATTTTTTCTTGCATCCCAAATAATTTCCACGAGACACCAAAAAAATTATTTACGCTATTTCATAATTCCTAAGGTCTGGCGAGGATGCAAAAACGCTGGAATGACAACCCCAGCGCTTAAATGCAGCAATAATAGAACGCATCGGTCGGGCACAGCTATGCATGGAAGACACAATTGAATCTGAATCGGTTCTTGCTAGGCTCTTTATATAAAGTCCGATGAAACTTTTTCAAATAGGGGAATGGGAATCTACTGCCCTTTCTTTCCTCCCGTCCCTTTATGCATGAAGATCTGAAAAGTTACCCTATTATAAGTAAGCTATAAGGATTGGAGTTCCTGATGCATTTATCCTTGCAGGCCGGGATCCTGCTGTTAGGTCTAGGGCAAGGGTGAGGCCAAGGGTAAGAGTCATGATGGTCGTCGGATTGGGAGTAACAAGTCTTCAATCTCTTATATGGCTTAGTTACGCTGCCATTTTTCCAATCTCATGGAATAGCATGGCCCGGAGCTAAGGTGACTTCAGTTACGAGCTTCTGGAATCCAATGGGATCTTCATAAAGTTGATCCTTATGAGTGTTACAATAAGTTCGATTGGAAGGTTTAATGGAAAAAAGAAGACCCTTCTGCTTAATTATTTTTATATCATCCTTCGGACCTTAGCGTACGATCTGGGCTGTTTCACTCTCGACTTTGGATCTTATCATTTCCTTTATGAGTACGTTCGCCTACTCTGCCAAATACAGATACACCTCCATGAGCTTTGGCTATATTGTTGGTCAATTCCGCCACTACGAAGAAGTTTTGGGAGTTACGAAGGAAGCTTCGGACTCTAAAAAGAATTCCCGGAGTCCATTCTCCGGGAAGATACTTTCCTGGGCCCCAGGTTGGTTCCTTTCCTCCTCCTACAATAGCGAATGGTTGGATATTGACCCATGTTTTGTTCAGTCGTGAAGGTAGGAGAGCAATAGTGAGGTAACCGATAGGGAGGTAAAGCAAGCAATTATCATACGAAAATGAACCAACTCAAAGCGGTGTGCTCTTATTGCGGGACTGATTTTTTTTGTAAGGCGCACGCAAGAAAGATCCTACACTGCAGCTCGCAGTGAGACATGAGACAAGTTAACTGTCCCACGGCGGATATGTAAGCGCTTAATAAATTCCAGGCCACTCTCGTGTGAGTTGTCGATGGGTCTTCGTATTTTTGTTGGAGCGTTGATATATAACTAATATAATGCTTATAGTGTCCCCATTACTTGAGAAAATAATCTTCTGAATATCAGTATAAATGATCTTTCCCTCGCGTTCAACTATAGCGAAAACCCCCGATCCTGGCCAGGGAAGGCTAAGACGACGGCACGGCAGAAACAAAATTCTTTTCCTTAGGATCCTACAAGTGGAAACAGGGGACGAAGTAACTAGACTAAACATATTTGGTATAATCCTCCCTCTAGAGGGATCATCTAGAAAGTGAGTAGCTTTATATGCATTCAAAGCGATCCGCCAAAAGCAACCAAAATATTCTTTGGTGAATTGGGCAAAAACTTGAACTCAACCAATGATTAAATAGGATTTATGGTGACACAAACTGTTGAAGGTAGTTCTAGATCTAGGCCAAGACAAACTAACAAGGAACTTACGAAAGCCTGACAATAGGACTATTGGACGAAGGAGGTGCTGAAAGGGGCTTTCTAGCTAGTGCGTGCATCTGACTGCTGTTGCTAAATGGAGGAGTTTACTTCTAGACCAATAGGCCTAGACTCGTTGAAATAATAATGGATGAGATAAATTCAGAAGCGCCTTTTTTTACTCTAGCAGACGAAATTCCATTCGTCTAATTTGGGAATTTCTTATGTTTCTTTATTCACTTTATCATCCAAAGATGGGGATGTCTTCCGTGACAAACCAAAATGAGTTTGCGCCAAGCAGAAGAGGGTTAGGGTGCGGTGCCAATTCTTAAGAGTGGTGTGAGGTGACCGTGCCGAGAACTTCGGCATTAATAAAAGTAAAATTTATTTTGGTTATTCTCTCAATTCTAATTGAATGCAACTAGAACATTTTAGGCACAGGGATTACTAACAGGGTATGAATAGTAATGGAAGCTAGAACACTCCTAATGAGAGTGATCTCCCCCCCCCATTGAAAGTCGCTTTCATGGGATCTATGGATGGGCAAAAATCTAGGCGCCATTCTTCCAGGGCTAAGATAGCACCTCCAACTACCCACGGTCCTCCAGTTCGAACGACTCTCATGTCATCTTCATTCATGAATTTAAACCTGCTACAGGTACGACTAATCGATGATTCTATAGGAATCCTAACGGTTCTAAGGTAGCAAAATTCCTTGTCGGGTAAGTTCTGACTCGCATAAAAGGCGTAACGATCTGGGCACTGTCTCGGAGAGAGGCTCGGTGAAATAGACATGCTTCTTTCGGTCAAACCTGCCGGAAAGAAAGACGACCTTACCTTTTTCGTAGATAGTCTCAGTGAAAGCTATTCTAGCTATATCTCCCTCTACCACCGGCTTTGCCTCGAAGCTGGTGGAAGGTTCAAAGTAAGAAACATCAACCTCAACTAAATCTGGAGAGGGAGCAGAAGCGAGAGTTAATTTTTTGTCCATCCTAAGGAGAGCGAGAACGAGAGCGAGTAGTGGAAGGTGGCGTACCCATAGCCCTATCGTTCGTTCTCCTTGGAACCATATCACATCTCGGATCTGATGAAATAGGATGAATTGAGACGGTATTTTGTAAATACGTAATACTTCTTCACCTTAAAAACCTTCTTTCCAGCTCAAGATCACTTTTTTCTTTTTCCTGAAATAAGTAGATCCTTTCACTCAGCTGCATACATAACTGCACTCTTCGACTTAATACCTACCGTAAAGATAAACGGCTCATCTCGCCATGACCTTATCTTGGATTCAGCTATCTTCAAAGGAGGCTTAAGGTTGCTTGAGATGATATCTTTGTGAGAAGTCCTCGCCGTAACCTATCATCTAAGCCCTCGGACACTATATGTTTTAATTGAGGAGGATATCCCCAACCTTCAAAAATCATTTGGAATTCAGTCATCCACTTTGGTATTTTTTTGAATAAAAATGGTAATATTGTTCCTCCATTGATTAAGAATTTTGGGGAGTTGGGAGCAAGGCCTATATCCAGCTCGATTCCTAATTTCTTACATCACTTTCTGGGCTTCGGACTCATCAATGATTCTTGTGGTTTCAGAGAATCCAGCTACAGAGGAACCTGGAACAGAGAGCTCTCCCCCTTTTTTTGCCTGACTCTTTGGTCTTAAGAATGTTGGTTTTAAGAACGAGTGATTGCCCTTTCTCTGACCCAGGCAACATTCCAAGTAACTCCTCAACCTGGAGTTCCTACCGAAGAAGCGGGGGTTGCGGTAGCCGTCGAATCTTCTACTAGATGTGGATCTCGGACCTATGAATGGGGATATTCCCGATACTCACAAAGAAAAAGAAGTGTCGCGAAAGATTGGGAAGGGAAATGAAACAGAATGTACCAAATTTTTAGCACGTACAACAATCAAACCAGAGACCAAAGCAGGGCTCGATGAAACACGTTTGTTTTAGACTCCTAGAATTTTTTTTATGCTTTTTTTTGACTCATCTCGTCATAAATGTATTCTATTTATATGTAGCAAAAAAATTAGAATTAGAGTACTCGAGTATTATTTAGAGGTACATCTAATTTGAGTTCTTTATCATTGGGTCCCACACCAATATTTGTGATCCTCGTTCAAAATTAACGACGAGATTTATTATCGTTTCTCGCATGTCTCACGAAAGTCAGAGTAGGCACGAATTCCCCCACGAGAATAAAAAGACGCCTGCTACGCTTCCTCACGAAGGAACTGAGTCATAACCCTCTTCGCCCCTTGATGAGTAAGATCTGAAACGAGTTTGTTATAGACCGTTCCTATTGATATCCCTATGACGAGTAGTGCAGACACCGAAGGCTCTGGAAGAGTTTCGTGACGCTTGCTCTGCTTCTCGCACTATAGCCTCTTTAGTGCTATTTCTTAGGGTCTCTCAATCAAATTGAGATTGATTCCCTCATCCTCAAACATCATTGACTAATTCCTCATCAATCTAGATTCATTTCAACATAAACAACAAGCTAATCGATTCGATTGACTAGAATAGAGAAATTACAAAAAAAGAGGGTATTGGCATTAGATTTAACTAAAATCAAACCCTTAGCCTTTTTCTCACCCAAGGACCCCAGAAAGCATTTTCACATGAAGATAATAAATTCGGTCGTTGTGGTCGGACCAAACCTGTGATTTCGCCCTTACAATATTCCATGTGATGTTACCGGACAAGTCCTTACTTGCATTTATTTGCGGCCATAGGAGGGTCCGATTTTAGACGATTTTCAACATACGATATCGTAGAATATAGAAGGATTTTCTGCTAAGACCGGATAAGCATGAACTTGCTTCACTTTCACTTTCTCGACATTGCCCTAAAAAACCTCCTTGCCCGAGTACTCACTTCGCTCGATCCTTTCCTCAATTAGAATAAGAATTTATTCTCGTATAATCTCATATAATCTTATATAATCAAATAATCAATTTATATTGCAACATGGAATAAAAAAGACAATATCCATAATGGGTGAGTCATTCCTTTGGCTTGATCTATGGCCTAAATCTATGGCCTAAAACTGCAGGATAGAAGATGATCCAACAATCCCAAGGATCCATAATAAATTCTATGGATCCAACAATAAATAATAGAATTATTGAGTTGTTTAATCTTTGATCTTATCTCATTCTCAATAATAATATTGAGAAGCTGGAATACAACATGGATTCTGGCAATGCAATGGAGTTGGACCCTCATGTTGATCCAAATGAATCGGTCTTTCCACAGAGGTAAATCTTTGCCTACTAGGCAAGAGGATAACAAGTTACAAATTATGTCTCGGTAGGACATGTATTTCTATTGCTATTAAATTCATAAATAAAAATGAAGTAGTTAATGGTGGGGTTACCATTATCCTTTTTCTTGTACGTATTCCTAAGAAAAGAAAATTTTCCATTTTATTTTTTGAGGTATAAAAAAAGGGCGTGGAAATACACAAGAACTCTTGAATGGAAATTGACAAGAGATGTAGTTCCAATTCCTTCGGAAATGGTAAGATCTTTGGTGCAAGAAGAAGGGGTGATCCATATCATCTTGACTTGGTTCTGCTTCCCCTTTTTTTTTAATAATACCGAGTCGGGTTCTTCTCCTACCAGCCATAATAGTGCGAAAAGAAGGTCTGGCTCCAAGTTATTCAGGAATAGTGGCGTTGAGTTATTTGACCCTTTGCCTTAGGATTAGTTAGTTCTATTTCTCGATGGGGTCGATAAGGGATATAACTCAGCGGTAGAGTATCACCTTGATGTGGCGGAAGTCATCAGTTTGAGCCTGATTATCCCTAAAACCGATGTGAGTTTTTCTATTTTGACTTGCTCCCTCGCAGCGATCGAATGAGAATGGATAAGAGGATTGTGGGATTGACGTGATAGGGTAGGGATGGTTATATTACTGGGAGCAAACTCCAGGCTAATATAAAGCGCATGGGTATAAGTTATGCCTTGGAATAAAAGAAATTTCGAATATGCTTTGTCTACTAACAAGGAAGCTATAAGTAATGCAACTATGAATCTCATGGAGAGTTCGATCCTGGCTCAGGATGAATGTTGGTGGCATGCTTAACATATGCAAGTCGGACGAGAAGTGGTGTTTCCGGTGGCAGACGGGTGAGCAACGCGTAAGAATCTGCCCTTGGGAGGGGAACAATAACTGGAAATAATTGCTAATACCCCGTAGGTTGAGGAACAAATGGAGGAATCCGCCTGAGGAGGGGCTTGTGTCTGATTAGCTCGTTGGTGAGGAAATATCTTACCAAGGCTATGATCATTAGCTAGTCCGAGAGGATAATCAGCCACACTGGGACTGAGACACGGCCCAGACTCCTATGGGAGGCAGTCGTGGGGAATTTTTTGCAATGGGCGAAAGCCTGACGGAGCAATGCCGCATGGAGGTAGAAGGCCCATGGGTCGTGAACTTCTTTTCTCGAAGAAGAAGCAATGATGATATCTGAGTAATAAGCATCAGCTAACTCTGTGCCAGCAGCCGTGGTAAGACAGAGGATACAAGCGTTATCCAGAATGATTGGGTGTAAAGCGTCTGTAGGTGGCTTTTCAAGTCCGCCGTCAAATCCTAGGGCTCAACCCTGGACAGGCGGTAGAAACTGCCAAGCTAGAGTACGGTAGGGTACATCTTTGAGAATGTAATATATCCGTCAAATCCCAAGGCTCAACAGAATGAATGCTAGCAGCATGCTTAACACATGCAAGTCGGACGCGAAAAGCGCACCACCTGAATTTGATAGATTATTTTTTAAAATCTGTGATAAATACACAGAAATGGTTCAATAGTGCAATATCCCATTACCGAACGAGTGGAGCATACCAGATCTCATTCGAGATTTAATAGGAGAGGATGCGGTTCAAATCCATTAGATATCTTACAACTAGAATCCCTATTTTTATTGATCCGGTTCCTCCACCACCGCGAACCCTGGTTCGATTCAGGCACCCATAGAATTATTCTTATCTGGAGGCTTACCTGAGGGGTAATTAAGAGGCTCTGTCAAATTTGCAATTTTAAAAACAGCGAGCGAATAGAAGGGACCGGAGGGTGTTGTCACTTTAGCTTTCGCTACGCACCTTGGCTCATTCACTGGAAAAGTTGAAAAGCGTCAATCAGTCGAGGTAGTTTTTGTTTACCTGCGTGTAGGTGGTCTAAGTTCCTATGACGATCCCATAAAGAAAATAGATAGATGCCATTTGGTTAGGTAGGTGATTCGTGCATGCAGATAATATCTCCTTCAGCTGAACCAGAGAATTTTATCCTTTCTCTGAGACTAAAGGTTCTTCCTCCGGGCGCCTTCGGTCGCCTCACCGGGCAGACGGATAAGGCGCCCGAAGGAAGGTCCCATGTCGTTCTTTTCCTTCTTTCTTCGAAGGGAGTCTTTGTTAGAGTATACCGCTGGACTAGCTGAAAATCTGAGTTTATCGGAAGCTTGGTCTTCGATCCGCATTGAATATCGGGCCAGTTGTTCTTGATCTCGAATCTGCAGCTCTAGATGCTCTCGAATCAGAAAGGAAGGGCATTGGCCAAGTTAGCTAGGATGTAGACAAGATTAGACTCTTGAGTATCTAAGAAAGAGGGTGTCATAACCCACACCCGGATATTCGGGCACGAGTACGTAGGTACGCCTAGCCTATGCCGCAGCATCGACGGTTGAACGCTATCTGGTCAACTCTAACTAACTACACTTCTCAATAATATATATGGTACCTGTTAATCATCTCAACTTGTAAACTCCCTCACCCGAAATAGGTATTTTGTGTATATTTTATATTATTATATTTATTATATATGTTGAATTTATTTAGAATATGCTCTTAGTTAATTAGAAAATAAATTTCTTGATATATTTACTTATATAAATATTCATTTAGAATTATTTTAGGTTATTTTAGATTTTTGGAGATTTTTCTAGAATTTTTGGTAATTAAAACTTAGAAAACATAAATTTCTAGGACTTCTATGATTTACTATACGACCATACTTGCATGTCGTTCCTACCAAATATTTATTTTAGTTTAAAATATTTAATTATATTTTTTTGTAATTTATTTAGAATTTTAAGAAATTTATTTAGATTTTAAAATTATTTAGGATTTATTTGGATATATATAGTCTTAATATTAGATAGATACTAATTTAGTGTTAATAGATATTAATAAAATTTTATAAATTATTTGTATTATCTTTAATTATATTTAAGATTATAAATTATTGAGATAAATTCAAACTCTATTTTAAATTAATTCAAATCCTGAACCTACTAGGAAATTAACTTCATGCATATCCTATCCTTATTTAAATTCATCATAATCCTATCCAAATTAACCAATCATATTCGTATTTAATTAAGTAGTGTCCACCATTATAAATACCTCATCCTTCATATTTTTCTTTTCCAAATTTCTCTCTTTTTCGTCCAAAAAATAGTCAAAATTCGTCATAAATTCAGCCTCATTTTCTACTAGTTATGACGAATTAAAAAGACGATATCTCCTAGCTCCGGACTCCAAACACGCTCCAGTTTTTTTTGTTAGAACGATAATGAGGTTAGCTTTCTGATAATATAAATTGTTTTTCTAAATTATGAGTATTAAATTCTGGAAAATTCGTAGAGCACAGGATATCCGAAAATAGACGTGTTTTGATGTTTTCGCGATTTCGGGAGAACCAGGAATCAGAATCACGAACCGTTTTAAGTTTCGAAAAGCTAATATCGAGATCATCGAATATATTTTTTTTCAGAATTTAATTCAAAGTATTTACATACTGTTAATTCTGTAGAACTTCTAGGTTAGAATTTAACCATCGGTGCACAATACAAAATTTGTATGTGCCATAATTCCCAAAAGAATTTGAATTCAGACGAGCTGTAAATTTTAGTATGTTTTTGATGCTGAAATCTACAGGAAATCATGCATGAAAGTCGAGTTTGTATCGGTTGACTTTTTGGTCAACAGATCCCCTCGATTTGCGTGCCATGAGTCTCGAGTTGATAAAATTTAGTTTCTTTGCACAAAATTTAGGAATTAACATAAATATCAGAATAATAAGATTAAAATAGGATTTTAGAGTAATTATTCCAGAATTAAATAAATTAAAATAAATTAATGGCTATATTATTATATAGTTATATGAATATATATGTAAGTAAATGCTAATTGATAATTATGACTAAATATTTAGACTGTATGACCCTAGGACATCGTAGACTATCCCATACTTACCTTGACCATGTTGACCCTAAGAACTTGTGAATTTGTCTGCCGTTCGTACACTAACGTACTGGCATAGACACCTGTCAGTTGACTGACTGATTTCGTACAGTACTTGAAGACGCGACACCCACGTAATTCAATGCGTAATTGACCGTGTTAGATGACTAGTGTTACCCCTAGTATACCCCCTGATTCCAGTATAAATGTGGTTGAGTATGTGCTAGTGTAGTGACTAATGATTTATTGTATTATATTTATGTGTACCTAGGATATTGGATTTGTTCTGCACGATTTCTGCAGCAGGTTATTGGTACATTGCAGCTTCCTTGCCAGGCAAGTATACCTTGCCATTGTACTGTTATTTATATTCCATATGTTACATGCATCTTTATTTTCTGTCTTTAGTTCATATATTTTAACTGTTATATAAAATGCGCGCGACGGTGACGTCGCGGTATGTTTTTATTTATGTATTTGCATTGACCTTGTTTATGAGACTACTCCATTATCATGTAGCATCTTTAGGTTCATCGGCCGTGACACAGTTGTTACATGAGTTGTGAGTCTCATATAGATCACGGACTGGCGTGCAGGGTTGGCCTCCTGTACGTGTGAGCCACGCATTAGGAATAACTGCTGTTAGAAACTTTGCATGCTAGTAGACTTAGCAGTTATTAGAGGTTTAGGGACATAGCCTATTGTAGTACGGTGGTCCCATCCTTGTCCTTGTTTGGTTGCAGGATTGGGCTAGGGTACTAAGAATAGGCTATGAACCAAATAGTGTCATGGATGTGACATGCTTAGAGCATGGGGTGGGGAGAACAACAAGTACCGCATTTGAGCCCCTTTACACTTTTTTTCCTGTACGCCAGGATTCTCCGCTGGAGATACGGGTCATGATGACCACTATATATTATGTACTATCAGGCGGGCCACCGACGTTCAAAAGACGACGTGCCTTTTAGGCCCCTGGATCTCCAAAAGAGAACCATGCCAAATCCCAGTTTTCAGCCAGATAGCTCATTTGTGGGGAAAGGTGTTCTTAACTGCATTCACATAGATGGTTAGGCGACCACAATGGATGTTTATTTTCAGTACTTTATTGGCATGTGCTTTTTGTATCTTGTTACGTCCCTCTGAGGACCTGGTCCCTTCCAGATATAGGTGAGCAGGTGTATCCGCAGGAGTATGGACCTGGACCTGATGCTACCTATCAGCCTGAGAAGATCTTACCTTCTGATTATATGTGATTCATTGCAGCTGTCTAGAGATTTTAGTTGCTATTCTTTTCTAGACATTTATTCTTATATTAGAGTTTATTCTCTTCTCTCTTTAGTAGTTTATTATAGTCGATTTGCAGTGGATTTGTCTCCACCCGACTATTGCACTTTGAGATTACTATTTGAGACTACTTCTTTGATATTCATTTACTGATTTCCATTATTCTATTATTTGTGCTGTGGATGAGATATAGAACTGCGTGTGACTTGTTATGACATATATTTACCACTGTAGATTGGATATTCATGTACAGCGTACGTGTGTATATGGTTTCCATATATTGGAGTTCGTATACATACGGCTGGCGTGTTACGTGTTCCTAGTCCTACGTATTTTGGGACTGGGGCGTGACATATTTTTATGGTGGCCCATGCAGGTCGAGAGCATATTGTCTCGGTTACGTTACTGTACCGAACAAGCCTGCACATAGGACTAGAGTATTGGATCTCATCCACAATTGACTATGATTCACCTTCCTCCTCTATAATCTATTCGAACAATTGTATCCTGCTTGATTCCTGTACTTCCCTAATAAGTTCCTTGAGTATATATGGCCTTCTGCTAGAATATAGGAACCCCTGTTATTAGGATGATAATTAGAGTAGCACACCTATTAAGAATACAACGAGAATATAGACACACCACTAAGTTTAGAATATCTAGTGAACCCTAGAATTTCTTATTTCTAGAATTGGTTTACCATTACCCCCTGATGTATTATGAAGACTTGAGAGTAGTATAGACACTACTAGAGCTAGTTAGAAGCTTACCATAATGTTTGACCCTAGTACTGAGGAACCAATAGAAAACCAGAAATTTGAATATTAGGACTGAACCTAATCTTCATAGTTAGAAAGTATTGGAGAATTGTAAACTTATATCATTATCTTGTTATTAGTAGACAGCACCCTAGGAAGCCTAGAGGAATGTAATCAACCCTTTCCCTTGATCATACCCCGAACATAGCAAGTAACACCCTACTCCCCTTAGAGAACCATGATGCTATCTAGAGTCCCCTATTTTAAATTTTATGTGTTAATCCTTTGCAACCTTAACCTTCGCTAACTGTGCGACGAATAAATTATCCCCTTCATTTCTTCATCTTTCAATTCATGCCAACCTGGCGCTTCTGATTATAGACCAAGTGATTGTATTCTATGATAGAAAAAATGGTTTGCTAAAGTGATAGTTGCGATCTTGAATTTTGAATTACGTACCTTGTAGTTAGAACTTGATAGTTGAGTATTTATATAGATTATAATTTTATGGTTATCCTTTAGTTTTAAATTGCGTAGCATATACCTCACCTCGATACAGGTTAGATCCCTTTCCCCTAACGGCTAGTAACTCTTCTATTCTCGCTATTGACATATGTTCTATGAGCATTATGATTAAGACTTAAAGTAACCCTTACCTATATAATGCAATAGGAGACCCTAATAAGCACCAAGATCTTTCCTCATATACCCTAATAAAGAGTTTCTGTTTTATTTACATGTGTAAGATTATTTTGTAGGACCCTCTTAAGACTGTCACCGTATTAGTTTAATTCTTCTAAGTTGGGTAGTATGCCTCACAACCTAGTATCACATAGTCCACTTGACCCATCGAGGTAGTGTAACTGAATGACATTAATTGTATGCTAGCATTAGACGACAGTGTTTATTCCGATAATAGAATTTAGAGGCCCTGTCCCTATTGGTCGACTATCAACTTAGACGAGGAATTAGTATGACAACTGTAGAGATTGTGTAGTCTTTCATTATTATTGCTTATCTTGCTTTTGTTTTTGTGAACTTGAATTGTTATGAACCTTCTTTCATTATAATCTAGCGTATTCATATTTGCTGTACTACCTTGACTTATGCTGCTATTATAGCCTAGTTTTGCAAGCATATTCTTTATCGAGCTTGCTCATGGCATATGTATTATTGGGTGCACACAATGATACATTGTCTAAATCAGAATCGGTGTATTATGGTCTGATCAACCGTAGTGCACTTGGTTCGCTCTTTGTACTACTACTTTATGTGGATTGAGATATGTAGTGATTAGTAGACGAATATACTTGCCCTAGACATGTCTAAGCGTATCGTATAGGCTACATAACTGTACTAATACGAGCATGCGAATATGGATTTACCAAATAGAATTTCAGTCCACAACTGCCTTGACAATTCCTATTGGATTCCTTGAAACGCCTTGATCCCTATACTTGCATTCTATTACTTCTCCCTTGAACTCTTATTTATTGGTCTCCGTCTTCCCTTATTTCGGAAAGACGAAACCTTGTGCTTGGTGTAAGTTTAATACACGGAGAGTACTAGATATACCCCGTAGGCCGATCACATACTTGAGGATTAGTCTTTTGTAATTAAGGACATATCACATATGATATAGTTGGTGTTAAAGTTTTGAGGATTGAATGACATGAGAAAATAAATTGAGGAATATTTTTCTTAAGTGTAAGAGCCTTATGTGATAGATGGGTAAATTCTAAGTTGGGTAGAAATTGCAGTATTAAACTTAAGAAGAATTCTTTTAGATTGTGATCAAGTAGGATTAGATTGAGAGATTAAGTCCTTTTAAATGTGGAGAATTTTAAAAGAGGGATTAAGATAATGAGGATTTAATGAATTTTAAAAATCTTGATATTGAGGACCCAATATTTATACTTTGAGCACATGATTTAAATTTTGAATATTGAAGGATGAATCATCGATTTAAATTTTGAGGATAAATATAGAATTTTAGACTTGAACAATTGGTTAATTAGATTTAAATTTTACAATTTGATGATTTGAATTAAAAGTTCAATTTTGATTGTTGGGTCACCTATTTGAAATATTGAGGATGTAAATTGAGTTTAAATATTTGAATAGTACAAAATTCTTAAGTTAAGAATAGGAATAAGATTTGATTAGAATTATTTATTGTTCAAAGTCTAGAGGAGATTATGATAGTTGAAAATTATGATATAAATTTTGATGTGGGATATCATATAAACTTGAGTCAGATTTGGATGTTGATTATTTAAAAATCGAGAAGAGATTACGACAGGTTAAATTTTGATTTAAACAGTGGTTATATTAATTTTGAAGTGATCGATATAGATTTGAATAGATTTTGTTATTTAAATTTTTGGAAGAGATTGCGATTGACATACCTTATGTACGAATGTGAAGAATTTAACAAATTATGTCTTATTTTAATTTCGAGGACGAAATTATTTTAAGTTGGGTAGATTGTAAACTCCCTCACCCGAAATAGGTATTTTATGTATATTTTATATTATTATATTTATTATATATGTTGAATTTATTTAGAATATGCTCTTAGTTAATTAGAAAATAAATTTCTTGATATATTTACTTATATAAATATTCATTTAGAATTATTTTAGGTTTTTTTAGATTTTTCTAGAATTTTTGGTAATTAAAACTTAGAAAACATAAATTTTTAGGACTTCTATGATTTACTATACGACCATACTTGCATGTCGTTCCTACCAAATATTTATTTTAGTTTAAAATATTTAATTATATTTTTTTGTAATTTATTTAGAATTTTAAGAAATTTATTTAGATTTTAAAATTATTTAGGATTTATTTGGATATATATAGTCTTAATATTAGATAGATACTAATTTAGTGTTAATAGATATTAATAAGATTTTATAAATTATTTGTATTATCTTTAATTATATTTAAGATTATAAATTATTGAGATAAATTCAAACTCTATTTTAAATTAATTCAAATCCTGAACCTACTAGGAAATCAACTTCATGCATATCCTATCCTCATTTAAATTCATCATAATCCTATCCAAATTAACCAATCATATTCGTATTTAATTAAGTAGTGTCCACCATTATAAATACCTCATCCTTCATATTTTTCTTTTCCAAATTCCTCTCTTTTTCGTCCAAAAAATAGTCAAAATTCGTCATAAATTCAGCCTCATTTTCTACTAGTTATGACGAATTAAAAAGACGATATCTCCTATCTCCGGACTCCAAACACGCTCCAGTTTTTTTTGTTAGAACGATAATGAGGTTAGCTTTCTGATAATATAAATTGTTTTTCTAAATTATGAGTATTAAATTCTGGAAAATTCGTAGAGCACAGGATGTCCGAAAATAGACGTGTTTCGATATTTTTACGATTTCGGGAGAACCAGGAATCAGAATCATGAACCGTTTAAAGTTTTGAAAAACTAATGTCGAGATCATTGACATATATGTTTTTCAGAATTTAATTCAAAGTATTTACATACTGTTAATTCTGTAGAACTTCTAGGTTAGAATTTAACCATCGGTGCACAATACAAAATTTGTATGTGCCATAATTCCCAAAAAAATTTGAATTCAGACGAGCCGTAAATTCTACTATGTTTTTGATGCTGAAATCTACAGGAAATCATGCATGAAAGTCGAGTTTGTATCGGTTGACTTTTTGGTCAACAGATCGCCTCGATTTGCGTGCCATGAGTCTCGAGTTGATAAAATTCAGTTTCTTTGGACAAAATTTAGGAATTAACATAAATATCAGAATAATAAGATTAAAATATAATTTTAGAGTAATTATTCCAGAATTAAATAAGTTAAAATAAATTAATGGCTATATTATTATATAGTTATATGAATATATATGTAAGTAAATGCTAATTGATAATTATGACTAAATATTTAGACTGTATGACCCTAGGACATCGTAGACTATCCCATACTTACCTTGACCATGTTGACCCAAAGAACTTGTGAATTTGTCTGCCGTGCGTACACTAACGTACTGGCATAGACACCTGTCTGTTGACTGACTGATTTCGTACAGTACTTGAAGACGCGACACCCGCGTAATTCAATGCGTAATTGACCGTGTTAGATGACTAGTGTTACCCCTAGTATACCCCCTGATTCCAGTGTAAATGTGGTTGAGTATGTGCTAGTGTAGTGACTAATGATTTATTGTATTATATTTATGTGTACCTAGGATATTGGATTTGTTCTGCACGATTTCTGCAGCAGGTTATTGGTACATTGCAGCTTCCTTGCCAGGCAAGTATACCTTGCCATTGTACTGTTATTTATATTCCATATGTTGCATGCATCTTTATTTTCTGTCTTTAGTTCATATATTTTAACTGTTATATAAAATGCGCGCGATGGTGACATCGCGGTATGTTTTTATTTATGTATTTGTATTGACCTTGTTTATGAGACTACCCCATTATCATGTAGCATCTTTAGGTTCATCGGCCATAACACAGTTGTTACACGAGTTGTGAGTCTCATATAGATCACGGACTGGCGTGCAGGGTTGGCCTCCTGTACGTGTGAGCCACGCATTAGGAATAACTGCTGTTAGAAACTTTGCATGCTAGTAGACTTAACAGTTATTAGAGGTTTAGGAACATAGCCTATTGTAGTACGGTGGTCCCATCCTTGTCCTTGTTTGGTTGCAGGATTGGGTTAGGGTACTAAGAATAGGCTATGAACCAAATAGTGTCATGGATGTGACATGCTTAGAGCATGGGGTGGGGAGAACAACAACTAACGCATTTGAGCTCCTTTACACTTTTTCTCCTGTACGCCCGGATTCTCCGCTGGAGATACGGGTCATGATGACCACTATATATTATGTACTATCAGGCGGGCCACCGGCGTTCAAAAGATGACGTGCCTTTTAGGCCCCTGGATCTCCAAAAGAGAACTATGCCAAATCCCAGTTTTCAGCCAGATAGCTCACTTGTGGGGAAATGTGTTCTTAACTGTATTCACATAGATGGTTAGGCGACCCCAATGGATGTTTATTTTTAGTACTTTATTGGCATGTACTTTTTGTATCTTGTTACGTCCCTCTGAGGACCTGGTCCCTTCCAGATATAGGTGAGCAGGAGTATCCGCAGGAGTATGGACCTGGACCTGATGCTACCTATCAGCCTGAGAAGATCTTACCTTCTGATTATATGTGATTCATTGCAGCTGTCTAGAGATTTTAGTTGCTATTCTTTTCTAGACATTTATTCTTATATTAGAGTTTATTCTCTTCTCTCTTTAGTAGTTTATTATAGTCGATTTGCAGTGGATTTGTCTCCGCCCGACTATTGCACTTTGAGATTACTATTTGAGACTAATTTTTTGATATTCATTTACTGATTTCCATTATTCTATTATTTGTGCTGTGGATGAGATATAGAACTGCGTGTGACTTATTGTGACATATATTTACCACTGTGGATTGGATATTCATGTACAGCGTACGTGTGTATATGGTTTCCATATATTGGAGTTCGTATACATACGGCTGGCGTGTTACGTATTCCTAGTCCTACGTATTTTGGGACTGGGGCGTGACACAACTCCAAACGAAGAAATAATATGGTATCTTACCAATGTAACTATACTCAATCACGAAGAAAGAAACAAGATATAATCCACAAGTCTGAAATAATATACATGCCATGAATCTCAATAAAGTCTAATACAAGTCCATCAAAATAAACTAAACCTCCTCAGGCTCTGCAACTAAGTCCTCCTGGTCTATAGGAGTATCCTCTAATGGTATGCCCTCCTACGGTCCGTAAAATATAGGACACTGATCTATGAGCCAATCATCTGGAAAAATATATCCAGTCATGATCAGAGCAAAGTACATACCTCTGAAAGAAGTTCCAAATACATAATCGAGCATATAAAACAGATAATAGAAAATAATACAAGATAACTAAACATCTGAATGAAATAAACTATAGTGAACAAGTAATATACTGGCATGAAGAAAAAATAATATGAATATCTGCAATATAAAAGAATGACTAAAATCTAACTAATGTGCCTCAGAATATAAGTTCATTATGTGATCGATTTAGGTTGAACATGAATACAATAAGGTAACTCGATTACAAGTATGGTATGTAATCGACATGTACACGAATACACTGGGGCTTTGATCACATAATCAACTTCTACTCCCCCTTCCCCAACTAATACCAATGGATCCAATCACGATATGTTACGAACACGAATATAGGCACACTGAACACGAGCAGTATGTGTATACGAATATAAGCACACTGAACACGAGCAGTATGTGAACACGAATATAAATAATTAATACCCAATACACACGATAAAATATATGTGAAGGAGTACCTGCTGAACACGGTAGGTGATAACATCTTCTGACATGATCCATGTAGTACCAGTCCGTGAAACCACTATGTCGGAATCAAGTATATAGTTCTAGAATATGAGATATATATACTATTATAAAATAAAAACTAACAAAAAATGTACTCGCCTGAGGTCCTGAGCAAGGTGTGTCTCTCGATGCCCAAGCTGGTGTCACACAAACCTATATATGGTATATTGTATCAATAAAAGATTTTGGAATAAAAATAAGTTAAACTAGTTCAATTCTAGGTCATAAAGCCATTTCTAAGTCAAAACAGTCAAACTAGGTCAACTCTAGGTCAAACTAGTCAAACTTGGTCAAACTAGCTATGTCTAGGTTGTATGAGTCTAACTCTAGAATATTAGGTCCATACATTATGTAACTAGACCATACTAGCTATGCTAAGATATTAGGATACCAACAAGTACCGTATCATAAGATACGTAAGTTATTAGATAGGAAAATACTAATATATGTATATATATACAAAATAATACATATAGTAATCTTAGCTAACTAATGCAAAGAGGATACCTTGGCTTTGAACCAATGCATATCTCACCACCTACATACCTATCTTGATACTCAAACCCAATACCTCGAGTATCGACCAATACCTTGACATTACCTTGGTATCACAAGGTAATTCAAATCCTAATAGATAGCTAACTACCAATAGACTAACTATAACTAACATTAACTAAACTATTACAATACTACTAACTACCTAACATACTAATACATATATATAATACTACTATACTAACTTACCATTAACATATCAATACTTATATACATATATACATACCTACATATAGCTACTAGTCTAACAAGTATATATATATATATATATATATTATATGACCATGTATATATATACAAACTACTTAACCATGTACTTAACTACTACACTATTTATGAACTACTAGCTAGACTTAACAATAACTAACTAAACCATTAATAAAGCTAACTAAACCTCTTACCTAACTAGCTGTCTTTGCCTTGCTGTGGTTGTTGTTGAGCTGCTGCTGCTCATTCTGGCTGCTGAAACCATGATGTGCAGTTGCTGTTGCACCTTGTTCTCTCTCCTTGCTGTGAGCAGTTGCTGTGCTTCCTACAATACTGGCTTATAGCTGCTGCACTGATGCTACTTGTTGTAGTTAATCTCTGCTGCAATTGGCTGCTCCCCTTGCTGCTGGTGATGCAACTGCAATGTGGCTGATGCCGCTGCTGCCCTCTTGCTGATGCACTGCTGCAGTGCATGCCTTGGCTGATGCATGCTTGTAGCTGCTGCTCAGTGTAGCTAGCTTGCTGCAGTGCTTGCTACCTCGACTTGTTGTCTGCACAAGCTGCAGTGCTTGCTACCTCGACTTATTGTAGGTGAATATTGCTCCTCTCATCTGCTGTAGAATACTGCTACTTGCAGAATGCAGTTTGCTGTGCTATTGCCACTGCACTTCAGTTGCCCGATCCCCTCTCACACATATACACTACTCACTTACTCACACTCAAAGCACACACACACACACACACATAAATATACTTATATAGATATCAAAATATATATATACACTCATATCTATACATATATAGATATACTCTTATAATCATATATATATATATATATATATATATATATATATATATATATATATATAAACTAAACCTCTTACCTAACTAGCTGTCTTTGCCTTGCTGTAGTTGCTGTTGAAGCTGCTGCTGCTCATTCTGGCTGCTGAAACCATGTTGTGCAGTTGTTGCTGCACCTTGCTGTCTCTCCTTGCTATGAACAGTTGTTGTGCTTCCTATAACACTGGCTTATAGCTGCTGCACTGATGCTACTTGCTGTAGTTGATCTCTACTGTAGTTGGCTGCTCCCCTTGCTGTTGGTGATGCCGCTGCAGTGTGGCTCGATGCCGCAGCTGCCCTCTTGTTGATGCACTATTGTAGTGCATGCCTTGGCTGCTGCATGCTTATAGCTGCTGCTCAGTGCAGCTAGCTTGCTGTAGTGCTTGCTACCTCGAATTGCTGTCTGCACAAGCTGTAATGCTTGCTACCTTGACTTGTTGTAGGTGAACATTGCTCCTCTCATCTGCTGCAGAATACTGCTACTTGCAGAATGCAGTTTGCTGTGCTATTGCCACTGCACTTCTTTTGCCCGATCCCCTCTCATACATATACACTACTCACTTACTCACACTCAAAGCACACACACACACACACACACACACACACACACACACACACACACACACACACACGCACATAAATATACTTATATAGATATCAATATATATATATACACTCATATTTATACATATATAGATATACTCTTATAATCATATATATATATATATATATATATATATATATATATATATATATATATATATATAAACACATATACACATCTCACTACGCATATACATATAACTATATATACATATCTATATAATATAATAGAGATACATACACATATATATAACCATACAATCATATTACATATCACTCTAATATATAATACCAAGTCAACTTGAATTAAGGTACAATGAACAAACACGTGGAGTGCACCGCACCTGTATCACACTCATTCTATGATACGCTTGCGATACGGCTTCACCACACAACCAAACGTATCCCGAAGGACACGAGCAAGTCTAAAATAATAATTATGAATAATATGAAGAACTAATTACTCAACTACGTGTCCGTCTCAAAATGTGACATGCTCAAACCCTCGTGTCAGAGAAAAACCCCCAAATCAACCCGTATCACCAAATTGTCGAGATACGACTTACATGTATCCAATTGTGGACACGACACTAGTCACACACAATCAAACACATGTCAATTTGGTCTAATTGACCAATTGACAAACACAAGATATGCCAATCTAGGAATTCTTTCAAATTTAACACAAAATACCACATAACTTTCTTCATAGGCCTCCTATGAACCTAATTCTAATTCCTATGGGTAGCCTTAGCATATGGGGTGGTTCCTTATAGTTAAATTACAAATTTAGAACCTAATTAGAGATAAAAAAAAACTAAATTGTACCTATTGGGAGATTAATTCCTAATGAAATTCTCAAATTGGGTGATAGTAGCCTCCAACTTGTAGATCCTTTCTTCCTCCTTTTAGATCCTTTCTTCTTCCTTGTAGATCCTTGTTCTACTAGCCTCTAATAAAGAATAGGAAAGAAATTGGGAAAAAATTTGAGTAGAAATTGGTGTGGGAATGAAGAATTTGGAAGAGAAAAAATTATAGATCTAGATTGGAATGTCAAATGAGAAGAGAGAGAGAGAGTCTCTCTCCTCCCTATAGGTGGCCGGCCTCTACCCCTCCTCCAAGCTACTATGAATTGTCCAAAATATCCCTTGGGGCCCCTCATGAAGAAATTAATTAAGGAGGGAAGGTGTCACGCCCCAGTCCCAAAATATCGAGGGACTAGACACGTGGCAATGGCCAGCAGCACACACCGATGGACAAACCCAATTTAATGGATCCATCGGGGCATGCTTAAGCTGTAATATAAAAATAAATAGGTCCAATGATATGAGTCACAGTCTATTCTAATCTCATCCACAACAGATAAACACAGATCCAATGCCAGTATAAATGCAAATAAATAAAATCTGACATATCTCAATAAAAGTGTCCCAGAGAACAATCCGAGAATAAGTCTGATACATCAATGCAATAGACTGGAAATAAAATAACTAGAAATAAAAATAAATGAGTATCTCAAGCCAATACTCAGGAGAAGTCCTCTGGTATGATCTCGTCCTCAGATCCTGGTTCTGCTCCAATGTAGGCACCTGCCTCTGTTAATGCTAATGCTCCGGTCCAGTATACCTCGGGATAGATCTCCTCTGCTAATCCTGGGGACATAATCCGGATCTAGGTCCTCAGGGGGCATAGCAAGGTACAGATAATACAAGCCAAAATAAATACAGTGCAGCAAATAATAAAATAAATAGGGTAAGTATGTAACCATCTATGTGAAATGCAAGTGAGAGCATCACGAGTACTCAGGCTGAGCCACTACAAGCTCTGTGTCGGGGAGCCGGTAGCAGTAATAATGAGTAATGGGCCAAGCTCGGGTTTCAGAGTCTTGTGCCTCACAATAGTAGGGGGTTTATATATATATAATCAGCCTGTAGCCTGTGTGTCTCTCCCCACCCCATGTAATCACACGTCTCATATCCACGATGTCTCATGTCTATGTCACGCACGATCATATCTAATGCAGCAAGTCATATAGTTTCTAGGAATATAATGTCAATGTCAAATCCTGTATCCTATACAGAATCACCATGAGTATCTCAGGAAGATTCTCTCACATGAATAGTATCAAGTGTCCTGGGTATAATGTACTTGATAAGACAAGTACGAGAATGTAAAGGGGTCACGAATGTCCATATTTAGATGACATACACAACATCGCGTACGGTGTTGGCACCCGACTAATTATCGGACGCTAAGTAAGTCACACGGTCCTAGGTCAAGCATGCACAACAATATAAATGAATCAAGAAAAATATGTAACAAGACTGCAAAGTTGGCAAGATACACTTGCCAACAATGTATAAATAAGTCAAGGAAATAAGTAGCAAAGCTGCAGGATTTGGCAAGGTACACTTGCCTCGGGTTCTGACTCCAACTGTAGCTCTGGTCTCAGTGTGATCTGCAGGTACTACTCCAGTTGCTAAAATAAACATCACTATTAGATTCAGAAAATATCAAATATCTAGAAACGCCTGTCCTTGAGTCTAATTTGGACACAAGGGCAAAAATCACAGTTTCTGGTCAAAGCGGTATCTACATGTGGACCACTTTGCACCGAAAAACGTGTCAGGGTCAAAGGTCTCCAAATTTGTCAAACTTAGTGTCAACAAGTCAGGAACGATGATACGAACCCATCGGAACTTCCAAAACTGGATTCCGATGAGCCGATCACAAAATCGCCCGTCAAGTGGAGCCGCGGGGCCCACGATACGCAATTTTGTCAACGTTCTCAGAATCGAACCAAACTTGGGTCACAGGACCAGCGTATTGCTACGAGTCCGATGGCACAAGTTTTGTTTCGATCCGACGTGTGTACACGAAGTTACGACATATTCTAGAATAGGCGGATATGGGGCGTTGTCGACAGATACGCGTTGATTCCGGTGTTCACGCACATCCAAATTAACTTCAGCGAAATCCTGCACGTCCGTATCAACGGCGCGCACGTTTTGGTGAAGAGCGCGCGCGACCAAGTCATCCCGTTTGGCGGGGTGCACTCAGTTCCGGGGTGAAGCAGGGCGTGGGTTTTCCTATTTTTGGATCGCGGTTCGCGATCACCACAGGACGCACTTATCGAGCGGGTTGTACGGGCATCGAGGGGGTCATGCGGTCTATGTGTCACAACTGACGGAACAGAAATCGGATCAGCGAGAGAGAAAACGTTACCTGAACAGGGCTCCGTAGGGCGATGATTCTTCGTGTCCGGGGTCGCCTTGACACACCGACACGGGGCTGTGCCGTGTCCGGGCTGTGTCCAGGTTACTGTTGTGTCATGTCCGAGGCTAGGGCAGCGGGTCATGGCTGAGCTGGGAGAGGGCGGCCGACTTAGGGTGTCGCTGAGGGCGGTGCTGCTCGTGGGGAGGCGGTTGGTGGAGACTCGGGTTGTCGGAGACGAGGATGGCGATGGTGGTGTGGTGTGCTCCGACGAGGTTGGCGATGACAGAGGAAGAGGAAGGAGAGAGGGAGGAGGTCTGGTGCTGGGTGGCCGTGATGGCAGTAGGGTGCTGTCGATGGAGCATCGAGGATGACAGTGGTCTTGGGGAAGAATCCGGTCGGCGTTCAGTCAGAGAAGACAATGGCAGCGGTTCAGGCAAGGGCTGGTCGGGTTCCAGGCGATCACGGAGGGAGGAGGGACTGTGGTCGAGGGGCTCAGGGAGGGGATGGACCGGCCGGGGAAGAGGGGAGAGGAGGTCGATAGTGCAGGCGGAGGAGTCGGGCCAAGGTCGTCGGCTGTGGTGCTCGGGTTCTGCGGCTCGGCAGACTGGAAGAGGTAGTGGTCGGAATAGGCGACTGCGGCGGGGTCCTCAGGCGGAGGGAAGAGGAAGGCTGGTGGTTCATATCTGGCATGATGGGAACGGAGACGACGGTGGTGGTGGTTTGCGGGGCAGGCGGAGGAAAGAGGAGGGCAGGGAGGAGATAGGGTTCACGGCGGCGGTGGGCGTTTGGGAGCAGAGGAGGGAGACTAGGGTTTCGGCATCCGGCGGAGCGGGGATAAATATAGGGATGCCAGAATAGTGTTCCGACAAGAATTAGGGTTAGGGTTCAGAATAGGATTTGGGTACGTGTGCGGGTCCGCGGGTCGGGTTCAACGTGAATCCGGCCCGACCCGCTAGTGTTTTAAGTGCGGGTTTGGGTCTGCGGGTTTCGGGTCGGGTTTAGATCCGACCCGACCCGCTAAGGCTGGGTTCGGTTCCGTTGAACCGGGTCTGGGTTGGTTTAGGTTGGTTTGGTTCAGTTGAACCGGGTTTATTTCAGGGTTTAATTCAGTTTATTTAAACTTAGTTTTTAGGGCTTTAAAAATATTTTCGGAGTCCAATAAATTCACAGAAAATTATCCTATGTCCGTATTTCCATTTTATACCATAAAATATTATTTCCATAATATTTTAATAATAATGAACAATATTTAAAAATCATTTAATAATAAAATACCTAGGTTTTAATTACAGAAAAATCCCAAAAAATTATATAAAATTATGAAAAATCCAAATCAAAATTCTTGAAAAATTAGGGGGCTTATAATCTACCCCCCTTTAGAGGATTACGTCCTCGCAATCAAAGAATAATAGGTCAACAGAGATAACCCAGTTGCAAAAATTGTTCGAAGCACAACACGATCAAGGGGAATCAAGGTTGAGGGTGTAAGAATAATACAAAGGGAAAATTATTTCCCTAAGCATTAAAAGTTATGCAATTTACCGGATGAAGGAAATCTAGAAAACTACAATTTTAGAAAAACTAGGTTATCAATTATAATCAAGTTCAAAATTACATAGGTTAAGGCTGAGGTCACGAACCAATAGGCACGAGATAAAACAAATCTATAAACAGATAATTATGAAAAATTACGCGCATTAGCTACTCCATGGGTCTGTGCATCTTCCAAAGTCATCGCTGGAGCTTGTTCTCGTTCTTGCAGTTGATTCCTCTACTGCTGTTGAGCCTGCTGGAAGAGTGTTGTTTGTGGTGCCAAGGGTGGCCTCGGCTGATTCCCTCCTGGGGCTGGTGGTCTGACTCCTTCAACTCTCGTTTGCGGTGCTTCCAATGCTGGATAAGCTGGCCTCGGTGCTGGTGACATTAGCGCTCTTTCTCGACGTTCGGGGCATTCCTTTACTAAATGTTGACTGGATCCGCAAGCTAAGCATAATTTTCTTTTGCGTCTGCACTCGTTCTCTATATGGCCTCGCCTGCGACAATATGGACAGACAGGTAGTACTTGCGGAGATGCTTCTGGTGGCTGGTGCATGTGAGACTTCCTTGCAATTTCTTCCTGTGGTGCTCCAGCTGGTGCTGATGTGGCTGGTTGATGAATCATCACTGATTTCTCTCGATGCTGAGAACAGTCCTTAGCTAAGTGTTGATTGGTTCCGCAAATCAAGCATAATCCTAACTTGCGTCTGCACTCCTTCTTAATATGGCCTACCTTGCCACAATAGTAACAAGTAGGAAGGAATGAGGCTCTGGGTGCTGCTCTCGGTGGTGGATTCATCTGTGGTCGCTTTGTAACTCTTTTTTGTTGTGCTTGGTCTGGTGCTGATGCATACGGCCGCTTTTGGCTGGACTCTATCCTTGTGATGTACTCCATGGCCTGTGCTGTAGTAAGAATGTCCGGGTCTAAGGTAGTTGCAACGGAGCTGATTAACTTCCGTAGCTCAGAGCTAAATATGTCGATGAACTTCTCCGCTTGGTTTTAATGAGCTTCTTTCTGAACCTTTTGATGAGCTTGCATCATCGCGTAGAACATTCGAAATATTTGTTGTTCGTCCATAGCCTGCCCTGGTGGAACGGTAGGCATCGGTGGAGCAAACTGCGTCGATGGTGGAACGTCATCTTCCTGGATTCTCGAGGCATGCTGATTTGCTTGACTGCATTGTTGAGCTGATTGGCCTTTATCAATTGGTGTCACTTCATCTTCGTAGTTAACCACAATACCTTGTGGTATTCCTGGATGAGTCTCATCGCCGGCTTGTGGATTTATTTCTCTGCAACCAAAATAAACTATAAGAGGCATACAAGAATCAAGGCAGGATGCAAGTCAAGAATTTAATTTGAATCCGATATAGATATCAAGAACGTTTCAAGCAAGTGGATGAGATCCTTAAAACTTATCCTATTCTTATTGCAGGCTTGCTCGGTCCCTAAGTTGAAACCGAACAATTTAGTCGTTGACCTGCATGGGCCACCACAAAAACTATGTCACGCCCCAGTCCCAAAATATTGAGGGACTAGACACGTAGCAATGGCCAGCAGCACACAGCGATGGACAAACCCAATTTAATGGATCCATCGGGGCATGCTTAAGCTGTAATATAACAATAAATAGGTCCAATGATATGAGTCACAGTCTATTCTAATCTCATCCACAACAGATAAATACAGATCCAATGCCAGTATAAATGCAAATAAATAAAATCTGACATATCTCAATAAAAGTGCCTCGGAGAATAATCCGAGAATAATCTGATACATCAATGCAATAGACTGGAAATAAAATAACTAGAAACAGAAATAAATGAGTATCTCAAGCCAATACTCAGGAGAAGTCCTCTGGTATGATCTCGTCCTCAGATCTTGGTTCTGCTCCAATGTAGGCACCTGCCTCTGCTAATGCTATCTCGTCTGCTAATCCTGGGGACATAATCCGGATCCAGGTCCTCAGGGGACATAGCAAGGTACATATAATACAAGCCAAAATAAATGCAGTGCTGCAACTAATAAAATAAATAGGGTAAGTATGTAACCATCTATGTGAAATGCAAGTGAGCGCATCACGAGTACTCAGGCTGAGCCACTACAAGCTCTATGTCGGGGAGCCGGTAGCAGTAATAATGAGTAATGGGCCAAGCTCGGGTTTCAGAGTCTTGTGCCTCACAATAGTAGGAGGTTTATATATATAATCAGCCTGTAGCCTGTGTGTCTCTCCCCACCCCATGTAATCACACGTCTTATGTCCACGATGCCTCATGTCCATGTCACGTACGATCATATCTAATGCAGCAAGTCATATAGTATCTAGGAATATAATATCAATGTCAAATCCTGCATCCTATACAGAATCACCATGAGTATCATAGGAAGATTCTGTCACATGAATAGTCTCAAGTGTCCTGGGTATAATCTACTTGATAAGACAAGTACGAGAATGTAAAGGGGTCACGAATGTCCATCTTTAGATGACATACACAACATCGCGTACGGTGTTGGCACCCGACTAATAATCAGACGCTAAGTAAGTCACACGGTCCTAGGTCAAGCATGCACAGCAATATAAATGAATCAAAGAAAATATGTAACAAGACTGCAAAGTTGGCAAGATACACTTGCCAACAATGTATAAATAAGTCAAGGAAATAAGTAGTAAAGCTGCAGGATTTGGCAAGGTACACTTGCCTCGGGTTCTGGCTCCAACTGTAGCTCTGGTCTCAGTGTGATCTGCAGGTACTACTCCGGTTGCTGAAATAAATATCACCATTAGATTCAAAAAATATCAAATAGCTAGAAATGCCTGTCCTTGAGTTCAATTTGGACACAAGGGCAAAAATCACAGTTTCTGGTCAAAGCGGGGTCCACATGTGGGCCACTTTGCACCAAAAAATGTGTCAGAGTCTAAGGTCTCCAAATTCGTCAAACTTAGTGTCAATAAGTCAAGAACGATGATACGAACCGAATGAAACTTCCAGAACTGAATTCCGATGAGCCGATCACAAAATTGCCCGTCAAGTGGAGCCGCGGGGCCCACGATACGCGATTTTGTCAACGTTCTCAGAATCGAACCAAACTTGGGTCACAGGACCAGTGTATTGCTACGAGTCCGATGGCGCAAGTTTTGTTTCGATCCGACGTGTGTACACGAAGTTACGACGTGTTCCAGAATGGACGGATACGGGGCGTTGTCGGCGGATATGCGTTGATTTCGGTGTGCACGCACATCCAAATCAAATTTTGCAAAATCCCGCACGTCCGTATCAACGGCGCATACTTTTCGGTGAAGACCACAGGCGACCAAGTAGTCCCGTTTGGCGGGGCGCACTCAGTTCCGGGGTAAAACAGGGCGTGGGTTTTCCTGTTTTTGGATCGCAGTTCGCGATCACCATATGACGCGTCGCACCGAACGGGGTTGCACGGGCATCGAGGGGGTCACGCTGTCTATGCATTACAACTGATGGAACAAAAATTGGATCAGCAAGGAGAGAGGAAATGCTACCTGAACAGGGCTCCGTAGGGCGATGATTCTTCGTGTCCGGGGTCGCCTTGACACACCGACACAGGACTGTGCCGTGTCCGGGCTGTGTCCAGGTTACTGTTGTGTCGTGTCCGAGGCTAGGGCAGCGGGTCGTGGTCGAGCTGGGAGAGGGCGGCCGACTTAGGGTGTCGCTGAGGGCGGTGCTGCTCCTGGGGAGGCGGTTGGTGGAGACTTGGGTTGTCAGAGACGAGGATGGCGATGGTGGTGTGGTATGCTCCGGCGAGGTTGGCGATGACAGAGGAAGAGGAAGGAGAGAGGGAGGAGGTCTGGTGCTGGGTGGCCGTGATGGTAGTGGGGTGCTGCCGGCAGAGCGTCGGGGATGATAGTGGTCTAGGGGAAGAATCCGGTCCGCGTTCAGTCGGAGAAGACAATGGCAGCGGTTCAGGCGAGGGCTGGTCGGGTTCCAGGCGGTCGCGGAGGGAGGAAGGACTGTGGTCGAGGGGCTCAGGGAGAGGATGGACCGGCCGGGGAAGAGGGGAGAGGAGGTCGACAGTGCAGGCGGAGGAGTCTGGCCAGGGTCGTCGGTTGTGGTGCTCGGGTTCAGCGGCTCGGCAGACTGGAAGAGGTGGTGGTCGAAATAGGCGACTGCGGTGGGGTCCTCAGGCTGAGGGAAAAGGAAGGCTGGTGGTTCAGTTCCGACGTGAGGGGAACGGAGACGATGGTGGTGGTGGTTTGCGGGGCAGGCGGAGGAAAGAGGAGGGCAGGGAGGAGATGGGGTTCACGGCGGCGGTGGGCGTTTGGGAGCAGAGGAGGGAGACTAGGATTTCGGCATCCGGCGGAGCGGGGATAAATATAGGGATGCCGGAATAGTGTTCCGACAAGAATTAGGGTTAGGGTTCAGAATAGGATTTGGGTACGGGTCCGGGTCCGCGGGTCGGGTTCAACGTGAATCCGGTCCGACCCGCTAGTATTTTAAGTGCTGGTTTGGGTCTGCGGGTTTCGGGTCGGGTTTAGATCCGACCCGACCCGCTAAGGCTGGGTTCGGTTCAGTTGAACCGGGTCTGGGTTAGTTTGGGTTGGTTTGGTTCAGTTGAACCGGGTTTATTTCAGGGTTTAATTCGGTTTATTTAAACTTAGTTTTTAGGGCTTTAAAAATATTTCCGGAGTCCAATAAATTCACAGAAAATTACCCTATGTCCGGTTTTCCATTTTACACCATAAAATATTATTTCCATAATATTTTAATAATAATAAACAATATTTAAAAATCATTTAATCACAAAATACCTAGGTTTTAATTACAGAAAAATCCCAGAAAATTATGAAAAATCCAAATCAAAATTCTTAAAAAATCAGGGGGCTTACAGAAGGTTCTAGTCTAATTGGTTTCACTAATTAATTCCTCCTCCTAATGAATGAACTTACTATTGGGCTCAATTTAAACTAGAATCAAATGTTGGTCCATTGATCTAAACTAAACTAGTTAGGTCCACTAACACAAATTCAAATAATCTAACATCTACAATAAATAAATATTTACAACATGCATAACATTTAATATAATAATCCTAAAATAAAAATATACTCATGCTAATTTACCAAACTACCCTTAGTTTAAAAAGTGAGGGTGACAGAGGGCAAAGAATTCCATATTATCCCTAGGAGGTCTTCCTCCACTAGCAGTTTTTTTTGGAAAACTTTATCTATTCTGGTGTGGAGGATAGATGGGGCAATTTAGGTGAGATCCAATTTAGATCTTACTTTTTATTCACGCGTGGGATCCGGGCGGTCCGGGGGGACCACTATGGCTCCTCTCTTCTCGAGAATCCATACATCTTTGGAAGTTGTTGCTGGTAGGTGAAGCAAGTGTCCCATCCAGTCCACTTTCTATAAGAGTAGCATCTACGCCGTTCACCATTGAAGACCAAGACGCTATGTACTCAGCTTTAAATTTTTTGGAATTACCATAATCTGGCCCAGTAAATGTGACTTATTCTAATTCCAATTCTTCTTTATATGAGATTCTCGATCTTGGAAGATTTTTGCTCATTCAGGAAAGAGTATCTTGCCAACCAGATACCCAAAATGCCCAGCCCAGCTTCGAAAGAGGATGTTTTTTCACCAATAAAAGGTGTGTGTCACTCTCAAAAAGCAAAGACTGGCTACGTCCAGATCTACTACGGGAATGATTTGGAAGATCCAAATCTAAAAACAGTAGTATTTGCTAGCAACAACATAATGGAGGCAGTCAATCAATATAGATTCGAATCAGAGATTGAAGAAGGGAAAATGTTTCTTCGACCAAGAGCTAGAATAGGGGATTTATTCAATCACACAATACCGGCTCCTGCTTTGATTGAATGATTGAGCGCCTACCATAATGCTGATACGGGAAATGCTACCAGACCTATTAACTTGCTTAGCCCATTCTCGACCATCCTTTGGACGGCCGATGGCAGAAGAGAAAGATTCGACAGATTGAGAACGATCTCCCCCTTGCTTTAAGAACCATTTTTCTTTGTCTACAGGCAGGTTATAATGCTCTCTGTCACTCCTCTTAACAGGCCTGCTTGGGCACTAGCTGCTATCTACGCCAGCAATGATTACATCCGTCGTCGAGAACTCTGGGACAACTTGTCTTATCCGATCTGAATTTTATCTGTTAGGTTTTTCTCTTTAGCCAGCCTGTGACTGCCTGAACAGACTAGTCTACGCTCAGCCAACATTTTGACCTTGTCTCGATACTGACAGTTCAGTGGATGGGATAGCAGACATCAGAAAAAGAGGAAGGACACGATGGAAAAAATGCAAGCCAAATTTCCCCCAAAGGAATCCCCTGACGGGTATAGACCTGAAAGCCCAGAATCCAATGGAAGGATCTTATTAACGTTCATGAATGATAAATCATAGATCGAACTACCAAATTAGAAAAATTGGGTGTGTCACGGTGGTGACTAACGGATCAATTTTTCTATTAGACCGAGTGGCACTTTCGGGCAGTACCAATTAAAACCTCAGATTCATACTATAACCACGATGATTTTACCCCAAGCTAAACTCAAAGGTTTTCTGAGTAAAAACCAATTGATGATCACTTATTCAATGAGTATATGTAATGACTCAACAAAATCTTTGTCCTTTGGACAAAAGAAGCCTGAAGAATCCTTTAGGGACCTACCTCAATTTTTTTTTGTTAGGCACCTTTCAATAGTATCAATACAGTTACATGTATCGTAAATACATGAATGTGATGGACCAAAAATCTGCAGTTCCTACCTTTAAACCAGGGAATTTAGCCCAAAATGTCATTTTTCTTCTACGAGGATATCCTGGTTCGTGCCACTTTCACGGTTTGTCCATTTTCTTCTAATAAGAACAAGAGATCTTTCTTGATTAATCTCTTTCTTTGCTTGTCCCTCATTCTTCGAGAATCAGAAAGATCCTTATTTTATTTTGATTTTCTTTCCGTTTTTTTTTATTCCCTTTTCCCATTCCTTAAGTCCCATAGGTTTGTTGATCCTGTAAAATCTGACCCATTTTCTCTAGGGGTACGAAATAAATCAGATTGATTTTTTGATCAAAAGTACTATGTAAAATCTTCTGTTTTTTTCTCTTTCTCTAGCTGTCAATTCAAACTTTTGGTCTTTTCTGTTATTTTGGTTCAGGCATTTGTTTATATAATCTTATTAAAGAAGGAGCCATTTTCATTGTTATTGTTTCAGCTGTTAAAATTAGGTCTACTTGCCTAGGACTCGATCTTGGTACCAACCCATAACGATCAAAGTCGAATCGCGAAGCTGAATCTGACTTTTCTTTGAACCCTCCGGAAATCAAAGTGAACACAGACAGTTTAGTAGCAATAGAGGCTGTTGTACAGGAAACTATAGATCTTGCGCGATAGGCAAAAAGGGAGAATCTATGTCACCATCGTGGATAAGTGGTCAGAACTGAAGGAAAGCAGAATCAGAGTTCAGGCAAGCCCTTCTTTGAACAAGGCAAGGCGAGCGAAGTGATTCGAAATAAGGCGACCACCCGTGATTGAAAAGCCATTGCTTCAGGTCTGGGCTTTGCTAGGGATTTCAAGCTCGGCACCTTGACTTCAAAATGTAAGTTCAAAAATGCAACTTGATAGTAGAAATAAAGTTGATTGTATTTTGATTTTTTTCTCAATTCTTTCCTGATTTGTTTCATCATTAGAAATAGATTGATTGACCAATTTTGTTTACCAGTTTTCGACTGGACAGGAGAAGCAACTAGAGTTGACTTCTTTGTTGGACCGACATACCGATCTTTATCAGAGGGTGCGGGATGCTCGCGGAGTCCGTGCCTTCCGTACCACCATATGTCGTTCTTGGACGGATCCCATAATCCCTTGAGTAAGGTCGAACAATTGACTATACTACGACTATTGCTTGCTTTCTTTTTGCTTATGCGCAAAAATATGAATCAGAGTTTGAAGAAGGGGAAGGAGCCCTCGACCTGCAGTAAAAATATTCAATTCTCATAAGATCCTCTTGACAGTTACTCAAAAGGTCCAATAATGGAATAGTGGCGTTGAGTTTCTTGACCCTTTGCCTTAGGATTTTAACAACAACAAATCGGCTTATCATTACTTTTATTCTTAGGTATCCTGACATTCCAGGTCCTTCCCGTCCCAAAATTCCTTGTTCTCGAAAAAGTCAAACGATCAAGGAAAGAAATTGAGCCTGATAGAAGAAGCAGCAAGCTGAGACTTGAATCCTTCTGGAAGTACGGTTAAGAGCGAATCTAGAAAGATTGCCTCAATGCAGATTGTTCTCTGCAGCTTGGAAACAAGAAGTTCGAATCGCTAGTATATTTATCTATTTAGCAATCCCAAAGTTTCTTTTTTACTTTTTTATACGATCAAAATAAGTAAAAACGATTATTTTTCCTATAAGACGTACCGCTTTTTCAGTGGAAAGGGAAAGAAAAAGAATAAAGAGTCTATCTTGCATTTTTGCAAGTAGGGGTTTCAATTGATACTTTTCGGAGAATTAGACCCATCAGTTTTCTGGATTTGGAGAAGTGCTGATTTTTAATAGCTTTCGTTCTTGCACATACAACCTTCACTTGCTAACCAATTTGAATCCAAACTTTTCTGCAATTCAGAAATTGATTGGTTGAACCGATAGTCGAGCTGAGTGCTTGCCCTTTTATTTCCTCTCCTTGACTGCTGTCCATCTTCATCCATCAATGGTTCAAACGAAATTCAATATCTTTCTCATTAATTATACTCGCCCAGTTTACGAAGATTCTTATCTTGATGGAGTAGAGGTGGACCCGGAATACCTACTTATCAATTGGGACCTTTGGATATATAATTGTGTGGTTTCTGGGAATTTAAAACCTGATTTCTTCCATAAATTCTCCGATCCAAATGACAGAGAAGTTTCCATATTTCTACCTTTTCCTTTTTCCTTTCCGCAAGGACCAGGAGATTTGATCTGAAGAAATAATTGGAAAATAAAATAGCAAGTACAAAAATGAGTAATAAACTCCAGTGTGAAATCATATTGAATATTTGACAATATATTCCGTACCTTGCTAAAAAACCGATCGTAGGGCGAATACCATTTTTTTGGAACATGATGGATCTTTGATTTAGGGCCTAACCAATTTCATGTCCCCCCACTAAAATGGGTTGGAACGCCTCATTAGTCTGATCCTTTGTAGGAACTGCCCGTATCCAAAATAGGATTCACGAACTGCGTCTCTTTTAAGAGAGATTCACCGGCTGCGGCTTAGGGCGTCAGTCCTTCCTTCCTCACGTAAGCTCGCCTCCCGTTCTTTCTTCATCAGATTGTGACTTCACACTCTCAGTTTCGAGATTGGGCTGCAGCAACAACAGAACATGTTGGGCGATTCACCGATGATCTACGTTTCATATGGCGCACGATTCCATGGATAGTTTCATATGACTGAAAAAATGCCGAGAGGGGCCCGAAACAGAATGGAAAGATTGCCTCAGTGCGGATTATTCTCTGCAACTCGGGAAAATAAAGTTAGAATCACTAGTAATCGTCCGGTTCTGATGGCGCCTATTCAAACTATCTCATAGTAGAACGAAGTACTTCCCCTCTGACACACCAAAAAGATCCAAAGGTACCACACGACCGTCAACTCAAAGAGCAACAGGAGATGGAGTCACTAAGAAGCCCATATATCCTGAATATTTGTCTTAATATCCAGGCATGAACCTATGTAAACCCCCTCACCCAAAATTCGACCTACTTGGCTTAGATAGAGAAACTAGGGCCAGTTTGTATCCAATTGGAAATAGGACACGATATTTTATATAATTTTGTAATATTTATATCAAACCTAGCGCACCTTACCGTTGCTTTGATAAACAGAGCACTACACTAGCCATTGACTTCTTACAAATTTTATATCCATGTCCTAGACGTGCCCGCCTTCTATTCTGATCTCGGTGTAACTTATAATTATGCTCTCTTGTGCTATATTTTAGTCGCACAACATTCGTCACAGATGTTTATATTTAATTCTAAATAATTCTAACTTTGTATCGTTGTGCGTTCTAATCAAAATTGGAGACACAATCTTGATCCGTTTCGTACAACCCAATTTATGATAATATTCTATTCTGAGTCCCCTATGTCTATGACAATTGTGTCCCATCTAATTTTATTCCCATGTACTTCTAATTAATTCCAGAACACCTTGCGAATTAATTTTAATTAATTTAACTCAATTTCCATCTTTGTGCAATTTTCCAATTGTTGGCCGCTTTTATGCAAAAGTGCTTTGAGGTGTCAACACCATTGGACAATACATGAAGAAACCCAATTTTTCCTTCATTATTTGGTCATGAGAATTTTCTCCATGAATTTTTGGAATTTACAATGCGCAACATCGCCCCCTCATTTAACCCTATCTTTACATTTTAAATAATGTAAATTATAGCTCTCCAAGCATCCCCATATGAGGCCAAGCCCATCCCAAAGATGTTGACCAAGCCCAGTTCCTAGGTCAACCCCAACCCTACACCTTTACATATAAATACAATTGTTATTCCTTTTCTTTTACTTTTTCTTTTTCAATACCTAAACTATTACTCAGTCGACTTCTCCCCCTACCTTACTGTTTATCCACCATCACCGTTGAGCCGACCAACCTCGCCGGAGCTGCCAGCATCCCGCCGGACCCTATTAACAGCCGACTCGACCTCCCTCTTCCCGTCTCCTTCCGACCCGCCAGAGCCCAGTCTTGCCCCGAGCCACTGGACCCGCTGCCCAACGCCAAGCCGACCGGAGCCAACCCGTCGAACTCGCTTGAAGTCGACGCCACGACCGCCTGCCCCTGCCTGTACGACCTCCAGTGTTCGCCTGGACCCGTCGGTGCCCGACTGAACGCCGGAGAAGACGACTACACGACCACCATTCCCTGTCCTCTCCTCCCTCGTCGACCACCCCAGTCACCATCATCATCGTCTTCATCATCCTGAGCCACCACTCCTCGCTTGAGCCGCTGGAGCACACAACCATGACCCCTTGACCTCCATCCTTGCCCTCCTCCTCGACCACAGCCCCCTCTCCACCCGCCACTCGCCTGAAGCCGCCGGACGACGAAGCACACCCGCTGAACTCTTCCCCCTTCCTTCCTGAAAACCTCCTCCCATCGACCAAGCCGTGCACCTCAACCCCCACCACTGGCCTCCTCCCTGCTCCCTGTCTTTCTCCTCCTCCTTCTCGCCGGACCTCCCCTGGCCGGAGGAACAACACAACCATCATCATCTCATCTCATCAACCATCATTATCTCATCTCATCAACCATCATCATCTTATCTCATCACCATCATTATCATCTCATCACCATCATCATCATCATCATCATCATCATCATCACATCACCATCATCATCTCATCTCATCACCACCATCATCTCATCTTATCAACCATCATCATCTTATCTCATCACCATCATCATCATCTCATCACCATCATCATCATCATCTCACCATAATTATCTTATCTCATCACCATCATCATCATTATCTCACCATCATCATCTCATCTCACCATCATCATCTCACCCTAATCACCATCATTAACCTAGTCATCATCACCATCACCCTATCATCATCCTTTATCATTATCCTCATCATTACCCTTGACGACATTGTCGTCAACCTCATCGTCGTACCCGTGCATGTACCCCGAGGTTCGAACCTGTCCCTCTTCTCCTTTTTATATGTGTTTGTGTATATGCTATTAGGATATGAGTATTGCTTTATGACTGTTAGTTGATATAGGACCCTGAGTCGGCGAACCCAATGACTTGTGTGCGTATACGCACGCGTATTAGGATTAAAGTGATATATATATATATATATATATATATATATATATATATATATATTTGGATGTATTATATAAGTAATTATATGCTAGAAATAGTATGACTATGTATGTATTGTACGACCCTAGGACACCGTGGATTTTGTCCGTATATATACCTTGACTTTGTGACCTGAAAAATTAGGGAATTGTCTGCCTCGTGTACACTGATGTACTGGCTAGACAAGTGCTAGTTGACTGTCTAATTTTAATATAGCATTTAATATAGGACACCCACGTAATTAAACACGCAATTTACCTTGTAATTGATCAGTGTCACCCCTAGCGTACCCCCTGAGTCCAGCGCAAATATGGTTGTGTATGTACTAGTGTAATGACTGATATTGTATTGTATTATATTATATGATTATAGGACCTATTGGATTGATCTGCACGATTTCAGGAGCAGGTTATTGGTATATCGCAGCTTTCTTGCCAGGCAAGTATACCTTTCCATTGTACTGTTATTCATATTTTATATGTTGCATGCATCTTTATTTTCTGTCATTAGTTCATATATTTTTAACTACTACATAAAATGCGCGTCCAAGGAAACTTGGGTGCAACGATGGTGTCTTCGTGATTTATTTTTATTATGTATATGCATTGACCTTATTTATGAGACCGCCCCATTATCATGAAGCATCATTAGATTTTATTGGCCGTGACATAGTTTTTACACGAGTGTGAGTCTCATATAGGACACGGACTGCGTGACAGGTCTGGCCTCCTGTACGTATGGGCCGTGCGTTAAGGATAACTGCTGTTAGAAACCTTGCATGCTAGTAGACCTGAAAGTTATTAGAGGTATTATCGTGTCATGGATATGACATGCTTAGAGCATGGGATGGGAAGAACAACAAGTACCGCATTTGGGCTCCTTTGCACTTTTCTTATTATAACCCGTACGCTCTACCGGAGATACAGACGGTGATGACCCCTATATTACCTAGCGGCCTCTGCCGTTCAAAAGACAACATGCTTTGTAGGCCCCTGATTCTCCGAAAGAATCATGCCAATCCTATTTATGGCCAGATAGCCTACTTGTTAGAAAGTTGTTCTCAACTACATACACATAGATGGTTAGACGACCCCATTGGATATTTATTTACAGTACTTTATTGGCATGCTTCTTTGTATCTTGTTATGTCCCTCTGAGGACCTGGTCCCTTGCCAGGTATAGATGTTCATGAGTATTCGCAGGGGTGCAGATCCGGACTGGTTACTTATATTTCGAGGAGGTCTTCTCTTCGAGCCTCATGATTATTAGTTGTTGTACTTTATTTTGTTTATTTTATATTCCAATTTGGCAGTGGATTTATTTTCACCCGACTATCATCCTTGATACTTCGTATTGAGACTTAGTCACATAGATATTTGTTATTTATTTATATTTGATTTCTGTGGATGAGATTTAGATTATGCCCTGTGACTTGTGATAGTTATACCACTCATGAATTATTGTTCATTATACAGTATACGCATGTGTTATGGTTTCCATACATTAGATTTGCCATATACATGCGGCTGGCATGCTTACGTGTCCTGGTCCTACGTATTTTGGGACTGGGGCGTGACAACCTAAGTGCTAATACTTTTTTCTATTTTAATATTTGACTGTCAACTCTAAAAAAAATTGATCCACTTTCAACAAAAGATTCGAACCCATAGCTGATGATAGAATAGAATGGATATTTTTTATTTCTACAAAGAATGATTGGAAGACCACTGTCAGGCTGACGCCTGCCCAGTGACGAAAGGTCAAAGAAGTTGGTGACCTGATGACAGGGGAGCCGACGATCGACATTTCTCATCTTCCTTCAAGATGCTCTGTACGAAGTTTATGGACTTAAAACTTCATGCACCCGCAAGCCCAAGCCTATCCGTTTTGGCCGTTGTTTTTTCCTTCCGCATCCTATGTTCATGAATAGTAAGTACCTCCACCAATACTTTGGTGCGACGTGGCATACCCGAAAGCCCTAAAAATGCATGGTAAAGAGGGTCAGATTAACCCCGAAAGAAGTGATCCAAAAATGGATTTGACCTAAATTTTTGGGTATGTCCGACCAAAGATTTTACCCATCCCTAAAAAGAAGATGATCCAGTCGCACCTTCCAGTACGACTACCTTGTTACGACTTCACTCCAGTCACTAGCCCTACCTTCGGCATTCCCCTCCTTGCGGTTAAGGTAACGACTTCGGGCATGGCCAGCTCCCATAGTGTGACGGGAGGTGTGTACAAAGCCCAGGAACAAATTCACCGTCGTATCAAAATGAGTCAAAGTGGATTAGCCGACACTAGCACTTCCACGCAATAACTCTACGAAAGGTGATCATATTACAGGAATAGCTTCAGGTACACTTGTCACAATTTTGACTGCCCAATAACCAGTACTGAGGTAAGGAAATTAAGTGAATACCCAAAATTGTAGTCATTTTATTTCTATCTTTCCATATATAACCAAAGAATGGAAATGATTATTCAAGAGTCTCAGGTCCTAGAAGCGCATGATAAATACCGCCAAAGCCTAAAACTGCAGAGGAAATTAAGTGAAGTACTTCAGATACAAAGTATGAAAAGGTGTCTATAACTTTCCCTCCCGGACCTACACCCCCAACCTAGAGTAGCGGTCTCATCCGTTGTAAAACCCCTATTCCTAGAAACCGTATTTATTATTTTTTATTAATTATTAATTTAATTGTAGTAATTAGTGGCTAATTAGGAGAAATAGATTTTTATTAATTTTTATTTTAGGTGTTGGTGAACTTAGGGGATTTATGGGGACATTAGGAATTTTTCCGAATTTATTTCATGTAGGAGACCCCTTGAGCAGTTGCTAGCTTAATGGTGTGCATTAATATAATCCTAGATTTTTCTATGAGTATATATATATATATATATATATATATATATATATATATATATATATATATATATATAAGGAAAAGAAAAGAAAAAAAGAAATGGAAAAAAAGAAATGAAAAGAAAAAGAAAAGAACAAATCCATTAACAACTATTAGCAACCCGCCCACCCATTAGCAATAGCACAACCGCCCTTGTTAGCAGCATGCATGCAGCCGCCCCTTAGCAAATTCCCACAAGCAAACACACCCCTTTTTGCTAATAGCAATTAAACCCATACCCCCCCCCCCCGCGGATGAGCGAACCCACTCCCCTTTTCATCTATACTTCTCTCTCTCTCTCTCTCTCTCTCTATATATATATATATATATATATATATATATATATCTATATCTATATATATATATATATACAACCACTTTCAACAAAACCCTAACTCTAAACTCTTCCTCTTCCCATCTAGACTAAGGAGCGCCGCCACCGCAGCCGGAGAACCCCGCCAGGCCGTCCAAACCAATCCCGACGACCGCGATCCCGCGCACCCCGCGCACTGCAGATTTCCGCAGCGAGGTACCTGTGTTCCAGAGTTATTTCCCGTCGCCTCGCTCAACCAAACGCTACCCCTTCTTCACCGGTACGCTCATCCCTTAACCCTCTTCCATATCGATGTGATAGTAGACCTCGAACAACGCATAACCATAGCCGAAAATAGCGCCAAAGTTGGCAGAAATAGACCAATTTCTGGGATCGCAGAAAACTACGGTGATCACCCATGTTCCCAAATTCGTATCTCCCACCACACAGATCTGAATTCGATGATTCTTTTTGGTATGCGTAGACCACTTGACCTAGTTTAATTTCTGTTAAATAATCCTATATTATTAACTGCTGTAGGTAGAATTAAATTTGTTGGAAAACCCCACGAACACACTTTTTCTAGATATCCAAAAGTTGTGAAACGGAGCACGCCCTGCCAAACATGACCGTTCCACCGTGTACCAAGTATATCAAATGCTGCGCACAGTGTACACGGACACGTGAGAGTTCACAAAAACTGATTCGGATGCGTGTGCGCATCGGAATTAGCCCGTATCTGCGGACAAACTCTGTGTCAAAACTTTTTGCGAAAGTCGTGCGCATTTTGTGCACACTCGTCAGATTGAGACGAAACTAGCACCACTAGACTCATGGTATCGCGCTGGTCCTGTGACCCAATTTTCACACAATTCTGAGATAGTTGACCAAGTTGCCAATTGGCGGGCCCCACGGTTGACTTTTTGGGCAAAATTGTGTTCGGCTCATCGGATTCCACATTTGGACATACCGTTGAGTTCGTATTGACATCTATAGTTTGTTTAACCTATAATTTATCCTATTTAGAGACTGTTATCCTTGGCATATTTTTTGGTGCAAAGTGGGCCACACATGGACTCCACTTTTACCCAAAATTATCGTTTTGCCCCTGTGTCCAAATTGGACGAAAGGGAAGTGCTTTCTAGCTATTTTGCTTATTCTGGGAATGTTGGTGATATTTATTTCAGCATCCGGAGACGTTCATTCTGAGGTCGTAGCTTCTGACTTTTGATGTTGACATCGGGACACTACATTTTGCAGCTTTCTTGCCCGGCCAAATTGCTTACAGTATTTTGCATGCTTAGTATATTTCTGTATATTTCTTGTATGTGTAGTTTTCTTTCAGTCATTACTATGTATTAGATATGTTGACACACACATGTCACTTAGTATCATGAGAGGACAATCATTAGGCGTATAGGCTTTTAACCACTCTGGTAAACCGTAGTATATAGTTCGCACTACGGGAGTGTGTCCGATGGTCGCTACCCCCGAGGTATGTCGGTTGATGAAGTCACGAGGGTCGCTACCCCCGAGGTATGTCGGCTGATGATGTTCATGGATGTGTGTGTGAGTTGTGAGATTAGATCGAGTAGCCTACCCTTGCCCATACATCGAAAAGTTGTCCTCATTTGCATTCATATAGATTGTCTTGTAAAACATACTTATTTATTTTCAAATATTATGCATGTTCACTGTATTCAAATTGGCTTGCCTCTATGTATCTTGTTATGTCCCTCTGAGGACCTGGTCCCTTGCCAGGTATAGACGACCAGGAGTATCCGCAGGAGTACGGGCCTGGACCTGACGCATTACTTTCTGCCGAGGAGGTCTTACCTTCTGAGCATCTTTGATTACATCTAGCGATGGATTCTTTTAGCTGATACACTTCTGCTGACATTATTTTATATTGGAGATTTTATACTTCTCTCTCATTTTAGTTTTGGATATAGTCTTTGGTAGTGGATTTGTCTCCACCCGACTATTATTTGGATATTTCAGACTCATTCTAGTTTAGTACTTCTTTTCTATGGCTTGTGGTGTGGATGAGATTAGCATATCTGTGGCTTGTGACATTATATATACCACATATGAGTTTATATTCATATTATAGCATACGCGTGTATTATGGTATCCATATATTGGAGTTGCCATATACATACGGCTGGCATGCTTACGTGTTCCTAGTCCTATGTATTTTGGGACTGGGGCGTGACATCCGTAGTCCAGTCGATAGATGCCGGTGTTTAGGCGGTCTGTGGACTTTTGTTGCTCTATATGGTGCTTTCGGACTAATAGGTTTCATGTTACGTCAATTCGAACTTGCTCGATCTGTTCAACTACGACGAACAAGGAAGCTATAAGTAATGCAACTATGAATCTCATGGAGAGTTCGATCCTGGTTCAGGATGAACGCTGGCGGCATGCTTAACACATACAAGTCATACGGGAAGTGGTGTTTCCAGTGGCAGATGGGTACCAGCTGGCTCTGTGTTCGAGTGGAATTTTACCCCTAACCACAACTTACCCGTTGATTTTTTAACATCAATTGGTTCGGACCTCTACTTAGTTTCACCCAAGCTTTATCCTGGTCATGGATAGATCACCTAGGTTCGGGTCCATAAGAAGTGACAATCGCCCTACCTGTTGAATCATATACTCATGGGGGGTGGGAGCAGGGCGAACGATTTTCAAACGGACTCCTCATTCATTAGATAGAAGATTGCCACGATTTTGTGATCCGCTGCCGAACCTATTCCAATTCCAATAAGTCGGTATATCAATATTGATTAGATCTGAAATCTGTGGGCGAAGTGAGGCAAACGCCCCCTTATTGCTTTAATTTCTTCCGGAAGCAGATGATTATTCATCTGCTCTTACGTTTCATGAATAGTCGGGACATTGAGGAAGATCTAAAGTATTTTGGGAATTGATCTGATAATGAAACCCATGAAAGAAGAGGATGAATCAAAATATAGCTGCTACACCAAAACTGGGCGCAAAGAACCAACCATATTGACCCAGTGGATAAATCAGGAATACGAAAACAAAAACAACAATTAGACCAGAGAATACCATTGCATTATAAGGTCGCAGTTGACCCAGTAACAATAACCTGCTTTTCAGCAAAGACAGCTCCACTCCCTCCAGGGCCCCTTTTTGTCTTAAAGAATCTCTGACCGCGCAAAATCTCCATAGCCAATTTAGAAAATTGGATTCTCAAATAAGAAGCTGCTTTTGGTGTTAAGCCCTTGGATTTGAGGTGATTCACTACCGAAGCGAAGAAAAGGCTGGATCAAGAAAAGAAAGGGGGTACTACGAGCCCTCTGCCCCACGATGCTGTCGGAGTAAAGGATCGTCCACAAGGGCTTTCTAGTGCGTTGTAGATTCTTATCCAAGACTTGTATCATTTGATGATACCATATGAATCGCTAAAAACATGTGAAGTGTATGGCTAACCTAATAACGAAAGTTTCGTAAAGGGACTCGAGCGTGAGCGTTAATAGAGATTATAACTATGAAATAAAAGTTTTCTGATTAGAGATTTAAAGTATCTCCTAGATTCCATATTAGCTACCCCTATAATATTCCATATTCTGCCCCAAGAACCGAGGACTGTATAGGTTGTAAGAGATACGAATCTGCTTGTCCAATAGAATTTTGAGTGTCCGTGTTTATTTATGGCATGAAACAACCGAAGCACTGGGGTGATCCAGTAGCCAGGAAGGGGAACATAAACTGAAATATTCTAGAGCTACAAAGATAGTTATTAAATCGTTAACACCATATAAAAACATTCCTCCTAGAGTAGCTGTTAATACAAATAACAGAAACTCTGTTATAGCTATTCACCTTTCTTACCAGAAGTAACATAAAAGAAGATCTCCATTAAAGGAAGATTGGACAATAAAAATATTTTTACTAATTGATAGGGCCTTATTGATAAGTGCTACAAGATCTTGTGCATTATAACCCATGGTTATGGACCCGAATCCGTTCGTATGGAATATCTTCTTTTTCAAGCAAAATCCCCTCTAGTATATGAAAGAATAAAAAAGTGCTTTCGTTGTAAGAAGGGGTCTTTCTGTGGAAAGCTTCACGAGCAATCATCGGGTTTTGATGCTTTTTTCCCTTCTCACAGTAGTTCTTTCCATACCTCCAGATATCTGGTGCCAAATCGTCGCTCCTTTCCTTACTTATGTGAGCTATATCAACACTTTACTCCTAAATTATGTATTTGTTGAGACAATACCAAACCCCGGAAGGCCTGATTTGAGGATGAGAAATTAGTGGATATTAAGACAAATATTCAGGATATATGGGCTTTTGAAAGGCTGAATTAATTTATTTTCAAAGATTCATGCCTAGTAAATAGATCTATGCTTTATGGATCTATTTACCATAAATAGATACTGGAACTCATATGGAAGAAAATGGAGGGGCGGTTGAGCAACTCAAGCGAACCATCGAAGGAACTCGGCAAAATAACCCCGTTAACTTAGGGAGAAGGAGTGGTATTTTCTGAACGGAGTCTGGATATTTTATTTTATTAGTCCAAGTCAACCATAAATTCTTCTAATTGATAGTATTTATCTCAAAAGAGTGAATCGAGTGATTCCGCGCATGAAACACTGGTCGAAGGGTTCCATTTTAGTTGATTCGAGATTGCGTTATCAACCTCTTGTCCTAAAAAAACAAGGCTTCTCGCTTAATCGAGAATTGCTTTAAGTTATATGACTTCTCCGTTCGGGTGAATTCCATCCATCTTTCAGCTAAAATGCCGAAGTCAAAAATTGTGATTGGTTTCTGCTAGACGAGGAATAAAGAACATAACCAATACGGGAAACAAAGAAAGGGATTAATCAAGAAAGATCTCTTGTATGTAGATGCAAAAGAGAGTTGGTAAAAAAGAGAAGGTTACTCTTTAGATGAGAATCCTCAAATTTCTTATTTATTCTATTTTGACTGAAACTACAACGAAGAATTTGCTCCTACCACTGGGAAATAAGAGGTTGATCTCGGGTCTTAAATCTTTCAATCTAATATGCTCCTCATAGAGAATCCGTAGCCTGCTGAACCTTCAATAAAGAGAACGACATCAACTAGGTCTAGAGGGAAGTTGTGAGCATTACGTTCGTGCATTACTTCCATACCAAGGTTAACACGATTAATGATATCAGCCCAAGTTTCATTCGAGCTCTAGAGTGGCTCATAGGACGAGACAAAAATCCATTCGATCCGATCTGCCTCGCTAACGCTCTCCATCAAAGGGAAGGATGGAAATACTGACTGCAAATCATAAACATCTTGTTTGAGAAGCAGTTTGACTTTATTAATGCCCACTATAGCGTATTGAGACTTTCTATGAGATGTAGCTGGTTGTCTCGAATATACAGCAAAAAAAGACTGAATAATCAAAGTGAATTTAAATGTCGTCTCTATCAAGATGATTCTACCTCATCATGTTCGTGGGATCTTTTATCCTTTACTTCTTCCTAGTAAGTGAGAGTGATTGAACCTAGAACTTTCCTCTTCTTTTTCATACGCTATTTTCGGTATGAGTGGGTTCAAACTCGCTATGATCAGCTGAACAATTTTGGATTCCTATAGAATCAACGATTAGTCTGTCCCCGGGGGCCGCGAGTGACAGCCCGAACATTGAGCTCTTACTTTTCTTCGAGGAGCGCCCTCTTCCTGTTTTCGAGAGAAATCAGCCTCAGTCAAACCAAACTCTCAAACCCGTATAAGCCAGCATATAGCAAAGCTCAACCAATGGCACTATTCCTGTAATAGGATTGCCTTTGGTAGAGATTGCGTGGAAGTGCTAGTGTCGGCCAATCCACTTTGACTCCGGCATGTGGTGATATGAGCGCTTCCTTAGTTTCTAGATAAAGGTGCATGAACAACCATTTGATCCCCATCAAAATCTGCATCCAGGCATTAATTTTGATATTATTTCTAAGACAAGTTCCACAATCCAAATATTTTCTTTCCGTATTTTTATGGGACAACCATTTTCGGCTGTTCCTTTCGTCAACGAGTACCTTCCCGCTTAGGGGTAAGTGTGACATAGGCCTTTAGGATCGATTTTTGATGGAATAAAAAAGACATATCTGGTAGAATTGTAACCATAAAATACAAACCTAATCGAAATCCATACCAAGGGTTCGGTTGTTCGTCGATGAAAGTGGTACGTGAGTTGGGTTTAGAGCGTCGCGAGACAGTACGGGAAAAAATACTACTGCTAGTAATTATCTCGATAGTAGCCAGTAGTCTTTACGCTCCTCTCCTTAGAAATGGTCGATTGATGGGATAGGAAAAGAATTCGATGCAGCATCTTTTTTGGGGAGACCCTTTTTTTTCAAGCAAGCTGTGAACTTCAGTTGTTCCATCACTTTCTCTTGTAGTTTGATACCTATTATATCGGCTTAACCTTTCCTAAGTTGGAAAAGAATAAAATGACCATAATAAAGACGCTTACTGTCTACTCTAGATTCAACACATTTCCACTGTAGTGTTCGAGTGGATCCTGTTACTTCCTCTCAATCCATACTATCGCCCTTTGTCTTAGTAGTCTTATCCTTTAATCCCTGGAAATTTACTTCACAAGAGTCCCCCTAGGATCAGAGAACTGGCTTGACACAACCAAAGAAAATAGGAGAGTTCGATCCCAGATTGAACTGAATCCTACTTCCTTTTTTTTCTCGTGATCATTCTCCAAGCAAAGTTTCTAGCGAAAGCTAAGAAAATCCTATCTTGAAGCAATTGGTTCACCCGAGAGTCACTCATTTCCATATCCTTGCGAGTTAACTGCATAGGATCTTCTCATATCTTGATAGAGTTAGCCTATTCGTTATGGGGAATCAATGCTCTAGACCGAATGGGGCCTGGCCCAATAAGGAAATCCTAATTCACGAAGGAGATTTTTTTTTTCAGAAGGTCGTGGGAAGTGAAGGCGACCGGAGTGAGCCAAAACTTGTCGCACAAAGAGACCTTCCAGACAAAGAAAGGTTTCACGAAGTTTTAGTAGTTCTTCCGCTTCTAGGATATTTTCCCCTGTTACGTATGTCTGTCGGAGATTATATTCACTATTGGTATCAGGGACATCTCCTTTTGCCGGAGTTCATTCAAAATATGGTCTGAATGAAGACCATTATTCTGCAAGGTTCCCTTTTGCATACCATTGTTCCGTAATATTATATATAATATGGAGATCATATTATATATAATATTTTTTATATATAATATGGTCCGAATGAAGACCATTATTCCGTAAGGTTCCCTTTTGCAGAAATTTTGTACTTTGCACTCCAAACTCTGTTAGATTCTTGAAAATAGTAAAGAAAATCAAAATAAAATAAGGATCTTTCTGATTCTCGAAGAATGAGGGGCAAGCAAAGAAAGGGATTAATCGCACCCTTTTTCCTCGATCGTCAAGATCGTGTCTTTTCGACGGACCACTTGATGAAATATGGAGGAAAGTGAGGGAAATAGCCGATACTACTGGAAGGATTCCTCTTTAATGACCCTTCTCTCTCATAGCCCTACCCTAGTAGGAATCTCAGATGTGAAAAAATCCTCCCTTGCTTCTTCGAGGGACTCACCATGATTGAAGCATTTTTTGGGTCCATATGGGAAGTGATCAGTCCGGTAGGAGCGCCTAGTCTTCGAGATGGATTTACCCTTGCTATCTATCTGGTCTGAGCTACAGGCCCCACCCACCCCGTCTCTACCGGATATGTTCTCGGGAGTACCCTCAAAGAGGAACCTCTCCACAGCCATTTTATTCAGACCCGATGCTTTATTTCTGTCCTAGTTGATCCTGATTCGACATTAGAAGTATATTAATTATTCCCCAATAACCAAATACTTTTTTTTTCTATAAATACTGCATATTTGGCCTGGGAGGGCTAGAGGAAACCACTCTTTCGGTCGCTTATAAAGCACCCTTCTGGAATCCCTATCAGATGAGCACCTAGTGATGACCGACCTACGAGAAGATCGCTTAGATTTACGAAAGGGTTGCTTGGATTTATCATTGTATTGTGCTCTCCAAAGAGCAACTCTTCTCAAAATCTAAACAAAGGTGCTGAGCTGGAATCATATTCTAAATATTCTTATGGTTCGGGAGAATCCAGCTACAAGAGAGAATTTACCGCCGTATGGCAGACTGGTGATTACTAGCGATTCCGTCTTCATGCAGGCGAGTTGCAGCCTGGAATCCAAATTGAGGACGGGTTTTTGAGATTAGCTCACCCTCGCGGGATCGCGTCCCTTTGTCCCAGCCATTCCCCAATCCTAGAACATAAATTGTTATCACTGGACTAGGTTCCTAGCCAAGCCAGTAGTCAGAGAGCTTACCGCGGGAGCCTGCCCAGTGCCGGAAGGTCAAGGAATTGAAAGTTCACACCAAAGTAATCGTGAAGAATCAAAACACCCCTGAAGCTTTTGCAAGAAGTTACAAAATAGGAACTCTGATAGGGCAAGTTCCAGCACATAGAACATCAACAACTGTCTTGTGTCGATTCACTCACTGGCGAGCGTAGTGAGTCAAACTTTGCTCGCCTTCAACGGAAGAATGTGGGTACTACTGAATGTGGTAAGTTTCTGTATTACTCTATAGGAAATTAAACAATAGGGACAACTATCTGGTTCTTCTTCTGTAAAGAATTTTTCTAATAATCCAGAACCCATTCTTCGTAAAAAAATGCGTACTGTACTTTTATGTTTACGAGCCAAAGTTCTAGCATACGTAAGTCGAAGTATATACTTTATTTGATACAACCCCTATTTTTTTGAGGATCCATGATCGGGGGACACCCTTTTTCTCTTCTTATTCGAGATATTCTGGACAATTAACTAACTTGTTACTGTACTGAACTGATCCTATTTTTTTTATTTTAAAATGACTTAAATATAATTTAGTTTTTGAATGAAGTTTTCATTCCTTTAATGAATTTTCTGGGAACCTCTATAGTAAATGGAATATACAGAAAGAAATTCTTCGATTTCTACCAGAAGCAGATGATTATTCATCTTTTTCTCACATTCCGCGTATCGAAGAGATGCGACTAAGAGTTCAGATCATTGTGCAATGTCCTAATCAAATGCCTAGTGGCATGATCAAAGCCGATGATCATAAGCTTTTTTTAGTGCCATCCATCTATAATGATTAATGAATCAAGAACTTTTAATGGAAACTAAATTTATTCTTTCAATTGGTTTTTTATTACCATCATACAATTTGAGAGAGCCGAGTCGATCCTAGAACTACTGGTCCTAGAACCAGAAATAAATAGGCATACTCCTTAATTTACTCAAAACTCCAATCGAAACTCAAGCTCGGATTTATTTTTTGTTTGAAAAAGTCTATAATCCGAGTTTTCTCTTTTCCCAACTGGGAAATTCGTAGGTGTCTATTATTATTATTATAGAGAAGAGTTGATATTTGTACGCGACTTGGGTTACAAGATAATTATACTAAGGGGGTATTTGTTTGAGAAAAAATGCAGTCCTTTCGACCCCAGAGAGAGTTTTCGATCAAAATATCCGACTAAGTAAGTTTTTGAGTGAATAGATCTGCCATTTTTTGAAATATCTCTTCTGATTCAAAATCGAAGATAGGATTTTCTCGGGTCATTACGACAATCAAAGGAAGAGAGAGGCCCTTGACTGTATAGAGTCTTTTTGTCACGACCCGCACCCGGTTTAGGGCACGAGTGCGTGGGTACGTCCAGCCTACGCCGCAGCATCGGCGGTAGAACGCTGTCTAGGTCAAGTACTATCTAAATAATCTCACACTAGTATCCAACTCCATAAGGAGACACGGATAACACTATAAAGATGAACAACATACTCAATCACAACTGCAGCACGATAGGGATTTGAAGAAATAAAAGAATACAACACAAGCCCAATGACAACATAATCATACCTGCAATCAGTAACATCCAATCTCCCAAGTGTCGGAACCAGTCTACTACGGTCACAGTCTGGAAAAATATTTTCCAGTCAGGAAGGAGCAAAGTACATCTCAAATTAGCAGTTCTATATAAATGACATAAACTATGTAGCAGTTCTAGATGGAAACATACCAGATGCATGTATAGGTACGAGAAATGTACAATGAGAGAAATACTGGAAATACTGTAAGTAATTGCAGGAAAGAAAAAACAATATGTCCATGAGCAAGAAACCTATGACTAAGTGTGTGAGTACTAGCTTTAACATGTGATCGGCTTGGGACTAGTAAACTCATTACATGGGTTAGTAGGACTAACCGATGTAACAGTGAGGAGGCATGTAAACTCATTACAGGGGTTAGTAGGGCTAACCGATGTAACAGTGAGGAGACATGTAAATGGTCAGGCCGCACCCGACGTGAGATGTGGGGTGAGCTATGGTGCATATAAAGTTGGGTATGATCACATATCTATACTAAAGTACTCCCCAAACCCCCGACTGGTATAGTAGATCCAATCATGGTACGCTATGGCACAGGATTCCCTAGGAAGGTAGCAAATCTCCCCGGGAATCAGTGTCTGTACATGCACAAGATAACAAGGAAACAAGTCTCGTACAAGCTACACCATGAATAAGGAATAACATCTCATGACGAGATCCGTGTATACCAATCCGTGTAACCAGCGTGTCAAGAGCAATGGATATTTACACTAGATACAGTGAACATAGGAAATATCATAAATTAGAAACTAATCAGAGAATGTACTCGCCTTGGGTCCTTAGCTGGTAATTATCGATGTCCTGTTCCAGAGTATCCCCTGGGTAAACCAACAGTCCTATAAACATATCACAAGCAAAACCACATTTGCATCAGATGCTACACTAACACATCACAAATACATGAACTCAGGGGCTCTGCCAGACGTGGCTCTGGTCAACTAGGGTCATCTAGTAGGGCTACGTATATAATACACATTACACTTATTATATTTACAATATTTATACATGCACCAATTTAATGTATTTACAATATATATATATATGCCCTTTAAATACATATCTGATTTATACTAGTTGAACCATACGTATACTCATATATATGCAAAAACACTGTTTAAATGTACATATATTTTGTTAACATCATTTTAGAATATACTAATATTAATTTACCAATTCAAATTTATACTATATATATATGTACAGATGCCAATTAATTCATATATAAAAATACGTTTTATTACACTTATACTACATGAAATTATACCGATTAAATATATGTATCATTATACCAAAATATACATATATACATATATATATATACCAAAATAATTATATACATATACTAAAAATATATATACATATATACCAAATCAATTACATACACTGGAATGCGTATTTACGTATATAAATCGTTTCGAAATTATTTTGAACAATAATTTCAAATAAAAGTTTATTTATAAAAAAATAGAATTTATGCAAAAGCCATCATATTTATATATCTCTAGTTATTTCAGTTACCAGTCCAAATAACCAATTTATCTTATTTTTTTATTATTAAAACTATATTTTTAATTAATTATAAAAACCCCAAAATTATTATATGTTTTCATAATCAAAAACCCTTTTAAATATTACATAACTAAATTTACACATACTAAATAGCTAATTTCATACATTAAAACAATAAAACTAATTATGTTGTATTTACTAAACTAATTACATGAATTTACTTCATTAATTACAAATTGACTAAACTAATTATAAGAAAATACTAAACTAAATAATTAATATTTTCTAACTGGTTAATAATAAATTCCTGATTAATAACAATTACTGTTTATTAATAATTAACTAATTTAATCATTAACTAAACTAATTTAATTTAACTAAATGATTAATTAATTAGTTAATAAAATTTAACTACTGATTATATATTTAACTGATTATATAATTTTAATTAAAAAAAAATAATTAACCAATATAAATAACTAATTGATTAATTAATTACTAATTATATAATTAACTACTAATTATATAATTAATTAATTAACTTAAACTAATATATTAACTATTAATTACTGATTACTCTCAAATCACAGAACTGAAAAAAGAAAGGAAAAGGGAAAGGGGAGAAGAGGCTCACGAGGTTCGGCGCCGGTGGAGGAGAAGCTCGCCGGGGTCGGCGCGGTGGGGTGCAGCTCGAGGCGGCGGGTCTGTTCCAGCGGCGGCGCTCGGCTTCCGCGGCGGTGCTCGACTCAGCGGCCACGACGGCGGCAGGTATTCGGCTCGAGGAGGCGACCGGCGGAGGTCGAACCCGAGGCGGCAGGTGCTCGATCTCGGCGGAGGGGATCCGCGGCGGCGTCACTCGGCTCGAGGCGGTGCTCTGCCCGAGGGGCGGGCGCTCTGCCCGAGGAAGCGGGCGCTCCGAGGCGACGGCGGTGACTGGTTCCAGCGGCGGTGGCGTCTGGTCGGCCACGGCGAGCTCGACGACAGGCGCTCGACTCGGCGGCGGCCTGCTCGGCTCGGCGGCAGCCTGCTGGACTCGGCGGCTAGATCTAGGGTTAGGGTTTTGCGGGTGTCAGGGGCTCGTGTCCGGGATGGACACGAGGGTTTGTTGTGGGGGACGTGTCCGGGATGGACACGAGGGTTTGTTGTGGGGGACGTGTCCGGGTGTGTCGGGCACGGGGTTTGTTGTGGGGGACGTGTCCGGGTGTGTCGGGCACGGGGTTGGGTGTACTGGTGGAGGTGGATGTGTCCGGGTGTGTCGGACACGGGAATCAGGTTGTAAAATGTAAATCTCGACACAGGAAATGAATGGATACTGTGGGACACCCGGGGTCGGACCCGAGGCTATCACGGCTGACACGGTGATGCTGGACACACGGACACGAGCACACAAAAATGGTGGTGATGGCTTGTTGGCTTGGGAATTGTGGAGGCTAGCTAATAATTAGGAGATTAGGGTTTCTTGGGAATGGTGAGAAGGAGAACTTAAATAGGGAGAGATGGTGTGGGTTAAAGGGTTGCGGGTTGGCCCAATAATGAATGGCCCAGAATTAAATTAAATAAAAAAAAAAGGTTTCTCATGTGGGAAAAATGAGGGTGTAGGCCAGTTAATTGGGAAATGGCAACTTGTAAAAATAAGAATAAAGATTATAATTTCAGAAAATGTTTTTAAGAAAGCTAGCTAATTTCCATTTAGCTACTAATTAATACATTTTGCAAAAATCTTAGAAAGTATGACATTTATTCATTTATTTTGTAATACATCGTCATTTAGGAAAAATGATTTTTATAAAGATTTTTAAATTACCTTCTACGATCAAACATCGTTCAAAATCAAATAAAAATTTTCAAGGAGAAATATTTTATAAAACTTGATATTTTAAAATAATTTAAAATCTAATTATTTTGGAAATTGGAAATCGGAGGTTACAAGTCTATCCTCCTTAGAAAAATTTCGTCCTCGAAATTTTAGGGATGACTAGGATAGAAGAAAAAAAAATTTTGTTGTTCATAATGATGAATATATCTTTGAAGAAAATATTTCTATAAGGATAATATTTACCAAACAGAAGAAAACATGAAGAAAAGAAAATATGGTTTAAGACAGGAATATCTTGAAGGAATCATGGCTCGGCCTTGAATCCTCTAGAAAGTTTAGGTTTGGGAAGTAGACACGATCACAAAAACAGATAATTTGAATAATGCACGTTACCTTTTCAAAGTAACTAAACCAAGGAAGACCCAGTATAATGAATGATATAGACATGAAAGTTATAGCTAATTCGAAAGATACGGTCGACAATTTGATTTAAGAAACTTAAATACATCCTTCAGAATGTAATCAAGAGACATCTAATCGCCTTTCTTAATTTCTAGAAAAATAGTCTTTACTATCATCTGAAAATAATCCTTCCTTTCTATCCTCGTTCATTTTGCTTTTCTCAATCTTGTGATTCATCATTAACTAATATCTATAAAAGTTTCAAATTCCACAAACTTTATTAGATTAGATCTTAGAATTTCTGAATCAAAATTTTATTACATGTCCAAAATCCTTATCATCAAATTCGAGTTTGTTTATCTTAACATCAACTATACCTCGATTATTTTCTTCGATTTCAATGTTACTGTCATGGTCAAGATTTTAATTTAAATCACAACCTCAATATACCATGATCTTACCTTACGACCTTCAATTATATGATCCCATAATCAATTATATTATAATCTTCTTTACCATGAGCTTCATTTCATTCCATATTTCTTTATCCGTATGTATAATGTTTCCGAAATTTGAACTAATATTTTTTTTTTCATCCTCCGAATTTATTATCCCAATGTAAAAATTTTACTACTCAAATCCTCAATATTTTAATTGAATTCCAGTCGTATCATAATCTCCTCAAATTTTGAGTAAATAACTAAATACAAAATTTACTATCCAATCCTTTTAATTGAAATCCAATCAATGCATTTTTATAAAACTTAAAAATCTGCATCCCAAATTTAACTTTAACACTCATCAATCATCTAACTCAAATTCAATTGATGCTTATTCCAATCTAACTCCTCATCCCAAGAATTTAATTTGACACTATTCCATTTACGATTTTATTCCCTGCTTTTCTTTTTCCTCAAATACTCAACGATGCGATGCTTCCAGTATCTTCAATGCAACATTCATACTATATAAAATTTCTATCTTGCAATCAAATAGATAAAATGATAATCCCTCAAATTTCTCAAATTTTTAATAATCAACTCAATCATATCAAGACCTCCTTAAATTAATAAATCCTCAAATTTTTGGCTCTGTGAATTTCTTAATTCTCCCTTTAAGTAAATGTTTGTCCTCGAATTTCAATCATACCTTAATTTCCATAAAATCAATGATCCATCAACTTCGTTATAACAACCCCTAAATTCTTTATTTAATTTAATGCTCATCCACAAATTTAATCCTCTTGTCTCTTTTGTCGGTCATAACCTTGTCATAGATCTTTGCTATGGTCAAAACCCAAATGATCATGGTTTAAGAAAATTCTACCTACATCCATGCAATTTAAGAAAATATATAGGTCATGTGTCTTTTGTCATGGTATTTCAGTCTCTGTTAAGGGGGGTACTACTAGTTATATTCTAACAAGAAAATCATGCATGTGAACCACAGTACTAGGAAAATCAATCAATCAATCGAAAGGCGAAAGAAAAGGAACATTAGGAAGGAAGAAGGATCATGTTAACATATTACTTGTAGTGTCTACTATCTCTAACAAACACTTAACTCTAGCACATTCACTACTAATTCCTATTTATGTACACTGGTACCCATATCAACTACTCATATATTAATATTCATATCTCTCATCTTCCAAAAAAATTAATCCTCAAAATAATCGTCAAGGTTTAACTTCCCGATCAACTTAAAATAAAATGCATATACCTCCTCAAAATTAGATACTTCCCATCGAAATAAAATTTAATCACTTCTAAAATCTTTGTAGCCTTAACTATGTTTAGTGAATCAAATTTAAATCCTCAATATTTTTTTTAACAACATAAAATCTCAACTCCTTAAAATTCTGGAAATTTAAAATTCATTTCCACCTTTTTATTTATAATTCCTCAATGTACATATTAGTGCTCACGGTCTCTGATACTCAAGGTGCACTCAATGCATCTAGTGTCTATAATTGTGTACTAAATTGTACTGCCCGAATCACTTATACTATTACCTCCAATGATCAAAGTTGCCATCAACTGTGTTTTCTTTCATAATTTCAATTTATGTCAATTGGTATATCCTCTAATTATCAACACACAGAGTGCTTACTGTTATTAACGTCATCCTTGACTAATCCTCGATATAGAATCATTAGCACTCTTGGTATTATATCACTAGCTGCATTAATGGATTATCTCATCAAGTTCATTAGACTCATGATCACCTGTATCCTTTATAACACTCATGTTTCTTTACTCTCATGGGTATGTGTATGGTTCCTCATCTCGATGGTTGTATATGTATTTCCTTCAATCCTTTAAAGCCTATTAAACTAATCCGTGATACGCTTCACAACTTCCATTACTAATCCTGATATTTCTCTACTTATGACATCTCATTAACCCTTTATACATATACATTTATTTACCTTTAACATTTTCGATATCAATCATCCAATTGGACATCATGCTCCATAAATCCTTAACACAATTCCCGGATACTTAATCGTTTACATAGATCACTCAATTACATAATCATGATTATCCAGGACGGGTAATTGGCTCTAATACTAACTCTGAGAACTATCACTGATACTCTATACTCTCCTTAACTCTCAGTCTCTAATGACACTACTCCCAGAATCATTGGTACAAGGTACTATACTGATGGCTAACTCTAGATTAAAGCCTACTGCTCACATGTCCAACTAAGAAACACTTACAACTCACTAGCAACACAGTCAATACTAATACAAGACACAACAAAATTACAAGCCACTAATTATCATACTTAACAAGAAATCCTCAAGGAATAGGAGCTCAAAGGCTGAATTGAGGACAGAAGGTATCTTTACTGCTAGTAAAGAAAGAAGCGGTGGAACAAAGTCCTGGAATAACAGAAATAGATAAGTCTTGAGATGATATTTTAAGAACCAATTTAGGATACAACCTGAAAATCATACACGTCTGTCTGAAATCATGACACTCAGAATCCTCGCCACGCCAGTAAGCATAGATGCGATAAACGATAGGTTTCGTAACTAAGGTATGCACTCTATAATTATGTCGTCTAGAATCTTCGCCACGCCAACCGGTATGGCTGCGAAAGACTCTAAGCTTCATAACTATAGTATGTACATCCAAGTCAGGTTCCTACGTTCTCGTCACCACAGCTAATATGGCTGCGATAAATTCTAGGTTCCATAACTAAAGTAGACGTTTTACCTTCCTCACTGTCCTCATCAATATATGTCATCAGATGATACCATAAATCCTAGTCCGTAAAAATTCATCTCAATTTGAAATCAACTCAACAACGATACCAGGAATTAAAGTTAACAACTGGTCAACAAGAATCAAACTCAACAATGATACCAAGATTTTAAAAAACTTCTCAACAAGAATCAAGTTCAGTGACAACAAGCGAGAGCGGACGAAATCAAGGAAAAAAGATTTAAATTGGAATAAGATTCTCAAGGGGTCGTCCCAGGAATCTCTCAAGAATTTGTGATTGAGTATCCTCTCTCATCCTAGTATCCTATGTCCTATATTCTGTAGCAGGTACGCAGTAGTACAACTATGATGTCGCACTACCACGACATCGCACAACTAGCAAAGTCTGACCTGCATGGGCCACCACTAAAAACGTGTCACGACCCGCACCCGGTTTAGGGCACGAGTGCGTGGGTACGTCCAGCCTACGCCGTAGCATCGGCGGTAGAACGCTGTCTAGGTCAAGTACTATCTAAATAATCTCACACTAGTATCCAACTCCATAAGGAGACACGGATAACACTATAAAGATGAACAACATACTCAATCACAACTGCAGCACGATAGGGATTTGAAGAAATAAAAGAATACAACACAAGCCCAATGACAACATAATCATACCTGCAATCAGTAACATCCAATCTCCCAAGTGTCGGAACCAGTCTACTAGGGTCACAGTCTGGAAAAATATTTTCCAGTCAGGAAGGAGCAAAGTACATCTCAAATTAGCAGTTCTATATAAATGACATAAACTATGTAGCAGTTCTAGATGGAAACATACCAGATGCATGTATAGGTACGAGAAATGTACAATGAGAGAAATACTGGAAATACTGTAAGTAATTGCAGGAAAGAAAAAACAATATGTCCATGAGCAAGAAACCTATGACTAAGTGTGTGAGTACTAGCTTTAACATGTGATCGGCTTGGGACTAGTAAACTCATTACATGGGTTAGTAGGGCTAACCGATATAACAGTGAGGAGGCATGTAAACTCATTACAGGGGTTAGTAGGGCTAACCGATGTAACAGTGAGGAGACATGTAAATGGTCAGGCCGCACCCGACGTGAGATGTGGGGTGAGCTATGGTGCATATAAAGTTGGGTATGATCACATATCTATACTAAAGTACTCCCCAAACCCCCGACTGGTATAGTAGATCCAATCATGGTACGCTATGGCACAGGATTCCCTAGGAAGGTAGCAAATCTCCCCGGGAATCAGTGTCTGTACATGCACAAGATAACAAGGAAACAAGTCTCGTACAAGCTACACCATGAATAAGGAATAACATCTCATGACGAGATCCGTGTATACCAATCCGTGTAACCAGCGTGTCAAGAGCAATGGATATTTACACTAGATACAGTGAACATAGGAAATATCATAAATTAGAAACTAATCAGAGAATGTACTCGCCTTGGGTCCTTAGCTGGTAATTATCGATGTCCTGTTCCAGAGTATCCCCTGGGTAAACCAACAGTCCTATAAACATATCACAAGCAAAACCACATTTGCATCAGATGCTACACTAACACATCACAAATACATGAACTCAGGGGCTCTGCCAGACGTGGCTCTGGTCAACTAGGGTCATCTAGTAGGGCTACGTATATAATACACATTACACTTATTATATTTACAATATTTATACATGCACCAATTTAATGTATTTACAATATATATATATATGCCCTTTAAATACATATCTGATTTATACTAGTTGAACCATACGTATACTCATATATATGCAAAAACACTGTTTAAATGTACATATATTTTGTTAACATCATTTTAGAATATACTAATATTAATTTACCAATTCAAATTTATACTATATATATATGTACAGATGCCAATTAATTCATATATAAAAATACGTTTTATTACACTTATACTACATAAAATTATACCGATTAAATATATGTATCATTATACCAAAATATACATATATACATATATATATATACCAAAATAATTATATATATATACTAAAAATATATATACATATATACCAAATCAATTACATACACTGGAATGCGTATTTATGTATATAAATCGTTTCAAAATTATTTTGAACAATAATTTCAAATAAAAGTTTATTTATAAAAAAACTAGAATTTATGCAAAAGCCATCATATTTATATATCTCTAGTTATTTCAGTTACCAGTCCAAATAACCAATTTATCTTATTTTTTTATTATTAAAACTATATTTTTAATTAATTATAAAAACCCCAAAATTATTATATGTTTGCATAATCAAAAACCCTTTTAAATATTACATAACTAAATTTACACATACTAAATAGCTAATTTCATACATTAAAACAATAAAACTAATTATGTTGTATTTACTAAACTAATTACATGAATTTACTTCATTAATTACAAATTGACTAAACTAATTATAAGAAAATACTAAACTAAATAATTAATATTTTCTAACTGGTTAATAATAAATTCCTGATTAATAACAATTACTGTTTATTAATAATTAACTAATTTAATCATTAACTAAACTAATTTAATTTAACTAAATGATTAATTAATTAGTTAATAAAATTTAACTACTGATTATATATTTAACTGATTATATAATTTTAATTAAAAAAAAAATAATTAACCAATATAAATAACTAATTGATTAATTAATTACTAATTATATAATTAACTACTAATTATATAATTAATTAATTAACTTAAACTAATATATTAACTATTAATTACTGATTACTCTCAAATCACAGAACTGAAAAAAGAAAGGAAAAGGGAAAGGGGAGAAGAGGCTCACGAGGTTCGGCGCCGGTGGAGGAGAAGCTCGCCGGGGTCGGCGCGGTGGGGTGCAGCTCGAGGCGGCGGGTCTGTTCCAGCGGCGGCGCTCGGCTTCGACGGCGGTGCTCGACTCAGCGGCCACGACGGCGGCAGGTATTCGGCTCGAGGAGGCGACCGGCGGAGGTCGAACCCGAGGCGGCAGGTGCTCGATCTCGGCGGAGGGGATCCGCGGCGGCGTCACTCGGCTCGAGGCGGTGCTCTGCCCGAGGGGCGGGCGCTCTGCCCGAGGAAGCGGGCGCTCCGAGGCGACGGCGGTGACTGGTTCCAGCGGCGGTGGCGTCTGGTCGGCCACGGCGAGCTCGACGACAGGCGCTCGACTCGGCGGCGGCCTGCTCGGCTCGGCGGCAGCCTGCTGGACTCGGCGGCTAGATCTAGGGTTAGGGTTTTGCGGGTGTCAGGGGCTCGTGTCCGGGATGGACACGAGGGTTTGTTGTGGGGGACGTGTCCGGGTGTGTCGGGCACGGGGTTTGTTGTGGGGGTCGTGTCCGGGTGTGTCGGGCACGGGGTTGGGTGTACTGGTGGAGGTGGATGTGTCCGGGTGTGTCGGACACGGGAATCAGGTTGTAAAATGTAAATCTCGACACAGAAAATGAATGGATACTGTGGGACACCCGGGGTCGGACCCGAGGCCATCACGGCTGACACGGTGATGCTGGACACACGAATACGAGCACACAAAAATGGTGGTGATGGCTTGTTGGCTTGGGAATTGTGGAGGCTAGCTAATAATTAGGAGATTAGGGTTTCTTGGGAATGGTGAGAAGGAGAACTTAAATAAGAGATGGTGTGGGTTAAAGGGTTGCGGGTTGGCCCAATAATGAATGGCCCAGAATTAAATTAAATAAAAAAAAAAGGTTTCTCATGTGGGAAAAATGAGGGTGTAGGCCAGTTAATTGGGAAATGGCAACTTGTAAAAATAAGAATAAAGATTATAATTTCAGAAAATGTTTTTAAGAAAGCTAGCTAATTTCCATTTAGCTACTAATTAATACATTTTGCAAAAATCTTAGAAAGTATGACATTTATTCATTTATTTTGTAATACATCGTCATTTAGGAAAAATGATTTTTATAAAGATTTTTAAATTACCTTCTACGATCAAACATCGTTCAAAATCAAATAAAAATTTTCAAGGAGAAATATTTTATAAAACTTGATATTTTAAAATAATTTAAAATCTAATTATTTTGGAAATTGGAAATCGGAGGTTACACTTTTCCTTAAGAAAGAACTTTCAGTACGGTTTAGTTAATGATAAAAATTCATGTTCAAGTTGAAATGAGGCATGGTATTTGATGGTACCATCAAGACAGAGCTGTGACGTCAACTTCACACACTTCAGTCTTGATTTTCGTATCAAAATCGATAAGTATTTTTATAAAAAAAACTATTTTTCTTTTTTCAGGCTTCTTTTCGATCACCTCCTTTTCAGGGAGAGCTAATGCTTATGCTTGTTGGAACCTATACTACATAACTTAATAAAAGATACCACAAAGTGGTAGAATCAACTGAATCATAAATGATATCAGGAGTGAGGCTTTGCGCAAGAAAGAATATTTCGCCTAGTCTAACTCTTAAGTCGGAACAAGAGGCGAGCGAAGTGAGCTGCGAATCCCCTAAAATAAAAGTGTAATTAGTCATTATGATTGATACCCATCAAGATAAGAATGTTCGTAAATTGGGCTATCTTTTTTATCTTCTTCGTTTTGTAAGTTGTTTCTACATCGCTTATCTGCCCTGCAGTATGCTTGCATACCCCTCCGGAAATCTAAGAAAGAGATAGCTGATAATCAGGAGGTGGAGGAGGAGGGCGTAGCATAATAGATTTTCTCTTTCTTAAGTAAAAGTCTAAGAAATCTTTCAAAAGATTCAAAACAATATATCGACTTCCGAAAAAAGAGCTCAGAAGCTAGCCCTCACTCGCATCGCTTAAGAAGGTATGGAAAAACTCTAACGCCCCAGTCGGTCCTAGAAACGGTGGCAGCGACGTGAGATGACCGGACGTGCTGCCAGGTTCACAGTGGAAAGTGGATCAGGCATATCACTTTGCTTTGTTCTTCAAGGAGACCCATGTGTATTTCCTCTATTCTGTGCTCTTGAACCCTTGATTCCCTTGTAAGGAGGGGGTCAAAGTCTAGTAGCAATTCAACTATGTTTTGTTAAGTTTTTTTATTATGATTCAACATAACATAAACAAAATCCCACTCTGTAGGACTTTAACCTACAATATTGGGTTTTGGAGACCCACGTTCTAACGAACTGAACTAAAAGCACTTTTTTATGACTGGGGGTACGATTGGAGAAATTTCACAAAATCTCTCGCTTTTCGAGGATGTCCTCTGTCACGCCCAGGTCCCGCAGGGCCGTTCGTCCTCGCTTTGGTCCCTACGGAACCGATCGTCCTCTCACGGGCGTGATGCCGTGCAAGCCTAAGATGCGCTTGCACAAGGCCAAAGCTTTAATACGAGGGCAAGTAAGCTATTCAATACTGAAGCAGCGGCACACATATTGCAGAAAAGTGAAGATCACAATGGCATAATGAAAACAAGCTCTTTTATTGATAATCAAAATTGTTACAAGCGGCGCATGGCCGAGGTTACAGATCGCTCAAGCACTCTTCTCTCGATTACAATAACACCGTTCCATACATTATATCCCTTTATATAAAAGCAACTCAAAGCAGGCACAACTCGATGCAGCTCCAGGCATCGACTCCAGATTTCCGGTTCCTTGGGATGAGGCACGGCTATCGCTTCCTCGGACGATCAGGCACCTGAGAACAAGCAGACTGTTGGTGGGTCAGCACTTTATGCAAGTACTGGTGAGATATAAACAACTGAACAGAAGCTACACCCCCTGAAACCTACACTAATTAAACTTGTGGCAAAATATTAGATTACTAGTGATCTTGCTAGTTTTTACCTAAGTTCATTTCATGCATCTCAGAACTAGTCAGATTACATCTTTTGAAAACACAAGTTAGAAACCAGTTTTGCATATTCGATACTCAAGCATACGATTCGGGACAGTGCTCTATCGTGCAGTGTGCAGCATGTATTGTGCATCATAATCTATCTCGTTTGGGGCAAGTTGATCTAGCAGACTGATAATATCGAATCAAGGCAAGCATATCCAGTAGACTATCATTCACTCAAGCAATAAGGCAACACTCTATATAATTTCGGTCCCCAAGAAACTCAGGATTGGCAGCGATAATCCAGCTATCCAATGACTCAAATACTGGTACTATTAGCAGCTGTGACCAAGGTTCAGCTCTGCACTAATAGCCATTGTCCAACCGATGCAAATGAATGAAATTCTATCAGATAAATCACGATACATACTGAATAATCAAGCAGGCTATACATAAACTTATTTTATTTCTCTTACCCACGGCCGAACGGTTATCCCTGCAGCAGACACACGAGTTAGCAACAATTTGCATAATATAATGTATACAGTTCTCTAGTTTTCCTGTTCGTCCCTGCATCAAACAGTTAGGTATGCAAGAAGGCTAGCCTAGCATGCGCCCTAACTATATGATGGTCCCCTCATCGGGATTAGCAGTTAGGACGTACAAGCCCATCTCACTAATAGACGAGTCTCGGTCTACCCAAGGACATACAAGCCTCAGGTATCTAGATCTCTTTCCGGGCCGAACGATCCCCAGTGCCCCAGGAACCGCTCGAGAGATAATCCTTGTGCACAAGTTGTCCTGACCAAATGCAATGCAAGCTCCTATCCATACCAGATGATGCACATAATCAGAACAAGCAAGCAACACATTTATCAAGTCCAGATAGCCGAAGCTCACACTCTCGATACACTTTGCCTAATAGCCACACCCCCCCGTAAGTAAGGTTTTTAAGCCTCAGGGTGGACTATTAGTCTAGATTCACAAGCTCACGCCATTTACCAAGTTCCATCTCATGACAAGCAATAATTAAAGCATGTTCAAGCAAAGTTAACTCATTAAGCAAGTAACAAGCAAGAACAGTTCTTATAACTCTAGCATGCAAATTCTATCTCTTGTGGACAAGCATTCTAGTATTCCAGTCTAGCATACGATATAAGTGCAAGCAATCCTCTTTACTCTTGTTATTAGTATGTCAAGGTTCTATCTCATTATAGACAAGCATTTCCAGTTCTCTTATTAGGTAGGCAAGCAGATTCATTTTAATGACAAGCTATGTGAGTTCTCTTATTAGCATACTGAGTCGGTTCTATCATTCTTCTTAAGCAACAAGCATTCAAAAACTCAGATTCATTATTAAGTCGTGCAAGAATCAGAGAATGCAGTTCTGCCCACTCACATTGATTAATCGGTCGGGAACTCTCCGAGAAGACTTCCGTTCGAGCAAGCAAGGCAATCTCACTTGTACATAGTGCCTACGCGGAGCGGGGCACTACATACTTACCCACCAACAAAGAGTTTCGTCCTCGAAACTCAAGGAAAAACTTACGAAAACACAGAGCAGCGATAGTCCTCATCCCTCACCATCCTCAATCAAAACTCATCAATCCAAAAATCACAAATCATATCTCAAGCAATGAAAATAATTCCAGAAAACTTTTTGCACGCATCTTTGAAAATATCTATGGACTTATTGTATGGAACGTTCTTTGCAACACAATCATAACTCAGAGTCGGAGGCAACAGAATGGATAAAGAATCGAGTCGCTCTGATACCATTATGTCACGCCCCGGTCCTGCAGGGCCGTTTGTCCTCGCTTTGGTCCCTACGAAACCGATCGTCCTCGCACGGGCGTGATGCCGTGCAAGCCTAAGATGCTCTTGCACAAGGCCAAAGCTTTAATACAAGGGCAAGTAAGCTATTCAATACTGAAGCAACGGCACACATATTGCAGAAAAGTGAAGATCACAATGGCATAATGAAAACAAGCTCTTTTATTGATAATCGAAATTGTTACAAGCGGCGCATGGCCGAGGTTACAGATCGCTCAAGCACTCTTCTCTCGATTATAATAACACCGTTCCATATATTATATCCCTTTATATAAAAGCAACTCAAAGCAGGCACAACTCGATGCAGCTCCAGGCATCGACTCCAGATTTTCGGTTGCTTGGGATGAGGCACGGCTATCGCTTCCTCGGACGATCAGGCACCTGAGAACAAGCAGACTGTTGGTGGGTCAGCACTTTATGCAAGTACTGGTGAGATATAAACAACTGAACAGAAGCTACATCCCCTGAAACCCACACTAATTAAACTTGTGGCAAAATATTGCATTACTAGTGATCTTGCTAGTTTTTACCTAAGTTCATTTCATGCAGCTCAGAACTAGTCAGATTACATCTTTTGAAAACACAAGTTAGAAACCAGTTTTGCATATTCGATACTCAAGCATACGATTCGGGACAGTGCTCTATCGTGCAGTGTGCAGCATGTATTGTGCATCACAATCTATCTCGTTTTGGGCAAGTTGATCTAGCAGACTGATAATATCGAATCAAGGCAAGCATATCCAGTAGACTATCATTCACTCAAGCAATAAGGCAACACTCTATATGATTTCGGTCCCCGAGAAACTCAGGATTGGCAGCGGTAATCCAGCTATCCAATGACTCACATACTGGTACTATTAGCAGCTGTGACCAATTAAGCTCTGCACTAATAGCCATTGTCCAACCGATACAAATGAATAAAATTCTATCAGATAAATCACGATACATACTGAATAATCAAGCAGGCTATACATAAACTCATTTTATTTCTCTTACCCACGGCCGAACGGTTATCCCTGCAGCAGACACACGAGTTAGCAACAATTTGCATAATATAATATATACAGTTCTCTAGTTTTTCTGTTCGTCCCTGCATCAAACAGTTAGGTATGCAAGAAGGCTAGCCTAGCATGCGCCCTAACTATATGATGGTCCCCTCATCGGGATTAGCAGTTGGGACGTACAAGCCCATCTCACTAATAGACGAGTCTCGGTCTACCCAAGGACGTACAAGCCTCAGGTATCTAGATCTCTTTCCGGGCCGAACGATCCCCAGTGCCCCAGGAACCGCTCGAGAGATAATCCTTGTGCACAAGTTATCCTGACCAAATGCAATGCAAGCTCCTATCCATACCAGATGATGCACATAATCAGAACAAGCAAGCAACACATTTATCAAGTCTAGATAGCCGAAGCTCATACTCTCGATACACTTTGCCTAATAGCCACACCCCCCCGTAAGTAAGGTTTTTAAGCCTCAGGGTGGACTATTAGTCTAGATTCACAAGCTCACGCCATTTACCAAGTTCCATCTCATGACAAGCAATCAATGAAGCATGTTCAAGCAAAGCTAACTCATTAAGCAAGTAACAAGCAAGAACAGTTCTTATAACTCTAGCATGCAAATTCTATCTCTTGTGGACAAGCATTCTAGTATTCCAGTCTAGCATACGATATAAGTGCAAGCAATCCTCTTTACTCTTGTTATTAGCATGTCAAGATTCTATCTCATTATAGACAAGCATTTCCAGTTCTCTTATTAGGTAGGCAAGCAGATTCATTTTAATGACAAGCTATGTGAGTTCTCTTATTAGCATACTGAGTCGGTTCTATCATTCTTCTTAAGCAACAAGCATTCAAAAACTCAGATTCATTATTAAGTCGTACAAGAATTAGAGAATGCAGTTCTGCCCACTCACATTGATTAATCGGTCGGGAACTCTCCGAGAAGACTTCCGTTCGAGCAAGCAAGGCGATCTCACTTGTACATAGTGCCTACGCGGAGCGGGGTACTACATCCTCAGCGCCGGCTGAGGGAAAGCTTGGTTCATGCATGAGAGAGGGAGCGAAAGTGTTAAAGGCCTATCAAGAAGTTTTCGCAACTCAATCATGTATGATAGAATCATCAAAGATTTGATCTTTTCTAACTCTGTCTGTAACTCACTAGAGGCTCGGGAAACAAAGAGATCCAAAGATGGTAATAATACCGGACAAGTCCACATGGAGTGGAAAGATCAAGTATCCAGTCAGTCTATCACCAATCAGATTTTGAAGTCTTGGTTGGCTTCTGTCAGTAAGAAGAGAACTCATAACGAAGATTTAGGAAAGAAGAAGTTTCATCTTTCTATCTATCCGTAGAGTACATTGACTGTACAGAAATGGCTATAACAGAGTTTTTGTTATTCCTATTAACAACAACTCTAGGAGGAATATTTTTATGCGGTACTCACGATTTAATAACTATCTTTCTAGCTCCAGAATGTTTTAGTTTATGTTCCTACCTATTATCTCCAGTATTTTCTGAGTCCTTATGTAAGGAATTACGAAAGAAATTTTTCAACAAAGATGTGAATTATGAAGGATTGGTCGACGAAATATGAACCAAAGACTGAAACTTGATATACCTCAGAATAATACATTTTCATCCCTTCCAGTTCCCTTAACTAGTCAGGGTAGTAAAATAAGAAATTGAAAGATTTTGTTGAAATTGTTCGTTTGGAAATTTCCTGAGAAGCTAATTATAGGTTCTTCTTGATCGGGCTTGACCTGACCCGATCATGATATTTCACTTATGATCTGCTTGGTTAACCCAATATCACTTCTGGTTCTATTGTAACAAAAGATTCCCTTTTTATGTGGAAAAGATCCGTATCAATAATAATGAAGAAAAACCGAGATAGGTTCCAATAGGATTGGATCCCCCCTTTAAAATCGGACATGAAGGTTTTATCTCAAGGTGAGCTTCCCGGGGCTAAACCAACCATCCCGAGCCTCTAGTGAGTTACAGACAGAGTTAGAAAAGATTAAATCTTTGATGATTCCATCATACATGATTGAGTTGCAAAAACTTATGGATTTAAAACTGTACTTTCTAGTAGTATCGCTGCTATTTTTTTTAGCTTTCGTTGTTGCTGGAACTATGTGGTATGGTTCAAAAACTACGCCAATCGATTCGTTTGGAAATTTCCCAAAAAGCAAATTATAGGTTCTACTTTCCATCGGAACAATAGGGCCGTTATGCTCATTACTAAACTTGTTGAAGAGATGACCCCGGACCGCTCGGATCCTACGAGTGAATAGAAAGTTAGAACATGAACGGTAAAGCTCGGGGGAAATCTTTCATCTTTTTATTGGATTTTGGCCCAGAGGAGAATTCGACTGAAGAAGTATCGATAGATCCACTTTGAAGTTGACTTATTCGCTCGGCCAATCGTTGGAATGTGTACGAGATACCATAAGGGCCCAATATCTCAATAACACCCTTGTCTAAAGCTTCGAATGAGACTGAATATCCGAAACATAGGAATGATCTGACTAGAAAGTCACTCAAAACTTGCAAACAATTCGAAATACCTCAACTTTTTCATAATAGGTCCGAGTCAAATAGCAATGATTCGAAGCACTTCTTTTTACATTACACTATTTCGGAAACCCAAGGACTCGATCGTATGGATATGTAAAGACTTTCATCTCGTATGGCTCCTAAGTGATAAAAGAATGGGTCGTATCTTCAGTTATCGCGTGGGATCGTGTCTTCCTTTTCTTTGCAATTTACTGAAAGGTGCCATCGGAAAAGCCACGAGGAAACCGTCAAAAAAGAAACCGGTCGGTCGTCAAAAAGATGCAAAACCCTGCGGGGCAGCTCATGATGTTCATATCGATCTATTATGCGCCTTTGCATCTAGCATTGGGTAGACCTCAGAGGAGATTCTAGAATGGAGAAAATGATCCAATTACTTCGAAAGAATTGAACGAGGAGCCGTATGAGGTGAAAATCTCATGTATGGTTTTGTAGAGTGACAGTTAGGGTGACTTATCTGTCAACTTTTCCACTATGGCTAGTCATGTATCTTTATCTTTGGAAGCCTAAGCGGAGGCTCGTTTACTTATGTTTTCTCATATGAATCTCTTGTCTCCACCCGATACTCATGGAGAAGCACATTACAGTACATGTATGCTTCTAGCAGGAATCTTATTAAAAATGGGAACTCCCAATTCTCTGGCAAATACGATCTGTCACGACCCGCATCCGATGTAGGAATGCAAGTCGGGAACAACGCCCAGCCTATGCCACAGAATCGATGGTAGAATACTGTTTGGGTAATTTATCTAACAATATAATAAACCACTAACAATATCAATATACTCAATCACAGATCTAAGATGGAGAATAGCACAAATATGATAAAAGAATAGAATAGTCTCAATACAACTCATGAGTCAAAAATAATAACATCCATGAGCCTGAGAAAATACTAAACAATAAGCTGGAGACAAATCCCGTATAAGAGAATAACTAAGAAGCTACAAGTCCGGGGTCATCTGTCTCAGTCGAGATGAGTTCCTCCTTAGCCAGGGTCTCTAACTATAAGCCCACAATATCCTAAGGCCCGTAATGAGTAGGGTACCACTCCTCAGTGTCATCTGAGAAAAATATATCCAGTCAGGAAAGGAGCAGAGTACATCTCTAACAACAGTTCTAATCAATAATATAAACTATGTATCGGTAAATAGATGTGAATATACAAGATGCAACAATATATACAAGATATATACAATAAAGAAAATACTGGAAAAATATACAAGCATGAACAATATAGTAATGAACAAGAATACTAATAACTAAGTGAGTGAGTACCAGCTTTAACATGTGATCGGCTTGGAAACTTGATACAAGATATATGGCATGGCTAATCATACGTGGGGTGTATGATTAACACTATTCAATGAACAAGACTTGATAAAAGGAGGGTATGATTACATATCTACAGTACATACTCTCCAACCCAGACTGGTATAGTGGATCCAACTATGGTACGCTATGGCATGGGATTCTCTAGGAAGGTGGCAAGTCTCCCCGAGAATCAGTGTCTGTACATGTACAAGAAGAAGAATAAAATAAGGCTTACACAAGATACACCATATATACCAAAGAATAACATCTCATGACGATATCCGGATATACTAATCCGTGTAACCATCGTGTCAAGAAATCAAGGATACCTACACTAGATACAATGAACATAGAGGATATCATAAATGAGAAACTATCAAAGAACGTACTCGCCTGGAGTCTGGTGAATAGTATCACAGATGTCCAGTAAGATGCCTCAAAGACCTAGATATGGAATATAATATCAATACAAGGTTTCAGAATGAAAATAAGTTAAACTAGTCAACATTTAGGTCAAAGAGCCATTTTTAAGTCAACACAGTCAAACTAGGTCAATTCTAAGTCAAACTGCTCAAACTTGGTCAAACTACCTATTTCTATATTGCATGAGTCTATCTTTAGAATATTGGATCCATACACTATGAAACTAGGTCACACTAGTTAAATCCAAGATACTAAGAACACACTAAGATACTGTATCTCAGGATACACAAACAAGAGATATAAGAATATCACAATATGCATATATAATTATCTATAATATAATGTTCTAACTAATCTAGTGCTAAGTGGATACATTGGCTTTGAACCAACGCGATATCGCACCACTAAATCCCCATCTTGATACTCGAACCCAAATACCTTGAATATCCTCAATACCTTGACACTTACCTTGATATCTCAAGATAATGTCACTCTAGTATATAGTTAACTACCCCACTAACTATATATACTAATACATGTATATATCAATCCAATATAACTTCTAATATATACTAACATGAATATTTAAATACCAACAACCAAACTAATCACTAACTACTAATACGTATACACATGTACATATATCTATATATGTAGATAACTTAGAGATACATAAGTATATATACATAAATAACTAACTAAATATATACTAATAACTATATAGTTAAATAACTAGTTAACTAAAAATAATAAATTAGCTAATTACTACTAATTAACTAACTAACTAGCTCGAACCAACTCACCTAGCTAGCTGCTAAGATACTCGCTGCTGCTATCGCTGTTTGCAGTCGCGGTTGCTATAGCTGTTGCTGTTAGATGCTGTTGTTTGCTACTGCTGTCGCTTATTGCTGTCGCGGTTGCTGTCGATGTTAATGTTCGCTGCTTCTGTTTGCTGATATTGTCGGTGTTTGCTGTCGCGGTTGCTGTCGCTGTTGCTGTTCACTGCTGCTGTCGCAGTTTATCCGAGCCCCCTCCTCTCTCTCAATAAAACAACAACACAGACACACACAAGCACACTACTTATATATATATATATATATATATATATATATATATATATATATATATATATATAACACTCCTCTCATCTATACATATATGTATCTATATACAAACATATGTAGATGTATTATCCCCTCTCATATTTATATATCCAACATATACACTACATTATACATATAGATACACACAAACACATAGGTAGATATAACACTCCCTCTCATATATACATATAGATATAATATCCCATAGTCATATACATATATATCAACCATATGCATATAGATACCTTTATACACTAATACATATCTCTATATATATACATAACAAAAAAAAAATATATACTTGTGAATACATATATTACAAATAGTTAAGAACAATGGAGATTGGATCTAGAAATGCAACACAACAAACACGTGGAGTGCATCGCATCCGTATCATACTAGATTTATGACACGCTTGCGATACGAGTCCACCACATAAATAAATGTACCCCGAAGGACACGAGCAAGTCTAAATTACTATTTATGAACAATACGAAGAGTAAAATTTACATCTAGTATCCGTGTCAAAATATGACATGCACAAAGCCCCGTGTTGGAGGAAAAATCCCCAAATCAACACATATCACAAAATTATTGGGATACGACCTACACGTATTCAATTGTGGATACGATACTAGACACACACAAATAAACACATGTCAATTTTCTTTATATGGCCAATTGATAAACACAACAAGTGTCAATCTCGGAATTCTCCCAAAATTGACACAAAAAGTACCATAACTTTCTCCATAGGCCTCCTATGAACCTAATTCCAATTCCTATGGGTAGCCTATGCATATGTGGTGCTTTTTCATGGTTAAATCTTAGATTTAGAATCTAATTAAAGTGGGGGGGAACTAAATTATACTTATTGGAAGATGGATTCCCAATGTAACCTCCAAATTTGATAAAATTGGCCTCCAACTTATAGATCCTTGCTCCTCTTTGTAGATCCTTGCTTTCTCCTTCTAGATCCTTGCTCTACTAGCCTCCAATAGTGATTTGGAAAGAAATTAAATGAAATTTGGTTGGAAATAATATGGGAATGAAGGAATTTGGTTGAGGGAAATTCTAGATCTAGATTTGAAATGAAAAGAGGAAAAAAAAACTTTTTCCCCTAATTTATTTAGGTCGGCCCCCTTAGATTTGTAATGTCCATTATACCCCTTGGGACCTCTCATGAAGAAATAATTAAGGAGAGAAGGTTCTAGTATAATGGTTTAATTAAATTAGTCCTCCTCCTAATGAATGAGCTTCTAATTGGGCTTAATTCTAACTAATAATAAATATTGGTCCATGGATCTAATCTAAACTAGTTAGGTCCACTAACAAAAGTCCAAAATATAACACTAACATCTAACAATAATTAAATAATACAATAAATAATTATTCATCATGCATAATATTTAATTAATTATGAAATGACTAAAATACCCTTTCCTAGAAAATGTGGTAGTGATAAGTCTACCCACCTTAAAATAATTTCGTCCTCAAAATTCAAAAATGAAAGCTACCCCCAGAAAATTATCAAAACAGAGCAAAAGAACAGAACATAACTAGGAAAGAAGATAACAGAACATACCTCAAGGCACAAACAAATATGGGTAATGCCCTCGCATTTCATCCTCTCTCTCCCAAGTAGAATCCCCCGGAGAGTGATGCCTTCATGTGACACGTACCAAAGGAATAGTCTGGTTCCTCACCACCATCTCTCTCCGATCCAGAATCTCAACTGGCTGCTCTGGATAGCTAAGAGTACGGTCCATCTCTATCTCTGAGTGATCCAACACGTGACTAGGATCTGCCATGTACCGTCTCCACTGTGACACATGAAATACGTTGTGCACTCCCTCCAATGCAGGTGGCAAGTCTAGTCTGTAAGCAACTACACCGACCCTATATAGAATAGTGAAAGGTCCGATGAATCGCGGACTAAGCTTTCCGCCTCCACCGAAGCAAATCGTGCCTCGTGTCGGAGAAATCCTACGAAACACCAAACAACCAATCTAGAACAAAACACAACTTTAAAAACTTAATCTATAATAATCAACCAATATCAAGCAATCTAAAACTATACCTCAAACTCCAAAGGTCTCCGGTGGCTATCGGCCCAATGCTGCTGTCTGTCCTACGCTACTCGAAGTCTGTCTCTGATCAGCTTAACCTTCTCCGCTGCATCCACAACCATATCTGGCCCCAGCAAAACTCTCTCTCCAACATAGTCCCATGACAAGGGAGTACAACATCTCTGCCCGTATAGAGCCTCAAATGGTGATATCTCTAGACTAGCCTGGTAGCTGTTACTATAAGCAAACTCTACCAAATGGAGATGGTCCTCCCAAGATCCCCCGAAATCTCGTACACAAGTGCGCATCATTTCCTCGAGAGTGTGAATAGTCCACTCTGACTGTCCATCTGTTTGGGGGTAATATGCAGTACTGAACTTGAGTTGGGTGCCTAAACTCGTCTGCAAACTTCTCTAAAAATAAGAAGCAAAACGACTATCCCGATCCGAGACTATGCTGACAGGAACTCCATGTATCCTGATGATCTGCCTCACATATATCTCTGCCAGCTTCTCCGTAGACAAACCCACATTGAAAGGCAAAAAGTGGGCCGACTTGATCAACCTGTCAACGATGACCCAAATCGCGTGTTTCCTTCCTGGAGATCCTGGAAGTCCGGACACAATATCCATAGTAATGTGCTCCCACTTCCACTTTAGAATGGGTAATGGCAGAAGTAAACCTCCTGGCCTCTGCCTCTCGGCTTTCACCTGTTGGCACATTAAGCATCTGGATACAAACTGTGCCACTTCCCTCTTTATGCCATACCACCACACACTCTCACGCATATTCCGATACATCTTGTTGGAGCCTGGATGTATGGAATACTGAAAGCGATGAGCTTCCTGCACTACCTCCTCACGCAACTCCCCACTAGGCACACACAATCTAGCACCATGCTGCAAAGAACCATCCTCAATAATGGTGAAATCGTCCTCCAATCTTGCTCTCACCTAAGCTCTGATTCTCCTCAGATATACAATCTCATACTGGGCTGCCTTGATCTTGTCCATCAACTCTGAGTGTATCTGTAACCCCCACATATGCATAGCCAAACCAGGAACTATCATCTCAATGCCCAAGCTATCTAAGTCCTCCAATAAATAGCGATCATATGTCAACAACATAGCTACCAGATACCTACTCAAGGCATCAGCAACTACATTAGCTTTTCCAGGATGATACTGCAAAGATATGTCAAAATCTTTTATCAGTTCCAACCACTGACGCTACCTCATATTCAACTCCTTCTGCGTGAAAACGTACTTCAAGCGCTTGTAGTATGTGAAGATCTCCTCACGGTCTCCGTATAAATAGTATTTCCATAACTTCAGGGCGAAGATGACTGCTGCCAACTCCAAATCATGGGTAGGATAGTTCTTCTCATGAGGACGCAATTGCCTGGATGCATAGGCAATCATTTTTCCATTCTACTGAAGAACACAACCCAAACCTTTCTCCGATGCATCACTATAAATAGTGAAACCTCCAGACCCTGATGACAACATCAAAATAGGAGCAGACTACAACCTCTTCTTCAATTCCACAAAAGCAACCTAGCAATCCTCCATCCAAACAAACTCTACAACCTTCCTGGTGAGTCTGGTCATTGGCTCGGCAATCCTCGAAAAATCTTGCACAAACTTCGTGTAGTAGCCTGCCAATCCCATAAAACTCCTGATCTCTGCTACTGAACTCGGGGTCTTCCAAGATTCCACTGCTGCGATCTTCTTTGGATCTACTAAAATTCCATCACTAGTCACAACATGTCCCAAGAACTCCACCTTGTCCAGGAATAACTCACGCTTGGACAACTTTCCATACAGCTTTTCCTTCCACAGCACATCCAACACAATCCGCAAATACTCCTCATGCTCCTTCGGTATCTTCGAATATATGAGTATGTCATCGATGAACACCACCATGAATTTGTCAAGGTACTGGTGGAACACCTTGTTCATCAAATTCATAAATATCACCGGGGCATTAGTCAACCCAAACGACATCACCATAAACTCATACTGGCCATACCGAGTCCTGAAAGCAGTCTTCGGTATGTCCTCCGGCTTCACTTTTACTTGGTGGTAGCTTGATCGTAAGTCTATCTTAGAAAACACCTTGGCACCACTCAACTGATCGAACAAGTCATCAATCTGTGTCAAATAGTACTTATTCTTGATAGTGAGATTATTCAATGCCCTGTAATTAATGCACATGCGCACTGATCCATCCTTCTTCTGTAAAAATATTACCGGGGCTCCCCATGGTGAAGAACTCAATATGATGAACCCCTTATCTTGCAATTCATCCACCTGTTTCTTCAGCTCGACCAGCTCGCTGTTGTTTACTCTATAGACATGCTGTGAAATTGGTTCTGCACCTGTCATACCCCAGTCCCAAAATACGTAGGACTAGAAATACGTAAGCATGCCAGCCGTATGTATATGACAACTCCAATATATGGAAACCATAACACATACCTACGCTGTATTATGAATAATAATTCACAAGTAGTATAGATTTATGTCATAAGTCACATGGCATAACTAGATCTCATCCACAGATTCAAATAACCAATCAACTATATAACTGAATCAACTAAAAATACTTGATAAGAACAAGTAGTTGGGTGGAGACAAATCTACTACCAACTAGAATATAAAAGAGATAAAATAAGTACATCTAACTGATCAATGAGGCTCGAAGAGAAGACCTCCTCGAAAGAGAGAGAAGTAGCAAGTCCTTATCCGTGCTCCTGCGAATAGTCAAGATCGTCTACACCTGGAAAGGGACCAAGTTCTCAGAGGGACATAACAAGATACATAGAAGCATGCCAATTAAATACAGTAAAATATGCAAAATAGACAGAAAATATATAAGTACGTTGTACTAGACAATCTATATGAATATGCATAATGAGGACAACCATTTTGACGTATGGACAGGTGTAGGATACTCTATATATTCTCACAACTCACACACACGTCCATGAATATCATAAGCCGTCATACCACGAGGGTAGCGACCATTGTGACACCATCAATCGACATACCATGAGGGTAGCGACCATCGCAGCACAACTATCATAGTGCGTGCTAGTTACTACGGTTTACCAGAGTGGATAGCCCATACGCCTACTGATTGTCCTCCCCTCCCATGATACTATGTGTCAAGTGTGTGTCAACATATATATAGTATATAATTATGACTGAAGGAAAAACATATATAATGAATATATAAAAATATAATAAGCATGCAAAATACTATAAGCAATTTGGCAAGGTATCTTGTCTGGCAAGAAAGCTGCGAAGCGTAAGCGTCCAGACGTCAGGCACAAAGGATCAGAAACTATGGCATCAGAATAAACATCTCCGGATGCTGAAATAAACATCACCAACGTTCTCGGAATAAGCGAGATAGCTAGAAAATACTACCCTTTTGTCCAATTTGGACACAGGGACAAAACGGTAATTTCGGATCAAAGCGGGGTCCACATGTGGCCACTTTGCACCGAAAGTGTGCTAGAGGTAAAGGTCTCTAAATGGGACAACTTATAGGTCAAATAAATTCTAAACGTCGATACAAACTGAACGATATGTCCAATTTTTAGATTCCGGTGAGCCGATCACAAATTTGCCCTTCAAGTCAAACCGTGGGTCCCACAAATAGGCGGCTTGGTCAACTATCTCAGAATTGCATAAAACTTGGGTCATAGGACCAGCGTGATATCACGAATCCAATGACATAAGTTTTGTCGCATTCTGACGAGCGTACACAAAATGGGGGGAGTGTTTTATAAAAGTTGTGATACATAGACTTTTACAGATACTGGTTGATTACGACGCGCACACACGTCCGAATCAACTTTCATAAAAGCTCACATATTAGGATATACCATACGCGTCTTTCGGTGTAATTGGTATGCGACGAGGCGGTCTCGTTTGGTGGGGCGCACTCCGTATCACAAAATCTTAGTTTTAAAGGATCAAATTTTTGGTTGTTTTGGAGGTCGAATAATTTAACACATAAAATAAATTAATAAAAAATAAAAGAACAGTTAAATTCTCGGTTGTATTGGGAAGAAAACCTTTTAATTAGATTTTGAAAATATTAAACAGGTTGGTGGCAAATTAGGTATAAACATGAGGGTTTGGTGTTGAAATTCTGGACTATTTTTTGTCAGTTTTTTGGCCATTTTCCAGTCGATTTTTTGACCAATCAAGGAAACAAAAACTCGTCCCGCTTGAAGGAAATCCTAGAAGGTTAGGTTGTGAACGTACACGGACAAACCGCTCGAGAAAAGGATGAGAGATGAGAGAGATATCATACCTCCAAGGTGGGGACTCGGACGGTGTTACTATGTTGTGCGCGGACGGCGGCGGTCGGCGCGGGACGGCGGCGGACGGCTGCGTTAGGATTAGTAATTAGTTAGGTATAGGTTTAGGGGTTTTGTTATTATCTTTTTTATTTCTTTTTTTATTTCTTTTTCTTTTCCTTTGTTTTTTTTCTTTTCTATTATTATTATTATTACTATTAATATTATTATTACTATTACTATTATCATTATTATTATTATTACTATAACTATTACTATTACTATTACTATTACTATTACTATTACTATTATCATTACTATTATTATTATTATATATTTATTCACATATATTTACATATATAGTTGAGACTATATAAAAATTTAAAAAGAACATTTGCACATAGAATAAATTGTAGAAAATCTATCGCCCTTTAACAAGACTCTAAAATAATAAAAAATTATTTTATGGAATAATTCTAAATGATTATTTATTTAAGTAAATAAATCAATAATTTTTTTTCTAATTAACTAAGAAAATATTTTAAAGAAATTCAATAATTTAATAAAAATACTTAAAATAAAATTAAAAAATTTATGGGGTTTACAACACCTGGCACTAAGTCTATAGAGAATTCAACATCTCGATTTGGCGGCAATCCTGGCAATTTCTTAGGAAACACATCCAAGAACTCTGCTATCAACGGATGCGGCAACTCCTTGTCTTCCACTATAGCTCTACAGATAAAGCCTCCTCCCTGCTTTGCAGCTCCTCTAGGAAACTCGAACTCTGGCTCTCCTGGCGGACCAAACAAAACTCTACCTCCTCTGTAATCTATACTAGCATGGTGCCTACTCAACCAATTCATCCCGGGTATAATATCGTAGCTCGGAAGTGGCATTACAAGTAGACACACTCAACTCCCGGCCACCCAGAGTTACTCTTCGATCGTTAAAAATATCATTAACCATGATAATGCATCCACCAGTCATGTTCTTGCAAGTCCTAAGCAAAGACTCAGCTTCCAAACCATGTTTCAGAGCAAAAGAAACAGATACAAAACTATGGGAAGCACCACTATCAAACAAAGCTAAAGATGGAATGGAATCAAGAAGAACAGAAACTGCAATGACATCTCCGGTGGGCTTGACCTCCTCGACTGTCATAGAAAATGCTCGTCCCTGACGTGCACCTCCCTGATGTTGGTGCTGGGCATAACGCTGTTGTTGGGTTGGAAGTGGCAGTCCCCTCAGCTGTACTGCAGGTTATCTCTCTTGTGCCCTCAGAGCTGGAGCTGCTCCCTGAACTGCACGACGAAGATTGGAAGGACACTCTCTCAGCTGATGCCCTTAAGTACCACAATACAAACAAACTCCTAACCTTCTCCTGTAAACCTCCCAGATGTGGCCGGGCTTCTTGCAGTAGTGGCAAGGAGCTTGCTATAACTCTCTGCAGCTGCGGTTCCTGATAAAACGGTGCCCTAGCTGGAATCTGGTGCTGCTGCAGCTGCTGAAAAGGCTTGGACTAGAAATGAGGATGTTTGGCAGATACTGTACTGCTGTTTAACCCTAGAAAAGAATCGTAATCTCTCTTAGGCTTCAAACCCAACTTTCGCTCAACCTTGCGTGCCTCCGCAAGTATCTCCGAGTAGGTCTCATAAAAAGAAGGAATGAGGATCTTCACTTCCCAGTTTAGACCCTCACAAAAATGAATAGCTCGAACCTCCGGCTCCTTCACCAAATACTCCATAAATTGGCTCAGCATGCCAAACTCTACGGCGTATTCCTCCACAGACATGCTCCCCTGAATGAGGCTCTCAAACTGCCTCCCCAAGTCTAGCCTGTCTGTCAGAGCGAAGAACTTCTTCTTGAAAAGGTACTTGAACACTTCCCAAGACTGTCCTGCGTCAACAAGAATTAGCTCATTCCTGAACCAAGTACGGACGATGTCGAACAGCAGAAGTCCTACCGCCTCAACCTTCAGATCCTCAGAAAGACAGGACACCCTCAGAAAGATGGGATACCCTCATGAGTTGCTTAATATCCTCGAGCCAATCATTAGCATAGACGATGCCCTCCGTCCCCTTGAAGACCCTAGGCTCCAGCTTCTTGAAGTCCTGAATATTGCCTGGATAAAGCTGAGCAACCTGAGAAGCAACCTACTGGTGGACCGGAACTCCTCTCTCTACTACGGCACGAGCAAGCTGATGAGCACTCTTGATGCCCTGCCGTAAGACGTCGGTCTATCTCTGGTGTGCCTCAGACTGAGCCCTTAGCACCTCCAATATCTCATAAAATAGTGTGAACATCTGTGTCGCATCTGCTGGCACAAAAGGTGGAGGTGGAAGTCCCTCAGATACAGCTGGGACAATCCTCTTAGTAGGAGGTGGACCTCCGAAAGCAGTTGACACTCGAATCACCGGAGAAGTGACTGGTGCAGGTCCTCGAAAAGTTGCAGACCTCTCAGAAGCTGCTCTCCCCTGCTGTTATTTAGTCTTAGGCGACATCCTGAGACAAAACGAAAGAAAGAATCAATATGACACATGATGTAAGACACTCAGGGAAGGACAGTTAAAGATCAAACACCAATATCAAGAAAGAATAGTTGAATGGATCAAAAAAGTTTTTCCTAGATGTGATTGAGTATACTCAGCCTATAGCCTATATCCTGAAACAGGCTCGTAATAGCACTCAATTCAGAGCACCACTACGAATAGCATTAATTGTGACCTCGAAGACCTGCATGGGCCACCACTAAAAATGTGTCATGATCCGCACCCGATGTAGGAATGCAAGTTGGGAACAACGCCCAGCCTACGCCAAAGAATCGATGGTAGATCGCTATTTGGGTAATCTATCTAACAATATAATGAGCCACCAACAATATCAATATACTCAATCACAGATCTAAAATAAAGAATAGCACGAATATGATAAAAGAATAGAATAGTCTCAATACAACTCATGAGTCAAAAATAATAACATCCATGAGCCTGAGAAAATACTAAACAATAAGCTGGAGATAAATCCAGTACAAGAGAATAACTAAGAAGCTACAAGTCTGGGATCATCTATCTCAGTCGAGATGAGTTCCTCCTGAGCCAAGGTCTCTAACTCTAAGCCCACAATATCCTGAGGCCCGTAATGAGTAGGGTACCACTTCTCAGTGTCATCTGGGAAAAATATATCCAGTCAGGAAAGTAGCAGAGTACATCTCTAACATCAGTTCTAATTAATAATATAAACTATGTATCGGTAAATAGATATGAATATACAAGATGCAACAATAGATACAAGATATATACAATAAACAAAATACTAGAAAAATATACAAGCATGAATAATATGGTAATGAACAAGAATACTAATAACTAAGTGAGTGAGTGCCAGCCTTAACATGTGATCGGCTTGGAAACTTGATACAAGATATATGGCATGGCTAATCATATGTGCGGTGTATGATTAACACTATTCAATGAACAAGACTTGATACAAGGAGGGTATAATCACATATCTACACTATATACTCTCTAACCCCGACTGGTATAGTGGATCCAACCATGGTATGCTATGGCATGGGATTCTCTAGGAAGGTAGCAAGTCTCCCCGAGAATCAGTGTCTGTACATGTACAAGAAGAATAATGAAATAAGGCTTACATAAGATACACCATATATACCAAAGAATAATATCTCATGATGAGATCCGGATATACTAATCCGTGTAACCATCGTATCAAGAAATCAAGGATACCTACACTATATACAATAAACATAGAGGATATCATAAATGAGAAACTATCAGAGAATGTACTCGCTTGAAGTCCGGTGAATAGTATCACAGATATCCGGTAAGATGCCTCGAAGACCTAGATATGGAATATAATATCAATACAAGGTTTCAGAATAAAAATAAGTTAAACTAGTCAATATTTAGGTCAAAGAGCCATTTTTAAGTCAAAACAGTCAAACTAGGTTAATTCTAAGTTAAACTGCTCAAACTTGGTCAAACTACCTATTTCTATATTGCATGAGTCTATCTTTAGAATATTGGGTCCATACACTATGAAACTAGGTCACACTAGTTAAATCCAAGATACTAAGAACACACTAAGATACCGTATCTCAGGATACGTAAACAAGAGATATAAGAATATCACAATATGCATATATAATTATCAACAATATAATGTTCTAACTAATCTAGTGCTAAGTGGATACATTGGCTTTGAACCAATGTGGTATCGCACCACTAAATCTCCATCTTGATACTCGAACCCAAATACCTTGAATATCCTCAATACCTTGACACTTACCTTGGTATCTCAAGGTAATGTCACTTTAGCATATAGTTAACTACCCCACTAACTATATATATAATACATGTATATATCAATCTAATATAACTTCTAAAATATACTAACATGAATATTTAAATACCAACAACCAAACTAATCACTAACTACTAATACGTATACACATATACATATATCTATATATGTAGATAACTTAGAGATACATAAGTATATATACATAAATAACTAACTAAATATATACTAATAACTATATAGTTAATTAACTAGTTAACTAAACATAATAAATTAGCTAATTACTACTGATTAACTAACTAACTAACTAGCTCGAACCAACTCACCTAGCTAGCTGCCAAGATACTCGTTGCTGCTGCTGTCGCTGTTTGCTATCGCGGTTGTTGTCGCTGTTGCTGTTAGCTGCTGCTGTTTGCTACTGCTGTCGCTGTTTGCTGTCGATGTTGCTGTTCGCTGCTTCTGTTTGCTACTGTTATCGGTGTTTGCTGTCGCGGTTGCTGTTGCTGTTCACTGCTGCTATCGCAGTTTATCCGATCCCCCTTCTCTCTCTCAACACAACAACAACACAGACACACACAAGCACACTACTTATATATATAACACTCCTCTCATCTATACATATATGTATCTATATACAAAGATATGGAGATATATTATCCCCTCGTATATTTATATATCCAACATACACACTACATTATACATATAGATACACACAAACACATAGGTAGATATAACACTCCCTCTCATATATAATATAGATATAATATCCCATAGTCATATACATATATATCAACCATATGCATATAGATACCTTTATACACTAATACATATATCTACATATATACATAACAAAAAATATATATATACTTGAGAATACATATATTACAAATAGCTAAGAACAATGGAGATTGGATCTAGAAATACAACACAACAAACACGTGGAGTGAATTGCACCTATATCACACTAGATCTATGATACGCTTGCGATACGAGTCCACCACATAAATAAACGTACCCCGAAGGACACAAGCAAGTCTAAATTACTATTTATGAACAATACGAAGAGTAAAATTTATATTTACGTATCTGTGTCAAAATATGACATGCACAAAGCCCCGTGTCGGAGGAAAAATCCCCAAATCAACACATATCACAAAATTATTGGGATACGACCAACACGTATCCAATTGTGGACACGATACTAGCGACACACAAATAAACACATGTCAATTTGCTTGATATGGCCAATTGATAAACATAACAAGTGTCAATCTCGGAATTCTTCCAAAATTGACACAAAAAGTACCATAACTTTCTCCATAGGCATCCTATGAACCTAATTCCAATTCCTATGGGTAGCCTATGCATATTTGGTAGTTTCTCATGGTTAAATCTTAGATTTAGAATCTAATTAAAGGGAAAAAAAACTAAATTGTACTTATTAGAAGATGCAACCTTCAAATTTATAAAAAATGGTCTCCAACTTATAGATCCTTGCTCCTCTTTGTAGATCCTTGCTTCCTCCTTCTAGATACTTGCTCTACTAGCCTCCAATGGTGATTTGGGAAGGAATTGGATGAAATTTGGTAGGAAATGATGTAGGAATGAAGGAATTTGGTTGAGAAAAATTCTAGATCTAGATTTGAAATAAAAAGAGGAGAGAGAAACTTTTTCCCCTCATTTATTTAGGTCGGCCCCCTTAGATTTGTAATATCTTTTATCCCCCTTGGGGCCTCTGATGAAAAAAATAATTAAGGAGGGAAGGTTATAGTCTAATGGTTTAATTAAATTATTCCTCCTCCTAATGAATAAGCTTCTAATTGGGCTTAGTTATAACTAATAATAAATATTGGTCCATGGATCTAATCTAAACTAGTTAGGTCCACTAACACAAGTCCAAAATATAACACTAACATCTAACAATAATTAAATAATACAATAAATAATTATTCATCATGCATACTATTTAATTAATTATGAAATGACTAAAATATTCTTTCCTAGAAAATGTGGTAGTGACAAGTCTACCACCCTTAAAATAATTTTGTCCTCAAAATTCAAAAATGAAAGCTACCCCCAGAAAATTAACAGAACAGAGCAAAAGAACAAAACATAACTAGGAAAGAACATAACAGAACATAGCTCAAGGCACAAACAAATATGGGTAACGCCCTCGTATTTCATCCTCTCTCTCGCAGGTAGACTCCCCTGGAGAGTGATGCCTTCGTGCGATGTGTACCAAAGGAATAGTTTGGTTCCTCAGCACCTTCTCTCTCCGATCCAGAATCTCAACTCGCTGCTCTGGATAGCTAAGAGTAGGGCCCATCTCTATCTCCGAGTGATCCAACACGTGACTAGGATCTGCCACGTACCGTCTCAACTGTGACACGTGAAACACGTTATGGACTCCCTCCAATGCAGTTGACAAGTCTAGTCTGTAAGCAACTGCACCGATCCTCTCTAGAATAGTGAAAGGTCCGATGAATCGCGGACTAAGCTTTCCGCCTCCACCGAAGCGAATCGTGCCTCATGTCGGAGAAATCCTAAGAAACACCAAACCACCAATATAGAACAAAACACAACCTTAAGAACTTAATCTATAACAATCAACCAATATCAAGCAATCTAAAATTATACCTCAAACTCCAAAGGTCTCCGGTGGCTATCGGCCTAATGCTGCTGTCTGACCTGTGCTACTCGAAGTCTATCTCTGATCAGCTTAACCTTCTCCGTTGCATCCACAACCATATGTGGCCCCAACAAAACTCTCTCTCTATGATCGTCCAATGACAAGGGAGTACAACATCCCCGCCCGTATAGAGCCTCAAATGGTGACATCTCTAGACTAGCCTGGTAGCTGTTATTGTAAGCAAACTCTACCAAATGGAGATGGTCCTCCCAAGATCCCCCAAAATCTCGTACACAAGTGCGCATCATATCCTCGAGAGTCTGAATAGTCCACTCTGACTGCCCATCTGTCTGGGGGTAATATGCAGTACTGAACTTGAATTGGGTGCCTAAACTCGTCTGCAAACTCCTCTAGAAATAAGAAGCAAAACGACTATCCCGATCCGAGATAATGCTGACAGGAACTCCATGTATCCTGATGATCTGCCTCACATACATCTCTGCCAGCTTCTCCGTAGACAAACCCACATTGAAAGGCAAAAAGTGGGCCGACTTGGTCAACCTGTCAACGATGACCCAAATCGCGTGTTTTCCTCCTGGAGAACCTGGAAGTCTGGACACAATATCTATAGTAATGTGCTCCCACTTCCACTTTGGAATGGGTAATGGCTGAAGTAAACCTCCTGGCCTCTGCCTCTCGGCTTTCACCTGCTGGCACACCAAGCATCTGGATACAAACTGTGCCACTTCCCTCTTCATGCCATACCACCACACACTCTCTCGCATATCCCGATACATCTTATTGGCACCTGGATGTATGGAATACTGAAAGCGATGAGCTTTCTGCAATACCTTCTCACGCAGCTCCCCACTAGGCACACACAATCTAGTACCATGCTGCAAAGAACCACACTCAACAATGGTGAAATCATCCTCCAATCTTTCTCTCACCTAAGCTCTGATGCTCCTCAGAGATACATCCTCATACTGGGTTGCCTTAATCTTGTCCATCAACTCTGAGTGTATCTGCAACCCCCACATATGCATAGCCAAACTAGGAACTATCACCTCAATGCCCAAGCTCTTTAAGTCCTCCAACAAATAGCGATCATGTGTCAACAACATAGCAACCAGATACCTGCTCAAGGTATCAGCAACTATATTAGCTTTTCCAGGATGATACTGCAAAGATATGTCAAAATCCTTCATCAGTTCCAACCACCGACGCTGCCTCATGTTCAACTCCTTTTGCGTGAAAACGTACTTCAAGCTCTTGTGGTATGTGAAGATCTCCACACGGTCTCTATATAAATAGTGTTTCCACAACTTCAGGGCGAAGATGACTGCTGCCAACTCCAAATAGTAGGTAGGATAGTTCTTCTCATGAGGATGCAATTGCCTAGATGCATAGGCAATCACTTTTCCATTCTACTGAAGAACACAACCCAAACATTTCTCCGATGCATCACTATAAATAGTGAAACCTCCAGACCCTGATGGCAACATCAAAATAGGAGCAGACTATAACCTCTTCTTCAGTTCCTCAAAAGCAATCTAGCAATCCTCCATCCAAACAAACTCTATATCCTTCCTGGTGAGTCTGGTCATCGGCTCGGCAATCCTCAAAAAATCTTGCACAAACTTCGTGTAGTAGCTTGCCAATCCCATGAAACTCTAGATCTCTGCTACTGAACTCGGGGTATTCCAAGATTCCACTGCTGCGATCTTCTTTGGATCTACTAAAATTCCATCACTAGTTATAACATCTCCCAAGAACTCCACCTTGTCCAGGAAGAACTCACACTTGGACAACTTCCCATACAGCTTCTTCTTCCTCAGTACATCCAACACAATTCGCAAATACTTCTCATGCTCCTTCGGTATCTTCGAATATATGAGTATGTCATCGATGAATACCACCACGAACTTATCAAGGTACTGGTGGAACACCTTGTTCATCAAATTTATAAATATCGCTAGGGCATTAGTCAACCCAAATGACATTACCATAAACTCATACTGGCCATACCGAGTCCTGAAAGCAGTCTTCGGTATATCCTCCGGCTTCACTTTTATTTGGTGGTAGCCTAATCGCAAGTCTATCTTAGAAAATACCTTAGCACCACTCAACTGATCGAACAAGTCATCAATCCATGATAAATGGTACTTATTCTTGATAGTGAGATTATTCAATACCCTGTAATCAATGCACATGTGCACTGATCCATTCTTCTTAAGTAAAAATATTACCGGGGCTCCCCACGGTGAAGAACTCAATCTGATGAACCCCTTATCCTGCAATTCATCCACCTGCTTCTTTAGCTCGATCAGCTCGCTGTTATTTACTCTATAGACATACTGTGAAATTGGCTCTGTACCTGTCATGCCCCAGTCCCAAAATACGTAGGACTAGGAATACGTAAGCATGCCAGCAGTATGTATATGGAAACTCCAATATATGGAAACCATAACACATACGTACACTGTATTATGAATAATAATTCACAAGTAGTATAGATTTATGTCATAAGTCACAGGGCATAACTAGATCTCATCCACAGATTCAAATAACCAATCAACTATATAACTGAATCAAGTATAAAATGCTTGATAAGAACAAGTATTTGGGTGAAGACAAATCCACTACCAACTAGAATATAAAAGAGTTAAAATAAGTACGTCTAACTGATCAATGAGGCTCGAAGAGAAGACCTCCTCCAAAGAGAGAGAAGTAGCAAGTCCTGATCCGTGCTCCCGCGAATAGTTAAGATCGTCTACACGTAAAAAGGGACCAAGTCCTCAGAGAGACGTAACAAGATACATAGAAGCATGCCAATTGAATACAGTAAAACATGCATAATAGACAGAAAATATATAAGTACACTGTACTAGACAATCTATATGAATATGCATAATGAGGACAACCATTTCGACGTATGGGCAGGTGTAGGATACTCTATCTATTCTCACAACTCACACACATGTCCATGAATATCATAAGCCGTCATACCGAGAGGGTAGCGACCATTGTGACACCATCAATCGACATACCGCGAGGGTAGCGACCATCGTGACACAACTACCGTAGTGCGTGCTAGTTACTACGGTTTACCAGAGTGGATAGCCCATACGTCTACTGATTGTCCTCCCCTCCCATGATACTATGTGTCAAGTATGTGTTAATATATATATAGTATATAATTATGATTGAAAGAAAACACATATATAATGAATATATAAAAATATAATAAGCATACAAAATACTATAAACAATTTGGCAAGGTATCTTGCCTGCCAAAAAAGCTGCGAAGCGTAAGCTTCCAGACGTCAGTCACAAATAATCACAAACTATGGTATCAGAATAAACGTCTCTGGATGCTGAAATAAACATCACCATCGTTCCCGGAATAAGCGAGATAGCTAGAAAATACTACCTTTTCGTCCAATTTGGTCACAGGGGCAAAACATTAATTTTGGATCAAAGCGGTGTCCACATTTGGCCCACTTTGCACCGAAAGCGATACTGGTTGATTACGACGCACACATGTCCGAATCAACTTTCACAAAAGCCCACACATCATGATATACCATACACACCTTTTGGTATAATTGGTACGCGATGAGGCGATCCCGTTTGGCGGGGCGCACTCCGTATCAAAAAATCTTAGTTTTAAAGGATCAAATTTTTGGTCGTTTTGGAGGCCGAATAATTTAACACATAAAACAAATTAATAAAAAAATAAAAGAACAGTTAAATTTTTGGTTGTATTGGGAAGAAAACTTTTTAATTAGATTTTGAAAATATTCAAAAGGTTGGTGGCAAATTAGGCATAAACATGGGGGTTTGGTGTTGAAATTTTGGACTATTTTTTGTCAGTTTTTTGGCCATTTTCTAGTCAATTTTTTCACCAATCCAGGGCACGAACATTCATCCCGCTTGAAGAGAATCCTAGAGGGTTAGGTTGTGAACGTACACGGACAAACCGCTCCAGAAAAGGACGAGAGATGAGAGAGATATCATACCTCCAAGGTGGGGACAAGGGAGGTGTTACTGTGTTGTGCGCGGACGGCGGACGACGGCGGCGGACGGCTGCGTTAGGATTAGTAATTAGTTAGTTATAGGTTTAGGGGTTTTGTTATTATCTTTTTTATTTCTTATTCTTTTCCTTTGTTTTTTTTTGATTATTATTATTATTACTATTATTATTATTATTATTATTATTATTATTATTATTATTATTATTACTATTATTATTATTACTATAACTATTTTATTACTATTACTATTACTATTACTATTACTATTATCATTTCTATTATTATTATTATTATTATATATTTATTCACATATATTTACATATATAGCTAAGAATATATAAAAATTCAAAAAGAACATTTGCACATAGAATAAATTCTAGAAAATCTATCGCCCTTTAATAAGACTCTAAAATAATAAAAAATTATTTTGTGGAATAATTCTAAATGAATATTTATGTACGTAAATAAATCAATAAAATTTATTTTCTAATTAACTATGAAAATACTTTAAAGAAATTCAATAATTTAATAAAAATACTTAAAATAAAATTAAAAATTTTAGGGGGTTTACAACACCTGGCACCATGTCTATAGAGAATTCAACATCTCGATCTGACGGCAATCCTGGCAATTCCTCAGGAAACACATCCAAGAACTCTGCTATCAACGGATGCGGCAACTCCTTGTCTTCCACTATAGCTCCACAGATAAAGCCTCCTCCCTGCTCTACAGCTCCTCTAGCAAACTCGAACTCTGGCTCTCATGACGGACCAAACAAAACTCTACCTCCTCTGCAATCTATACTAGCATGGTGCCTACTCAACCAATCCATTCCGAGTACAATATCGTAGCTCAAAAGTGGCATTACAGGTAGACACACACTCAACTCCCGGCCACCCAGAGTTACTTTTCGATCCTTAAAAATATTATTAACCAGGATAATGCATCCCCCAGTCATATTCTTGCAAGTCCTAAGCAAAGACTCAGCTTCCAAACCATGCTTCAGAGCAAAAGAAACAGATACAAAACTGTGGAAAGCACCACTATCAAACAAAGCTAAAGATGGAATAGAATCAAGAAGAACAGAACCTGCGATAACATCTCTACTACAAGTCCGGGATTATCTGTCTCAGTCGGGATGAGTCCCTCCTGAGCTAGGGTCTCTGACTCTAAGCCCATAACATCCTGAGGCCCGTAATGAGTAGGGTACCACTCCTCAGTGTCATCTGGAAAAAATATATCCAGTCAGAAAATAAGCAGAGTACATCTCAAACAGCAGTTCTAATCAAAGATATAAACTATGTAACAGTAAATAGATGTGAATATACAAGATACAACAATAGATACAAGATATATACAATAAAGGAAATACTGGAAATAAATACAAGAATGAACAATATGACAATGAACAAGAATACTAATAACTAAGTGAGTGAGTACCAACTTTAACATATGATTGCCTTGGAAACTTGATACAAGATATATGGCCGGGCTAATCATATGTGTGGTGTATGATTAACACTATTCAATGAACAATACTTGATACAAGGAGGGTATGATCACATATCTACACTACATACTGCCCAACCCCGACTGGTATAGTGGATCCAACCATGGTACGCTATGGCACGGGATTCTCTAGGAAGGTAGCAAGCCTCCCCGAGAATCAGTGTCTGTACATGTACAAGAAGAATAATGAAAGAAGGCTTGCACATTATACACCATATATACCAATGAATAATATCTCATGATGAGATCCGGATATACCATTCCGTGTAACCATCGTGTCAAGAAATCAAGGATATCTACACTAGATACAATAAACATAGAGGATATCATAAATAAGAAACTAATAGAGAATCTACTCGCCTGAAATCCGGTGAATAGTATCACAGATGTCCGGTACGGTGCCTCGAAGACCTAGATATAAAATATAATATCAATACAAGGTTTTAGAATAAAAATTAGTTAAACTAGTCAACATCTAGGTTAAAGAGCCATTTCTAAGTTAAAACAGTCAAACTAGGTCAATTCTAAGTCAAACTGGTCAAACTTGGTCAAACTACCTATTTCTAGGTTGCATGAGTCTATCTTTAGAATATTGGGTCCATACAATATGAAACTAGGTCACACTAGTTAAATCCAAGATACTAAGAACACACTAAGATACCGTATCTCAGGATACGCAAACAAGAGATATAAGAATATCATAATATGCATATATAATTATCAATAATATAATATTCTAACTAATCTAGTGCTAAGTGGATACATTGACTTTGAACCAATGCGGTATCGTACCACTAAATCCCTATCTTGATACTCGAACCCAAATACCTACCTTGGTATCTCAAGGAAATGTCACTCTAGCATATAGTTAACTACCCCACTAACTATATATACTAATACATGTATATATCAATCCAATATAACTTCTAGTATATACTAACATGAATATTTAAATACCAACTACCAAACTAATCACTAACTACTAATACGTATACAAATGTACCCATACCTACATATATAGATAACTTAGAGATACATAAGTATATATACATAGATAACTAACTAAATATATACTAATAACTAGATAGTTAATTAACTAGTTAACTAAACATAATAAACTAGCTAATTATTACTAATTAACTAACTAACTAACTAGCTCGAACCAACTCACCTAGCTAGCAGCCTAGATACCCGTTGTTGCTGCTGTCGCTGTTTGCTGTCGCGATTGCTATCGCTATTGCTGTTTGCTGCTGTTGTCGCTGTTTGCTGTCGCGGTTGCTGTCGCTGTTGCTGTTTGCTGCTGCTATCGCTGTTTGCTGTCGCGGTTGATGTCGTTGTTGCTGTTCTCTGCTGCTGTCGCTATTTATCGTCGCTATTTATCCGAGCCCCCTCCTCTCGCTCAACCCAACAACACACACATACACACACACACACAAGCACACTACTTATATATATATAATTCTCCTCTCATCTATACATATATGTATCTATATACAAACATATGTAGATTTATTATCCCGTCTCATATTTATATATCCAACATACACACTACATTATACATATAGATACACACAAACACATAGGTAGATATATCACTCCCTCTCATATATACATATAGATATAATATCCTATAGTCATATACATATATATCAACAATATGCATATAGATACCTTTATACTCTAATACATATATCTACATATACACATCACAATATATATATATATATATATATATATATATATATATATATATAAAATTATGAATACATATATTACAAATAGCTAAGAACAATGGAGATTGGATCTAGAAATGCAACACAACAAACACGTGGAGTCATCGCACCCGTATCACACTAGATCTATGATACGCTTGCGATACGAGTCCACCACACAACCAAACGTAACCCGAAGGATACGAGCAAGTCTAAATTACTATTTATGAATAATACAAAGAGTAAAATTTATATCTACGTGTCCGTGTCAAAATATGACATGCACAAAGCTCCGTGTCGGAGGAAAAACCCCCAAATCAACATATATCACCAAATTATTGAGATACGACCTACACGTATCTAATTGTGGATACGATACTAGCCACACATAAACAAACACATGTCAATTTGGTTTATATGACCAATTGACAAATACAACAAGTGTAATCTCGGAATTCCCCCAAAATTGACACAAAAGTACCATAACTTTCTCCATAGGCCTCCTATGAAACTAATTCCAATTTCTATGGGTAGCCTATGCATATGGGGTTGTTTCTCATAGTTAAATATCATATTTAGAACCTACTTAAAGAAAAAAAACTAAATTGTACCTATTGGGAGATGGATTCCCAATACAACCTCCAAATTTGATCAAATTGGCCTCCAACTTGTAGATCCTTGCTCATCTTTATAGATCCTTACTTCCTCCTTCTAGATCCTTGCTCTACTAGCCTCTAGTGGTGATTTGGGAAGGAATTAGGATAAAATTTGGTAGTAAATGAAGGAATTTGGTTGAAAAAAATTTTAGATCTAGATTTGAAATAAAAAGAGGAGAGAGAAACTATTTCCCCTCTTTTATTTAGGCCTGCCCCCTTAGCCCCTCCCTCAAGCTAATATGTAATGTCCATTATACTGCTTGGGGAAGGAGGGAAGGTTCTAGTGTAATGGTTTAATTAAATTAATCATCCTCCTAATGAATGGGCTTCTAATTGGGCTTAATTCTAACTAATAATAAATATTGGTCTATGGATATAATCTAAACTAGTTAAGTCCACTAACACAAGTCCAAAATATAACACTAACATCTAACAATAATTAAATAATAAAATAAATAAAAGCCTATGGGGTCGCTTCTGCAACTGGATAACCATTATTCATCATGCACAATATTTAATTAATTATGAAATGACTAAAATATTATTTTCTAGAAAATGTGGTAGTGACAGGACCCTTAAGGTATGGTGAGTCTAGAAGTGGGCCGGTACGGGATGGGCTTAGCCCAATCGACCGAGTAATTAAGGCAGCAGGCTTGGCTCAAAATCGAGTGAATCACATATTATTGTCGGTAACGTCTGTGAATTAACAGAAACAGAATTCTCATCTCTTCTCGAGAAACAAGTGGGGTATTTCTTTACAAAATGGTGCTCATGAGATCTTAATTCCAGCTACGGTTTTATTAGATATCTTACAACTAGAATCCTTATTTTTTTTGATCCGGTTCCTCCACCACAGCGAACCCCGATTCGATTCACATTCAGCACGGTTCCATTAATGATAATTGTGCATTTATAGTTGTCGGAAGGAGTCCAAAAAAAAAGAATATAAATTATAAATAAAGCGCAGCCGGTCAGATCCAACCTATTCTTGAAAAATACAACTCGTTCCCCACGTTCATTTTTCTCGGGCATATAGAGAGGTTGGTCGCATCACCCTCGGGCCCGACGCCAACCAAGAGGAGGCGGGGCTCTCTCCAACCATTTTGAAGAGCCGAGATCGTGCTTTCATCCAACAAGAAAACCCCTAAAGGTGAGACCCCGAGAAGAAGGTTCCAGTGAATTATTTTCTTTCAAGTTGAAGTTGGACTCGACTTTTCTTTCAAGTTGAAGTCGGACTCGGCGTGTGATTCAGTGACCTGGCCCGGGCGACTGTTTACCAAAAACTCGGACCTGTTCTAAAAAAATCATGGTATTTTAATTGTTTGTTGACATAGACAAAGTAAAGGTCGTTCCTGTATCTTCCAAAAGGGAAAAAGATTTTTGAGAGTTGTTTCATGGATCCGCAAGAGAGTACCTGGGTTCCCTAATAAATAAAAAATATCAACAGAGGTAAATCCACTTAATTTCCCTCTACATATTGTATTAATTTATAATCCAAGGACCAATACATTACATTCTTATTCCAAACTGATGAGATGACCATCCTTCTTGAAGAGCTTCGATATATCCGAGAAGGAACACTCCAAAAACGATCAAGATTCCAGGCAAACGTTCTCTGTGATGGATGCACATTCTTTAAAGAGCTCGGTTCGCATATTAACTTCACTGACATAGCAACCCCGTATAGAATAGACGTGCCAACGAACGGGCGATTCTTCTTCAACTAGAAATCGAATATGAAAAGGGCAAACTTACTAAAGATTGTTTCCTTTCATTCGATCTTTAAGGTCCCTATTTACCTCAATGGTACAGTCTAGGGGATGAGTCTCCCACGTACCAGAAGAACGGTTAACAATTACAGCATCTATCACCGCTAGCAGGGGGTTTCCCGGAATCTTTTGGCACTCACTGCCTTCGTCATCACTTGGTCTATCTGGGAGGGATTCTGGATTTTCTGGTCTACACCCGTCAGGGGATTCCTCTGGGGGGAATTCAGCTTGCATTTTTTCCATCGTGTCCTTCCTCTTTTTCTGATGTCGTAGCGTGTTAGCGGATCCGTTTTGAAGCTAGTGAATTCTAAAATGTCCTGGGACTCCAGGGACTTCTGGCTAGAAATAGTCACCTGAAGGTCCTCTAATAAGGACTTCTAACAACCTACAACTTTCGAAACTACCCTCCAATATCTATAATTGTTTGAAAAGGTCCAATATACATACATTATCGGACCTTTTGAATAACTGTCAAGGGGATCTTATGAGAATTGAATATTTTCATATAGAAGACATAAAACAGATATTGGAAGGAAAAATTGTGCGGATTTCGCAACTGCACCAAGGAATAAAAAAGAGGCACATAGAGTAAATAATCTATTCTCTTCCCTCTACTGGTCCAAATGAAGACGACTGGCCCAGAAAATCCACCCACCGCACCAGGGAAAAAAATGTCTTGTCTTGTTTTAATTGTAGTTCTTCAGTTGAGTTCGTTCTTTTATTCAAATATATCCCATTCCAGGTTAGCTCTCTGCTCGGCATCAAATCACAAACTACACGAAAGTTGTCCCTTTACCAATTATCAAACTATTATTTCTATTTTCTGGGTTATCTTTCAAGTTTACTAAAAAATTCTTCGACGGTAAGGAATCAAATGTTAGAGAATTCATTTCTAAATTTGACACTAGAAGAGCAGACAAACCATCCTAATTTCATGTCTGAGGACTCGAAGACTTTCGCGAGTTTGTATACAAAGGATTTTTGGGCTTTTCTACAACTCCAAAATCAAGTGCCCCGAGTCGGTAGCTCTGATCGTAAGCGCTGTTAAGCCCTTTCGATCAACTTCAAGCAAGCACCCATTTGAATGATTAGATGATTTTTGAAAAAAAATTCTTTCATAGGGATACAATTCAAAGTTAAAAAATACAAGAGACTTCTTTTGTTCCGTTTACTAATGAATGAATTAGCTTCGTTCAAACCCATATTATGGCTAGCATTTGCTGCTGCAGAATAAACTAATTTTAAAATAAGAAAAGATGCTCGATAAGGCATGAGTTCCAGTATCATAAGTGTTTCTTCATAAGAACGCCTACAAATTTGATCAATTACGCTTTGCACTAATTCAATTCATGATGATCATAAGCGAAAAGTTCATATTCTTCAGTCATTGATAAACAGTTTGTTGGACAATACTCAACAAAGTTACCACAAAATATACAAACCCCAAAATCAATATTCACCGCTCCACCGAAAATTCCCTCTGCCCCTACCAAACTCCAGCTTGGCAGTTTCTACCTGCCTGTCCAGGGTTGGGCCATGGGATTTGACGGTGGACTTGAAAACAGTCCAAATATCTTTTAGACCGATCTAGAATACCGTCCCGCGGGCCCCTTTAGGTCCCAGGCTTAATTGGCTTTGTCGGTTTCTCAATCCTTGGATTTGGAACTTTGCTGTAAGAACCTCATTTTTTTGTAATGAATAATTGCAGTAACCGGTAGGTGACTTTGGAATCGACAGTAATGACGACAGGGGGAAATAGCTCTGTTGGTTAGAGTGTTGGTCTGTCACACCAAAAGTTGCGGGTTCGAACCCCGAAATTCCTTGTCGGGTAAGTTTTGACCCGCATAAAAGGCGTAACGATCTGGGCACTGTCTCGGAGAGAACAATATTCACCACTTCTACTTGAAAAGCAAATTGTACCAAGGAATATTTTGGTTGCTTTTGGCAGATCGCTTGGTCGATCGATAAATCGATCTCTGATGGATTGGGGATATGAAAAGTCCCATAGTTAATGCGGTGATCGAAGCCCCAATGAACTGCGACCGTAACTATAACGGTCCTAAGGTAGTAGAATTCCTTGTCGGGTAAGTTTCGACCCGCACGAAAGGTTTATAAAACACTAACCTAAGTTTATATTTTTCTCAGATACGACGGTAATAAAAAACCAATTGACAGAATAAGTTTAGTTTCCATTGAAAGTTCTTGATTCATTAATCATTATGGATGGATTCAAATACTGGATCTTTGAATTGAGAGATCTATTAAGAAAGATCAAGAATTATCATTATTTCTTAGATTCATGGGACTCAAACCGTAGACCTTCTCGGTAAAACAGATCAAACTGATTATTATCGAAATAATTTGAACTATTTCAAAGACCACTACTATCTCGAAACAAAATCTCATGTTAAGAAAATAAATCGAAAGGTTCAAATTCGAACAAGTTTGAATTCAAAATAAAGTAAAATTTGTCATAATTTGGAAAACTCTTTTGATATTCTGAGATCGAGTAAGTGGTATTGTCCTTTGGATGAACAACTTTCCTCTATTTAGTTCTCCTAGGAACTTAGGGCTTTATTATCCTTGGAAGACATGGATCAATAATGATTTTTCTTTAGAATTCGGACACTTGATCGATTCACTTCTCGACGGGGAAGAAGCTGCACACCACAAACTAGCTACACCCTAGATATAGTAGTAAATCAAGATGGGTGCTGGACATTCAAAGAAGATACCAAAGTGGATGACTGACTCATTCAATACTAGAAATAATCGTAGAAAATCCTTTGTGTCTGTTTTCAAAGTGCAAAGAGTAATTTATCAAATTCGTGGGTGTTCTGGGAGGCTGGAATTGGTCTCTTATTCAGGCATGACAAGTCTTTGTGAAATAAATCCGATGGGAAGAAAAAAAAGGCGTTAACAGACCCTCCTGGCCCAACCCTATACACTCTAAGATACTTTCTCAAACAAAGATGTAAATAGAAATCTTCCTAACGGAATACACGTTTCCTTTAATATAATGCAAACACTCACTATAACATTTACTGGATTCACCCGATTCACCAATCAATCTTTTTTTTTCGTTTTGTGCCCTCGCTACTTGTTACAAATACATTACATTCTTGACTTGACTTATGAGGAGAGGGCTTCAAACTTTAACAAAAACAAACAAAGCAAAGGTAGTTCAATCAGGAGGAGCTTGAGAAGCTTCTGGTCCGGTGGGTCCATAAAACTCACTAGGATAGGCAGTATTATTGAACCAGACGAAATAACAAGCGATAAAACCAAATTCACTTCTATGAAAGGGTTTCACGGGATTCAGCCAATTGTCTCGATCGTGGGATATCATTGAGAAATAGGAATCTATATTATCAAAGGATTTCCTGCAATAGCGAATTCTAAAGTGTCCTGGGACTTTTGGCAAGAAATAGTCACCTGAAGGTCCTCTAATAAGGACTTCTAACAACCCGTAACTTTCGAATTAGTGATAACAATATCATCCAGGATAAATTCCCCTGCTTATGCCTCATAAAAAGAACTAGCGGGTTGGTGATTCATAACCCTGATCGAGTCGATTCCATGATTATAAGTTCATAACCCAACCCATTCCCATTTTGGATAGAATATATCCATTAATTCTTTTATTCCAGTTAAGTTAGTAAGAGGGATCTTGAACTAAGAAATAGGCCTAGAAGCTAAAAGAGGGTATCCTGAGCAATTTCAAATACTCCGCACAGTACCCAATAATTTATTGGGTGTTCTTTTGGTATCTGTTATTGGGCATTCCTTATGGTACAGAGGGAAATGAGCTATCCCATCTATGGTTCGCCAACTCTTTCGAGCCTTCTCATCTCTTGTGGCACACCAGGTCAATGCAGGTTGCCAAAAGGCTATTCGATAGCTGCTGATTCGAGAACAAGGATTCATTGTGCAGCCGAGTCAATAGGAGCCGTGCCGGTTGGGGGAAGCGAGGATGTGAAAGAGTAGAATTTGTCATACCTCAGTCCCAAAATACGTAGGACTAGGAATACATAATCATGCCAGCCGTATGTATATGGAAACTCCAATATATGGAAACTATAATACATACGTACGATATATTATGAACAATAATTCGCAAGTGGTATAGATTTATGTCATAAGTCATAGGGCATAACTAGATCTCATCCACAAAATCAAATAGAAATAAATAACCAATCAACTACATAACTGAATCAAGTATAAAATGTTTGATAAGAACAAGTAGTTGGGTGAAGACAAATCCACTACCAAACTAGAATATAAGAGAAACAAATAAGTACATCTAATGATCAACGAGGCTCGAAGAGAAGACCTCCTCGAAAGAGAGAGAAGTAGCAAGTCTTGATCAGTGCTACTGCAAATAGTCAAGATCGTCTACACCTGGAAAGCGACCAGGTCCTCAGAGAGACGTAACAAGATACATAGAAGCATGCCAATTGAATACAGTAAAACATGCATAATGGACAAAAAATATATAAGTCTGCTGTACTAGACAATATATATGAAAATGCATAATGAGGACAACCTTTTCGACGTATGGGTAGGTGTAGGCTACTCTATCTATCTCACAACTCACACACACGTCAATGTACATCAGAAGTCGTCATATCGCGAGGGTGGCGACCATCGTGACACCATTAATTGACATACCGTGAGGGTAGTGACCATCGCGACACAACTTCCATAGTGCATGCTAGTTACTACGGTTTAGCAGAGTGGGTAGCCCATACGCCTACTGATTGTCCTTTCCTTCCATGATACTATATGTCAAGTGTGTGTCAACATATATAATATATAATTATGACTGAAAGAAAACACATATATAATAAATATAAAAAAAATATGATAAGCATGCAAAGTACTGTAAGCAATTTGACAAGGTATACTTGCCTGGCAAGAAAGCTGCGAAGTGTAAGCGTTAAGACGTCAAGCGCAAGGGATCAAAACTATGGCATCAGAATGAACGTCTCCGGATACTGAAATAAATATCACCAACATTCCTAGAATAAGCGAGATAGTCAAAAAAGTCTACCCTTTCGTCCAATTTAGATACAGGGGCAAAACGATAATTTTGGGTCAAAACGGGGTCCATTTGTGGCCCACTTTGCATCGAAATACGTGCCAGAGGTAAATGTCTCTAAATGGGACAAATTATAGGTCAAAAAAATTCTAAACTTCGATCCGAACTCAACGGTATGTCCAATTTTAGATTCTGGTGAGCCGATTACAAATTTACCCTTCAAGTCAAACCGTGGGGCCTGCGAATAGGCGGCTTAGTCAACTGTCTCAGAATCGCGTGAAACTTGGGTCACAGGACCAGCGTGATACCACGAATCCAATGGGGCAAATTTTATCGCATTATAACGAGCGTACACAGAATGGGGTGGTATTTTGCATAAGTCGCGATACGGGAACTTTTTACGGATACGGGTTAATTCCGACGTGTACACACATCCGAATCAACTTTCCGAAAGCCCACACGTCAGGATATACCATACGCGCCTTTCGGCGCAATTGGTATGCAACGATACGGTTTCGTTTGCCGGGGCGCACTCCGTATCACAAAATCTTAATTTTAAATTACCAAGTTTTTGGTCGTTTTGGAGGTCGAATAATTTAACAATTAAAATAAATTAATAAAAACTAAAAGAACAGTTAAATTCTCGGTTATATAGAGAAGAAAATCCTTCAATTAGATTTTGAAAATATTAAACAGGTTGGCGGCAAATTGGGCATGAACATGGGAGTTTGGGTTAAAATTCTGGATTATTTTTGGTCAGTTTTTTGGCCAACTTTCGGTCGACTTTTCGACAAATTCAGGACACGAAAACTCGTCCCGCTTGGAGAAAATCCTAGAGGGTTAGGTTATGAACGTACACGGACAAACCTCTCGCAAAAAGAATCAGCGATGAGTGAGATATAATACCTTGAAGATGGGCTCGGGGCTGTGCACATGCGCGTGCGGGACGACGGCTGCGGTCGGTTGCCGGTCGCCAGGGAAGGAGATTAGGGTTAGGGTTAGTAATATATATATATATATATATATATATATATATATATATATATATATATATATATATATATATATATATATATATATATATAGTTCGAGAGAGAGAGTGCGGGTCGTGGTTTCAGGGGGGTTCGTATGGGTTTTACTGTGGGGAGGGGAGGGGGAATTAGTTAGTTAGGTTAAGGAGTTTTAGGCTTTCTTTTCTTTTCTTTTTATTCTTTTGTTCTTGTTTTTCTTTCCTTTTCTTTTCTTTTCTTTTCTTTTCTTTTCTTTTGTTTTATTATTACTATTACTATTACTATTAATATTACTATTACTATTACAATTACTATTAGTATTAGTATTAGTATTAGTATTAGTATTAGTATTACTTATTATTATTATTATTATTACTATTACTATTACTATTACTATTACTATTACTATTACTATTACTATTACTATTACTATTACTATTACTATTACTATTATTATTAATATTATTATTATTATTATTATTATTATTATTATTACTATTACTATTACTATTACTTATTATTATTATTATTGTTATTATTATTATTATTACTATTACTATTATTATTATTATTACTATTACTATTAGTATTAGTATTATTATTAGTATTAGTATTAGTATTAGTATTAGTATTACTATTACTATTACTATTACTATTACTATTACTATTACTATTACTATTACTATTACTATTACTTATTATTATTATTATTATTATTATTATTATTATTATTACTATTATTATTATTATTATTATTATTATTATTATTATTATTATTATTATTATTAACTATATATTATTAATAACTATATATTATATATATTTACATATATAGATGGGATTATATAAAAAATTCAAAAAGAACATTTGCACACATAATAAATTCTATAAAATCTATCACCCTTTAACAAGACTAAAAAAATAATAAAAATCATTTTATGAAATAATTCTAAAAGAGTATTTATATAATTAAATTAATCAATAAAATTTATTTTCTATTTAACTATGAAAATACTCTAAAGAAATTTAATAATTTAATAAAAAATACTTTAAATAAAAATTAAATTTTTAGGGGGTTTACATTCTACCCAACTTACAATAATTTTGTCCTTAAAATTAACACTAACCCATATTCGTAATAAATCACTATAGCTATTAATACTTCATTGCTAGCTTGCAGCGCTTCCTAAAAGGTTATGGTCAGCCTTCCTAACACTTTTCTCCCTTATTGTCTGTACACTATTATTTTATCCTCTAACTCGTCTACACTATCCAACTTACAAGAATTCTACTAGTAGTCAAATTCTTTTGAGGCTATTGTCTAGGTTGTAAGACGAATTTATTCATTGGGTCAAGAATTTTGGGATACTTGTCTAGAATCTCATAATCATGATTTTTTTTTGTAACCGTCAAGTATCGTAGTCTAATACTGCCACGCCAGCTGACCAGTATGTCTGCAAATAATTCGACTACTCTACTATAATGGTCTAGCTACAGCTGTCGCTACCTCGCCAATGATTTGTCATAGTCATCAGTTTATAATAAGTGTCTTCAACTCTTTCCTAAGCTTAGTCTAAGTTTTAGGGCAACAATTAAGGCCTTGACTAACTTTATAAAACTTTTAGAAGTATGAACTATTTCAACAATCCAACTAATTCCTGTTAGACTAAAGGATGCTACTCATGGTTTACAATAATAAGAGAATATAGATATTGTTATAGTACATATACATAAGGGTTATCATTATGAACTCATTTTTTAGTTATTAATCTTTACTAACCCATTTATGTTTTAACTAACAAAATAAAGGGTGAGGTTGAAGTAAATCAACAATTCATGATGGCATGAAAAGATGCAACTATGATAGGAAAAATTAAGCATGGGATAAGGAATGGATATGGAAGAGAAGATGAGCCACCCATGGGGACAAGATGGTGATAGGAAAGAGAATACAATTACTGTTACTCGTGTCATCCATTAGCATCGTGGGTATGCCATCTAGTTAAGATATCAACATATCCTCAAAAGTTTTAACACCAAATATATCTCATTGTGATATGCCCTTAATTATAAAAGATAGTCACTAAGTAATGTGATTGGCTTATGGGGTATATCTAGTACTCTTCGTGTATCAAACTTATACCAAGCACGAACGTTCGTCTTTTCGAAATAGGGAAAGAAGAAAAACAATAATAAAGAATTCAAGGAGGAGGTGATAGAATACAAGTACGGGGTTCAAGGCAATTTAAAGAATTCAAAAAGAGAATTGTCAGGCAATTGTGGATTAAAATCTTATTTTGGTAAATTCCTATTTACATGCTCATATCAGTACAGTTATGTAACTGATACGATATGCTCGAACATGTCTAGAGGGCAAGTATATTCGTCTAACAAGCGGAGTTAACTATATCGTAATCCACGTAAAGTAGTTATACGAAGAGCGAACCAAGTGCACTAAGGTTGATCAGACCGTAATACACTAATTCTGATTTAGACAATGTATTAGTAGGCGTCCCCAATAACACATATGTCATGAACAAGCTCGATAAAAGAATAAGCTTGCAAAACTAGGCTATAAAATAGCAGCATAAGCGAAGGTAGTGTAAAACCCCCTAATTTTTAAATATTATATTTAATTAATTAATTATTGAATTTAATTATATTATTTCTTAGTTAATTAGAAAATAAAATTTATTGAATTAATTTCCAAGGTTAATATGCATCTAGAATTTTTGAACAAAAACTATTATTTTATATTATTTTTAGGAAAACTTGTAGAAGGATGATAGATTACATTTTTTATGTATTAATATAATTTTCTGGAAATTTTATACCATATATACATGTATATAAATATATAGAGTAATATGTAAAGAAAAAGAAAAAAAATCTTAAAAAACTAAAACCCTTAACTTAATCCCTAAACCCTAAGCCTAAACTAACCCACAACAGCCTAAGCTAAACCCGACCCCCTCCCCCCGCGAGCACTGTAACCTTCCCCATGAGCACTGTGACCCGACCGCCTCCACTCCTATATATATATATCCCCATGCTATAAACCGTAACCCTAATCTAATCGCCCACACCCCAGTACCGACTTCCGACATCTGCCCCACCGTGCAGCCACCGGAACCCAGCGCCGTCGGCCGACTACGTCAACGTCGCCCCCGCGATCATGTCAGCATTCGCAGCACCGAAAGGCAGCGACGACCCCTATTTCCCGCGTTGTTCTCCGTCCCATCTCTCGATCATTTTTGGATCCGTCTTCACCGATATAATCACAACCTATCCCTCTTTAAACCCTGTTAATTAATTTCCATCGAAGCCAAGTTGAGGAAAAACCATATCTTTAAACTGTTATAAACTATTTCAATGACCTATGTTTAGAGACTGATATCTTCCACCATAGATCTCCAAATGAAAATCTACTTTTTGCTATGTAAAGTCTATATAAAAAAGATCATTCCCTGTTAATTAGTTTATTTTATTTTGTGTTAGAATCAGAGATAAATTGGGTTGAAATCTGAAAAAAACTTGATTTTAAAATATTAGAATTTACGATACGGAGCGTGCCCCGCCAAACGAGACCGCTCCGTCATGTACCAATTGCACCAAAAGGCGTGCATGGTATGTCTTGACGTGTGGGCTTTCGCGAAAACTGATTTGGATGTGTGTGCGCGTCAAAATTAACCCGTATCCGTAAAAGTCCTCTTATCGTGACCCTTGTAAAACACCACACTATTTTATGTACGCTCGTCGGAATACGACGAAACTTGCACCATTGTATTCATGGTATCACGTTGGTCCTGTGACCCAAGTTTCACGCGATTCCGAGACATTTAACCAAGGCGCCTATTCCGAGACAGATCAATCAGTGAAGTAGATCTGCAAAAAAAACTATAATTTTCTGCCCCAGAGCTGCAACCCCCAGATAAGATAAGCCTAAAAACAAACTCGAGAATGGATAAGAGGCTTGTGAGATTGACGCGATAGGGTAGGAGTAGGCGAACGTACTCGTGAAGGAAATGATCCCTTCCTCAAAAGAGTGAATCGAGTGATTCCGCGCAGCGGGGTCCAACCAGAGAGTTTTCCTTGCATCTCGAATGAGAAAGAAAGGATTTCTTGGAGCAACTAAGCTAAAGCGTTTCCTAGTTTGAGAGATGGAAATGCCTAATCAAGTAGCCAAGAATCATCGATTTCGGAGGGACCAGCCTTACCCGAAAACAAGTTTTAGCTATTGATGTAGCATCGATACTAAAAAAAAAGAAATAATTAAATTAACCAAATTTTTCTGATGTAGAGGCAATCAAGAAAGCTGCATAAGCATCCGCAGCGGTTTGAAAAGCAGCAGTCGACAAAGCACCAGCTAACTGCTCACAAAAACATTCGACCTTATGGTCAAGTTGTCCGTCTTTGGTTAATAAGATTCAAAAGGTTTATCGATCTCAGGGGTTACAATGTCAGCAACCATTTTGGGGTGAAAGCGTGATCATTTCCTTCACGAGTACGTTCGCCTACTCCGCCAAATATGAACCAGTAGTTCTAGGGATCGACTCAGCTCTCTTAAATTGTTTCCATAAAATTTCTCCTCTAATTCTTTCTAGTGAGAATTCTTGATCTTTCTCAATATCTCTCTCAATTCGAAGATCCAGGATTTGAATTGATGCCCTTTCATTGATTCCTCCTAATGATTTTCATTGATTCCTCCTAAAAAAATTATTTCCTTTCTCTATAGACAACGGACTCTACTCGCTTCTGTCCATGAAATGCCTTTGTTGAAGGTGGAGATGATAAAGTAACTCACGATTTCTAAAGTCGACAAATTTTACTTTTACAAAAATTTCATTGTTGTCGGTATTGACATGTAGAATGGGACTCTAATTTTGGAAGTTCCAGTCCATCCTTCTCCTTGCTATTCATCAGAAGTATCCAGCAGGAATCGAACCTACTTGCCCGGTTAGGTGTCTGGAAACTCGGGATCGTAAATGGATTGGTTCCTTCCTTAACTAAGATGATGGCATATTCGCTGAATCAACGTCTACACCCTTTGAAGAAGCCCCCGGGAGATAAAAGACGTTAGGACCAGCCAGCCCGGAAGGATTTGAACCTCCGAGTAACGTGACATATTTTGATTTGAATTTGAAACTCTTCGTTCCTTCTTGACTTGGCGCTACGCATGACTTCTGTTGACAAAAGCAAACAACATAGCGCTAGCGCCTGCGGAGAACTTTCATCCCTCCCTAATCCCTCGACCGACTATACTTTGCTAACTTTTTTTTTGTCTTTCACTCTCCTCTATCTGTTGCGGATCGAGGTCTCCTTCCCCTTCTTCAAACTCTGATTCATATTTTTCATATAAAAATCTCTGATCATGAATTAGTAACTGCATCCAATCTCCGAAAAAGTCCCAATTGTTTCAAACTTTATATTTTTTGAATGGGGTATTCCTTGAGATGTATGGATCCATGTAAGAAGGTGACCATGCTGAGAGAAAAAGACCCTAAGCAATCACTTAGTGGAAAAGGAAGTGATCGTTAAACCACACATAAGAACCATATTCTGACTTTTTTCTTCGTTCGTCGTCTTAGTCAAAAGGTCAGAATTGTTGACTGAACACTGAACGAAGACCGTGAAAGTCAATTGGAGACGGATGTTGGCTGTTAAAAAAAATTGATGCAATTTTGTCCCGTCGTATCTAGACAATCTTATTTTTTTAGACATAAAAGAGCACGCATGGATCCTTTGATTAGACCCTGACGAATGGGATTAGTTACCCCAGTAATCTTAGCCGTAAACTATGATACTAGGCGCTGTGTGTATCGACCCATGAAGAAGTGATACCCCGGATTCCTGCAAAAGAAAATCATTTCTTGCGCGGGAATAGAGGACGTTGAGAAAGAGAATACTCTGGCTAACGGGTATCAGGGATGCGTTATATACTCATCACCAATACATCGCAGATTATGATATGAGCTTTTGTGACTGATAGATCCAAAAGAAATTGATATATACTCAATTGAAAGAGGGGAGATGCATCTGGATCTAATGTTCATTGAGTCTTTTGGAACCGACAGGCAACATAGTGGATTGGTTCAATAATATGGGTAGAAAAAAATCTGAATTCAAAAAAAACTTCTATTGAATTTGTTATTAATTGGAGATAATAATTTTCTCTTAATTGGAAATTCCTGCTTCTGCGAAGTTCATTCAGACTGGACCGTATAGAATGAATTGAGTTCACTGGTGCAAAACTTCCATCTTGAAAATCAATACTTCTCCAAATCCAGAAAACTGACAGGATTCTAGGATTACTCCTTGGAAGCCGCGGCTAAAGTTGTAAAAATAAGAGCTTGAATACCACTTGTATAATTGGAATTATGAAGGCCCTATATAAGCAATAGGACCTTTCACTTTCGAAGAAAGATTCTAGAATCTGATTTAATATAAAATATGGGTCATTAGACCGTACATTTCTCTTGGTATAACCAGATAATAGGTAGGAACATAAACTGAAATATTCTGCGTCGAATCACTAAGGCCGACCTTTGTCCCTGCTCGTGATTTTGATCGAGGATCTTCTTTGAGTCTTCAGAGAGAGGAAATGGCAATGCATCTTGCTCAGCAGGTCCCTCACTTGACCGGATTAGGCACATGGCTGTCGAAATTGAATGTCTAAAAAAAGAGTCAACTATTCATGAAGATTTTCATGCACTCTAGACTATTAACTAATATGTATCCAGAACCATCTCAATAAATTTGTATGAGGTATGAATATCTATCCGATACATTATTCACATGTCAGGAACCAGATTTCTCATTCTGAACCTATAACCTGCCGGCCTAGCCTCTCTTCTTTTTTATGTAGGGGATCTACCCTCCTCTCTTGCAGTCTGACGGTTGAGACCGATCATCAAGTCAAATAAGGGTCGGATCAAACTTTTGTGGCACCAAAAAATGCCTCCGGGGGTTCGATTTTCCAAAATAGCAGACTTTCGTGCCCCCTCCCTTCACTTGAATTCTAGCTTTCAAGAAGGAATTTCGGGACGGGAAGGACCTGGAATGTTATGATGCCTTAGAATAGAAGTAGCGATATGTCGATTTGCTAGAAAATCACTCGAACCGAACTGCCCACCATGGTTGGGCACAGGGTCGCAAGAACCATCGCTTTTCCCTCTTTCACATTCATTTCGTTTCTTATTACTAAATAAAAAGGGGTGGATGGGGGTTTAGTCACATCACGTATAATTTTATCTTAAATTTTCTTTATTTTTCGCATATCAATAACTAGAATTAAAAAAATGGGCATTTTGTCGTGGCTGGGGGCGGATAGATACCATAAGAATGATTTATTTGGATCGGTGAGCCATTTCATGAATGAATGTAATGTCTGGCGTAATTTTTTTTGAAATAAGGACCTCGGTTAATTTCTTCATGCTCGTTCCAAGTTCGAACATCTAAGGATGCCTAACCGCCATACCGATCATTCTGGGGGGGGAGGATACTGCGGGGAGCAAGTCAGAAAGATTGAGAAATAGAAGAAAGTTTCTCCTTCTCCTTCTATAAATGTAGGCATACCACGCAAGAAGCCACTTTTAGATGGTTTGGACCAATCATAATTCATCACCATCTTATCCGCTTCCATTTGATGACTGGCCTCCGCAGCCGAATCAACAAGAATCCTCCAACCATTCGCCTATTATCCATCTTGAGTGTAGCTTGATTATAGGTAATAGAGTCCTAATGGCTCTCCAACTGCTTAACACTAGCAATTCATCTGCGCCTTCTCCTGCAGGAAAGACTGAAGCTTCCCTCTTCCTCGGACTTTGGTCAAGTCAGCTCTCGCTCCTTCCTCCCCATTCCTCTATTTGAAAGAGTTTCATCGGCCTTTCTATAAAGAGCCTAGGAAGAACCGATTTAGATTCAATTGTTCGAGCTGTATGCATTATATGGACAGAAAGCAATCGACCGGGATCATTCAATATAACTTATGATTTCATAAACTAATAAGTTCATCAAATAAATCATAATCATAATTAAAATAATCAAAAAAGAGAGATAAGTTAATAAGTATTGAGGTTGGTTGAATGTATTTCCCGAAATAACCTAATCCTTTTTTGGTAAGACCTGCATAAAAATATGCACTAACGTCGGTAAAGCTAAAGCAACTGAAATAGCCATCTTGGGTGTTTCCGCAACTGTCTATAAAGATATCATCAAAGAAATAATAGCGTTGACACTTCGTCCCACTAGGGACTTGAGAAATGGGGAAATAGTAAAAAATGGATAGATATTTTTTAGTTTCATTGGAGACTGTTCAAAGGGATATGCTCAAGTAGGTGTCTATCTGGTAATAGAAATGGAAGGTTTCCTGGTCGAGAATTGGTTTGGTCAGGGAAGGCTTGGGAAGCTTGGGCCCTTAAGTAGGCTTACAGGTTTCAGTCATGCATCGTGTAACATTTCTCTAGTTCACTCATCGACGGAGATCGGCTTGCCGGCTCTGTTGGCAATCGCCAAGACCATATGTCTCTTCCAATAATACGAAGGAAGATCCGGGAACTAATGGGAGAACAAGGTTCTGAAAGAAACATACCCTATCATAAGCCCTTCAACTCTTCTCAAAATATGAATAAAGGTGCTGAGCTGAAATCCCATTCTAAAGATTCTTGTGGTTCCGGAAGTATTCTTAATATTATGCCTTGAAGAGGACTCGAGCCTCCACGCTCAGCCTTCCTGCTCATCGAGGCTCAGAAGCGGCGGGGGGGGGGGGGGGGGGGGGGAATCTGCATCTCAAAATAAATCTCTATTGAGAAATAGGACTCTGTTATCAAAGGATTTCCTGTGATTATTTCTAGTATGGAATTAACACAGTCTTGTGTGTCCGAGATCTGGGAACCGAGTTCGTTTGAAGACGCAAAGGGTAATAAAAAAGTGGGAGAACATAATGCGGGTGCAGAGACAGCCATGAGGTTTGCCTAGAAGCAGCCACCCTTGAAAGAGTGCATAATTGAGTAGTCTATTTTCCCTCAAATGATGAATCCCGGAGGCTCTGGGGAAGTCGGAATATGACATCTGTTCCAATTCCAGAGGCTTTCTCCGATCGAAGTCGGATCCAATAAAAATCTTTAATTCCAAAGGAATCAGTTTTTGGGGTAATTAGGGGGGCGACCATTCGGTCGCAACACGCCAACGGCAACCTTGAACCTCTATTCCGAGGTTTCCCATGCTTCGATCCATTTCCCCATCTTTTTTTTCTTTCTTATTTTCGCGTATCATCTTTCCTCAAAAGGGTAAAGATGACCCCAATTTTGGATCTTTCAAAACATGCATTCTTTATTTCAAAATACTTCAATTGGTACTTGCAAGAAATAGGCTAATTCTGAAATAGACCTAGAAGCTAAAAGAGGGTATCCTGAACAATTGCAAGAATTGTGTTCATTGATATTCCTGGAACGGGACCCTTCTTTTGATTGTCTAGGGGATTGCATTAAAAATCTCCACATTCCCTATTCAAGCTTTAATTTTCTCAAAAATGGAATTGACTCAATTATCATGTACTTTTGTTGGCTGGGATTCCGACAGCCAGTCTCTTCCGACGAGCTCTCCTCTCTTTTTATCTTTTCTCCTAGGAGTCGCTATAACATGGCTTGGAGAGCCATAAAGCCTCTATTACGAGTTGGACTAAGACTACCAATGAGGCCAAGACCGATACCCACCCACCACTGTGACCCAAAAGAACGTTCTGGAGAGCAAATACACTCTCACTTTCAAAGCGAAACTTTGATTTCTTTTTCTCTACTTGAATATGAGTTCTTTATCATTAAGCCCCTTACCAATATTTGTGATTCTAGTTCAAAATTAATGATGAGATTTATGATCGTTTCTCGCATGTCTCGCGAAAGTCAGAGTATGCGCGAATTACCCCATATTGTGTCATTGCTCTTCACCCTGCTTCTATTTGTCTAGCTGTGATCCAAGCGGGTTCAAGTACCTGAAGGGCGTATCTGCCAAAACAAATACGATTGCCTCGATACCCCATTAACAACGACATTGTAGATATTTTGGAGTCATCTTTTTTTGTAATACGGGTCAGGGGCCTTGGGGACGGTAAGGAGTCCTTGGTGTTCACTTGGTTCCGCTCTGGAATTTACCTTGTGCTTCTCCTGGTGGCTCAGATGCTTCAGGTTATGGGGTAAACAAAATTGGTTCAATTTGAGCTTAGACTGTTCATTGCGTGAATGACCGATCCCCATGAAATGAATTCCTTTTATGTTCAAATTCTCGAGAATGATTAGTAAATAGATCATGAATCTTATTTATCCAGAATATTTCTACGGAATCAAATATTGCTGTTGAAATGATGAAATCATGAATGATTTCATGTAAATCTAATTTTTTTATTGTTTCTCGATATGGCCCATTCAAAAAAGGATTCGAGTTCGGTTGAGGAGATTGATTTGACTTTCTTGTTTACCCTACTCGAAAGAGAGTGAGTGGTGAATTCAAAGAAGGGAAAAGTCAGGCCGATCAGGTGTCTTCATTCAAGCTACGGTACAGAGGAAGAACGAAACGAAGTGAGAGGCTGGGGGGCAGGGAAAATAGTCGAGTTGATAAGGTTCGACGACCGGGAGAAGCAAAACGAAATCCGGATTTGGCCGAAAAAGATGCTTTTTCGGATGGCAAGTTGTATCACTTGAACTGCGGGTATCTCACTTTTCTTTTCTAGCAGCCTTTTCCTTATCAGTATTGGGACTAGCAAGAATGGTTGGGACAACAAACATGAAAAAGGTTCTCAACCTACAGGAACTGTTCATGATATTTTTAAGGAAGGCAGAATTATTTCAAGAAATAACTTCGAGTTAATTAAGGAAAAAAATAAAATGAATGATATTTCTTTGAGATTTTGGGTATTTTATGTACCCTTCCTGCGTTAATTGTAGTTACTAGAACTAAGCCTCCCTTATAATCCTCTCTCTCCTTTAATCAAACTGGTCAGACTCTATAGGATAATTAGCTGCCTTTTAGTCTACTTTGGCTCTTGCTCAACGAGACATTAAACGAAGTTTAATGTCTCAAGAATGAGCCTTTATTTTCTTTACTATTTCAAATGGTAAAATATGTTTACTCACTTGAAATCGAGTATCCGTTTTTGTCATGCCCCAATCTCCCACAAGCTCAATAGTCTCCGCTGAACGTGAATCACCATGTTGCAGCGCTCCCGCAGGACAATCGTTCTCATCGGGACGTGATGTCGTACGAGGCTGGAGTTGCGCTCATACAAGGCGATGTTGTCAAACACCAAAGTTATCATCAAAATGACCAAGTTGCAGCGAAATTCAAGTATTGTGTACCAAGCACACATCAGAGTATTTGCAACGAAGCTCTCGATAGGGTCCAAATAAAATGCCACAAAGGCGATGTAATACTCTTGCTCTTTTCTCTAGCCCACAAAGGTACTTACCGTTCATACATTATGTCCTGTATATCCAAGCAGCGTCACTACACCGACGTACCTAAAATAATGCCCACAAATGTGGGTCAGTACACGGCCGTACTGGTGAGCGGGGTAACCCACTCGTCTAAGCCGACACTAAGTAAAATAGTGAATGCAAACAGTTATATGGTGATCTTTCTAGTTGAATCCAAGATTCATTTCATGGCATAGGTATGGCATATTAAGGAAAGCTGTAAAGCAAGTTAAAAATGCAAGTATTCAACTCAAGCCAATCGACAAGCAATATAACCAACTCGAAGGAAACTAGCATGCAAACTGTCATGCCCCGGTCCTGCAGGGCCGTTCGTCCTCGCTTTGGTCCCTACGGAACTGATCGTCCTCACATGGGCGTGATGTCGTGCAAGCCTAAGATGCACTTTCACAAGGCTAAAGCTTTGAACAAGGGCAAGTAAGCTATTCAATACTGAAGCAACGACACACATATTGCAGAAAAGTAAAGAACACAATGGCATATGAAAATATGCTCTTTTACTGAAAATCGAAAGTGTTACAAGCGGCACATGGCCGAGGTTACAGTTCGCTCAAGCACTCTTTCTCTCGATTATAATGACACTGTTCCATACATCATGTCCCTCTACACAAAAGCAGCTCAAACTCGATATGGCTCAAGGCATCGACTCCAGATTTTCGGTTCTTTGGGATGAGACACTATTATTGCTTCATCGGACGAACAGGCACCTGAGAACAAGAAAACTGTTGGTGGGTCAGCACTTTTATAAGTACTGGTGAGTATAAACAACTAAACAAAAGCTACACCCACTGAAACCCATACTAAGTAATCATGTGGCAAAATATTGCATTACTAGTGATCTTGCTACTTTTACCTAAGTTTATTTCATGCAGCTCAGAACTATAGTCAGATTACATCTTTTGAAAATGTAACTTTGAAACAGTTTTGCATATTCAAACTATAAGCATACGAATTGGGACAGCGTTCTATCGTGTAGTACGCAGCATGTATTGTGCATCACAATCTATCTCTTTTTGGACAAAGTTCATAGTGGAATAAAAACATCTCAAATCAAAGCAAATATTAGTGGACTATCATTCCTTTCAAGCACACAAGCAAAAACATCTATATGATTTCGGTCCCCGAGAAACTCAGGATCGGTAGCGGTAATCCATCTAACCAATGACTCACATTCTGATACTATTAGCAGCTGTGATCGAGGTTCAGCTTTGTACTAATAGTCATTGTCTGACCGATGCAAATGCGTGAAGCACTAACAGATAATCTCTACGATACAGACAAAATAAACAAGCAGGCTTATGCATAAACTCATATTTCTTACCCCATAGCCGAACGATTATCCCTGCAGCAAATACACAAGTTAGCCACAATATGCATATATGGACAAACTCATGAATCAATCTTTGGTGTCATCAATCGATAGGTATGTAAGAAGATAAACCTAGCATGTGCCCTATCTAAATGACGGTCCATGGGCAGTAGTTGCCCAAGGTTCAGCTCTTCACTAGCACGCATGGGTGTCGGCAGCTGTGACTCATGGTTCAGCTCTTCACCAACACACCCGAGTACTAGCAGTGTAACATCATGGGTTTCGCACAACACTAATAGACATATCACCCCACTAGACCCTTGTGAGCCGTACACCTCAGGACGATCCAAAAATCTCTTTCGGACCGAGCGATTCCTAGTGCCCCAGGAATCGTTCGAGAGACAAGACCTTGTGCACAAGTTGTCTGAGACCAATACAATAACATAAACACATAGTGCAAGCAAAACAATGATCAAGCAAAACATATGCGGTCTTAGCAAAATACATCTTATCAAATGAAGCATATCTTTCTCAGATGAAGCACATCTATCACATATCTAATAGCACACCCCACTAGACCCTTGCGGGCCGTATCCTCAGGGCATACTATTAGTCACTGCATTCACACATTTTCACTTATAGCAGTTCGATATATCAAACAGACAAACAAAACATATAATGACAAGCACAATTGATTTCAAATCTAACATACAATAACTATCTCTTTCATAGCATACTCAAAGGAACATTATTCCAGTAATTTATTTACTTATCTTCTTAGCATGGCAAGGGTTCGTTTAAGCTGTGTCGGTATAACTAAGCATGCAATATTCCTTATATCTCAATAACATAGCAATGGTTCTATCTCATATCAGACAAGCATTTCCATTTCTCTAGTTATGTCACGACCCGCAACCGGAATTTGGGCATGAGTCGTGGGTACGTCCAGCCTACACCGCAGCATCGGCGGTAGAACGATGTCTAGGTCTCAACATAATACATCATGTCAATAGTCTCAACTCCGTACGGAGGACAATGATAATATGAATCCATAGTTCTATAAATATACTCAATCACAAGCTATATGAAAGTAATTGGCACGATAAGAAATGGGAAATAAAGAGTTCTATCACAAGCCAAACACAAATAAGTACATCACAAGTCCTGAGTCTAGATGTCCTCAAAAGTCACAAATAATAATACAACTCAATCTCAGTCTAATACAGTAATACAGGAAATAGAGTAATCTAAGTGCAGGCAGGTAGGATCTCCTCTAGGATAGGCAACTCCTCTGGGAATACTGGAGTAAAATCTCTCTAGTCCCGGGCCGTAGTGGGTGGGGCAAAATTCCTCCAAGTCCTTTGAAAATGTTATCCAGTCAGGATTGGAGCGAAGCACAAACACTAACAGCAATTTCATTTAAGTTGACAAAAACTATAAAACAGTATAAGGAATACAAGATGAAATAAATGCTGGAAATATAGAGTACTGGAGAAATAAAATAGGCAATAGAACATCTAGCAATGAACAATATACAGTGAATGCTAGAACAAGTGAATCTGAAATAAAGAATAATATCTAGCTAAGTGTTGGAAATATTAGTTTATTATGTGATCGGCTTGGGACTAGATCAGGCTGGTTACATATGATTAGCTATGATTCTTGTAGGTCAGGCTAACCATATGGTTAGCTATGATGCATGTAATGGTCAGGCTAATCATATATAACAGCTATGAAGCATGTAAATGGTCAGGCCGCACCCGACGTGAGATGTGGGGTGAGCTATGATGCATGTAGAGTTTGGGTATGATCATATAATCTACTAATGTTCCCCCATCCCCAGCTAGCACGATGGATTCCAATCACGACTCCTCATGACAGGTATCTAGGGTACTAACCCGTGTATCCACAATGTCAGAATCAAGTATATAATACAACTAGATTTATAGAAGTAATAAACAAAAGCAAAAACTGTCAGAGAATGTACTCGCCTGTGGTCCCAATGAATATGTGAGGATCGATGTCCAAAATGGAGTCACAAAGACCTAATTGTGGAATATAAATATCAAATACTGAATTAAAGGAAATAACATGTTTAGTTAAATAAAAAGATGAGGCTTCTAGGTCATGGCTCAGTCTATATTAGGTTTCTAGGTGATTCTATATCATACTTCTAAGATAGAATAACTACCAACATCTGCTATTACTAGCTATATTAGATAATAGTAGGTTATAAAATCCTTTGCATAATTATAAGATGCTATCTTATTGTACTAGTATTACATGATCCACGACACTATATACATTTTTTATTTCCCTAACATAACAGTTCCACATCTCCACAGTGTCACTCCTACACTGCTACACCTCACAGCAATTGACTGCTCACACAAGGCCATATCTGCACAGTTCTTGGTCTACTACAGCACTGCTAATACATCACTCACACTTATACAACACTCACTCCCCAGGTTGGTATTCACTGACCTACACTCACACACAGGTTCTCACAGACACACACACACAGTCACACAACTCACAGGCTCTCACTGACACAGACCTACACACATAATACACACTGGTTCACTAGATACAGTTCTCACACACACATGCAAAAACTCACTGATATCAATACTGACCTCACTGCACAGTTCACACACAGACACACACTAAACCTGGGAATTGCTGAGACACACACACACACTAGTATACTCTCAGCTCACACACAAAACTACTGATACACAAAATTCACACAGGTTCTGACTGATACACTCACTCACACCAAATTGTCAACTCATTGATACAATTCTCTCTGCCACTGGCGTGCTATCGTAGGCACCCAAAAATAAAACCTTTACTCTTGAAATAATATGTAGTAGTGAGAGTAAGGATCGTTCCCACGAAGAATAATTAGTTAATCTTTATGCTATGTGAAATAGGCTTGGGGGGAGAGTTTTGGATCAAAGCAAATTAAAAAGAGTTAAAACTAATTAAAGTATTAAATTATCAAAGGAAAAAAATGTTGGTCCCAGTCAACATCCACCATTGGAATCTTAAAATTGATCATTGATGCAAACATAAATTATCATACTTTAAATATTCACCGTTAGAAGTATTTTCTATCTCTCTTAGGCTTAGATAATTAGAAACAAGCGATCTAATTATCTTTAATTACTAAATAGTCCAAGACAAGCGCTAAATATTTATTCTAGTAATTTCTTAAAGAACAAAGAGATCGATGAAGCAAAACAACACAAGCACAAGCGGTTGCATTTAATTTTGTCAAAAGTTTTTCTCCTAAGATCTAATAAAACAAAACAGTTTATTAAATCTTGGTTGCTTCATAAATTAGAAAAATCAAACAATTACGGATTTGATGTCTAATTTAGCAGTAGATCGGAATGGATAATAGACTAGTAGGCCTCCTAGTAATTAAACAAAACAATCATGAAAGTAGGCATAGAAAAATATTCAATACTCAAAGCATAAATCAAACATATGAAATAATTTAGATCTCACAATTTTATTGATTCCAAGGCTTCTGTTTCCTTCGAACAACAAGACTTTTAACTCTGCACGTTCATGAAAACTTCAAAAGAATATTGGAGAAGAGGAAGAAGAGTTGTGTGTTTTTCTCCTTTCCTCCTGATCTCTATCCCTTTTATAGACTCTAAATTAGTGTTTGAAGATCATAATATCTTCCCACAAATCCTCTAATAGTTACAACAACCCAAACAATAAAATAAAATCTTTAAAAAAGTTGGAAAATGGTTATTTTAACTCCATTTTTTGTGCACAGCATAGTTGACTCAACTTCAAGCATGATTTGGTCCATGATATAGCCAGAATCTCGAGAAAATTAAAACAGCAAAATTGTGCCTCTATCACTTAGCTTTCCGAATCAATTTGGATTATCTCAATTGGACTTCGGATGAGCAAGTTATGACCATTTTTCTACAAGGTGTCAGAACTGTCCAGAATTGATAATTAGCTCCATTTTGCTTTTAGTGACTCCAATTGCATCCTAGATCAAAATATAAAAGTAATGAGTATCTTTAGACATTAAATGAGCATAAAGGAGTATATATTAAGGAATAAAAATATGATATTTTATGTTCTCATAAAATACCCCCACACTTAACCTTTGCTCGTCCTCGGGCGAAACTCAAATTTATTTTTTCAAAAAGAAATCAAGGTTGCAATATCATAAATAAAAAAAATAACCAAGCTCTTCAAAACTTATAACATATCATGAACATATATTTTTAAACAACTTCTAATTATTTAGTAGGTATTTTCACTTGAAAATGGAGTAAACTAAATAGGTAGACCCTTACGGGAATAAACACTCAACTCTCATGTGTTTGAAGGTATATATTTTACTCAAATTCATTCCAGAAGAAATGATCTACCATAAGCTTGCATATCTTCTCATTCTCCACCACTGGGATCACATGCATAACATAAATCATAAGGACTTTTTATGGGTTATAACGTGGCTTAGGATTAAGGTGGGATATATTTGGGAGTGTAGCTCAAAAGCCATCAAAACTAGTGGAGCAAAATTGAATTAACTCAATCTCAATATAAAATATGTAAAATCAATCACTCCATTTTGCAACATCTTCAATTTAGCTTTTAAAGCATTAAACAATGTAAAACAACTTCCATCCTTTTTTTTTTACTTTTTTTTTTTTAACAATAATGGAACTTAGGAAATTTGAGGATGAAAATATGTTCCATTTTGTGGGTTGTAACCAAGCCACAAATTTAGACACCCCCACTCTTATTTTTTCATACACCCATACATATCATAATGATCAACAATGCTCCACTAGCTTTGCGAATTGGGTAAAGGTATAAATATTATTGGTTGAAAGCTTGTAATGTGGGTATACCAAGAAAAATGCAATAAAGCTCAAAGGGGTCCAACAAAAAGAAAATTAATTACAAGGTGGGCTATTTGGCTTATGTAACGATAACAAAGATGGCCTTAATCATGTTCATGCATGCATGTGTCAATGTGACCTCGAAGAGAATCAAAGCAAATTCTACAGAAACAAATCAGTGGAAGAATATCTCTCATGAAAGAATAATGAGACTGATGTGTCAGTCTAAAGGCTCAAATCCTCACTGAATTTTGTCTACCAATTTAGATACTACCATTTTCAATAAAAAATAACTAGACTAATTAATTCTAAGTTGAAAAAAATTTATTTATTCAATCATGTTATGAATTTTTCAAATCTAGTTGAATCTTACTCATGACATACACAACCAAAAATCATTAAAAAACAAAAAAATAAAATTCTTTTATTAGAAAATAATAATAATAATAAATTTTTTATAGAAAAATAGCGAACTAAAAATGCTTAAAATAAAGTAAATCCCCTCCCCCACACTTAAAACTGACATTGTCCCCAATGTAAGGTGACATGCAAGGAAAAGGAAAAATTAAAAAAATAAAATAAAAATGAAAGAATAAGAATAAGAACAAACTCCCCTTGGGTTGCCTCTGTTTATTGTCGTGGATGTTTCCTCCTTCAATTGATACAAATTGGATCTTCAAGGTCCAATTCATCCACATTCTCTACTTTGAAACCTTCATAGAAAAGCTTGAGCCTTTGGCCATTTACCTTGAACACTTTGGAAGTTGCTAAACTTTGAATTTCAACTACACCATGATAAAAAAATTAGTAACAATAAAAGGTCCAATCCAACGAGAACGTAATTTACCCGGAAACAGACGAAGTCATGATTGGTATAGAAGAACTTTTTGACCAACTTGAAACACCTTCCTAGAGATCATCTTGTCATAAAAATTCTTCTTCTTCTCTTTATAAATTCTAGCATTCTCATAGGCGTCATTGCGAATTTCCTCCAACTCTTGTAGTTGTAACTTCCTATGTTCTCCATTTTCATATACCTTCATATTGAAACTTTTGATAGCCCAATAAGCCTTGTGTTCTAACTCAACAGGAAGATGGCATGGTTTCCCAAACACCAACCGGTAAGGTGACATACCGATAGGCGTCTTGTATGCAGTTCTATACGCCCACAAAGCATCATCCAAGCGCAAACTCCAATCTTTTCTACTTGGATTGACCGTCTTTTCAATGATGGACTTGATCTCTCTATTTGACACTTTCGCTTGTCCACTAGTTTGTGGATGATAGGCAGTTGACATCTTGTGGGTCATATGGTACTTTCTCAGCAATGTCTCCACGGTTCGATTGCAAAAGTGAGTGCCTCGATCACTTATTAAGGCTATTGGAATCCCAAACCTGGAGAATATGTTGGATTTGATAAAATCTAAAACAACTTTAGAATCATCAGTCCTAGTAGCTTTAGCTTCTACCCATTTTGATACATAATCAACAGCAAGCAAAATATAAACATAACCAAAAGATACAGGAAACGGTCCCATAAAATCGATGCCCCAAACATCAAAAATTTCACAAAATAGTATAGGATTTTGTGGCATTTCATTCCTTTGAGATATATTACCTGTCATTTGGCAATTGTTGCATGTTTTACAAAAAGAATATGAATTACGAAATAAAGACGGCCAATAGAAACCACATTCTAATACTTTTCTTACCGTCCTTTTCGCTCCAAAATGTCCTCCACATGCATAAGAATGACAAAAGGTGAGAATTAAAATAATTTCATTTTCATGAACGCACCTTCTTATCACTTGATCTGTACAGTGCTTCCACAAGTATGGGTCATCCCATACATAGTATTTGGCATCACTTTTGATCTTATATCTTTGAGCCTTTGACAAGCCAGAAGAAAACATATTAGTAACCAAATAATTTACAATATTTGCATACCAAGGCAATGTCACACTTGAAGCAAACAATTGCTCATCAGGGAACGTTTCTTGTAGACAAAGTTCATCCTCCATATGAACTAAACGACTTAAATGATCTGCAACACGATTTTCTGTCCCTCTTTTTTCTTTGATCTCCAAATCAAATTCACTTAAGAGAAGTATCCATCGAATTAACCTTGGTTTTGCCTCTTTCTTCGTCATCAAATAGCGAAGAGCTGCATGATCAGAATAAACAATGACTTTAGTACCAAGCAAATAAGATCAAAATTTTTCTAAAGCAAAAACAACAGCTAAAAGTTCTTTTTCAGTAGTAGAATAATTTTTCTGTGCCTCATTCAAAGTTCTTGAAGCATAATAAATGGCGTGAGATGCTCTTCCAATCCTTTGACCCAAAACAGCACCTACTGCATAATCACTAGCATAACACATTATCTTGAAAGGCATGTTCCAGTCAGGGGGCTGGATAACTGGGGTAGAAGTTAATAGTTTCTTTAGTGTATCAAATGCCTTTTTACATGCTTCATCAAATTCAAATTCTACATCCCTTTGTAGCAACTTGCAAAAGGGGTAATGCTATTTTGGAGAAGTCTTTGATGAATCTTCGGTAAAAACCTGCATGTCCAAGAAAAGAACGAACTTCCCGCACACTGGAGGGATAAGGTAAAGATTGAATAATATCGATTTTGGCTTTATCTACCTCAATTCCCTTAGATGAAACAATATGACCCAAAACTATACCTTGGTCAACCATAAAATGGCATTTTTCAGAGTTTAACACAAGATTAGTTTCTATGCATCTTTGAAGAACAAGTGTAAGGTTATACAAGCATTTATCAAAAGAGCCTCCATAAACTGTGAAATCATCCATAAATACTTCTATAATATGCTCAACATAGTCTTAAAATATGCTAACCATACACCTTTGGAAAGTAGCCGGGGTATTGCAAAGACTGAATGGCATGCGACGATATGCAAAAGTTCCAAATGGGCATGTAAAAGTTGTCTTTTCTTGATCCTCCGGAGCAATTGCAATTTGAAAATAACCTGAATAACCATCAAGAAAATAATAGTAAGAATGACCAGCTAACCTTTCAAGCATTTGATCAATAAAAGGTAAAGGAAAGTGGACCTTTCGGGTTTCAGCATTTAATTTTCTATAATCTATACAAACCCTCCACCCATTCTGGACACGAGTGGGAACTAACTCATCATTTTGATTCTTCATGACAGTTATCCCGGTCTTTTTAGGAACCACTTGCACCGGGCTAATCCACTGGCTATCCAAAATAGGATAGATCACTCCAACTTCAAGAAGTTTTAGGATCTTCTTTTTTACTACCTCCATCATGGGTGGGTTCAATCTTCTTTGCGGTTGACGGGAAGGTTTTGCTCCTTCCTCAAGTAAGATACGATGCATGCATGTAGACAGGCTAATTCCTTTTATATCCGCAATTGTCCAACCAATAGCCGTCTTATGCTCCTTAAGGATCTGAACAAGCTTTTCTTCCTGTGGTGCACTAAGTTTATTGGAGATGATCACTGGTAATGTTCATCCATCTCCAAGGAATACATACTTGAGGTGACTAGGGAGAGGCTTCAATTCTGAAATAGGGGCCTGCAAAATAGAGGGTAAAGGCCTCTTGTTAGAAATTGGTAATGAAATATAAGAAACGTTACCTGATTGTTGTATTTTTGGAAAATCATTCAATGCTGCAATAGTTTCCTGCAAATCAAAACTCAAAGCTAACTCCTTATGCTCTTTTTCAAGATGCTCACTAACGGCCACTTCCAATACATCTTTGCCATCAAGTTCAAAAATATCCTATGCTAAAGAGTCAACCACATCAATGGAATAAACAGTATTATCATCATCAGGATTTTTTATGGCATCATAAATATTAAATTTAACAATTTTACCATCAAATTCCAAAGTAAGTGTGCCACTATGAACATCTATCTTAGTCTTGGATGTCTTTAAAAATGGTCTTCCTAATAAAATTGGAGCAGTTTGATCACCATTTTCTATATCAAGCACATAAAAATCAGCAGGAAAAACTAAATTATCAATTTGTACAAGAACATCCTCGACTACTCCCTTAGGATAGGCATTAGATCTATCAGCCAATTAAATCACAATACCAGTTTTATTCAGAGGTCCAAGATTTAAAGATTCATATATAGGATATGGCATGACATTGATAGAAGCTCCTAAATCTAACATGGCTTTCTCATATTTATTGTTACCTATCTTACAAGGGATAGTAAACATTCTAGGATCTTTGCATTTCGTAGGGAGTTTTCGTTGAATTACTGCAGAAACACTCTCCCCAACTTTTACCTTTTCATATCCTTTAAGCTTTTGTTTCCTCTTTATTGTACACAATTCTTTTAAAAATTTAGCATAGCGAGGTACTTGTTTGATAGCATCTAAAAGTGGAATATTTATCTCACATTTACGAAAAGTCTCATATAACTCATTGTTTTGTTCAATTTTTCTAGATTTTGTTAAAGCTTGAGGAAAAGGAGGTACTGGCTTATAATCACAAAGGGGTGGAAACTTACAATTGGATACCTCATTATCATTGGGGACGTTCGTGTCTGCCATGGTGCTTTTCTCTTCTTCTTGTTTTGATGTTGTAGGTACTTCTTTTACTGGAATGTCAACCTCTTTACCGCTTCTTAAAACGATTGTACTTGCATTTTCTTTTGGATTTACTATCGTTTAAGATGGTAATTTTCTAGAACTTTGTGCCTCTAGCTTATTAATTGTTGTAGCCATTTGGCTTATTTGATTGTCCAAGCTTTGAATGCTAGCCCTTGTCTCCTGTTAAAATTGTAAATTATTAGTGGCAAGAGACTTAACAATATCTTCTAAAGACATACCAGAGTTAGAAGTTTGGTTTGGTTGTTGTTTAGGATATGGCTGCTTGTACTGTTGGTAACTTGGACGATTTTGATTGACAGAATGATTTGTTTGTGGATTCCCATAGTTGAAATTGGGATGATCTCTCCATCCTGGATTGTAAGTGTTTGAATATGGATCGTACTTCCTTTGCGGTTGTCCAGGGAAAGCACCTACCACATTCACTTGTTCATTGGACTCCTCTTGAAGAGTTGGACACATGTCAGTTGGATGTCCTGCTACTGAACAAATTCCACAAGCTTTTGTTGTTTGCATGTTACCTACAGCCATTTGATGAACAAGAGACGTTAAACTAGAAATTTGTTGTTCTAGGGAAGAAATATTTACCTCATTAGCATGCCTAGATGGAAGATCTAGCCTAGTGCCAAATTGTTGAGAATTTGTCGCCATATTTGCAATTAAATTTCTTGCGGCCTCAGGAGTTTTATCTACCAAAGCTCCTCCACTAGCAGCATCTATCATGCTTCTATCAGTTGGTAGAAGACCTTCGTAGAAGTACTGGATAAGTAGCTGCTCGCTAATTTGATGATGGGGGCAACTTGTACATAATTTTTTAAAACGTTCCCAGTACTCGTTGAGAGACTCTGCATTGTGTTGCCTTACCCCACAAATTTCTTTTCGGATATTGGCCGCCCTTGAAGCGGGAAAGTACTTCTCTAAGAATAGTCTCTTCATTTCGTTCCATGTTACAATGCTCCCAGAGGGTAGATAATAGAGCCAATCCTTAGCCGAATCCTTTAAAGAAAACGGAAAGGCTCTTAATTTGATTTGCTCTTCGGATACCCCCATAGGTTTCATAGTTGTGCATACCACATGAAGCTCCTTTAGATGTTTATGAGGATCTTCACCTGCAAGGCCATAAAAAGTGGGTAATAAATATATTAGTCCAGATTTTAATTCAAAACTAGTAGTAGCATCTAAAGTAGGAAATGTAATGCATAAAGAGTGTTGGTTCAAATCAGGGGCTGCAAGTTCTTTTAAAGTTCTATTTGCAGCCATGACTTCCTCTTCTTCAGGATTAGATTTGCAAGAGAGTAAGGAATCCGTAGCAGGGTCGTTCTCGTTAGAGTTTCTTTGAGCTTCCTTCCTTAACCTGCGCAGAGTTCTTTCTATTTCTGGATCACTCTGAAAATCACTTTGATTAGAAGATCGAGTTGCAATCATAAACAAATAATAAAATGATAGCAAGCAATCCAAAAAAGTATATGAGAATAAATTTTGTTTTTTGTTTTTTTTTGTTTTTTTATTTGCTAATAAACAAAAATAATTTAATTATAAGAAAAGATCACAAAAGGCAAAAAATTAACTAAAATTACTCTCCGGCAATGGCGCCAAAATTTGGCGTGCTGTCGTAGGCACCCAAAAATAAAACCTTTACTCTTGAAATAATATGTAGTAGTGAGAGTAAGGATCGTTCCCACGGAGAGTAATTAGTTAATCTTTATGCTATGTGAAATAGGATGGGGGGAGAGTTTTGGATCAAAGCAAATTAAAAAGAGTTAAAAATAATTAAAGTATTAAAATTATCAAAGAAAAAAAATGTTGGTCTCAGTCAACATCCACCATTGGAATCTTAAAATTGATCATTGATGCAAACATAAATTATTATACTTTAAATATTCACCGTTGGAAGTATTTCCTATCTCTCTTAGGCTTAGATAATTAGAAACAAGCGATCTAAGTATCTTTAATTACTAAATAATCCAAGACAAGCGCTAAAGATTTAATCTAGTAATTTCTTAAAGAACAAAGAGATCGATGAAGCAAAACAACACAAGCACAAGCGGTTGCATTTAATTTTGTCAAAAGTTTTTCTCCTAAGATCTAATAAAACAAAGCAGTTTATTAAATCTTGGTTGCTTCATAAATTAGAAAAATCAAACAATTACAGATTTGATGTCTAATTTAGCAGTAGATCGGAATGGATAATAGACTAGTAGGCCTCCTAGTAATAAAACAAAACAATCATGAAAGTAGGCATAGAAAAACATTCAATACTCAAAGCATAAATCAAACATATAAAATAATTTAAATCTCACAATTTTATTGATTTCAAGGCTTCTGTTTCCTTCGACCAACAAGACTTTTAGCTCCGCACGTTCATGAAAACTTCAAAAGTATATTGGAGAAGAGGAAGAAGAGTTGTGTGTTGTTCTCCTTTCCTCCTGATCTCTATCCCTTTTATAGACTCTAAATAAGTGTTTGAAGATCATAATATCTTCCCACAAATCCTCTAATAGTTACAACAACCCAAACAATAAAATAAAATCTTTGAAAAAGTTGGAAAATGGTTATTTCAACTCCACTTTTTGTGCACAGCATAGTTGACTAAACTTCAAGCGTGATTTGGTCCATGATGTAGCCAGAATCTCGGGAAAATTAAAACAACAAAATTGTGCCTCTATCACTTATCTTTTCGAATCAATTTGGATCAGCTCAATTGGACTTCGGATGAGCAAGTTATGACCATTTTGCTACAAGGTGTCAGAACTGTCCAGAATTGATAATTAGCTCCATTTTGCTTTTAGTGACTCCAATTGCATCCTAGATCAAAATATAAAACTAATGAGTATCTTTAGACATTAAATGAGCATAAAGGAGTATATATTAAGGAATAAAAATATGATATTTTATGTTCTCATCAGCCACTCATACAAAGACTCATACACAGGAACTCACCTACACAGACCTACATACTGAACCTAGAATTTCTCACTCACTCACACAGGTATCTAACTGCTCGATACATAGGTACTCACAGTTAACTCATCTAGCTGTTACTTGGAATTTGAGCTGATAGACATAATAGTGTATCCACTGACTCACATCAGTGTATATGCAGATCCCAAGTTTTACTTCATATCCGAGCCTCCCTATCTCAGTTTGCACACAACAATACCCCAGATTCTGGAACACCCAGCTTGCAACATCTACCTACATACATCCAATACTCCAATCCTCACACTACAAGTGCATACTTGTGCTCAATCTAAACTTTAGCCTGCAGCACACATGTGTACTGCTGTGCCCAGGTATGGGTATACTCTCTCAACCACTCTCAATCACTCGAGCTCACTGGGACCTTAATTCTCCAGTTCATAAAATCCCTGATGCCAAAACTCAAGAGAAACCCAACAACCCTATGAATACCTTAACTCACCACTGGCACTAAACACATAATCCTAACTCACTGCCAATGCCCGACTGTGCACACAGAATACTCCACCATGTCTGATACAATAAGACACTACACACCCAAACACAGAACATAACCCGACTGTACAGATTTGATCAAAACAAACAACATATCTACAACGTATGCTTATATATATATATATATATATATATATATATATATATATATATATATATATATATATATATATATATATATATATATACATAAAAAATAATGCAAGATTAGAATACATAGATAGGTGAACCCCTAAGGGGCATTCCATCGAACACAAGAAGTGCAAAAAATAAATTTACCTAAGAACACATGAATCCTCAAATCAAAACCCTAAGAATCGAGATCTAACCTACATGTTAGAGGTATAATCGTGCCTACACGAAGTCCCTAGGGTTTGGGTTCCAGAAATTGGGGAAAAACACCCATAGGTCATCACAACCCTAATTCCTCCTAGGTCTTCATGTAGAACCCTAGAAATTAGAATCTACACAATATGGTGGGTTCCTAATGGCCAACCACAACATAAAAATAGAAATTAAATGGATTAAATTCGGGTTTTACCTATTGGGAGTTGGTTTCCCAATGGAGGTTCTCCTTCTCCAAGTCTTCTTGGTCCAAGCTCCTTGTTTCCCCTTTGATGGAGGAGGAAGGTGGAATCCGAGGGCTGGATTCTGAAATTTGTGGGGTGAGGGAATAGTTTTTCAAATGGAGGCTAGGGTTTGGTTTTTCTTCATGAAGGAATGGGTTGAGGGAGGCTCCTCTTCAATATATAGGCTTGGTTTAAGGTTCCTAATGCAAGGGTTGAATTAACCCTCCATGTTAAGTCATGAAGAAATTAATTAACTAAAGTTTAGTCATCTCTAGGGTTTTAACTTCCTAAATCAAAAATGTAAATTAGGGTTCCACTAGAAACTAGGTTACAAATTAGGTTTGAGTCATTAGGGTTAGACCTAATGGTTTCTAGGGTTTAAACTAAAACCTATCATCAAGAACACCTCCTTAATATTTAATAAACTCATAATAATAATAATTAAATACATAATTAAATCAAATAGGGAAATTACACTAATGCCCTAATCTGGTAATGTGGTAGTGACAAGTCTAGCCTCCTAAAAAAAAATTTTGTCCTCGAAATTGGATTGAACTAGAACAAGAACAAAATCAGATAAGGAATTATACCTCAAGTCTCAAAGAGATACGGGTATTGCTCGTGCATTTCGTCCTCCCTTTCCCAGGTCGACTTCCCTGGAGAGTGATATCTCCATGCAACACGAACAAAAGGAATAGTCTGGTTCCGTAACACCTTCTCTCTGCGATCCAAGATCTCTACGAGCTGCTCAGGGTAGCTGAGAGTCGGACCAACCTCGATCTCCGAGTGATCAAGTACGTGACTAGGGTCTGCCACGTACCGCCTCAGCTGTGACACGTGGAACACGTCATGCACTCCCTCTAGTGCAGGCGACAAGTCTAGTCTATACGCCACTGGACCTACCCTCGCAAGAATACCGAAGGGTCCGATGTAGCGTGGGCTAAGCTTCCCGCCTCCACCAAAACGAATCGTGCCACACGTCGGAGAAATTCGTAGGAATACTAGATCGCCAACCTAAAACAAAACAGTCTCAACACGCAGTCTAAACAAAATAATCACAAACCAGAAAGCAACAATCTATACCTGAAACTCAAAGGGTTTACGGTGGCTGTCGGCCCAATGCCGCTGTCTGTCCTGCGCCACTCGCAGTCTGTCTTTGATGAGTTTCACCTTTTCTGCTGCATCCATGACCATTTCTGGTCCTAGCAAGGCTCTCTCTCTCCAACGTTGTCCCAAGATAACAGTGTACGACACCTCCGTCCATAAAGAGCCTCAAATGGTGACATCTCGATGCTGGCCTAGTAGATATTGTTATAAGCAAACTCTACCAGGTGCAGATGATCCTCCCAAGAACCTTCGAGATCTAAAAAGCAAGTGCGTAGCATATCCTCGAGAGTCTGAATAGTCCTTTCAGACTGCCCGTCTGTCTGGGGGTGGTATGAGGTACTAAAATTGAGTTGAGTGCCCAAGCTAGCCTGCCGACTCCTCCAGAAGTAGGAAGTGAAACGACTATCCCAATCCGAGACGATGCTCACAGGAACTCCATGAAGTCTGACAATCTGTCGCACGTACATCTCTGCTAGCCTCTCTGTCGACGTGCCCACCTTGAAAGGTAAGAAGTGGGCTGATTTGGTCAACCTGTCCACGATGACCCAAATCGCGTCCTTCCCTTCTGGAGAATGCGGGAGCCCTGAAACGAAATCCTTGGTCACGTGCTCCCACTTCCACTCTGGAATAGGTAAAGGTTGAAGCAATCCACCTGGCCTCTGCCGGTCCGCCTTTACCTGCTGGCACACTAGACACCGGAATACGAAGTGTGCTACCTCGCGCTTCATTCCATACCACCATACTTGCTCCCTCAAGTCTCGATACATCTTGTTGGCACCGGGATGCATCGAGTACTGAGAGCGGTGTGCGTCCTGCAAAACCTCCTCGCGCAGCTCTCCGCTCGGCACACACATCCTCGTGCCGTACCATAAAGAACCATCATCTACGATAGTAAAGTCGTCCGACAATCCTGTCCGAACCTGTGCCCTGATACTCCTCAGAGCCTCATCATCATACTGTGCAGCTCTGATCCTGTCCATTAGCTCAGACTGTATCTGCAATCCTTACATCTGAATCTCAGTACCGGGAACTAACACCTCAATCTCTAAGCTTTCCAGATCAGCCAACAAATGTCTATCTGTCGTCAAGTACATAGCCATCGGATACCTGCTCAAGATATCGGCGACTACGTTGGCCTTCCCTGGGTGGTACTGCAATGAGATATCGAAGTCCTTCATCAACTCCAACCACCTCCTCTGCCTCATGTTCATCTCCTTCTGTGTGAACACGTACTTCAAGCTCTTGTGGTCTTTGAAGATCTCCACACGCTCTCCGTACAGGTAATATTTCCACAGCTTTAGAGTGAAGATAACCGCTGCCAACTCTAAATCGTGGGTGGGTTAGTTCTTTTCATGAGGGCGTAACTGCCTGGAAGCATAGGCAATTACCTTCCCGTGCTGCTGAAGAACACATCCCAGACCCGTCCCTGAAGCATCACTTTAGATGGTGAATCCACCCGTCCCTGCTGGCAACGTCAAAACTGGAGCTGTCGTCAATCTCTTCTTCAGCTCATCAAATGCTGCCTGACAATCCTCCGTCCAAACAAAATCCACATCCTTCCTAGTCAGCCTGGTCATCGGTGCTGCAATCCTGGAGAAGTCCTGTACAAACCTCCTGTAGTATACTGCTAGTCCGAGAAAACTTCTGATCTCAGCTACCGAACTGGGGGTAGCCCACGACTCCACTGCCTCGATCTTCTGTGGGTTAACCGAGATTCCGTCACCCGACACCACATGCCCAAGAAATTTAACCTTGTCAAGAAAGAATTCATACTTTGAGAGTTTCCCGTACAGCTCCTCCCTCCTGAGAGTCTTTAAGACCAACCTCAGGTGCTCTTCGTGCTCCTCCGGGGTCTTGGAATACACAAGAATATCGTCGATGAACACCACCACAAAATTATCAAGGTACTGGTGGAACACCTTGTTCATCAGGTTCATGAATACTGCCGGTGCTTGGTTAAACCAAATGGCATTACCATGAACTCAAATTGGCAGTATCTTGTTCGAAAGGCTATCTTCGGTGTGTCTTCTCTCTTCACCTTCACCTGGTGATAGCCTGACCTCAAATCTATCTTCAAAAACACCTTCGCCCCGCTCAACTGATCGAAAAGATCATCTATCCTCGGTAGCGGATATTTGTTCTTGATAGTGAGGTTGTTCAAAGCTCTATAATTAATGCACATGCGCACCGTGCCGTCCTTCTTCGGTACGAGCAATACCGGAGCTTCCCATGGTGATGAACTGGATTTGATGAAGCCTTTGTCCTACAGCTCCTCAACTTGCTTCTTCAGTTCTGCTAGCTCGCTGTTGTTGACTCTATAGACATGTTGTGAAATGGGCTCCGCTCCTGGCACCAAGTCTATAGAGAATTCAATATCTCTGTCTAGCTGCAAGCCTGGCAACTCCTCTGGAAATACATCCAGGAAATCCGCTATCAGAGGATGTGGCAACTCCTCTTCTTCCGTCCTGGCTCCACAAAATATGCTCCTGCTCTGTTCTGCTGCTCCTCTGACGACCTCAAACTTTGGCTCTCCTGGTGGTCTAAATAATACTCTGCCTCTATGACAATCTATAGTAGCATGATGCCTACTCAACCAGTCCATTCCGAGTACAATATCGTACCCCGAAAGTGGCATGACGAGTAAGCACACACTCAACTCTCGGCCTCCTACTGACACCCTTCGGTCCTTGCAATAATCACGGACTAGGATAATACCTCCACCAGTCGTGATCTTGTAAGTCCTAGCTAATGGTTCTGTCTCTAAATAATGTCAAAGTGCATAAGATACAAACACAAAACTATGGGAAGCGCCAGAGTTGAATAATGTAAATGCGGGAATGCAATCGAGAAGAACTGAACCTGTAATCAAGTTTCCTACTGGCTCGACCTCCTCGACTGCCATAGCATACGCTCGCCCCTGGGGTGCACCTCTCTGCTGCTGGTGCTGAGCAAACCTCTGATGTTGCGGTGGAAGTGGTCCCCTCTGTTGTTGGCCTCCTGGTACGGCAGGTACCCTATCTGGTCCTCTCTGGGCGGCTGCTCTACCCTGACCTGGACGAGTCTGGATGGTAGGGCAATCCCTCATCTGATGTATCGTCGATACGTAGGACAGACATGTGCCCAACCTCTTCCTGCAGATCTCTCTAGTGTGTCCTTCCTTCCCGCAGTACGCACACTGGATGGCGGGTTGAGTCTGCCTCTGTTGCTGATGCTGGACCTATCCTCGGGCTGGTGCCTGGTACTGCTGGTGCTGCTGCTGATAGGGCCTCTGCTATTGCTGAAAGTGTGGACGCTTGCCCGGTCCCGCACTACTATTTGCTCCTCCTGAAATATCGTGTCCCCTCTTGGGCCTGAGGTCCAAGTCGTCCTCGGCTATCTGGGCATCCATCAATATGCCCTCGAAGGTAGCGGTGCGATGTCCCGACGTGCGAGACTTGATCTCCCTTGCCAGCCCCTTTCTAAACTTCCAGGCTCGGTCTCCTGGATCTCTAATCATCGATGGCGCGAAACAGCTCAGGCGGCAAAACTCTGCGGCATACTCATTGACGGACGAGCTCCCCTGGACTAAGTTATGGAACTGACTCTCCAAGGCTCCCAAGGCAACATCAGAAAAAAACTTCTCCTTGAAGAGCTCCCTGAAAGCCTCCCAAGTGAGTCCCCCGTCAAAGAGTCTCGGCTCCGTGCAAAACCACGTCAGGGCGATGTCGAACATCTGGCTACCAGCGACCTCGATCTGAAGATCCTCCGGAAGCTGCGCCAAGCGCAAGTTTCTCTCGATGTCCTCTAGCCAATCGTCGGCGTAGAGTATCCCCTCTGTTCCTTTGAAATCCCGAGGCATCATCCTCTTGAAGTCCACAATGGTGCCCGAACTCTGGTGGTACTGGCTAGGATGTTGCTGCTGAGCGACTCTCTCCACAGCCTGGAGAGCCACCTGATGAGCATTCTCCATGCTCATCCTCATCATCTCGGTCTGGGCCTGGTGTGCCTCGGCCTGCACCCTCTGGGCCTCTGCTGACGTCCTCTGAGCATCGACCATGCCCTGGATCAAGGCGAACATCTATGCCCCATCGACGGGCATGCCTCCTGGAAACTGAGTCGGTAGTGGTGGTGGTAGAGGCTCCGTCGTAGCTATGGGAACCCTCTGAACAGGTGGGGGAGGAGGACCCCCGAATAGTGCAGACACTCCCACATACACGGGAGATGTAGGAGATGCTGCGGATGTTTGTCCTGCAGGACGAGAGGTGGCAGACCTCTCTGACTCTGCTGCTCCGAGTCTCAGGGACCTGGTCCTTGGCGGCATCCTGAAGACAGATCGAAAGATTCAATTAAGGCAATAGACACGATATCATCAAGGAAGGACAGTAAAAATTTCTAAAGGAAAATAATCATTAAGAGTAGTATTATAAGAATCCGAAATTTCCTAATTATGATTGAGCATATTCTCGGCCTAATTCCTATCTCCTAAAATAGGCTCGTAGCAATACTCTAAGTGAGCACCACTACGATATCGCTCTAAATGCAAATCTAGACCTGCATGGGCCACCACTAAAAATGTGTCACGACCCGCATCCGAAATTTGGGCATGAGTCGTGGGTACGTCCAGTCTACACCACATCATCGGCGGTAGAACGTTGTCTAGGTCTCAATAAAATACATCCTGTCAATAGTCTCAACTCCGTACGGAGGACAATGATAATATGAATCCACAGTTCTATAAATATACTCAATCACAAACTATATGAAAGTAATTGGCACGATGAGAAATGGGAAATAAAGAGTTCTATCATAAGCCAAACACAAATAAGTACATCACAAGTCCTGAGTCTAGATGTCCTCAAAAGTCATAAATAATAATATAACTCAATCTCAGTCTAATACAGTAATACAGGAAATAGAGTAATCTAAGTACAGGTAGGTAGGATCTCCTCTAGGATAGGCAACTCCTCTAGAAATACTGGAGTGAAATCTCCCTCTAGTCCCGGGCCGTAGTGGGTGGGACAAAATTCCTCCAAGTCCTCTGAAAATGTTATCCAGTCAGGATTGGAGCGAAGCACAAACACTAACAGCAGTTTCATTTAAGTTGACAAAAACTATAAAACAGTGTAAGGAATACAAGATGAAATAAATACTAGAAATATAGAGTACTGGAGAAATAAAATAGGCAATAGAACATCTAGCAATGAACAATATACAATGAATGCTAGAACAAGTGAATCTGAAATAAAGAATAACATCTAGCTAAGTGTTTAAAATATCAGTTTATTATGTGATCGGCTTGGGACTAGATCAGGCTGGTTACATATGATTAGCTATGATTCTTGTAGGTCAGGCTAACCATATGGTTAGCTATGATGCATGTAATGGTTAGGCTAATCATATATAACAGCTATGAAGCATGTAAATGGTCAGGCCGCACCCGACGTGAGATGTGGGGTGAGCTATGATGCATGTAGAGTTTGGGTATGATCATATAATCTACCAATATTTTTCCATCCCCAGCTAGCACGGTGGATTCCAATCACGACTCCTCATGACAGGTATCTAGGGTGCTAACCCGTGTATCCGCAATGTCAGAATCAAGTATATAATACAAGTAGATTTATAGAAGTAATCAACAAAAGCGAAAACTGTCAGAGAATGTACTCGCCTGTGGTCCCGATGAATATGTGAGGATCGATGTCCAAAATGGAGTCACAAAGACCTAATTGTGGAATATAAATATCAAATACTGAATTAAAGGAAATAACATGTTTAGTTAAATAAAAAGATGAGGCTTCTAGGTCATGGCTCAGTCTATACTAGGTTTCTAGGTGATTATATATCATACTTCTAAGATAGAATAACTACCAACATCTGCTATTACTAGCTATATTAGATAATAGTAGGTTATAAAATCCTTGTGCATAATTATAAGATGCTATCTTATTGTACTAGTATTACATGATCCACGATACTATATACATTTTCTATTTCCCTAACACAACAGTTCCACATCTCCACAGTGTCACTCCTACACTGCTACACCTCACAGCAATTGACTTCTCACACAAGGCTAAATCTGCACAGTTCCTGGTCTGCTACTGCACTGCTAATACATTACTCACACTTATACAGCACTCACTCCCCAGGTTGACATTCACTGACCTACACTCACACACAGGTTCTCACAGACACACACAAAGTCACACAACTCACAGGCTCTCACTGACACAGACCTACACACATAATACACACTGGTTCACTAGATACAGTTTTCACACACACACGCAGAAACTCACTGATATCAATACTGACCTCACTGTAAAGTTCACACACAGACACACACTGAACTTAGGAATTACTGAGACACACACACACTAGTACACTCTCAGCTCATACACAAAACTACTGATACACAGAATTCACACAGTTTCTGACTGATACACTCACTCACACCAAATTCTCAACTCACTGATACAATTCCCTCTGCCACTCATACAAAGACTCATACACAGGAACTCACCTACACAGACCTACATACTGAACCTGGAATTTCTCACTCACTCACACAGGTATCTAACTGCTTGATACATAGGTACTTATAGTTAACTCATCTAGCTGTTACTTAGAATTTGAACTGATACACATAACAATGTATCTACTGACTCACATCAGTGTATATGCAGATCCCAAGTTTTACTTCATATCCGAGCCTCTCTATCTCAGTTTGCACACAACAATACCCCAGATTCTGGAACACCCAGCTTGTAACATCTACCTGCATACATCCAATACTCCAATCCTCACACTACAAGTGCACACTTGTGCTCAATCTAAACTGTGGCCTGCAGCACACACGTGTACTGCTGTACCCAGGTACGGGTATACTCTCCCAACCACTCTCAATCACTCGAGCTCACTGGGACCTTAATTCTCTAGTTCACCAAATCCCTGATGCCAAAACTCAAGAGAAACCCAACAACCCTATGAATACCTTAACTCACCACTGGCACTAAATACATAATCCTAACTCACTGCCAATGCCCGACTGTGCACACAGAATACTCCACCGTGTCTGATATAATAAGACACTGCACACCCAAACACAGAACATAACCCGACTGTACAGATTTGATCAAAACAAACAACACATCTATAACATATGCTTATATATATATACATCAAAAATAATACAAGATTAGAATACATAGATAGGTGAACCCCTAAGGGGCATTCCATCGAACACAAGAAGTGCAAAAAATGAATTTACCTAAGAACACATGAATCCTCAAATCAAAACCCTAAGTATCGAGATCTAACCTACACGTTGGAGGTATAATCGTGCCTACACGAAGTCCCTAGGGTTTGGGTTCCAAAAATTGGGGGAAAATACCCGTAGGTCATCACAACCCTAATTCCTCCTAGGTCTTCATGAAGAACCCTAGAAATCAGAATCTACACAATATGGTGGGTTCCTAATAGCCAACCACAACAAAAAACAGAAATTAAATGGATTAAATTTGGGTTTTACCTATTGGGAGATGATTTTCTAATGGAGGTTCTTCTTCTCCAAGTCTTCTTGGTCCAAGCTCCTTGTTTCCCTTTTGATGGAGGAGGAAGGTGGAATCCTAGGGCTGGATTCTGAAATTTGTGGGGTGAGAAAATGGTTTTTCAAATGGAGGCTAGGGTTTGGTTTTTCTTCATGAAGGAATGGGTTGAGGGAGGCTCATCTTCAATTTATAGGCTAGGTTTAGGGTTCCTAATGCAAGGGTTAAATTAACCCTCCATGTTAAGTCATGAAGAAATTAATTAACTAAGGTTTAGTCATCTATAGGGTTTTAACTTCCTAAATCAAAAATGTAAATTAGGGTTCCACTAGAAACTAGGTTACAAATTAGGGTTGAGTCATTAGGGTTAGACCTAATGGTTTCTAGGGTTTAAACTAAAACCTATCATCAAGAACACCTCCTTAATATTTAATAAACTCATAATAATAATTAAATACATAATTAAATCAAATAGGGAAATTATACTAATGCCCTAATCTGGAAATGTGGTAGTGACAAGTTAGGTAAACAAACAGACGGATTCGTTTCAGTGACAAGCTATGTGAGTTCTCTTATTAGCATACTGAGTCGGTTCTATCATTATTCTTATGAAACAATCTTCTTAAGCAACAAGCATTCAAAAACTCATATTCACTATTAATTCGTGCAAGAATCAGAGAATGCAGTTCTGCCCACTCACATTGATCAATCGGTCGAGAACTCTCCGAGAAGACTTTCGTTCGAGCAAGCAAGGCGATATCACTTGTACATAGTGCCTACCCGGAGCGGGGCGCTACATACTTACCCACCAACAAAGAGTTTCGTCCTCGAAACTTAAGGAGAAACTCACGAAACACAGAGCTGCGATAGTCCTTATCCCTTACCATCCTTAATCAGAACACAAGCAAATCACAAACACAAGGCACAACTCTGCACATGAAACTAACTCAAATCAATACTTGTTCCAAAATTCAACAAATTAAAATATAACCAGCTATTGTCTCATTCAATCCGACTCAGCATAACGTACAGTACGATTGTGGGGCATTACATAATATACCACTTAGAAATTTGGTTCGTCCCCGAACCATACTAGTATCCTTTCTTTACTAGCATGCCGCAATAAAATTCATAACTCTGCTCCATGCAACTCATATTCTTTTAATCTTGACTCAGCATCTCGCTTGCGCTGAACGCTCGCACAATTTCTATATTCCCGCATCCTCCTTGTAGCTCAATACGAATTCATCATATCGCTTAGTTTTGGATCGTACACATATTTAAGGCATCCCTGAAATACATGCATTTCAGTCGAGCTTAGCGATAGCGAATTTGGACAAGTTACAAGAGTATCTTTATGTCCGAGCCACGCATTCGCTTTATTCCCAATTGAACCAATCTTGATTATCATTCCAACATATTCGCACAAGCGCTATCCTCAAGTATGATAATTTTCCACCTGACTCAAATTAGTTCGTGTTCCAACTCAGTCCATCCAACTATTTCTGAATCCACACTAGCACCATCTCCAAATATAATCTCATACACCGAACGATCATCTCAACTGATACTACCCCAGCTAGGCGACTTACCCAAATATCAACTTGCTCTTAGATCAGCTCAACCCAACACCTTTTCCTCAAATCTCAATACCTCACTGGGTGAACATCTATATTAAGGTTCGTGTGATCCATGAAGATCTCACCGCTATGCCAAAGGGATAGTGTAGCCACAATTTTAACATGGACACACTTGCCATAATTCTTAGGTTGCACATGGAATAGTTCTTCGTACTGCTTCTACTGCCTCGAAGCACAGGATATCACCTTTGCCTTCTTTACGAGCACGCATCCCAGACTAAGTTTTGATGCATCTAGTAGATCTGAGGCACATTTGTCCCTTCCAGTATTGCAATAATTTGATCTGAACGAGCCACTACTTTAACTTCACGAGCTAGTTTCACGGTCGTCAATTCATATGAATGATATCCCCTTCCGGGGCACGACGAGTCAGAGGCGATGCTATCTTCAAAAATTCGTGACTCCGAATCTCATCAGTTGACTTAGGCTATTTCCACCATTGCTTTGATCTTCTGGCTGCATCTTCAGTTGAAGGCTATCCCAAGGATCAATCAAATCTAACACCAAGTCAATAGGCCAATCTCTAACACACACTACTTACATCTGCCTCGACGCATTCCCAAATGCGTCGCCGCAAGGGTCGTTCTATGGGTCTATAATATTCATCTCTGATTTGGCGGTCAAGTCGCTAGGGTCAGCTGTCCCGAACCTACACTCGATAATTATAAGTCATTACGATGGACATTTACTATGAACCATGCTATATCTCATCTGCAAGTCCGAGCCATAATCCAACCATTCCATCCGAACAAACTTTCGAATCCGAGTACTTCATGCACTACCTCTGATGATCTGTCAACCAAATATCGCTTAACCACCTAGAGTCTTGCTATCTATCCAAGCCACAATCCGAGAACTACGCTCGTTGACACCGTCTTCTATCAATCCACCATTCTGCCCTGAATCCATCAAAATTTTTGAACTGCCATGTTCGACTTATTGCACTACCACTTGCAACGATTCTTGAAACCATATACTTGCTCCAAATTCTTATCGTATGCCATGTTTCTCAGTGCACGTCCAACTTGCTCGAGCAGCACAGTGATTTTCTCCAACGTTGCTCTTTCATTTAGCTATCTTCAGAAGTCCATCCGCCACAATCTTTGCTCTCGTTCCATTCCTTAGCCTGTCGTAATTTCTCTATGTTCCGATTAGTCTACACATTCTCAATGACTCGTGCATCAGTTTCTACATAAATTCAAATCCATATTGCCTTTACTTGTTGTCTCAATCTGCCTTAGTACTGCAAGTATTAATTTCAAATCCGACTTAACATCAACTAGACTTGTCTCATGCCCGTTTATGTCTTCTGAAGAATCCGTCTACATCGTTGCACCATTTTGCCAAATTTTCACTTTTACCAAACCTGAGTCAAACTTCCCGAGTGCCAATTTCGAAAATCCTTCAAGTCCGTTCGAATCTATCATATTGCCCCTCCAAACCAGATCGTGTTTCATTGCCCAACCAACAGCTCCAATGTGTTTCCAAAATTCGTAGTCCGTGCTTGCTTATCCTCCGATTCGCCCATTGCTTCACTCAAGCGTATCCCAACTGTTTGTTCCTCATGCTCAAGTCTCTCTTTGCATTCACAAATGCTCTACCGAACTTCCAAATAGTGCAAGTGAACTCTGATATTCGACTTTCCATCCGAATAATCTCAACTATTTCTAATACTTTGTCTGCCTCAAAACTTTAAATTTCCAAACACTCTTTCCATCTATTTATTCCGATCTTGCCCCTCTCTAGTCCAATGATACTTCTATTTGCACAAGTCTATTTTCGATTTCTCAACTCAGTATTCACTTGCTCCATTTTTCATTCTTTCCAACTCAGCCGATGTGCACCAACGAACTTATATTCCTATTATTCGCATCCGTTGAGGCAATTTCTATTGATGTCTATCCAAAATATTTTAATACCTTGCTCACTATGTGGTATCCCATATACTACTCCGAATTAAGTCACTACTCGCATTATGATTCCTTTGCACTAATTCCAAAATCCGTTCGAACCATTCCTTATGCATGATCCTGCCATTCCCAACTTAAGTCTGACATGAAACTCAGCCTCCAACTCTTTCCATCAATCTCGCTATGCAACTCATGCCAAGTTCCATTCTCGATATTGTCAGCTATTTCTTAAACCGTCTGATACTTTTGTAACACGAGCAATCCCGAGCTCTCTTCTAAGTAATCCAACCCAATACCCAACTATTCCACATATTCACTGTACGAGCAACTTGTGCAATGCTATCCTGATATCCCCAAGCTAAACTCAAACCTGCTCAGCCAATACTCTATGTAATATACCCAGCCAAAAATTAAACTTTCATCCAACACTTTCGCTATATGAGCAACTCGTACAACGATCCTTTCTCAATCGATGCTTCTACTCAAAATATGCCGCTTAACCAATCTTGTCTGCCAATAAACTGATCCACTGATGCAATCAGAAACTCCCCGAATGACAAGCCAAGCCAACTCAAAGACACACCTCTCGACTTGCTGCACAAATGTAACAACGCCACCCAACTTGCTGTACGAATGCAACAACTCCTCACGATGCTAAGCGATCTAACAAAAACCAACAAAACCAATGCAACCAAGAACAACATGCAGCCACAACCAGCAATATATAGACTTATTACATGAAACATCCAATGCGGCACCGAGTAGAGCCAAGAACTAAATGACATGCGAAAGCTATTTCGATTTTGTGATGAAGCGAAGGACCAAGTCCGAGAAAATGAACCAGGCACTCTGATACGAAAATGTCACGCCCTAATCTCCCACAAGCTCAATAGTCCCCGCTGAACGTGAATCACCACGTTGCAGCGCTCTCGCAGGACAATTGTTCTCATCGGGACGTGATGCCAGACGAGGCTGGAGTTGCGCTCGTACAAGACAATGTTGTCAAACACCAAAGTTATTATCGAAACGACCAAGTTGCAGCGAAAGTCAAGTATTGTGTACCAAGCACACATCAGAGTATATGCAGCGAAGCTCTCGATAGGGTCCAAATAAAATGCCATAAAGGCGATATAATACTCTTGCTCTTTTCTCTAGCCCACAAAGGTACTTACCGTTCATACATTATGTTCCATATATCCAAGTAGCGCCACTACACCTGCGTACCTAAAATAATGCCCACAGACATGGGTCAGTACACAGTTGTACTGGTGAGCGGGGTAACCCACTCATCTAAGCCGACACTAAGTAAAATAGTGAATATAAACAGTTATATGGTGATCTTTCTAGTTGAATTCTAGATTCATTTCATGGTATAGGTATGACATGTTAAGAAAAGCTGTAAAGTAAGTTAAACATGCAAGCATTTAACTCAAGCCAATCGACAAGCAATATAACCAACTCAAAGAAACTAGCATACAAACCGTCCTACTCAAACCCAAGCAACACGAGAACCAATCGAACCATTTCTAAGCCTCAATATCCATCCTCAATCCAAACCATAATCTAATCTAGATATGCACACTTTTGCCGAGGCAAGGTGGTCGCTGCCTACGCGAAAGCACAAACCAAACCAAAGTAAAGCAAACCAACTCTTATCTATATGGAGTCACTGGCCAAGCCATAAAGTACGTTGATTGGACTGATCAAGTTCAGTTCTAACCGATCCAGATCGAGTAGCTAGCCCACCTGGTCATATCGATCCACCGGCACCGTGCCCAAGGCAAGTTGCCATTGTCTCCTCCATGGCCAAACGGTCCCGGTGCTCCGGAGCCTATCCCGTTCGAGGAGATGAAATCCTGTGCAACACAGGTTGTCCGTGGTGTTTCAGACACCAAGTAGGTATGACGAGAGGATCGAACATTCTCGCTCCACCAAGCGATCCTAGACTCATCCAACCAAAATCCAACCAAATATCCATAACCAATCTTCCAACATAAAGCCCAAGGCACAAATCTCAAGTTATTCCCATAGACACAATGTCGCTTCTCGACACAGTATTCCAATTAGTGCAACACCCCACGCTCAGAACAATCCCATGGCACAATGCCCCAATAGTGGCACAATGCCCTCGCCGATGCAGTTGTTCGGTTTCGAACCACAACTGTACGCTTTGCTTGACAAAGCGTCCAAGTGATACTCGTGCACGGATGCACGCTCGCTCGCCCGAATTACCCGATGTTCCAACCAAGTTATTCCAACTGTCCCTTGCATAATTCTATTTGTTACTCCATCTGCCCCAAATATAATCCAACTCTAGCTCCAACTATCCAATGCGAAAACCAATTCAAGCCACAATCCTATCCAAGCAAACGATGTACACTCTATGCACGCCTCAGTGTAGTAATTCCCAAGTTCCAGTCCAAGTGTTCAAGCCTTTCCGTGTTTTCTATATTATTAGGCATGAAGGAGTAGAGGAGAAGGGACAGAGCTCACTCACCAAGTATGATTCCGTTTAAGCATTCTATCAAGCCGATACGACCGATTACTTGAACCCGTGGTCCGATACAAAGCACGATCTACTCAACTGGTATGACTTTGCGAGTAGGCCGTGCTCTCCAAATAATCTGACCGATCGAACTAAGAAAGATGGCATTATCGCTCCAATCTAGCTATCCAGTACTGCTCTGAACGAACACCTGATTTTCAATAAACTTTACTAGCAATCTGCACATGAAACCAACTTAAATCAATACTTGTTCCCAAATCCAACAAATCAAAATGTAACCAGCTATTGCCTCATTCAATCCGACTCAGCGTAACGTACCGTACGGTTGCAGGAAGTTACAGTTTCCCTCCTTTTCCTGCTAGGATTGGAAATCATGTATTTTACATATCTATATGATCGAGTCCTAGGGTTTCCGAAATAGTGTAATATAAAAAAGAAATGGTTCGAATCATTGCTATTTGACTTGGACCTGTTCTGAAAAAATCAAGGTATTTTAAATTGACCTTAGCGTACGATCTGGGCTTTTTTTTCTCGACTTTGGGTCTTAGCACCCAAGAAGTCTATCTCTACAAAAGATGACGACCTGTATTCAGAGTTTCCCTAGCGGTTTATGGACGAGTGCTCTTGGGGTAGTTGGTATGGCTTTGAACCTACGTGCCTATGACTTTTTTTTAATTGACTCCATTGAGTTTAGCACCATAAAACTCAACGGTTACACCCACTTGTTCAATACTATACTTTGATTCTGCCCTTCTAAAAGGAAAATTGGCCCTCACAATTCCGTCTCCATCTACCAAAACGACCGAGAATGTTTCATGACTTGAATGATCCTGTATTAAGAGCTAAATTAGCTAACTTGATTTAATTGATATCAGTTACAACACTTAACCTTCTTCAATTATAGTTAATTGATATCATGTTTAACCAATATACTCGTTCCTTTTTTAAATTATATTATATTGTATTTGTTTCTCTCTACTATTTTATGTTTCTTCATCAATTTCGGGGGAGCTACTCCATTCTAATAAATAAAAAAGAGGGGAGAAAGCATGCAAATACAAGCATTCGTAAGCACAAAATAATGCCAATGAGAAAAAGAATGCCAACTATATCGACACTCTGAAGATTGATCATTGCAATACTATGGGGGAGCTCCTTCATCCTTCGCATCCTCGTATCGTATCAGAGTTACAGTATCATGACTTGTATTGGTATGTCTTGTCAATTATCAAAATAGGGGAGATTGTTGGCATAGTGTGCTCATTGTCAACTTGATTCTGATAATCGACATAACCTGACTTAATATAAATAGATTGTTACAGAGTACAGGTATGCTATATCTACTGGAAGACATCAGCTACAGCCTTCTGCAGTTGTTTGGTCTTTTATTTTTTCTGTATTTTGTATTTTATTTGAGTCTAGGATAAATATAAATCGAGTCACACATGGCAACTAGATGGCACTCAGGATCACTCAATTAAACCTACCCATAAACCAGTCCAAATACAACCCAAACTATACCAAAACAGGTAAACTAGGTTCTGGCGTATGGGTGACAAAACTCGGCCAGATTTTGTACCGAACTCAAAGCGAATTTGGACAGGCCCAAATCTAGTTTTCTGGTCTTTAGTTCATCCCAGATATTCAGGACTGCAACATTTGATTTTATGAAGGTTTGAGGACCGAAGTCTGCCCGAACTTGGTCTATAAAAATCATATAAATAGAAATAAAATTTTACTATTCCAAATCATTAAGTATCATACATGTTTCCAGATTTGGTATTTCTTGAATTTCTGATATTTAAATTTATTTTTTGATAATATATTTTTGCTGTATTTGAATGATGCTTCCTGTCATTTATATTTATTCCTGTTGTATAGAGAGACTACCTGAGACCCGTAATACCCATTGGCATTGCCATAGACCCGGCTTAGGACCCGTATATAGAATAGACACTTGGTTTGGTTCATTTTGGTTGAACCCATGGCTAAACCATCTCTCTCTCTCCCCTGATATATGAGTGTTTTCTATCTCCTCCCTTTCATTCTTTATTTCACTCTTTCCACTTTTTTTCTTCTTTCTCCTTCCTTTGATCCTTTCCCTCAAGACCAAACCCTAACCCTAGGGAGAAGTTGTTATGACTTGGACCGTGAGAGGTGGAGGCTAAGAAGCCACTCCAGGCAAGTACATCTTGTTCAATGGTGAAGCCTTGGGTTTTTAGATTTTATTTATATTGTGTAAATTAAAAATGTGTTTGATAGAAAATGTTCTCCTTGATGTTCTCATATATTTTAGTTCTTGGAGCCTTTGGTATCGGTGTAAAGATTTGAGTAGATCTTAGTTCCAAGTTAGGGTTTTTCATAGGTTCAAGGAGTTTTTCTTGGTTTGGGTCTATTAAAACTTTTTATTTTCGAAACTAATTATTCCATGTTGTGGAGAATTTAATTTCGAACGATTTTGACTTTTGTTTCACTTGATTTAGAGTTAAGATGAAGATTTTTTGAAGAAAACAAGTTTTCGAATTTTTGAGCTTTTTCTATAGAGTGTGCTGCCTTGGGACGAAGGAGTCCTATGCGGCAAAGCCTTATACGCCCCCTCCATCATGACGCCTATCTTGTTAGGCGCATGACTGCCCCTGCACATGCGCTCCTAAACCGTATGCACGAAGTACTGAACGCATGAGATTTTCCAAGGCCAAGTGTTTATGCGCCATGAGCTCATACGTCCAGCTTGTCATACGACTTAAGAACAACTTATGTGTCTTTTCTTGCATGAATTTTGATGCTTTTGCCTTTTCTCTGGCACTTTATTACTTGTCACATCTATCACTTATCATCAGTCACTTCTCTGACACGCATTTATGAATGTCATGTCGGCACATATCCCGAGGAGTGGACTTTTGTCTTGAGCATGCGGCAAGCTTTTCCTATGTGCCTGAATCTCTATGCGTCAAGCATCCATGCATCCAATAGTCCCATGTGTCGGGTCAAATCTTGCATACTTTCTATTTTGCTTGGAATGTTCTTTGAGTATTATATTGGAATCTAGTTGGATTTCGTGCTCTCACATACTAACATGTAATTTGGATCCTCAAGACACCGTATAATTGCTTGTGCATGTTGACCTATTACATTTAGCATCGGGCAATCGAGTGTAGTATTGCCCAATGTATCACGTGCCGCGGATACGATAACTTCGCTAGTGATAACTCGTGAATAGCTCGTACTCATAACTCGTCCTTCTAAGAAGTTCTTGAGTTTCCATGACTCAAGAAATTGAAATAATGATTAAACGAGATAAAATTTGACTAAATCATTGGGAGGGAAGAATATTATGCTACAGGCTACCCAATCTCCAAGGGCCCCATGAGGAATGTGACAACCCTGCTAGGCAAGGGCTCCATGACCTACCAACTTTACGCGTGTCGTGGCACTTACAAGACAAGTTTATGTTTATAAGACCAGTTTATGTTATAAGACAAGTTCATGACTACACGATAAGTTAATGATTTCAAGACAAGTAACAATTTCCAAACAAGTTTATATACAAATTTATATAATTAGATAATTTATGATTTTTTGATAAGTTTAGGTTTATGTCAATTTTAAGTTATGTTGTTGTGATGTACATTAATTTCAAGACAAACGTACTCTTGGCCGTCCGGGTTGACTGCATTGCCGGTAGTAGCAATATTCTTAGCAATGCATTATTTTAGTAATTAAGGATTGTGACAACCCTAGTTAGTTAATTATAGCAAGCCGTATACATATTTGGCCATGAAATAAATATTTGTCTATTCGTCAAGCTCGCCCTGTTATATTCTACTTTCTTTCGGCGCGTGGTTAGAGTGCGAAGTTCTGTTCGGGTGAAGGTCTGCAACCCCGGTCCTTTTTTGGTTTAAAGGTCGGGGTCCTGATCTAGAGTAGTTCCTAGCCCTTTTTTCGCTCGTCACCTTATCTTTCTTTATAGTTAGTTTGGTATCAGTGCACCAGTCCTTATAGTTATTTTATCGAGACAAGTACATTGGTACCATACAAGTCTCGACCCGCATTTATTTTTATATAGGTCTCTTTTTTGCTAATGTTATTATGTTTTTTGTCTACCACCTTGAGCTCCTTTGTGGTACTTGTTGCTTGAGGTTCTAACTCTACTGGTTTTGCTTGGCCAAATTTACCAGAGGAGAACCAGGATCCCCCGTACTTCCAATAAGAAGGCTCGCACTCGAAGAACTGCGGCCGAAGCTCGCGAGTGGGTTTTCTTCTTCCACCCCTCATTTTGATTTCTAATTTTGTGATGTCAATAAGGGAGAAGAGTTAGCTCCTTTTATTTTTGAGACTATGGTCAATATGATATATATATTAGACCATAGCTAGTATATTTGATCATGTATAATTATACTCTGCTAGTGCAGCATTTTGTATTCACTAGCATCATGATCATATATAGTATGTATTTTGGGATGCCTCTTTATATTCATGTGTGATATACTCTTGAAATTGTTGTTGATGTTTTGAGATTCAAGAATTTTTTTGGCCTTAGGACTGACGTCATAGCATGCTAGAGTCCTACCCATTTATCTTCTAGACAACCTTAGCACATTGTCCATCAATCCGGTGCCAGAAACATTAAAGCTTTATGATGACATTCCAGATGAGGTGTTGGAATCAAAAACAACATCAGAAGAATCGATTTGGCGAATGTGCTTTGATGGTGCTTCAAGAACAGGATCCAAAGGAAACATCATAGCAGGAGTGGGGGTAGTATTTGTTTCCCCCGATAATCTGCTCATCTATCGTGCTTATTCCCTCACGGAATCGTGTTTCAACAATATAGCTATTTTCCATTGATAAAAGTTGAACAAACTTTGTTGTATAACAACGAAAGAAGTACAGAGAAATCCTAAACAGAAAATCTAAGTACAATATTTTTTTATTCTTGGAGTGTGACGTTAGAGATCGAGTACTGCAGCTGACTCCTTTACTCCGTTGGTGGTCCGAAAAGGGGGTGAGAATGCTTTCTTTACGTCTTTCCTTCTCCTGTCTGTTTGTATGTTTTATGGGTATGCAACCCAACTATTTAAAGTGATCATGCCGACAGGCTATACGCGCACATATGCTATGCGTGCAAGGATCCTAGGACTACTATGTATCCATTCTAAACAGAACGGTTGTAGCCGTGAACGTATGTCAGGGCTGAGCTGCCACATAGCATCTTGTTGGGATATTTTGTTGCTGAAGATCTGGTTGGTTCTCATTTTGTGTGCGTGACTTGGCCAGCTTGACACGTGGCCTGCACTTAGTTGTAGAGAATCTCCTTAGTTCGTATATAGACTGAACCGCATAGGGGATGAGCCTCCCAGAGATCAGGTCTTAGGGATGTTTAGACGCATAAGGACCACGATGCATAGAAAGCTTGACTCATGGAGAGCTTGGCATATGGGGAACTTGACGCATAGAGAGCTTGATGCATAAAGTGCTTGACGCATAGGTATCTTTGTCGAGTATATACGTGGCATTGCACAGATGTACACGGTCAAGGGTAATCATTATCGTGATTCAGTGCCATTATTGTTGTCAGATTCATAAATGATGTAACTGACATAAATGGAACCCTGCGCCCAAGAAGTCATGTGTCTCTTAACTTCTGTCACATGAGTCTTTGCTTCTATGCCACATGAATTTTATGGCGCATAACTTTGAATAATTTTCGGTATGCAGCTTGATGTATGAGCGCATGTTTGTCCGAGATTTTTTATGCTTCTACAAGACCCCCTTTAAAGTTTTTAAACTATGGATAAGTTTGGAATACTTTGAACAAGAAGCATGGAAAGAGACTTTCTAAATGCATAGGTTGTTTGTCGTATGATTTTGCTTGTTGCATGCGCTAGCTGATGCAGGGATGAATTTGTCAGGCTGTCAACTCTGAAATAAATGAGGGATTTGACTCGATCTTTGAGAAGATCTCTTAGGATTCAGAGACACCTTTATACGCTTTTATCGAGGCGACAGTTCACTAAGGATGACAACAAATCAAGAGCCTAAGCGTCGTCCTTATCTTCGAGCGCCACTTGGACTATGACGACACAAAAACTAAGGCATGCTCGCCTATAAAAGGGGGGAAGTATGGAGAGAGAGAGTCTCTTTCCTTTCTTCTTTGAATTTATTTCTCTATTCATCTCCACCGGCCGCCATGGCCTCCAGAGCTCCTTCCTCTTCCGTGGCTGCAAAAGGCAAGGGCCTCGCTACTGAGGCTACAGATGCTAAGAAAAAAGGGAAAGGAGAAGTGGAAGGGCCTCGCCACTGATCTCCCCAAGAACCCCTCCGACGTTCATAAACCAGTTTTAGATAGGCTTCTTTCTGGGGAAGATGATGAATTTAGAAAACAGAGACACTACTTGCACGATTTGTCACATGGATGAAGAGATATACACGGCCTTTTCACGTAGTCTTACCGTATGGATGGCATGCGTAGACATTTTACACAGTCTATCGTATGGGTAGGATCCTATTATGCGCGGATCTTTCAAGCGCGAACCATAACTTATCGCATGGCTTGGAAGCCATCATGTGCAGACCCTACTATGATGCATAAATAATTTGTGTAGATAATGTGCATAGCCTCTAATGCAATTTATGTATAGTTTGCTTTTTGGGTTATTATAATCGCACATTTTTCGTACTTTACAGTGACTTTGCCTACTACTCCTTCTGGTGTATTGATTCTTAACCTTGAGCGGGTTTCGTTGAGTATAAACTTCAGAGACCAAACTACCGCCATGCAAATCCAACTGGATAGGTATTTCCCGTCCGAAAGACAAAAGCTGATCTCTGGCCAGAGCAAGTTTTATTTCCTAAGTCAAATGAACTCAGTGAAGGCTGCTTCTGGGCAGGATTATTCTTTCAAGAATTAATACTTTTTTTTTGGGGGGGGGACACACTGACCATGTCCTTTTCTGAACTTGGGAAGTCCAAGAAAAACTGGAATTTTACTCATCGCGGAAAGGAGATGTCCATGCCCGCCCTCAAACTCCATATGCCTCTATCAGACTTCCTTATAGTAATGGGCCAGAGGAATATGGATTGGAACTTGATGCCTGAACAATAGGGGGCTCTTGCTGGCAAGATCCGGCCGAGAACCGGCCAAAACAAGATAGATTTCTTCTGCCATAAGGAGTCGCCCTCTTATTATTCTCTCTAGCTGGCACCTGGGGTCATCAGGAGTGACTTGGGGCCAAACCGTGATGCTTATGCCATGGGGACTTTCCTTTATATGGTTGCCAAGAAAGGGACATATCCGACTGGGCAACTATGAACTCTTGGTTGGGCCCATTACTGTCCTTCATGGTATCGCTTGACCAAGTGGGTGCTGAAGCGCTACAAGAAGAGCTTAAGGATGCTGGCATATGTTTTATCGTGAGGGGCACATGTTATGGCCTAGAGACAAATTATTGCCTCATTATCGGTCTGATGGAGATGTATAACTATCATACTTGGATTTTCTTCACATTTGGTGGTAAAATGGGGCTAGCTTTGCATGAGATTCACTCAGTGTCAAAGCTTTCCTGGGGTGAGGTTCCCTACGAGGAATACATCCTGAGCAAAGACAAACTAGAAGATTTTTAAAAGGAGAATCTGGAGTTCATGGCTGTCTATAAAGAATTGTTGTGCCATCATAGCATCTGTCAGAAAGTGTATAAGAAGGAGAAGACTTCCGAAGGGGATATCCCCCATGTCACGATCTGGATGCACTATCTTTTCCCGAAGGAACTCGGGTCGGACGAGATTTATGTTCGGGGACCACAATCTCAGGAGGCTATTGCAGCTTTGATCCAGGAATATCGTGAGTCGTTATCCGAAGGTGAGGAATTTGGCTATTTCCTCATGGATACCTACGAGCTGCCCGATAAGGAAGTATTAGCAGGATACTTGATTCGTAGGGGGTTCAGGCTCCATTGAGAGGATCAGTCATAAACTTATCCTCCCGATTGTGAGACTAGCTTTTGGCCACCCACTTGCGCTGCTGCCCGTGATGGTCTGATGTATCCATTGTTGGCTTCGGTGATTCGCTTCAAAAGTAAAGCATCTTAAAGGTGTTGGAGAATTCAACAGGGTAGAGCTACCCTATTACTACTGGATGGAATGAATTTTGTTGCACCATTGATCTTTGATGTGCCCCAGAACACAAGAAAGGATCCTGGGGGGAGATGCCCTTATCTGCCGCTATCAAGGGATAAAGTGGCACTATGAGGATGTGCCCTCCTGTAGAAGAGATCTTGCCCGTTTGAACGGCTGGACACTGTTCACGACTGTCCCAGAGTTCACTAAGTGGAACAAAATGCTACCCATCGGGACAGTGGGGCTACTGATCGTCCATTATCTGTGAAGCTTTACTGCTGACTCCTGGATATCCTCCCATCTTATTTGGTACACCAAAATCGGATTAATGTCTATTTGGAGCCCTATCTACCCAGTCGGTATGCCCGTTAGTTTGGGTATAGCCAACTCCAGCTAGAAAACCCTAGTACTTCCCTTGGGGATTGTGGCGGTCTTCTTGATGGGGCTCGGGTGTCACCCTCACATTTTCAATTAAGGGTAGTTTGGTAATTAACATGGATATTTTTAATTTAGGAGTATTATATTTAATATTGTGCATGTGTAATTAATTATTTATTGTATTATTTATTGAATGTTAGATGTAGTATTTATTTTTGACTTGTGTAGTAGACCTAACTAGTTTAGTTAGATGAATGGACCCAACATTATATGTTAGTTTAGATTTAGCCCAATAGTTATGCCCATGGTTTAGGAGGATGAATTAATTAGTGAAACCATTAGACTAGAATCTTTCCTCCTTAATTAATTTCTTCATGAGAGGGCCCAAGGGGTAAGTTGGACATTTTACATAGCGTGGGAGAGGGGCTGGGGCCTGCCATATTATGAGGGAGGAGAGAGAGAGAGAGTCTCTTCTCATTTCTTATTTTATTTAGATCTAAATTTTTTTCCCTTTCTAATTTTTTCATTCACTCACCATTCCCTCACAAATTTCTTCCCAAATTCCTTCCCTATTCTTCATTGGAAGCTTCTACAACAAGGATCTACAAGAAGGAAGCATGGATTAACAAGGAGGAGGCTAAGATCTATAAGGAGGAGCTATATTTCTATATTTGGGATTTTTTATTGGAAATCCATCTCCCAATAGGTATATTTTAGTTTTTCCTCTTCTAGTAGGCTATAAATCTGAGATTTAACCATAAAAAATTATCCCACATGCATAAGCTACCCATAGAAATTGGTTTTAGGTTCATAGGAGACCTATGGTGGAAATTATGTATATTTTATGTTAATTTTGGGAGAATTTCGAGATTGGCACATGTGGTATTTGTCAATTGGTCAAATAGATCAATACGACATGTGATTGATAGTTTGTGACTAGTGTCGTGTCAACAATTGGGTACGTGTAGGCTGTATCTCGTCAATTGGGCGATACAGGTTATTTTTGGGGATTTTCCTCTGACACGGGGACTTGTGCATATCACGTCTTGACATGGACATGTAGTTGATCTAATTATTATACGTATTATTCATATTTAGTATATTAGGCTTTCTCGTGTCCTTCAAAATGAGTTTGGTTGTGTGTTGGAGCCGTATCACAAGCGTATCATAGAATGAGTGTGATACGGGTGCGGTGCACTCCACGTGTTTGGTTTTTCATCCTCTTTTCTATATGTACTTGTGCATATATATATGTATGATATATTATATAGTAATTATATATAAAAATAAGTATGTATTATGTGATATAGTTTATAGGTGTATCCATATTAGCTATATGTGTATGTCTACATGTATATATATGTATGAGTGTTTATATATAAATACATATATGTGTATTGTGTATGTTATATATATATATATATGTATGATTATAGGTTATTATATATATATATATATAGTAGTGAGAGTGTATATAGATATATAGATATTGATATACATAGAGGTATGTATATATGTGTGTGTGAGTGTGCTATGTGTTTGTGAGTGGGTGTGTGAGAGGGGAGCAACTCACTAGTAGCAGGTCTGACAGCAACTGAAGGGGAAGTTCATCACTTGGCAACTGAAGAGGGGAGCAGTATCCTACTGTAGCATTCAGCATAAAAGGGGTATCGAGCAGTTGCAATGCACTGACAACAAGAAGTATCAACTGAAGGGGGAAGAATTACTGCAGTGTGCAAGGGGATGCATTGACACAGCAAGAAGTGTGCAACTGAAGCTCAGTAGTGACAGTATCAGGAAGCCTTCACTGCAGTAGCAGTCACTAAAGTAAGGAGCTCGTGCAACAGGCTACAGTAGCAGTCACTAAAGCAGGGAGCTCGTGCACAAGGCTACAGCAACAGGGAGTATCAACAAGTCCTGGGTATTTCAGTTCAGCAAGGGGGAGTGCAAGAGCAGTAGCAGCTTCGAGTAGTTTTCATTGTTAAGCAAGGAGTTTCACTGTGCAGCATCTTCACTACACAGTACCAGTTTTCAATGTTTAATGAGGTATGAGTATTACTTGAGATTGGGTATTTGGTTAGTCAGTGGGTTAGTGGTTAGTGGTTTGGTTTAGTTAGAATAGAGTGTCAGTTAGTTAATATACTAGTAGTAATAGTTAGTTTAGTCTAGCTAGTTAGTATAAATAGTTAGCTAGTTATATATATATATACTTGATTATGTAGTTAGAATCTATGTATTGTATTGACATATATTATAGTACTTAGTATATATTGTTATAGTTAGCATAATTAGTATTGGGGGTTTATATATGTATTAGCTATATGATTGGGGTTTTGAATTACCTTGGGATACCAAGGTAAAATCAAGGTATTGGGTCGATACTCAAGGTATTGAGTTTGAGTATCGGGATAGGTGTGTGGTAGTGCGATACGCATTGGTGCAAGGTCAAGGTATCCTATATTGCTTTAATTAGTTAAGTACTATATGTATTGACTTGTATATATATATATAAATTACTATTTTTCCTATTAAAACTTGACTTGTATATCTATATAAATTACTATTTTTCCTATTAAAACTTGCGTATCCTAGGATGCGACATTTTTGTGTGTCTTATAGTATCTTAGATTAGCTAGAGTAGCTTAGTTTCATGTATTGACCTAGTATCCTCGAGATAGACTATTTTGACCTAGAAATAGTCGGTTTGACTTAGAAATGGCTTTGTGACCTAGAATTGAACTAGTTTAACTTAATTTTACTCCAACAGCTTGTATTAATATAATATTTTATATATAGGTCAGTGTGACACCAGTTCGGACACAGTTTGACATTCATTGTTCTAGACGGCAGGCGAGTATATTCTCTAATAGTTTTCATTATTTGATAATTACTATATTTCAAGTATTAGAAATGTTACATCTGATTCTTGACACTATGGTACACGGACTAGTATATAGCTTGGATCTTCAGTCATGAGATGTTACAATGGTTATCTTATTGACATCGTACATGACATTGACATTAGATATTGTACATGGTATTATTATTGGACATTGATCGTGTATCGTAACGTGTCATGGTTGGATCCACTGTACTAGTTGGGGCAGAGAAAATTGCTAGTAAGAGATGTGATCATTTTTCTATTATAAATTATAAAATATTGTTAGTGTTAATCATATACCTCACGTATGATTAGCCAGGCCATATAGCTATCATCCAAGTTCCCAAGCTGATCACATATCGAAACTAGTTCAAACACTTATAATAGTTGCAGTTCTTCATATTCAGTGTCATAGATTATATTGCCTTGTGTCTGATATTGTAGTTCCTTTCTCCTTTATTTCATATATGCACTGACTATACCTTATTGTCTACATTGCCTTTTTTTATCATTTGTCATTGCATCAGTTATTATTTTCTCTCAGTATATAACATCCTCTATTTATTGTTTTATAGTCCTTGTCAGTTAATTGGAACTACTATTGGGTTGTACTTTGCTCCAATCCTGACTGGATATATTTTTCAGACGACGACTTAGAGGACTTATGTCCGACATATTACGAACCACAGGGAGAGTAGCTGCAGCCTTGGACCTTGTAGCTCAGGTGTGATTGTCGGGAGGTCTAGCAGGAATCTCTAGTTAAATTAGCTAGTTCTTTTTGCAGATTTTGGTACCGGATTTATTTTTTGCATATATTGATACTTGGATGTCATTATTTGAAGTTTATATTATATTATTGTTTAGACTTTGTAGTTGTGTTTTGATTATTCTTTCGATATCTTATCGTGCTTTAGTTTTGTGGTTGAGTATTTTATATTATATTATTATATCTGTGTCTCCTTATGGAGTTAGATATTTTTATGAGATTGATTAGATAGTATTATGACATAGACATCATTCTACCGCCGATGCTACGTCGTAGGCTGGACGTACCCGCATAATCGTGCCCCTATATCGGGTGCGGACCGTGACATCGGTCGTGGATTTATTATGCCGCTACTGGTACACAAGTTGAGTTTGGGATGCCCATTATTGGTACTCGGCCGCCTATACTATATACTTCGGGGAGTTTTTATTGCACGAAAAATGCTCCACCAGCGGATTACGTGCCTGAGACAAGTTACCTTGCAGGCACGAGATTTGCGCCTTCATCGTCCAAGGGTCAAAAAATGCCCAAAAAAGGAAAAAGTTTCATCCAACTTTTGCTAGTTGATTCGAACCCAACGTATGAGGAGGAGGCTCCTTCTGATGACCCTTCTGTTCCCAAGCGCAAGGCTACTATGGCTCAATACCCTTGTTATTCTAATAAGGTGCGAGTAGAAGCGGTTCCTAGGACATAACCTATAAAAGAATTTGGTCCTTCTAAGGAGGGCATTGTAAGAGGAGAGTTAGGACCCCTTGCACTGGTAGTTTTTGAACCAGACCATACTTTAGATGCTTTGGTGGTATCCGTAAAACCTCTTAATTTGATTTTTATGTCTTCTCTCCATGAATCTTTATCTTTTGGTCTGTTTGAAACCTTGTAAACACTGGGGAGAAGGGATCGTCCTTGACGGTCTACGGCCGCAAAGATCTTCTATGCGGAGGTAAATGAAGAGACGACATCTCCTGCGTCCGTAGCCGGTACTGAAGAGCATGTTTTAAGCCCCCTCATTTTGAAATATGGATAATTTGGTACTTTTTAATTTATTTTATTTATTTTAATATTTTAAAGTATTAATTTATAAAAAAAATTATATGACACTTTGCCATGGCTTGGATATTTGGAGCAATGCACAAAAATTTTTCTTCCAAAAAAAATATATTACTAATCTTTATTGTACCTAATATATTTGAGACATGGATGTTGCATTTTTTTGATCTCCCCCATGCTCCAAAAATATTGACAAACATCTAGAATCATGGTTATCATATCACGGTTACCGTAAAACTACTTCCTTTTGACTTGAACTTGACCCAAACCAAACTCAAACACATGTAGGCATGTAGTGCACCCAAATACCCCCATATATATATATATATATATATATATATATATATATATATATATATATATATATATATATATATATATATTAATTTATATATATATATATATTATATTTAAATTAAATTATTTTTATTTATAGAAAGTGTCATAGGTGTCATCATATTTGGCCTAACTACCTAACTACCCAAGATCCTAACCAACCAAACCTCAATCCTAACAAATAACCCCCACACCTATTTCTATTCCTCAATATATCCCACATATAAAATATATCCATAAAATCTGAACAAATTAATTAAAGATTTAAATCTCATATTTGCAAATTAGGAAACCCCTAGTTTGTTGCATATTCCTATCTTTGGATGAAACCAAATCCTAAGTGAATATTTTTGTGATAATCCCCTAATTTAAATTTTAGCCCCCTTAACATATTAAGACTCCGCAAAATCCTACCTACATATTTTTAAATATTAAATCAAATCATAACCACCCACATATTTAAACTACATATATTTATCAACTCTCCAACACTTAAACCTAATTATTAGGTTCGCCCCCCCTTTTTCTCTCCCTCACAAAGAAAAAACTCCTTCCTCAAGTTCTCTCCCTTTTCTACTTCTTTCCCTCTTCCTCTCTCCTTCCCCAAAGGCCACAACTCCAAAAAAAACCCAACTGAACCCCTTTTTTGGCTAAATATTGGCTGCTGGTTGCAGCAGCAGTTTGGATCCCTCTAGAGGAGAAAAAACCCTAAAAATCTTATATTTATATTATACTTGAATTTACAAAGATTCTTGTCAAGTTTTGTGAGGTTTGGAGTTCGTTTGGTACTCCGTTTGGCCGTAGTCACGAAAAAGGTCCCCATAGTAATCGTAATCGCGTAAGTTTTCCAATTTTGTTTCTTTCCCTATTTTTTTCATGAATAAAACCTTGTATAAATTTATATTAATGATATATGATGTTTAGAATTAGTTTCATGTATTAGATCTATATTTTTACGTACAAAAACTACCCTAAACCAATGAACAACCTTGACACGGACACGTCGCATCAAGACTAGTTATAGTTCTTTGATAGTTGTTATATTTTACTGAAGTAAATAAATTTTAGAAATTAATGTCTATTAATTCCAGAATATTTAATGTATTAATTTCTTATTTGATCATATTTGGATACCAACATGGAGGTTGTATGTCAAGGCTACGTGCCAAAGTTGGTTAGAATGACTAGTTGTCGTCCGAAGCAAATAATGGCATGAAATGCCGATATTTGGTTTTTTTGATTATTTAAAAATAATTTTAGAATATTAATTATGATTAATTCAGTAATAAATGATGTTAAAATACATGATTAATATGTTCGATATATGTTAGATGAATAGGATAGAATTGTGCAAGTTTTGCGACATCGATACGTTCCTACGTACATATAGGACTGCGTGTAGCCAAACACATGTAAGTTCCTATAAGTACATATGTTATGTTGATGTAAGACACCCTCACACCATATTTTGAGAGTGGCATGGCACGTGTATCTTGGCACATTATTCAATGCTACACAATTATTGGATTGTTGGACAAGAACGTCAACTGAAAGTTGAGGTTGTGCAACAATCTTCTGTATTATCCTAGAGTGGTTAGCGTGTATAGTTATTGATTAGAATATATTTAATAGGGCATATTGGATCTTATATTCTTCCAGTAGAGGACGTCGGATAAACAGTTTCGCAGCCACAGACAGCAGGCAAGTGTACATTGCCATAATGTATCACAGTTTCTTACTTTAATTATCTTATTTAGTTATTATAGTTATTCGATATAGTTGATGTGTGTGTTTACCATAGGGCCATGAGATGTTGCTTAGCGTCTGAACAAGATTCGGATATCGAGACCGTACGTGGAGTCGAGTAATGTCACTTAGAGAGTTAATACCACAATCCCATTTTACGTTCTTGTATCCTTGTACGTTAGAACGTAGGAATCTTGACACTATTTCATGTGACAGAATTATTCTTGGGGTATTCATGGTAATTCTGTATAGGATTATAGGACCCGTGATATGGGACTTGCATATTATATACATATATCAGTATGACTCATTGTACTAGCTAGAGGTCCTGATCTTGCGTGTTATGGACATGAGACGTGAGGTTACATTGGGTGGGAAGAGACACACCATACTACATGCTGATTATATATATATATATATATATATACTATGTTACTGGAGGTGCCTTAGACTCTGTCCCAGATATTTGGTATATTTACTGGCCCTACGAGATATTACTTGCTGTTATGGCCTCCCCGACACAGAACCTGAAGTGGTTTCAGCCTGAGTATGAGTGATGTTCTTATGTGCATATCACTTAGATCGTTACAGCAGTTTACTCTTGAGTATGTGGTATTATATTTTTTTACTTTGGCATGTTATTTTTTGTACCTTGTTACGTCCCTCTGAGGACCTGGTCCCTTGCCAGTTTTACAGCATAAAATATTGTGGAGCCGGTCTGGAGTTCCTAATTTGGGTTGCTTTGCCATGTGGACATTGGTACCAGGTACTTATATCATTTCTACCATAGTTATGCTATTCATTTATATTAGTGATTCATTTGTTGATGTAGACTAGTTTTTATAGACCCGTATTTCTTTCTCGAGTCTATTCGAGCTTGTGTGTTACTAGGCGACTGAGTTTAGCACATGTAGCTCATTCTTGTTGTATTATGTTCATTGTGGATTGAGACATAGATATTTATATTTATTGGATTATCTAGATAGTGACTATTATAATACATCTTATACGTATTCGAGTCGGACCAGAGTCTGGTCGAATGTGTAGTTGGCATGTTACATATTTCTAGTCCTACGTATTTTGGTACTGAGATGTTACATGTTTTTGTGGTGGCCCATGCAGGTCCTGATTAAATTATTTCTGTTGCGTTACTGTATCGAGCGAGCCTGCGTTAGGATAAGTTTGTTAGGATCTCAATCCACAATTGCTATTGAAACTTTCTTTGAATTCTAATTTTTTCCTTGAACCTCAAAATTATATTCATTCATAATTCCTTTGAACTCTTATTCATTGATTCTCGTCTTTTCCTATCTCGGAGAAATGAACACTTGTGGCGATAATTTTTCCAGAAGATTCTCGTCAAGACGAAGAAGATATATTTGGTAGAATATTTATAAGAAGAGGGGTACTTGAGTAGGAAAGATTATGGTAGATAATTTTTAGATATTAGAATTAGAATAGATTAAATACATAAGAATTGACATTAGCAGTAGGAACCTAAAATAAAAAGGATTCTATCAATTGCCATAAATTGGATGTGATGGGTTACTATTAGATAAACCTTTTGGACGAATGTGAGTCATTTTATGTGAGGGTACAATATTGTGTTTTGATGAGATTGTTTGATCTAAGCTGGGTAGGCTTCTCGACTAACAAATTTGGTTTACAGGTTATACAATTGATGAAGATGAGAATTGTCAAATTCTGATGCTTTAAGGCTTAAACTTTTATGTAATTTGAAAAAAAAATTGAATGAATATCGGACTATAATATTGTTGAATTTGTTGAGGATAATCAATTTATCAATATTAGAGAGATTTAACTATATGTGAATTTAAATTTTTAATTTTTTTTGAAGATTTAATTCAATTTTTTTGATTTTGAGGTTAAATAAAAGATAGATTGGTTGGATTAAAGATGGCTAGCAGCCCTCGAAATATTTTGGTTAGTTGCAAATAAAGAGAATTGATTATTGTGTTAATTAAAATTTAAAATTTTAAAGAAGGAAGAGGAGATGATAAGACTGAACTTGGACTTTAAATTAGAGGATTTTGGGACATGATAGTTGGTGAATTCAAATTTGATAATTTTGTAAAGTTAATTATTATCGTCTTAGTAATTAGAAAAAAAAATGGAGTAAGTTTGATAGAACAAATTTTGGAATTTAAATTTTAAATGAGAATATTTTAAAGTCAGTAATTTGATTCAAATTTTAAGAATAGATGAAATTAAATTAAATTTTGTGATTTTAAGGAGATAAAGATGTATTAAAAATTATAAATTTTGAGTATTTGATTTGATCTTAAAAGATTGACTAGGATTAGATATGCCATATACCATTTTTTGTTGGGTAGATTTATGATTGCTAGGTTTGATGATAGAGGATAAATTGATTAAGTATGGATATTATGGATTCGAAAGAAAAATAATAAATAATTGGAGGGATTGAGGAGAAGACTATCTTAAGAATTAAATTTAAAATTTTGAAGTTTAGCAACTTTGAGGATGAAATTTAAAAGGTATTATGTGGTAATAGTGAAATATTAATTTTTGGAAAGATCATGATTTTTTAGATTTAAATTTTCTTTGGATTTGAAGGGTCTAACTCTAGAAGAGTAAATCTTTGGAATTTAAATTTGGAAGATAAAATTTTAAGGATTGGATTTAAAATTTTCAGTATTGGTTTTTAATTTATAATTTTGAGAAATTTAAGAAGATTTACATTATAGTCCTTGGACTACCAGATGTCGATGTAAAATATATATTTTTTTAATTTATTTTGAAGATTGGAATTAAACTCAAGTTTTAAAAATGTTGAGGACTTGGATTCTTATGGATTAATTGTTGAAGAGATAAAAAAATTTGATCGAGTAAAAGAATAATAATTTTTAAAGTGAGAATTTAATTTAATTTAAATTTTAGGAGTTTAATTCTTGAAGGGGTTAAATTTTGAGGACTTAAAATTTTATTTTAAGTATGAAAAAAGAAGTTAATATTGAGGACTTTGCAAAATCACAATAAAGGATATGACCCCCATTGGAAAACAAAGTGTATTATTGAAAATCATAAATTGCGAGGATGCAATTCTTTTAAGGTGGGTATATTGTAAGCCCTCTCATTTTGGAATAGGGATAATTTGGTACTTTTAATTTATTTTATTTAATTTAATAATTTAAAATATTAATTTATAAAATTATTTTTTATATATGATACTTTGCCATTACTTGGATATTTGGAGCAATGCACAACATTTTTCTTTCCAAAAAATTTATATTACTAACCTTGATTATACCTAATATATTTGGGACATAGATGTTGCATTTTTTTGATCTCCCTCATGCTCCAAAAATATTGACAAACATCTAAAACCACGGTTACCGTAAAACTGCTTCCTTTTGACTAGAACATGACACAAACCAAACTCAAACACATGTAGGCATGTAGTATACCCAAATACCCCCATGTTTATATATATATATATATATATAAATTAATTTGTTTCTATTTATAGAAAGTGTCATAGGTGTCATCATAATTGGCGTAAGTACCCAAGATCCTAACCAACCAAATCATAATCCTAAAACAATCACCCACACTTTTTTTTTCTATTCTTCAAGATATCACACATATAAAATATATCCACAAAATCTAAACAAATCAATTAAAGATTTAAATCCTACATTTTCAAATTAGGAAACCCCTAGTTTGTTGCATATTCCTATCTTTGGATCAAACCAAATCCTATGTGAATATTTTTATGACTCCACAAAATTTTAGCCCCTTACCATATTAAGACTCCACAAAATTCTACCCACATATTTTTCAATATTAAATCAAATCATAACTACCCATTTATTTAAACTACATATATTTATCAACTCCCCAACACTTAAACCTAATTATTAGGTTCGGCCCCCTTTTTCTCCTCCTCACAAAGAAAAAATCTCCTTCCTCACTTTCTCTCCCTCTTCTACTTCTTTCCCTCTTCCTCTTTCCTTTTCCACAGGCCACAACTCTACAAAAACCCCAACTGAATCCATTTTTTGGCCAAATATTGGATGCTAGTTGCAGAAGCAGTTCAGACCCCTCTATAGTAGCAAAAAACCCTAAAAATAATATATTTACATCATAATTTAATTCTCTAAGATTCTCATTAAGTTTTGTGAGGTTTGGAGTTCGTTTCATACTCCGTTTGGTTGTAGTCGCGAAAAAGGTCCCCGCCGTAATCGCAATCGCGTAAGTTTTTCAATTTTATTTCTTTCCCTATTTTTTCATGAATAAAATATTGTGTAAATTTATATTAATGATAGATGATTTTTATAATTAGTTCTATGCATTAGATCTATATTTTTACGTACAAAAACTATTCCAAACCAATGAACAACCTTGACACCAACACGTCACATCATGGCTAGTTATAGTTCTTTGATAGTTGTTATATTTTACTGAAGTAAATAAATTCCAAAAATTAATTTATATTAATTAAAGAATATTTAATTTATTAATTTCTTATTTAATTATATTTGGATGCCAACATGGAGGTTGTGTGTCAAGGCTACGTGCCAAAGTTGGTTAGAATGACTAGTTGTTGTCCGAAACAAATAATGGCATGTAATGTCGATGTTTGGTTATTTTTGATTATTTAGAAATAATTTTAGAATATTAATTATGATTAATTCAGTAATAAATGATGTTAAAATACATGATTAATAGGTTCCATACATGTTAGATGAATAGGATAGCGATGGTGCAAGTTTTGTGACATCGATACGTTCCTACATACATATAGGACTACGTGTAGCCAAACACATGTAAGTTACTATAAGTACGTATGGTAAGTCGATGTAAGACACCCTCATAATGTATTTTGAGAGTGGTGTGGCATGTGTATCTTGGCACATTGTTCAATGCTATGCAACTATTAGATTGTTGGACAAGAACGTCAACTGAAAGTTGAGGTTGTGCAACGATCTTTCGTGTTGTCCTAGAGTAGTTAGCGTGTATGGTTATTGATTAGATTATATTTAACATGGCATCTTGGATCTTCTACTCTTCCAGCAGAGGATGTCAGACAGACAGTATCGCAGTCATAAACAGCAGGCAAGTGTACCTTGTCATGATGTATCACAGTTCCTTGCCTTAATTATCTTATTTAGTTATTATAGTTATTTGATGTGGTTGATGTGTGTGTTTACCCTAGGGCCATGAGACATTTCTTAGCGTCCGAATACCTTGTATTGCCCCTGCCCCAAAGACAGTGGCGCATACCAGAATCAAATTTAGCGTGTAATACACCATTCATCTTCTTAGGCCGGTACGATCCCAGTGCCCCGGTGATTGTCCGAGGAAGTGGATACCTCGTGGATGAGTTGTCCGTAACCATGCAAGTCTTGGGTCCTTCCAGATTCATAATATGACATGATAATTCTTGATTCTCTTTTTTCTGAACGAGTATTGCTCCACGAGCTATGATTCTTTGCTTTACTTGACATGATTCTCGTTCAGAGTTAAATTGACTTGATGCATTCCCCTGGTTCAGGGACTACCTTGGCGACCTAACGGTCCCGGATACTTGTAGGTTCATATTGCACAGAATGACCATTTGATAGTCTTCTGGCTAACTAGATGCATGCACGATACGGATAGTATTACTTGATCATGGCATGAATTATGTGACAAGCATCAAAATGAGGCAACGAGTACAAACTATAAGTAAATAGGCAAGCATGCATTTATATAAAACATAAACATTTACGTTGGCACGGTCTATAGGTAAAGTGAGGAGTAAAACCGTAAAGGGACATATCGAGCGACATAATCTAGGGACGTGCAGTATAAACAAGTGAATAGTGCACTACGAAGAGTACACTATGATCTACTCGAGGCATAGCGGGGTCTACTTGCACAAGAAAAAGGTAGCATGCGAGGGTCTATGTTATAAGCAAAGTTTTATTTCCATGTTCTAACACAAGCAATACAAGTTGGGATTATTCCCTTATCTAGGTGCGTTGTATTCTTTATTAGCATGCAGGGGGTGATTCAACTAGCGACTAGCATATATCGTCCATATTTTAAGTGTGTTGGCTAAGCAAAGATAAGTTCATCGTAGTCACCCACCTTAGCGATGATTTTCCTCGGTCGAGCGATACTCCGAGCGAGCCTTTGAAAGTCTAAGTCTGAACTCCTGAAGGGCCAAGTCTATAAATCCTTTGCCTCAAACGAGTCTTCTCGTTGAGTAAAGCAGGTCGGGTCGTTGTACTTACGTTGTTTGAATCGGTTGTCCGCTTGCGCGAAATGGGTCGTTACAACTGTCGTCGAAGCTACCCTGCAGAAGCTAGATGACAAACATGAGGCTTATGCCCGTTATGTAGACCTTGAGGCTATATCTAGGGAAGTCAAGCGTCGGACCAATGCACACTTAGATAACAACATTATCTGACTTCGTGGGTGAATAGAAGAGTTGTGTTCTGATCAGTAGCATTAGTAGTTTTCTTCTCCATCCTTTTCTCTTTTTATTTTGATTTGAGGCATTAGTACAACCCTCAATGCAGTTGGATCTCTATTTCCTTTATGAAAAAAAATAAAAGTTTTTCTTTTTATTGGCAATTATGTGTAAAGCTTGGATATTATACTAGAGATAATATGAACATAGTATGATATCGTAGTTTCTAAGGACATCCCACTGGGGATCTTTGGTAGGCCTATTAATTTTGAAATAAAATACTATAGTTAAGTATGGATTATAGTTTTGGATAATTTTGAATAAAATACTATCAGAGGTGATATGAACGTGATAGGTTTTGTAGAATTGTCATCCCGGGCGTACCTATAGTTAAGTATGGATTATAGTTTTGGATAACGATCGATATCAGAGGTATGATGGATGTGACATTCGATAGTCAAAATATGTAGGTTTGCTCAGAGGTGATGTGGACATGGAAAACCCTAGTGAGTAGAATTTTAGGACCGTAGTTTATAGGTGGTGTGGACATGAACCAGTGTCCTAGGGAACTAACTGAGGAGTAGTTTACTGAAGGCTACTCCACTAGGGAGCTTCTGAGGATCCATTATATGTTGCATAGTTAGGACTCCTGAATATAGTTAATTGATTTTACAATAATTTGTAGGGAAAGGATACATGCTATATGTACGCCCTTACTGGGGATAAGCAAGGGAAGATGTAAACACCATACATCTTGATTGTCCTACTAGGGATAGAGAAAGTACAAGTCTAGCTTAGACATAGTACTTTTTGAAGAACTTGCCATTGATCTGCATCATGAGAAAGTCTCCATTAGGTTTTGCGAACCTGTAGGCACCATTGGAGTATACTGATTCCATAACAAAAGGGCCTTCCCATTTGGCTTGGAATTTTCCAGTCGTCTTGTGTTTTATAACTATCGGTATTCATAATTTCAAGACGAGGTCACCTACTTGGAATGTTCTTTCTTTGACTATGTTGAAGTCTCCTGAGAGGCGGGCCCGGTATAATACAATACGTTGTTGAGCTAAAAGATGCTTCTCATCAAGTGCCTCCAACTCTTGGAGACGTCGGCGGTGGTAAACATCATCCATCAAATAGTTGGAAAGGGCCACCCAGAGTGAGAGAATTTGGACCTCTATGGGGAGTATAGTCTTGCTCCTGTAGACTAGAGAGAACGGTGTATTGCCAGTCGGTGTTCGGACTGTTGTACGATAGGCCCAAAGACACTCCCCTAACTTCTCAGTCCAGTCACCCTTGTTAGATGACACTTACTTCTTGAGTAGCTTTATGATAGTCTTATTGAATGCTTCTAACAGACCATTTTCTGCTGGGTTGTAAGCAGTCGAAGCTACATTCTGAATTCAATTTATATTGCAAAACCGATATAAAAGTGTGACTTACGAAATGTCGACCATTATAGTGGATAATTCTCTGAGGTAGTCTGAATCGGTATATAACATGATATTTAACGAAGTTGATCACATTTGACATCTTTACTTCAGCAAGCGAAATGACCTTCGGCCACTTGGAGAAGTAATCCTTGATGGAGAGGATAAACCGATGCCCCTAAGATGAAGGTGGACTAATCCGTCCAATGATATCCATTCCCTATGCTTCGAACGGCCAGGACGCAACCGTTGGATGTAGGAATTCCGATGGTTGGTGGATGAAGTCTGCATGGATTTGGTACATCCAATATTTTCTTGTATAGTCGACGGCATTTACTACCATTGTCGGCCAATAATAACCCATCCTCTGGAGATGATCCTGTAGCTTTGGTCCAGGTTGATAGGCATCGCAAACACCGTCATGAACCTTACGGAGTGCCTGCTTTACTTCTGTATTTGATAGGCATTACAGTAGAAGACCGTCATTGGAACGATAATACAATATTTTGGTAACCGTATCGTAATAGAACCGGAGGGAATATCTCATGATGGAAGTAGATTCCTTCGGGTCCTCAGGTAGAATTCCATAGACTACATAGTCTATGAAAGGAAATCTCTAGTCTTGGGTGCTGAGGTATGTCTCCACTGAATAACTCAGACACATGTAGAGGTTGTTTTTTGGGCAGACCGGTTCTTGAACGACTACTGTGATCAATTAATGGGTGTTAACCGGGACTGCCCAGGAAACTCCACGGCCGGCAAGTGCGTTAGCCTCAATATTTTGTAGCCGCGGTACGTGCTCTATGAAGAATCCGTCAAATGTGAAGATTATACTGACTGCATCTTGATAGTACGGAATCAAGTCCTCGTGTCGAACTATGTACTCGCCCCGAACCTAACTAACTATAAATTTAGAGTCATCGTGGGCCTCTAAGTAGTCAACTCCCACTTGTTTAGCGAGTTGGAGCCCAATAACGAGAGCGTTATACTCTGCCACATTGTTGGAGTACAGCTCTGTGAGAGAGTAAGCGCGGGGAATGACCAAATCGTCGGGGAAAATCAATACCATCCTGACTCCAATCACAATATCGCCTTTGAGCCCTGTTCTTGAGGCACCATCAAAAAACATTCGCCAAACGGACTCTGCCATCGTCACGTTGGAGTCTACTACTTTATTTGGGATCTCGTTGTAAAGTTTTGATGTTTCTGACACCGGATGGGCATCCAAGAAATTGGCCAATACTTGGCCCTTGACTGTCTTCTGCGGGATAAATATAATGTCGTATGGTGACAATAGTATTGCCTATATGGTTAGGCGAGAGTTGAGTGCCCCTGGCATGGTCATTAGGACTCTAAGAGGATTAACTTGCACGATCACATGAATTGTTTGTCCAACCACGTAATGCCGGATTTTCTGAATAGCAAATACCAGAGTGGGGCATTTCTTTCCCTGGGGTTGTACCTATTCTCTGCGTTGACCATCATTCTGCTAAGATAATAAATGGCATGTTCATGACATGTATCACTCTTCTTGGCTAGTAGAGCACCGAGAGAGTGGTCCATCACTCATACATAAAGCAAGAAGGATTTTCCTACAACTGGGGCCACCAATACTGGGGGTTCGAGAGGTACTTCTTGCTGTCGTCGAATGCTCGTTGGCATTCTTTGGTCCAGGCAAATGAGACTTACTTCTTTATAAGCTGAGTGAAGGATTGGCAACGTCCAGAGAGATTTGATATGAACCTACTAATGTATGCCAATCTTTCTTGAAGGCCACGAAGTTCCTTAAGATTCTTTGGTGAATGCATTTCGAGGATTACTTTGGTCTTATTAGGAAATATGTGGATACCCTTCGAAGTTATGACAAAACCCAAGAACTTATCGCTGGAGACTCCCAGGAAGTATTTGATTGGGTTCATCTTGAGTTGGTGCGCCCGCATCAGATCGAATACTGCCCTCAGATCAAGAAGAAGGTCATCTTGGAAGCTACTTTTGATGGTGATGTCATCAAAATAATACTCAACTGTCTTGTGTAGATGTTCACAGAAGATGGTGCTCATAGCTCACTGGTATGTCGCACCTGCATTCTTCAGACCAAAGGGTATGATCGTATAGCAATATACCCATATCGGTGTACAAAACTACGTCCGAAAATATCTTTATTTGGTTGTAACCCAAGAATCCGTCCATGAAGGATATACACTCAAAATCACAAGTGTTGTCGATTACTATGTCTGTGATTGGGAGCGAAAACTCGTCCTTTGGACATACCAAATTTAGATCATAAAAGTCTATGCAGATTCGGATATTTTCGTTCTTCTTGACGACCAACACTATGTTGGCCACCGAATCCGGGTGTTGCTCCTCACGAATAAAGTTGCTTGCTATTAGTTTGTTCACTTCAGCTTCTATAGCGTTCATGATTTCCGACCGAAAATATCTCTGTTGTTGTTTTATCGGCTTAGCATCTGTCAAGATATTAAATTTATGGGTCACGATCTTGGGGTACAATCTTGGCATGTCTTCATAGCTCCAGGCAAAAATATCGATATACTCCCTTACGAGCTGTAGCAGGAATTCACGATCTTTACCGGACAGACTTTTGTTGATGAAGATAGGTTTAGGGGATGATTTGTTGCCCAGATCGACTTGTACGACTTCGTCCACAGTGGGAGGTTCTCATTATTTAAAATATAACTCCCATTGTGAGTCTAAGCATTGTGCCCATGGTTATACCATGAAGAGTTCTGGCGGCTGTGTCACTACCATATTTTAAGATAAGGGTATTTTGGTCATTTAGTATAATTTTTATTTAGTAATTAATATCTATTTATATTGTGCTATTTATGTAAATTGTGCTTGTGTTGTTTAATTATTTGTTAGTCGAGTAGCCTAGGTTTATTGGACTTTCCATTAGTGGACCCATTGGATTGGCATGACATTTTGAGCCCAACATGAGACCAAGCCCATTAGACCTACTTCCTTAGTTAATTAAGGAGATTAGTTTAAAGTGCATTAGTTAGAGACTTCTTAATATAGCCCTTCTTAATTATTCTTCATAATTATCTAGAGATGGGCACCTTGGACATTTGATGTTGCTTGGAGGGAAAGAAAGAGGTGGCGGCCACATAAAGCCATTCTTATTCTCTCTCATCTTTATTTGTTCATTCCAATTAGATCCACAATTGTGTTCTTCTCCAAATTAACTCATTCCTTCACAAATTTAACCTAATTCAGAATAATTCTCTCTCAATTTCATTATCTAAGAAGCATTGGAGCTTGGAAGCACTTGAAGGAAGAAGAATTGGCAAGGGAATGGTCTACTAATTATTTCCATTGAGCATTTCATTGGGAATCCATCTCCCAATAGGTAAATTCTGAATTTACCCCTTAAATTAGACTCTAATTCATATATTTAACCATTAGGAATCATTCCTTGGCTTAGGGCTACCCGTAGGATCAAGAATTAGGTTCATATAACTTGTATTGTGAAAGTTATATAGTAATTTATGTCCAATTAGGGAGAATTACGAGATTGACACATCAATTGTTTGTCATAAGACCAATTAGATCTAATTAGACTTAGATCGGGGTTGTAGGACTGGGTACGTGTCCACAATTGGATACGAGTAGGCCGTATCATAGTATTTTGCGATACGATGTGATACGGGGCTCATTTTTGGGTCATTTATATAATTTTCTTCAAATCTTATTGTATCAAGTTGTATTAGTTATGTATATATGTAATTGATATATATAATGGGTATTTGTTATGAATTGGAGAAAATTGGTATTCACTTGAGAGCGTATCATACAGTGTCCTAGTGGTGCAGTCAAGGTGTTTGATGAAATAACATTAGTGTTAGTGAGAGTGTATTTATCTATAGTATCTAGATACTGTATATATATACTCTCTCTGTGTGTGTGTATGTGTGTGTCTGTACTTGGTATGAATTATTGGGTCTAAGAAAGGGGAGAATGAGTATCATTGCACTGTGTGTAATGATATGTGTTAATAGATAATTACAGCCGTTATAGTCATGGGTACACCAAGTTAGCAACTACTATAGTAGCAGTTTGTGAGCTCGGGTGAGGGAAGTAGACAGAGAGGGAGGTGCAGTGCTAAGGATAAGGAAAGGAAGTGAAGCAACAGCAGTAGGAGTAGGGAGCTGCAGGAATTATGGAGCTCGGGCATGTGACAGTTTACTCCTGCAGTAGTATAGGCTTAAGCAGTGTGCAGATTGGAAGGGGCTCGGGTACTTGGGCAAGAGAAGTATGACAGGAGTTTGCTTGTGCACACATGATGCAAGGGTTGCAGCAACCTTAGCAATAGCAGTATCAGTAGCAGCAACATAGGCAGTAGCAGTAGCATAGCAGTATCAGTAGTAGTAATATAGGCAGTAGCAGTAGCATAGCAGTATCAGTAGCAACAGCATAGGTAGTAGTAGTAGTAGCATAGCAGTATTAGAAGCAGTAGTAATACAGTGACAGCAGCAGCAAGGTGCAGCAGCAGCAAGATGTATTAGCAGCAGTAGCAATGCAGCAGCAGCAAGATGTATCAGCAGCAGTAGCAATATAGTAACAGCAGCAGCAAGGTACAATATCAGTATCAGAAGTATCTAGTATTATAGGAGTATGATGTATTAGCATTAAGTATGGAGTTTAGTGCATTGAAGTAGAGTAGCAGTAGTTGTCACGACCCGCACCCGAGATAGGGATACAAGTCGGGAATAATGCCCAGCCTACGTCGCAGCATCGGCAGTAGAACGCTGTTTGGTAAATCTATCTAATCAATATAATATGCCACCAACAATATTAATATACTCAATCACATATCTAAGATGGAAAATAACATGAATTTGATAAAAGAATAGAATAGTCACAATACAACTCATGAGTCAAATAATAATAGCAATGAGTCAGATAAATACTAAACAATAAGCTAGAGAAAAATCCAGTACAAAAGAACTAAACATCTAAGCTATGAGTCCCGGGTTGTCCGTCTCAGTTGGGATGAGTCCCGGGTTGTCTATCTCAGTCGGGATGAGTCCCTCCTGAGCCAGGGTCTCTAGCTCTAAGCCCACAACATCCTGAGGCCCGTAATGAGTGGGGTACCACTCCTCAGTGTCATTTGGGAAAAATATATCCAGTCAGAAAAGGAGCAGAGTATATCTCTAACAACAGTTCTAATAAATAATATAAAGTATGTAACAGTAAATATATGTAAAATATACAAGATGCAACATAGATACAAGAGATATATAATAAAGGAAATACTGGAAATAATTACAAGAATGAACAATATGGCAATGAACAAGAATACTAATGACTACGTGAGTGAGTACCAGCTTTAACATGTGATCGGCATGGGAACTTGATACAAGATTAATGGCCTGGCTAATCATACGTGCGGTGTATGATTAACATTATTCAATGAACAAGACTTGATACAATGAGGGTATGATTACATATCTATACTATATACTTCCCTCCCCCGATTGGTATAGTGGATCCAACCATGGTACGTTATGGCACAGGATTCTCTAGGAAGGTAGCAAGTCTCCCCGAGAATCAGTATATGTACATGTACAAGAAGAACAAGAAAATAAGGCTTGCAGAAGATATACCATATATACCAAGGAATAATATCTCATGACGAGATTCAGATATACCAATCCGTGTAACCATCGTGTCAAGAAAATCAAGGATATCTACACTAGATACAATGAACCTAGAGGATATTATAAATGAGAAACTATCAGAGAATATACTCGCCTGAAACCTGGTGCACAGTATCACAGATGTCCGGTACGGTGCCTCAAAGACCTAAATAGGGAATATAACATCAATATAAGGTTTCGGAATAAAAGTAAGTTAAACTAGTCAACATCTAGGTCAAAGAGCCACCTCTAAGTCAAAATAGTCAAACTATGTCATCTCTAGGTAAAATTGGTCAAACTTAGTCAAACTACCTATTTCTAGGTTGTATGAGTCTAACTCTAGGATATTGGGTCCATAGACTATGAAACTAGGTCACACTGGTTAATCTAAGATACTAAGATATACACAAATACCGTATCATAGGATACACAAGAATTTAGGTATAAAAATAGCATACTATGCATACACAAGCAATAATATATATACTAATCCTAATTACAAATGCCTAGTAGATACCTTGGCTTTGAACTAATGCAGTTTTGCACCACTACACACCCATCTCGATACCCAACTCAAATACCTTGAGTATCGACCAATTACCTTGACATTACCTTGGTATCCCAAGGTAATTCAAATCCTTATTTTTAGCTAATATATAAATAACCCCCAATAACTAAACTATATGCTAATCAATCTAACTATTAAAAACTATTAACCACTAACATATATTATATACTAATACATGGATACATAAACCTACCACATATCAACATATAGATACTTACCAATAACTTACATACATATATATATATATATATATGTATATATATATATATATATATATATATATATATATATATATATATATATATTATACCTGTCTATCAAACTATTAAACTAATAAGGCATATAACTAACTATCTAGCTATACTAACTACTAACCAACTGAACTAACCTCACTGACTGAAATACCTAACAAGCTGACTGAACTATGTTGTTGCTGCTACTGTGCTGATACCTGGCTGTTGTGTGATTCACTGCAGATCTGTGTACGAGCTGAACATATTGATTTCATATTGTTTGTTGCATATGCTGAAAGCCTGCTGATGATCACTGCCTTGGCTGTTGTGCTCCTGACCTTGCTGCAACTGCTAAACTACTATTTTTCTTGTTGATGCTACTGCTGTATGATGGAAATGCCTGCCCAGGTTACAGATGCCGGACCCTTTGCCTGTTGCTGCTCGATGCATCTCAGTACAGGCTATCACATGGCTGTTCACTTGATCTTCACTGTTGTACTGATGCAAACTGCAACTACTTGCACAGTGCACTGACTACTCTCCCCATCTCTCAACACCCAAAACACACACACACACAAGCACAACACCTATGTATATATCACTACACTATTTATATATATGTAAACTCACATATATATATATATATATATATATATATATATATATATATATATATATATATATATATATATACCCTCCTCTCTAAACATATATAGATATATATATATACCAAAACATATATACACATATAGATAGCATCATATATATATATATACATACATATAACATAACCATTCGTATAGATATATATATAGATGTATATCTACATATATATATATAAACACATATGCATATAGATACCTTTGTACACTTAGTACATCTACATCTACATTCATATATATATATATATATATATATATATATATATATATATATATATATATATATATATATATATATATATATATATATATATATATATATATTACCAATATCTACGAACAATGGAAATTAGATCTAGAAATGCAATACAACAAACATATGGAGTGCATCGTACCTGTATCACATTGGGTCTATGATATGCTTGCGATACGAGTTTACCATATAACCAAACGTACCCCGAAGGACACGAGCAAGTCTAAAATAATAAATATGAATAATACAAAGAGTCAATTACACATCTACGTGTCTGTGTCAAAATATGACATGCACAAAGCCCCGTGTCGAAGAAAAACCCCCAAATCAACATGTATCACCAAATTATTGGAATACGGCCAACACATATCCAATTGTGGATACAAGAATAGACACACACAATCAAACACATGTCAATTTGGTCTAATTGACCAATACAACATGTGTCAATCTCGGAATTCTCCCAAAATTGACACAAAATACACCATAACTTTCTCCATAGGCCTCCTATGAACATAATTCTAATTCCTATAGGTAGCCTCATCATATGGGGTGGTTTCGAATGATTAAAACACATATTTATAACCTAATTAAAGAGAAAAAACTAAATTATACCTATTAGGAGATGGATTTCTAATTTAACCTCCAAATTTGATGAAATGAGCCTCCAACTTGTAGATCCTTGCTTCTCTTTGTAGATCCTTACTTCCTTCTTCTAGATCCTTACTCTACTAGCCTCCAATGGTGATTAGAAAAGGAATTAGGAAGAAATTTAGTAGGAAATTGATGTGGGAATGAAGGAATTTGGTTGAGAGAAATTCTAGATCTAGATTTGAAATGAAAAAGAGGAGAGAGAAATCCCCCCTCTTTTAATTGGCCAGCCACACTAACCCCTTCCCTAAGTTTCTATACAAAGTCTAAAATACCCCTTGGGACCTCTCATGAAGAAATAATTAAGGAGAAAAGGTTCTAGTCTAATGGGTTTAATTAAATTAATCATCCTCCTAATGAATGGTCTTCTAATTGGGCTCAATTCTAACTAAATGTAAATGTTGGTCCATAGATCTAATCTAGACTAGTTAGGTTCACTAACACAAGTCTAAATTAATAAACTAACATCTAACAATAATTAAATAGTATAATAAATAATTATACAACTAGCATAATATTTAATTAATTATGAAATGACCAAAATATCCTTCTCTAGAAAATGTAGTAGTGACAAGTCTACCCCCCTTAAAATAATTTTGTCCTCGAAATTCAAAGACGAAAACTACCTCCAAAAAATAAACAGAACATAACAGAAAAGAACATAACATAATTAGGAAAGAACATACCTCAAGGCACAAACAAATATGGGTAACGCTCTCGCATTTCATCATCTCTCTCCCAGGTAGACTCCCCCGGAGAGTGATGCCTCCATGCGATACATACCAAGAGAATAGTCTGGTTCCTCAGCACCTTCTCTCTCCTATCCAGAATCTCAACTAGCTGCTCTGGATAGCTAAGAGTAGGGCCTACCTCGATCTCTGAGTGATCCAACACGTGACTAGGGTCTACCACGTACCGTCTCAACTGCGACACGTAAAACACGTTGTGCACTCCCTCTAATACAGGTGGCAAGTCTAGTCTGTAAGCAATTGCACCGACCCTCTCTAGAATAGTAAAAGTTCTGATGAATCGCGGACTAAGCTTTCTGCCTCCACCGAAGCGAATCGTGCCTCGTGTTGGAGAAATCCTCAGAAACACCAAACCACCAACCTAGAACAAAAAAAAAACCTTAAGAACTTAATCTATAACAAACAACCAATATCAAGCATAAAACAAAAATCTAAAACTATACCTCAAACTTCAAAGGTCTCCGGTGGCTATCGGCCCAATGTCGTTATCTGTCCAGTGCCACTCGAAGTCTGTCTCTGATCAGCTTAACCTTCTTCGCTGCATCCATAACCATCTCTGGCGCTAGCAAAACGCTCTCTCCAATATCGTCCCATGACAAGGGTGTCATGCCCCGATCTTCTGCAGGCTAATTGCCGTCCCCGCTAGGCGAGAATTATCGTGCCAGCGCTCCCGTGGGACAATTTCTTGACCCATCTGGGCGTGATGCCGCATGAGCGTAAGTCACGCCCATGCAAGGCCGTGGTTCATGCTGGCGGTAATAGGTCTAAGCCACAGAGTAGCACAGATTGTCCGAGTGCAGCAGAATAATAAACACATAAGCGATTGGTAACAAGTTCACAGAGTTGTCAATAGCGGAAGCATTGAATACACAAGTATAAAAGTAAAGCAAACTCTTTATTGATATTGAACAAGTATTACAGGCGGCGCTAGGCCGAGATTATAAGTCACTCAAGCCTCTCTCTGAAATAATAAAAGCGTGCCAAGTGGCTACAATTATGGAATGATATATAGGCGATGTTCCAATATTATGTCTTGTATATGTGCTTCAGTTCCGGATGCAACGCTCCAAGGCTTCAGAGTGAACTTCACGCCTAAGCACGCACGAAGGAGGCATCCGCACCAAACGAGGTTCTTCCGCACCCTGCCAACAATCTGTTGGGTTATCAGTACATAAATGCACTGGTAGGGAGGCTACTCGCCAGCTCGAAAAATCCAAACACGTAATATAGGTTCCGTGCACCAACTATTAGGTTGTCTTTATAATCTTGCCTAGGATCAGTTTCATGGCATATATGAAAAGCCTAACTCGTAGTGCGCCGTGCGATATAAGAGAAAACACAGCGAGACTTACCAACTTAACATTTGTCCTTCCCTGTCCAAGGCAAACCAAGTTAAATTCAAGCACGAGCATTTATAATAAAAACCAAGGCAACATCATATGCAAACATAAGTGTTATGAGCGAGACTATATTTCGGGTGCACGAGTTACACAGATTATCAGGTGTGTTACATAAGATGTTCAAGTGCTCCATATGTACAAGTATTATACTCAAGATCGTTCAGGTGTTCAGGTGTTCAGATATTCTTGATGTGATGCAATGACTCGTACGCGGATAGCCGCTAAGCAAGGATGACTTATCTATATGAAGAATTATCGCTGGCATAGCCATAAAGGACACGATTTAACCATGGAACAAAAATAGTGTGCAACGCGGTGGCGAGCCCCGCTACATACCATTTCTTTCTCCAACATATGATTATTGTTTTAGTCTAAAAGCGAAGATGGCATGTAGGAAGGTTTCATAAGGCATCGCACACCATTCTTGCCCGGCATTGTCACTACCCAATTCTAGAAAATAGGGTTTTTTTTTTTTATAAATTGTGTGTATCATATTTAATTAATTATATTTAATTTATTTAGTGATTGTATTATTTTTAATTGATTATTTTAGCGTTTTGGCTAGCCTGGACCCATGTCAGACCCTAGTGGACCCATGTCCGACCCGACCAACACCCTTGTGTATCTTCATTCTTCTCCACTTCTTCTTCTTCTCCACTTCTTCTTTCTTCTTCCTTCTTCTTCCAAGTAAGTGTTCTTCACTTTTTCTTCCTTCTTTCTTCCATCCCTTCTTCTTTATGCTAACCCTAACCTTGAATTTTCCCTAACCTAGGTGTGAGGAGCCTAGATTTAGTGTGGAGGCTAGATTTGGAGGCTTGGAGCTTGAGGGAGGTGATTCCAAGTTGATCGGAAACCTTGGCCTTGGGATTCCAACTCCCAAGAGGTAAACCCTAACTTTCTCCTTGCTAATTACTTTTATGTAGTGTAATTAGTGTTTTAGAATCTTTCTAAACCATAAGCCTACCCGTGGGAGAAAGTTGGAACTAGTTTGGTTGAGTTTAGAGACTTTGACATTAGGTTTTATGTCAATTTTGGGTAGAATCCAAATTTGGCCCAATTTTGGGTGATGCCCTAGGTTAGACGAACCTAGGTAGACATTTTTGGGTGTCTTGAGGGTGAGTGCGTGTCTCCGTTCGGACACGGGAAGTCGTGTCGCGAAGAAACGGGCGTTTCGGGCGAAATTGGGATTTTTTGTCGTCGCTGATTCTAAGCGCGTGTGCGTTTCCGCCACGGGCCTAGAATCGACTGGATAGTACTTTTTCTAGGATCTAGGCATCGTTTAGAACGCGTGGGTAAATTTTAGACCGATTCCGAGTTTGTTTGGTGTGCGTTTCAGGAGGTTTTCCGAACCGCGCACCATGTGTTCGTCGAAATAACCGAACGGCCATTTCGGCATGGTTTTCTCGTTTCGGGCTTGTGCGCACGTTGGGTTAGTATCGGGGAGTGTGTGCTAGAGTTCTCAAGTTATATTTTATATATTTTAGGGTGTTGGTGAGTGTCGGGGTCGTTGGGCGTGAGTGGAGCGTGTTGTTGTGTGTTGTGGTTGAGTGGTGTAGTGTCTATATATATATATGTATATATTTATATGTATGTGTGTTTATGTATATATATTTATATATATATGTGTATTTATATCTATGTGCTTGTGTATGTATATGTCTATGTATATATTTATATGTATATGTATAAGTGTGCGTGTGTGTGTATATGTATATATATATATATATATATATATATGTATATAGGTGTATGTGTATATATATATATATATATATATATATATATATATTTGAATGTGTATGTGTATATATATATTGAGTGTGTGTATATATATATAAATAGGTTTCTATATATATATATATATATATATATATATATATATATATATATATATATATATATATATATATATATATATATATATATATATATATATAGCTATGTATATTTATGTGTGTGTGTGTGTGTTGATATGTGTTTAAGTGTGTGTGTGTGTGTATTAGTGTTTGTGAGTGTGTTAGTGAGTGTGTTAGAGTATATATAAGTGTGTATATATATATATCTATCTAGTTGTATATATATATAGATATATGTATGTATATATATATATAGAGTAATATATATATATATATATATATATATATATATATATATATATATATATATATATATATATATATATATATATATATATATATATATATATATGTATGTATATAGGAGTGTGGGTGTGTGTGTTTGTGAGATGGAGGGGGGCAGAACACAGCCAGCAGTGGCAGCAGCTGCTGCTGCACTGCAGCAGCAGCACAGCAGCAGCAAGAAGCAGCAGCAGCAACAACATCAGCAGGCCTAGCAGCAGCAAGCTCCAACAATAGCAGCTAGGTAGTAGCGAGGAGAGTGGGTTAATTAGAGGGTTTAATAGATAGATTAGATAGTTAGTTACCTAGATAAATAGGTTGATAGTTAGATAGATAATAAGATAGGTAGATGGATAGATAAATAGGTAAGGTAGATAGTATTATAGATTAGATACTTAGATAGATAGATAGATATATCTATCAATAGATAGATAGTTACCTAGATAGGTAGATAGATAGTTAGACGGGTAGATAGATAGCTAGATACTTAGATATATATATCTATCTAAGATATAGATATCTATATACCTATAGTTATATATATGTATAGGTAAGGTAATGGATATTTGTATATGTGTGTGTGGATATCTATATATATAATTATATAGGTACTTAGATATATAAATATATGGTAGTTATATATATTTCCTAGCCTAGATTAATAACTAGGTACATAATTATTAGCTAGATAGCTAGTTAGAGGGGTTTGAGAGCGGTATCTCAATACCTTGAGATATTCAAGGTATTGAGTTTCGAGCGGAGTATTTGAGCATTAGCCTAGGAAATGTATTGGAGTGATTTTTATATGTTTATGTATATATATTTACGCGTACTAGCATAGGTTTTAGCGGGTTTAGGCGGGGTGCGTGGCCTAGGGCGAGGTATCGGATACCGAGGGTATCTCAGTATCTCGATTAGGCGAGTTGGAGAGTTTAGTAGCTTAATGAGCTCGGTTTAATCTAAAATTTCAGGGGCACCCTAGTTTGACCTAGCTTTGACCATAATTGTCCTCGTTGACCGTAAAAGTCAACGTTTGACCTAGTTTTGATCTAGAGTTGACTTCTTGGACCCCGGGTTGACTTTTTGACCCGAATTTCACCGGTTTGACCCATTCGACCTAGAATAGCCCTAGAAGCCTGTTTTTAATTATTTTATATCAGTTTAAATCCTTAGAATCCTGTTTAATTCTGTTTTTTGTATTAGGTTCTTGCGACACCGGTCCGGATCTCGATCCTCATCAGTTGCTCAGGACATCAGGCGAGTACCTTCCTCTGATAGTTTCTATTTCATGATAGCGTTTATATCACCTGTTCTAGAAATGTAATACTTGATTCTGACACATTATTACACGAGATGGTACTAGTAGATCCCGTCATGAGATGCTATCTCCCTTACCATGTTCAGCAGGTACTCTATCACGTGTATTTTATCATGTGCTTCGGGTATTGATTCTCATGTGCTATCATGTGCTTCTTGTGCTCTCGCCTTCGTGTGCGTGAGCTATTATCATGTACGTAGCGTGTTGTGGTTGGATCCAATGGGATTAGTGGGGGAGGTGAGTAGGAGTTGGTTATGTGATCAAAGCCAAACAGTATTCATGTGTATGTCGGTTATGCAACTCACGCATAACGGAGTTATCGTAGTGTTTTTCATGTGCAACCTAAGCCGGTCACATAACGAACTTGTGCTCAAGACACTTAGCTAGTATTTATGTTTCTCACCTGCAGTTACTTTTCAACTACTTGTATTGTTTTCCAGTTTACTTGCAGCTACTTATTGTGCTCCAGCTTATATTTATTTCCTTTGCATCTTGTATACTTTTCTATTGCTCGTCATATACACCTTAATATGTATTTGGAGTTGCTTTCAGAGTTATGTACTTCGCTCCAGTCCTGACTGGGCATATTTTTTTCAGAGGATCCTGAGGACTATTGCCCGACGTTCTACGGGCCAGGTGTTGACGAGTGCTGTGACCCCGAGCCTGAGGAGGAGTGCGCCGAGGAGACGCCTTTAGCGCCCTAGTTAGCTAGGTGGGTTTCCTGGGTTGTTCCCAGTGGTTTATTTTGGATGATTGTACTTATTTTTTGATGTATATTTTTTTGGATATTGTCTTGCTCTCTTTGGTTCTGGTTTCCTTTTTGATATCATATCGTGCTTTATTTCTTCCCCTAGTTTTTTGTGATTGAGAGTTCATATATATATTGCATGGTTGCCCTCCTTTTGGAGAGGATTATTCATATATATATTGCGTAGTTGCCCTCCTTTTTGGAGAGGTCATGGCAGATTTTTCTGTGATATATATAGATAGTTGGTTGACCTAGAATGGACCTTACAACGTTCTACCGCCGATTCTGCGGCGTAGGCTGGACGTACCCACGGCTCATGTCCGATTTTTGGGTGCGGGTCGTGACAGGCATACAAACTAACAGATGTTTTATCCGGATCGGATCGGCCCCAGTGCCCCGACAACCGTCCGCAGGAACCCATTCCATACCTTGTGCATAAGTTGTCCGCGATATACAAGTCTTGGTCTTCCAAATTTATAACCTGACATGATAATCCATGATTCTTTGTTCTGAACTGAGCAATTGCTCCATGAGCTGTATTGCTTTCACATGATTCTCGTTTAGATGTAAACTTGATATAATTATCATTCAGATGTAAACTTGACATGATTTCAGTTTAGTGTTCAACTTGCCTTAATGCATTCCCCTGGTTCGGGGATTGCCTTGGTGACCTAACAGTCCCGGATACTTGCAGGTTCATTTTTGCACAGAAGAGCTATTTGATAGCCTTCTGGTTGAGTCGAATGTATGCACCATACAGTTAGCGTTTACTTGGTTGTGGCATACCTTCGTGTGGAAAGCATTGAAACGAGGCAAAAAATACAAGTTAACATATAGCAAACAAGCATTGCATTCAGAAGAAAACTTAAGCATTTACGTTGGCTCGAGCCCAAAGATAAACCGAGGAGTGAAACCGTAAAGGGACTTACCGAGCGACATAATCTAGGGTCGTGGAGTGTAGCAATTGAACTGTGCACTACAGAGTATGCATATATCGTTCTTCTCGAGACAAAGCGGGGTCTAGTTGCACAAGGCAAAGGTAGCATGCAAGGGTCTGATTATAAGCAAAGTTTCATTTCCATGTTCTAACACAAGCTATACAAGTTGGGATTATTTCCTTAGCTAGGTGCGTTGTATTTTTATTAGCATGCAGGGAATGATTCAACTATAAACTAGCATGAAACATCCATATTTTAAGTGTGCTGGCTAAGCAAAGACAAGTTCATCGTAGCCACCCACTTTAGCGATGATTCGCCTCGGTCGAACGATACTCCGAGCGAGCCTCTGAAAGCCTAAGTCGGAACTCCTGAAAAGCAAGTCTGGAAATTCTTTTGCCTCAAACGAGTATTCTCGCTGAGCAAAGCGGGTCGGGGCGTTTGCACTTTTGCTGTTTGAATTGACAGTCCGCTTGAGCGGAACGGGTCGTTAGATTATACACCACTCAGAAAAAATCTCATCCTCGAGACTTCCTGAGCGTCAGCCGTTCTATCGCATTATCGAATCTATCCCAAGCATTGCAATCGGTATCACTAAATCTAATTTTGTTCACAATCTTCTACTCGATCCTTACGCCGTATCGCGTGTATGCTGAGTCGGTCTCATTTGTGCCTTAGCGCGGGACAGTTGCTTAACGCGGGGTACATTATAATCCATCGTGAATGATGATCTAAGGCTGAGAAAAACTTATACAAGTCATTATACTTGTTTGTATGGATATTCACTTGTACTAGCATCGAGATCAGCATATCGCGAGTCTGGATCGTGCATATATTCAAAGCATCCTTCAAACACATACATGTCAACCAACTTAGCGATAGAGAAGTCTTAGCACTCGAGCTTCACATATCATTTAGTCTTGGATCGTGCATACATTCAAGGCGTCCCTAAACCACATGCATTCAACCAAACTTAGAGATAGTGAAATTGGACTAGCTACTTTGCAAAAATCTCAAGGGTTCTCGTTTATAAATCACCAGGATACTTCTGACGGGGTCAATCCAATTCCATATCATTTTCTTCTGACTCAAAATTAAGTATTTGTACTACCGTTAAGCACGATCTATCCGATTAAACAACTAGCGTTCATCTATTCGGGTCAAACATAGTACTCGTTATCGTCCAAAGTCTAACTCTAAGTCTTGCTGCCTCAGGTCTATAGCTTATTCAAGCAATATGGTAAAGTCGGTCACACAGGTTCTTTCACTCGGCACAGGATCGTCTGCCTAATCGCTAAGTCAACTCACAAGGTCATAGGTACGAGTTCAAGAACACGATATATCGTGCAAATTTGTCGCACGATGCTCACCCCAATTCCTAGGGTCAAACCATTGTTCATTTGCACTGGATATTCTACCCAAGCTCCTTTCACACAAATTTTTTCTACTCTCAATAACACGTTTGTTTGCATGGGGGTTTGAGTTCGTTCATTAAAATCTATAGTATATCCCAGTGGCAGGACAGGCCTAGTGATTTGCATAGTCTATCTCTCCAAACATGTTTTGATAGAATACCTATCCATTTCAAGTCTAGACCACCAAGCCAAGATTCTGTTTTAAACCTTTAGATTATAATTTTAAGTCATCCAACCTGATTCACATATTCATTCATGAAACCATCAAGCATGATTTATTCTAGGTTCTAGGCTAACTTATCCAGAAAATATTTCTAATTCACTTGCATTTCTAAATTCGTCTTATCGTGTCAAACCAAAAGTCAAGACGATCGATTAATTGTCATGCTCCAGTCTTCCATAAGTTTGATCACCCATGTTGGATGTGAGATTACCACGCCAACGCTCCCGCTGGATAATCGTCCTAACCCGGGTGTGATGCATGTATGAGCATAAAGTTATGCTCGTACAAGACAAGAAAGTTTGGATATTATGGTTATCTTCGACACGATCAAGACACCTTATATTTTTACCTTGCTCCATGCAAGTTATATTTATAATCCATCAAACTAAGTCCGTTCATGCAGTGATTATAATTCGTCTAGCAAAATCATCCAAATATAATATTACCGTTCGATAAATTCATAGTCTACTTCTAGCATTCCCCAAGAAACTATGTTTCAAATATTCAAGACAAAGTCTATTCCATCCTTTTTGATACGTTCCATCCATCGAGTTCGTTTGGATTAATCACCGAACATGTTCCCGTGAGTTCTATCATCCCCGCCGTACGTGAAATCACCACGCCGGCGCTCCCGCAGGATAATCGTTCTCTTTGGGACTGATTTTGAAGGCTATCGTTTTGAACTAGATTTCAAGATCGTTCTTCCAACCTCCAAGCCAAATCCGTTATCGCCTATCTCTTTCATCGAACCACCATATTCATTTAGGGCTAACTTCTATTTGAGCGATATTGTATTCAAGTTTAATCCGTTTGTTCCAATCCAAAATTGCTTGCACAGTCCTCTAAGTTTTCAACAAGTTTCCTTAACCAAGATATTGATTTCCATTTCCATGAATCCTAATTCGATATAAGCTTTATCTTTTATTCGAGACATTCTCCAATCGTTTAATCCGACTTTCGCACGAGACCTATGAATCCGTTTGGACATTTCTAAATGATCCATACACCACTCTGAATTGAGTCATCCAATTTAAATCCTCAATCGATTTGTATCTTTCAACACGAAATACCGTTCGAGCTATTTCTCAAAATCCCAAGCACGATTCTCTTTATTCGCCTAAGCGATGATCTGATAAGGTTTCTATCGATTATCATTCTAAGTCTGACTTGTCTTATTCCTGAATGATATCCCAATCTTGTTGCAACTTAGCTTGTACCAAAGGGTCTTGGCGTGCGATACTCAACACAACTTAGCCGAAAGGCTATGTGCATAGCTAACCGTTCGGGCAATATTCGATTTCGTATACTAACCAGTTGGGTAATCATGTATAGACATTTTGGATTCGTATATAACTAGCAAATTCTAGCACGAGTCTATTCCTAAAGGTCTAGCACAGGTCAGCACAAAGGCCTTAGCAACACAATTTTATATAAGCAATCACATCATTCACATGCACTTTTTGAAAGTATTTAGACTCATTGTTAGAACATTTCGTTGGGACATTGAGAGAGAGTATGCACATAACCCACGAACGAGCTTTCAAAACTAAAAAAATTAAAACAAAGTCCAAAGGCGTATAGCCAAGGTCTAATACCAATATGTCACACCTCAATCTCCCGTAGTCTAATCAACCATCCCTGCTAGGCGAGAATTACCGTGCCAGCGCTCCCGCGGGACGATCGCTTGAACCATCTGGGCGTGATGCCGCACGAGCGTAAGCCGCGCCCGTGCAAGACCGTGGTTCATGCTGGCGGTAAGAGGTCTAAGCCACAGAGTCGCATAAATTATCCGAGTGCAGCGGAATAATAAACGCATAAGCGATTGGTAACAAGTTCACAGAGTCGTCAATAGCTGAAGCATTGAATACACAAGTATAAAAGTAAAGCAAACTCTTTATTGATATTGAATAAGTGTTACAGGCGGTGCTAGGCCGAGATTACAATTCACTCAAGCCTCTCTCTGAAATAGTAAAAGCATGCCAAGTGGCTACATTTATGGAATGATACTAGGCGATGTTCCAATATTATGTCTTGTATATGTGCTTCAGTTTTGGACGCAACCCTCCAAGGCTTCAGAGTAAACTCCACGCCTAAGCACGCACGAAGGAGGCATCCGCACCGAACGAGGTTCTCCCGCACCCTGCAAACAATCTGGTGGGTCATCAGTACATGAATGCACTAGTGGGGAGGCTACTCGTCCGCTCGACAAATCCAAATATGTAATATAGGTTCCATGCACCAACTATTAGGGTGTCTTTCTAATCTTGCCTAGGATCAGTTTCATGGCATATATGAAAAGCCTAACTCATGTGGTAGTGCACCATGCGATATAAGAGGAAACACGACGAGACTTACCAACTTACCATTTGTCCTTTCCTGTCCAAGGCAAACCAAGTTAAATTCAAGCACAAGCATTTATAATAAAAACCAATGCAACATCATATGCAAACACAAATGTTATGAGCGAGACTATATTTCGGGTGCATGAGTTACACAAATTATCAGGTGTGTTACATAAGATGTTCAAGTTCTCCATATGTACAAGTATTATACTCAAGATCGTTCAGGTGTTCAGATATTCTTTATGCGATGCAATAACTCGCACGCGGATAATCGCTAAGCGAGGATGACATATCTATATGAATATTTGTTACTGGCATAGCCATAAAGTACACGATTTAATCACGGGACATAAATGGTGTACAACGCGGTGGCGAGCCCCGCTACATACTATTTCTTTCTTTAACATACAATTATTTTTTTAGTCTAAGATCGAAGATGGTGTGTAGGAAGGTTTCACAAGGCGTCGCACGCCATTCTTGCCTGACATACAGACTAACAGATGTTTTATCCGGATCGGATCGGCCCCGGTGCCTCGGCAACCGTCTGCAGGAACCCATTCCATACCTTGTGCACAAGTTGTCTGTGACATGCAAGTCTTGGTCTTCCAAATTTATAAACTGACATGATAATCCATGATTCTTTGTTCTGAATCGAGTAATTACTCCACGAGCTGTATTGCTTTCACATGATTCTCGTTAAGATGTAAACTTGATATGATTAACATTTAGATGTAAACTTGACATAATTTTATTTCAGTATTCAACTTGCCTTGATGCATGCCCCTGGTTCGGGGATTGCCTTGGTTACCTAACGGTCCTGGATACTTGCAGGATCATTCTTGCACAGAAGAGATATTTGATAGTCTTCTGGTTGAGTGGAATGCATGCATGATACGGATAGCATTAACTTGGTTGTGGCATACTTTCGTGTGGCAAGCATTGAAATGAGACAACAAATACAAGTTAACATATAGCAGACAAGCATTGCATTCATAAGAAAACTTAAGCATTTACGTTGGTTCGGGCCCGAAGGTAAACCGAGGAGTAAAACCGTAAAGGGACTTACCGAGCGACATAATCTAGGGTCATGTAGTGTAGAAATTGAACTGTGGACTATAGAGTATGCATATATCATTCTACTTGAGGCATAGCGGGGTCTAGTTTCACAAGGCAAAAGTAGTATACAATGGTCTGATTATAAGCAAAGTTTTATTTCCATGTTCTAACACAAGCAATACAAGTTAGGGTTATTCTCTTAGCTAGGTGCGTTATATTCTTATTAGCATGCAGGGTGGGATTCACCGAGCAACTAGCATAAAACATCCATATTTCAAGTGTGCAGGCTAAACAAAGACAATTTCATCGTAGCCACATACCTTAGCGATGATTTACCTCAGTCGAGCGATACTCCGAGCGAGCCTATGAAAGCCTAAGCCGGTACTCCTGGAGGGCTAAGTCTGGAAATCCTTTTGCCTTAAACGAGTATTCTCGCTAAGCAAAGTGGGTCGGGACGTTTGCACTTTTGCCATTTGAATCAGTAGTCTGCTTGAGCGGAACGGATCGTTACAAAAGGAGTACGACATCTCCGACCGTACAGAGCCTCAAATAGTGACATCCCTATACTAGCCTGGTAGTTGCTGTTGTAAGCAAACTCTACCAAATGGAGATGGTCCTCTCAAGATCATCCAAAATCTAGTACACAAGTGCGCATCATATCCTCGAGAGTCTGAATAGTCCTCTCTGACTGTCGATCTGTCTGGGGATGATATGCAGTACTGAACTTGAGCTGGATGCCAAAACTCGCTTATAAACTCCTCCAAAAATAAGAAGTGAAACTACTATCCCGATCCAAGACTATGATGATGGAAACTCTATGTATCCTGACGATCTGCCTCACATACATCTCTACCAGCTTCTCCGTAGACAAACCCACCTTAAAAGGCAAACATTGGGCCGACTTGGTCAACCTGTCAATGATGACTCAAATTGCGTCTTTCCCTCCTGGACATCGTGGAAGTCCGAACACAAAATCCATAGTAATGTGCTCCCACTTTCACTCTAGAATGGGTAATGGCTAAAGTAAACCGCCTGGCCTCTGCCTCTCGCCTTTCACTGTAGAAGCATAAAATATACTAGGGAATTGTATGCATATTATACAGTCAAACTCCCTAACATACATGAAGTCAGCGTAAAGCAGAGCCTCAGAGCAATATGGCGTAAAAATATGACTTCAGAGCTATACGCGTAAAACAGAGCTTCAGCGCTGTGTGGCGTAAAATATGCCTTCAGAACAATACGCATAAAACAGAGCTTTAGAGCTGTCTGGCATAAAATAGAGCTTCAGAGTTGCCCGCGTAAAGCAGTGCTTCAAGACTGTTTTGGCGTAAAAGGTTGCTTTATCCTCCCGCGTAAAGCTCAAAATATGTTTGTTTTTAATGCAGCGTAAAGTTGTACTAGGAACTCTTCGTATTCCTCAGATGAATCTGTCAAACAGAACAGTGAACCTGACTCCTGACAAAAGTACTGCACGATGATCGAGAGGACGGTTGTGATGATGATTTTGTACAGAGACCCAGGTTATCGTTTAGTGACACAAGTCGTATTTTACGCTCAAGGACTGGAGTCTTCTGAATACGCTGACACCACGTCAAAAGTTGTTTCTCATGCAGAGCTCGAGGCATATCTCGGCATTTAATGCACGAGATTGAGGCATATCTCTGCATTTAATGCACGAGATTTGATTCTATCCTTTATAATTTTGTCATGACTGGCAGAGCTAAAACTAGGGCTAATACGCTTATATTACCATCTTAGCATTTTATGCCAACCAGGCTATTTTCAACCATAGGAGCACACCGTATGCTATCTCCTCGAAATACGCCAACCAGGCTATTTTCAACTATAGGAGCACGTCGTATGCTATCTCCTCGAAATACGCCAACTCAGGCTATATTTGTAAAGGTACGTGATAAGGTTATTTGGCCCAGAATACGCTCAAGACCTCAGTCAAGAAGGATAATTAGCTATTTTTACACTGGTTATCTATTATTCATGCAGCCTCAAGTTTTACGCGGTACTTGGCTTTTACGCCAATAAGACAGTTATTTGGCTTTTATGCCAACCATCTTTACGCGAGGGACAGTTACCTACGTGGCTTGCATGCCGTGATCTTCGAGAAGCAGTTATACGCATTACCTCATAATGGGACACGCGTTATATGCGAATTCAGGAGATCATTCAGACGTGGGTAGCAGTTATTATAACCGCCGCGTAAAGAGTACAACTATCTTCACAGTTTGGCTTCTACGCCGACTGGACAGTTACTGTGACTGAGCTCTATAAATAGAGACCTCCGGTCACAGGAGGCCAAGGGGAAACAGGCAGAATCAAGGGAGATAATCTAGAAGATTAAATCAAAAGAGAGAGAAAGCATAAAACAAAGAGTGTTGGTTGACATTTTAATCCCACTCGCAATCTTTGAAGCTTCTTCTCCATCTATAGCACTTCTTCGTCATCGTGTGGTCCAAGGGACAAAGTGATCGATCGCAGATCAGACTCCTATAGTAATATTTCCCTAGAATTATTTTTTGTACTTAACATCCTCGTATAGCATTAATTGTACTCTTTTTTCTTGTTTGTAAACAAAGAAAGGGTTTCCTATAAACCTAGTTTCATTCTTCTGTTTATCATCAAACACAAGATGACGACTCTGCTGGGGACTACTTTCTCATCTGATGAGAAAGCCATTGCTCAACACGATGCTGTATTCGTCGGATTGACGAAGAAGTCTTTGGTCGTCCAGTTCGACCAATCTGCTTATAAAGACATGCTTCGCGCAGGGGGTAGCTCTCATCTCCTCTTTGTCCAGGACAACAGGAAGCTGCATAAAGTATGGATGCCCCGGACATCCTCTACCCTTACTGCAGGCTCTCTCTCTCCGATCAACAAGGTTGTGACATCACAACCTATACGCCTTGTGCGTAAAAACCCGTCTTCCGTCTGTGACATGGCAGAAAAAACTTCTGGCAATGCCTCAGTGCCAATCCAGAAGTCTAGAACACGCCCTGCGCGTAAAAATTTGTCTCCCGTCTGTGACGTGGCAGACAAAATTCCTAGCAAGTCCTCAGAGCCCGCACGAAAATTTCAAACGCGCCATATGCGTAAAATAAATCTTCCGTCTATAAGGAGGCAGATGGACCCTTGGATCACATCAAAGGAAAACGAGTGGCGAATCTCCCAACCTCTAGAGTTGTACGCCACCAAGAGAAGAAGAATATGCGTGACGCTGGAGGCCGTTTGAGGACTCCCCCTGTTTTACGCGAACCTGTGCAAAGCTCCGGATTACACCAGGATAAGCCCATCCGCGTAAAGAAGACCCGCTTCAAGGAAAAATATGCTCCTCAGACGGGTGATGGATCGTATGCTACTCACATGGGCGGACTACTGTATTCCTATCGTCGAGAAAAGGTTATAGTTCCTAATCTCCACAGGACTACTGATGTAAAAAGGCAAAATAAGCCTTCTTCCTCTTCTGCTAATCTCCCTAATTTGTGTGATTTCTTGATCTAGAAACGTAAAGACAGGGGTCATAACCAGGATTCAGTTCCCCTAACTACCAAGCGTGGGGAGATCATATGGGAAGTAATGTCAACACCTAACGTCTTCATGACATATGGGCCACATGAAGAATCTGTCTTTATTGTTCCACTGACTCGCAACGATCAGCATCAAATAATCTTCGATCGAATGCGGAATAGACCGATTGTACAAGAAGAATCTTGCGGGTCTGATGCTGGGAAAATACAAATCCACAGATATATCCCTCAGGCTTTGAAAATTATGCAAAACATGGGTTATGACCTGAAGTTGAAGCGAGGCCTCAACTATGGAAAAGGCAGACGAATACCCTTGCATGGTGATCTATACTGTCAACAAAATCGTTTTGGGTTAGGGTTTACCACATCTCTTGCAAACTCCAAACCTCTAGAGTCTGATCCTATAATACCAGAGGCAGGTCCTTCTAAATCAACTTCTGTGGACAAAGACAAACAAAAAGAAGGAGAAGAACCAGACAACGACATGTCTGGGGGTGGTCTCTCTCGACAAAACAGAGCAGCATCCAAAGCTGGGGGTAGAATTCCCTCTGAGTCCAAAGATGATGCAATTGTGACCATCTTTCCTGAGGACCATACGACTCAGGTATCGAGAGCCCGAAAGCCAAAGGGGACTTTCTCCTTCAATGAGGATGACATCACTGAAATCTTCAAAATATTGATGAAGGAAAACAAACTTCGGCTACCCAACATCAGATACCTTGAAAAGGCTGGCAAGGTCGATTATCCAGATTATTGTCTCTTTCATCGGTATATTCATCATCCCACGAAGGCATGTTATGTGCTGAAAAGTAAAATCCAGGAGTTGATTGACGCCAAAGTCATCACTGTGCGTTTATAACGAGAAGCTGGTGTCTCCCCAGATGAGCAACCTTCAGGACTATCCCCACTCAGAAAATTACTCCCCAGTGAATTTTTTGGACATGAGTTCACGTCCAAATTACCTCTGAACTGTTGACCAAACATTTTTGTTTCCCCAGCTGAATTTGCTATATCCAAGTGATCTCTGAGCAAACCTCCCAGTTTGTGGCTATAGATCAGTTCACGTCCATACTACCTCTGAACTACGTCTCTCCACTTTCTCCAGCAGAGTAAATCTATCACCACAAAAATTGTCATTCCTATATTTCCTCTTCCCTATTTTTCTTTATCCCCACTATATCTTGCCACGTCCACATTACCTCTGAGTAAGATATTTTTAGAACTTTTCCATGTCCACATTACCTCTGAGTGAAGTTCTTCTCTTTGACTTCCTACTATCACATTCGCATAACCCCTGATAGTGCTAGTCGTTTTAACTTATTATCTGTACTTAAAGTACGCCATGGGTAATAAGTCCACAACCCAGATGAACAAATCAATTCTTGGTTCTTCATCCCCAGCAAGTGCCTATGATCAATATTTTCTCGATCGTCGAAGATCGAGAATCATATTTTATCATGTTGAGATGACCTTTGAATAGATATGTTCAGCAATCTGGCATCCCCAGCAAATATCTATGTGCAATATTTTCTCCTTCGTCACAAATTCTTGTAAAGAGCCATCATCCGTACCAAAAAAATCCTGGATACGCAATGGATGATGGATCCTCAAAATTTCCCTAGCGGAGCAATCATTAGGTCTACTTGCACACTCCCGCAATGACTATTCAAACCAGTCTCATTAGACGCTAGCCATGTTCATATTACCTCTGAGCTATCGTCCCATCAATTTTTCCAGCGGAATAATCCTTTGGTCTATCTTCATGTTGGGATAGACCACACTCAACGAATCACTCCTCAGTGAGTTTTTTGGATATTAGTTCATGTTTATATTACCTCTGAACTGTAGTCATAATTTTTCTCTCGGGCTGAGTTTGTCATGTTCATATTACCTCTGAACAAACCTTCCGAGTTTTGGCTATAGATTTTTATGTCCATATTACCTTTGATATTGGTTGTCATCTCAACTTAGAACCCGTACTTAACTCTAAGTACGTCAGTGGTATTAGGTCCACAAAAACTGTCATATCCATATTACCTCTGGCAGGGCTTGTCTTAAACCTATTACTTGCACTCTCGTGCACAAGAAGTAATAGGTAAAAAAAAAGTCAGGAGAAAAAGTCAGTTCATTTTCATATTACCTCTAAACTATATCTCTCCACTATCCCCACAGAGTCATATTTTACCGCGGCTATATTACATCTGGCAAGACTTATCTCAAACCTATTTACTTGCACTCTCATGCACAAGAAGTAATGGGTCCATAAGAAAATCCCCAGCAGGATGTCTTTGCCAGCCACAAAAACTATTACGTCCATATTTTCTCTGATTGGGCTTGTTTTGAACTTATTATTTGCCCTCAACATGCACAACAAATAATAGGTCCACAAAAAATCTCCCAGTGGGATGTCCTCAATAAACAGTGTATTGTACTATGTCCATATCACCTCTGGTACGATGTCCAAAGTTCGCACAAACATTCATAAAGAAATTGAGGGCCCTTATATGATTGCAAATGGCACTTACAGATTAGCCAAGCCTAATGGAAATTTGCCAATGGCTCTTATCAACGGCAAATTCCTGAAGAAGTACTATACTTGATCTCCTTTACTTAACGGAGTATGATGAAGATCTTATTCTAACGATACCATACACAAAGGTTAGCTGGATCATATTCTATCAAATTCATATGACCTCTTAATGGATATGCTTAACTACTTTGTAAACGTATCATGTTCATATTACCTCTGATAGTGTTTGGTAAACAAATTTAGTTGGATTATATTCTATCAGGTTCATATTACCTCTGAATAGATTTATATTCAGCAAAACCTTAACGAAAGTATGTCATGTTCATGATACCTCTGATATCACTTTCATCATAGCCTATCATATTCTAAAGTGATGGGTCCACAATATCAGAAAATGTATCTTTATTGTCTCTGAGAAACTACAGGAGAAACAAAAAGTACATCATTGGGGAGGAGCAGTTAAATCCCTGATCTGTCGTACCAAAGCAGCCATCCTCTCATTCATGGAGTTCAAAATATTGTTGCGAGCCCGTTCCAGCCTTGCTTCGTCGTTGCTCAAGCTAGATAGTTCGGACAGAGAATTAACAAAACTTGCATGGATGACACCCACATGTGTCAAGTTCTGTTTAGCTGTATCCACTTGGCCCTTCAGCACATCATGAACCACCAATGTCTTGAGAAGCCTCTCCCTTGCCTGAGCGAGTTTAGCTTCCAATTCTCGAACCCTCGCTTCATTTCCCTTAAATTCGGCCTGGCACTCAGCTAGCTGAGGAATAACCTCCACCAAGACAGCCTGCTCTTTATCCATCTCTTGCTACTGTTCCTGGATGGATTTGTTCAGAGATTCTATCTGCTGAGCAAGTTTCGCAGTCAGAGAGTCATACTCAGCTTGAACCAGATCATCGATTCTGCCTCGGGATAGTTGCAAATATTCGTTAATGGGTTGTTCTAAACCATTAACTATTTGCTCTAGCGCATCAGCTCTTTCAGCGTCATTGAAATTTCTAATCGACGCTACAGTAAGCTTGGAGGACATCTTCAGAAAATCAAAGCCTAGGTTCTTCTCCAGCACCATGGATATCAATTCTTTCAAAGTGTGTTAGAATATGCTAGTATATTGTTCAACTAGCATATCAAAGATCGAATGTACGCTGGGAGTGGCCGCCATATCGGTATATCTCCTATCCGAAAGGACTGTAGAGGATGTCGCCACAATCGTTGCTCCAACAGATGGCACGACAAAAGAAGAGACTCCAGCAACGGTTGAAGTTGATGGTGTACTCAACAAAGGAGGCACAGCAGAGATAATGGGCTCATCCTCCTCTGAAGTTATTTGAACCGGCTGGATCAGTGAAGTGCCTTCACTCGGGACGCTGCCCGGCAGTAATCCTCTGAAAGGCATAACCGGGCCTGAAGGACTGCTCATAAAGGCTCCTCGGTTCAATCCTTTCTTGTATGAGATCTTCCCTGGCCGCCCATGAAGATCGGGAGTCAGAGTCCACATCATCTTCCAAGGATGTGTGGCATGGAAGAATGCCGAGATAGGGTAATCTTTAGACATCCTTGGCAGATACATGACCGTGCCCTCAGCAGAAGACACCCAATCTTCTTTCTTGGGCTTTGTCTGGGATTGTTTATCGATAACATCCCTGAATAAGAAACCGGTTTCTTATATTCAGTCCCATTTATGTATGTCAGGGGCTCCCCACTGATCATACTCAGCAGCATTCGTTCTCCTTGGAACGAGATCAGAGTTCCCCTTTCTTGAGGATACTCGGTTTCAGAGATGGGGAATGTCACATGGGACAAGTCCTCTAGATAGTTGGAATTCAGCATCCTAGCACCAGAGCCCATCACTTGAGCCAAAGGAGGGATCTGTAGGTCCACTGCAAGAAGCAAGAAAACAAGTCAGTGTTATGCTAGACGCTACACTCTTGCAGTATACGCCAAAAACCTAACAATCTGAGATTTTACGCCAGACTGCAAAAAATTTGAGTCTTACGCTGGAATATATTTTTTTTAGTACGTAAAAATTAAGGTTTCAGTATACGCCAAAATCTAACAGTCTGAGCCTTTATGCCAGACTACCAAAATTTGAGTTTGTTACGCTGGAATTTACATCCAGTACGTAAAACTCAAAATTTGAAGTATACGCCAAATTTTGACAGTTTGAGTTTTTACGCCAGACTGCAAAAATATGGAGTTTTACGCTGACATATTAGGAATGTGGGCATATTATTGCGCATACACATATAACGTGCGCGAAAGGTTCTCTATTCCTCTCGAAGTCTTTACCTGTGATGCCCAGAGCACAGCTCGACGGAGGAGCACTTCGTTCAGATCGGGGCTCGCTCAGCCTAATGGGGGTTGCTCGCGCTTGAGCAGAGGAGCGAGATGAAGAAGCAGTTTTCTTTCCCTTAGAGACGGAGGCCTGTTTCGGTGCCATGGCGAAGCTTAAAGTTCTCAGAAAAGAGACGAAGACAAAGAGTTATCAAAGAGATGAAGGGTTTTACAAAGACAGATGAAAGGTTTTTCTCTCTCAAGACCTTCGGCTATTTATAGAGTTCGGATAACTCTTCGAATCCCTAACCAAATCCAATTTTTAATAGTCGGTTATGATTTGGGACCACGTCAGCCTATCATTTGAAAAAGAAGACAGACAGTCATGCTGCGTAACGGATCCTGATTTTATGCGCAGAGGCTACAAATCTATGGTTTTACGCTCAAAAGTTTTTACGTTGAGAGGCTACAAACCTACGATTTTACGCTCAGAGGCTACAAATCTAAGGTTTTACGCTCAGAAGCTTTTAAGCTCAGAGGCTACAAACCTACAGTTTTACGCTCATAGGCTACAAATTTACGATTTTACGCTTAGAAGATTTTACGCTCAGAGGCTACAAACCTACAGTTTTATGCTCAGAGGCTACAAACCTACGATTTTATGCTCAGAGGCTACAAATCTACGGTTTTATGCTCAGAAGCTACAAATCTACGGTTTCACGCTCAGAAGCTACAGATCTACGATTCTACGCTCAGAAGCTATATATGGCCAATTACAAGGGTTTACGCAGAAAATGCTCCTTTTTGGCTACAAAACATTCTAAATGCCTAAAACACACAGATGTAAGCATTGAAGATGACTCATGGGCCATTGGAAGTTCATTCGAAGTCTAGCCAGAATTCTTTACATCTAAGTTCAAGTATGGCCTGTTCTGCGGATATTTCTTACCCTGTTTCGGGGATTTTTTGGGAAACCATTTTTGAAGATGATATTCTGAACAGAAATTCTTCGTATCAAAGAAGTGACAGTTCAAAATTTTATGCGACTCCTCATCCAAAAAGAGAATGACAGTTGGATCTTCAAAACAACTTAATCCTAAAGAGCTTTTTACGCATTTTCCGTTACGCATAAAAGTCAGGACGTAACCGGATAAACATTTACCAGAGTCAGCGTAAAATTACTCAGACGTGTCGAAGATGCACATTATTAGCAAATATGGCAAATCAGCAATGCGTAAAAGAAGACAAGTTTATTAATCATGATTACATATAATATAAATCCAGTTTACAAAGGATTTTTCATTTTTTTCATGATTACATATGATGGAAATCCTTTTTACAAAGGATTATTCATTAACATTCAAGATCATGATGGGAATCTGTTGTGCCAGGTTCTCATATTGGTGGAGATCTTTTTTTTCTTCTACGGCACTTCATCGGCTTCTGCGGCCGATGAACAAGAAAATAATTAATGGCGGAAGGATACAAAACTGGGCCAGTTTTATTCAAGCCCACCCTCCATACGCCATGGCAGACACGCCCTAGAATTATGTTAGGGATTCAGACCCAACACAATACTGGAAAATAGGGCCAAACTGCCTACCTACGTCCAGCTTCATAATAGAAGAAAATACAGATAGCAAGTTGTGTGGTCCGATGAGACCCTTCCTCTCTCCTGGACGAATTGCCATATAAAATTGCTGATTATCCCGAGCAAAGGAAGCTATGATATCCTTCCATGATCCATCGTTTCAGAGGATATTTGCTCGAAGATGCCTCTTTTTATGGCTCCTTACACGCTGGAAGACCATGATCTTCTTCTTCCTCAGGTCAGCCTGATGGATCTCAGTGGCCATCTTTTTGGTGAAGGAAGTATGGAAAAATAGGTTCACTCACTCGCCTTTATATAGGCAGAAGAGAACATACCCAATCCCAACAACTTTCCAAATATCTCCGAAAAATCAGCCTTGCAGAACGAGTCAAATTTGACCGTTTCATGCTTCATTCAAAGTATTTCAAATTACGAAGAATTTAAAAACTTTGAAGGCGGTCTTGTAGAAGCATAAAAAATACGCTGGGGAATTATACGCTTAAAATCCCCAACATGCATGAAGCCCGCGTAAAACATAACTTCAGCGTTAAATGGCATAAAAATATGACTTCAGAGCTATACGCGTAAAACAGAGCTTCAGTGCTGTGTGGCATAAAATATGGCTTCAGAACAGTCCGCATAAGGCAGTACTTCTAGACTGTTTTGGCATAAAAAGGTTGCTACACCTCCCTCCGGCATAAAATATGTCTGCTTTTAATACAGCATAAAGTTGTACGAGGAACTCTTCGTATTCCTCGAATGAACCTGTCAGACAAAACACTGAACCTGACTCCTGACAAAGAGTACTGCACGACGATCGAGAGGACGGCTGTAATAATGATTCTACATAGAGGCCCAGACTATAGTTTACTGGCATATCCTTATACAAGTCATTTTTAAGCATTCAAGGAATATGCTGCCTATTCTACACAAGCAGAGGTGAGTTTTTACGCTCAAGATGAGACGAAATTAGACGCCACGTCAAAAGCTCTTTTTCGTACAGAACTCGAGGCATATCTCTGCAGTTAATACGCAAGATAGGGGCAGATCTCTGCATTTAATGCAAGAGATTTTGTTCTATTTTTAATGACTGGGAGAGCTAAAACTAGGGCTAATATGCTCACATCACTATCCCTGCATGTTACGCTAACCAGGCTATTTTTAACTATAGGAGTACGCCGTATGCTATCTCCTCGAAATACGCCAACTCAGGCTATATTTGCAAAGGTACGTGATAAGGCTATTTGACCCAGAATACGCTCAAGACCTCAGTCAGGCAAGATAATTGGCTAGTTTATGCTGGTTACCTATTATTTGTGCAGCATCAAACTTTTGCAAAATTTAGCTTTTACGCCAATACGACAGCTATTTGGCTTTTACGCCAACAAGACAACTACTTGGCTTTTACGCCAACAAGATAGCTACTTGGCTTTTACGCCAACAAGACAGTTATTTTGCTTTTATGCCAACCATCTTTACGCGAGGGGCAGTTACCTACGTGGCTTGCATGCCGTGATCTTCGGTGAGCGATTATACACGTTACCTCATAGTGGGACACGCGTCATACACGAATTCAGGAGATCATTTAGACGTGGGTAGCAGTTATTGTAACCGTCGCGTAAAGAGCGTCACTTTCTTCACAATTTGGCTTCTACGTCGACTGGACAGTTACTGTGACTGAGCGCTATAAATAGAGACTTCCGGTCACAGAAGAAAAAGGTCGGGCGAAATCAAGGGAGATAATCTAGAAGATCAAATCAAAAGAAAGAGAAAGCATAAAACAGAGAGTGTTGGTTGACAGTTTAATCCCACTCGCAATCTTTGAAGCTTCTTCTCCTTCTATAGCACTTCTTCGTCATCGTGTGGTCCAAGGGACAAAGTGATCGACTGCAGATCAGACTCATATAGCAATATATTATGTTTGATGATAACAGAAGAATGAAACTAGGTTTATACGAAACCCTTTCTTTGTTTACAAACAAGAAAAAAGAGTATAATTAATCCTATACGAGGATGTTAAGTACAAAAAATAATTTTGGGGAAATATTGCTATAGGAGTCTGATCTGCGGTCGATCACTTTGTCCCTTGGACCACACGATGACGAAGAAGTGCTATTGAAGGAGAAGAAGCTTCAAAGATTGTGAGTGAGATTAAACTGTCAACCAACACTCTCTGTTTTATGCTTTCTCTCTCTTTTGATTTGATCTTCTAGATTATCTCCCTTGATTCCGCCCGTTTCCCCTTGACCTCCTGTGACCGGAGGTCTCTATTTATAGAGCTTAGTCACAGTAATTGTCCAGTCGGCGTAGAAGCCAAACTGTGAAGAGAGTTGCACTCTTTACGCGATGGTTATAATAACTGCTACCCACGTCTAAATGATCTCCTGAATTCGCGTATAACGCGTGTCCCATTATGAGGTAACGCATATAACTACTTTTGGAAGATTACGGCATACAAGCCACGTAGGTAACTGCCTCTCGTGTAAAGATGGTTAGCATAAAAGCTAAATAACTGTCTTATTGGCATAAAAGCCAAATAGTTGACTTATTGGCGTAAAAGTCAACTAGCTGTCTTATTGGCGTAAAAGCCAAGTACCGCGTAAAACTTTAGGATGCATGAATAATAGATAACCAGCGTAAAAATAGCCAATTATCCTTCTTGACTGAGGTCTTGAGTGTATTCTGGGCCAAATAACCTTATCACGTACCTTTGCAAATATAGCCTGAGTTGGCATATTTCGAGAAGATAGCATACGGCGTGCTCCTATAGTTAAAAATAGCCTGGTTGGCGTATTTCGAGAAGATAGTATACGGCGTGCTCCTATGGTTGAAAATAGCCTGGTTGGCGTAAAATATCAGGATGGTGATGTAAGCGTATTAGCCCTAGTTTTAGCTCTCCCAGTCATGACAAAATTATAAAGGATAGAATCAAATCTCGTGCATCTCATGCAGAGATATGCCTCAATCTCGTGCATTAAATGCCGAGATATGCCTCGAGCTCTGCATGAGAAACAGCTTTTGACGTGGCGGCAGCGTATTCAGAAGACTCCAGTCCTTGAGCATAAAATACAACTTGTGTCACTAAATGATAACCTGGGTCTCTGTACAAAATTATCATCACAGCCGTCCTCTCGATCATCGTGCAGTACTTTTGTCATGAGTCAGGTTCACTGTTCTGTCTGACAGATTCATCCGAGGAATACGAAGAGTTCCTCGTACAACTTTACGCTGCATTAAAAACAAACGTATTTTGAGCTTTACGCGGGAGGATAAAGCAACCTTTTCGCCAAAACAGTCTTGAAGCACAGCTTTACGCGGACAACTCTGAAGCTCTATTTTATGCCAGACATCTCTAAAGCTCTGTTTTATGCGTATTGTTCTGAAGGCATATTTTACGCCACACAGCGCTGAAGCTCTGTTTTACGTGTATAGCTCTGAAGTCATATTTTTATGCTACATTGCTCTGAGGCTCTACATTACGCTGACTTCATGTATGTTGGGGAGTTTGACTATATAATATGAGTACAATTTCCCAGCATATTTCATGCTTCTACAAGACCCCCTTCAAAGTTTTCAGACTTGGCTAAGTCTGGTATACTTTGAATAAGAAGCATGAAATCGACATATATTCACTGTCCGAACTATCTCTCTTGAGCAATGATGAAGCAAGGTTGGAACTGGCTCATACAAACATTCTAAATTCCAGGAATGAGAGGATGGCTGCTTTGGCGCAATAGATCAGGGATTTAACTGCTCCTTCCCAATGATGTAGTTTTTTCCTTCTCCTGTAATATCTCAAAGATAATAAAGATATATTTTCTGACTTTATGGACCTATCACTTTAGAATATAAATGATAGGCTAAGATGAAAGTGATATCAGAGGTATTATGAACATGACATACTTTCATTAAGGTTTTGCTGAATGTAAATCTATTCAGAGGTAATATGAACCTGATAGAATATAATCCAACTAAATTTGTATACCAAACACTATCAGAGGTAATATGAACATGATAGGTTTACAAATTAGTTAAGCATATCCATTAAGAGGTCATATAAATCTGATAGAATATGATCCAGCTAATCTTTGTGCATGGTATCGTTAGAATAAGATCTTCATCATACTCCGTTAAGCAAAGGAGATCAAGTATAGTACTTCTTCAGGAATTTGCCGTTGATAGGAGCCATTGCCAAATTTCCATTAGGCTTGGCGAATCTGTAAGCGCCATTTGCAATCATATAAGGGCCCTCCATTTCTTTATGATTATTTGTGTGAACTTTGGACATCGTACCAGAGGTAATATGGACGTAGTACAATACCGTATTTATTGAGGACATCCCACTGAGGGATTTTTGGTGGACCTATTATTTATTGTGCACGTTGAGTGCAAATAATAAGTTCGAAACAAGCCCAATCAGGTGATAGGTTTTGTGGCTGGCGAAGACATCCTGCTGGGAATTTTCTTTTGGACCCATTATTTATTTTTGTGCACGAGAGAGCAAGTAGTAGTTTTGAGACAAGTCTTGCCAGAGGTAATATAGCCGCGATAAAATATGACTCTGTGGGGATAGTGGAAAGATATTGTTCAGAGGTAATATAAACATGAACTGATTTTTTTTACCAATTACTTCTTGTGCACGAGAGTGCAAGTAATAGGTTTAAGACAAACCCTGCCAGAGGTAATATGGACATGGCAGTTTTTGTGGACCTAACACCACTGGTGTACTTAGAGTTAAGTACGGGTGCTAAGTTGAGATGACAACCGATATCAAAGGTAATATGGACAGGAAAATTGATAGCCAAAACTCGGAAGGTTTGTTCAGAGGTAATATGAACATGACAAACTCAGCCCGAGAAAAATATTATGACAGCAGTTTAGAGGTAATATGAACATGAACTAATGTCCAAAAAACTTATTGAGGAGTGATTCGTTGAGTGTGGTCTATCCCAACATGAAGATAGACCAAAGGATTATTCTGCTGGGGAAATTGATGGTACGATACCTCAGAGGTAATATGAACATGGCTAGCGTGTAATGATACTGGTTTGAATAGTCATTGCGGGAGTGTGCAAGTAGGCCTAATGATTGCTCCACTGGGGGAATTTTGAGGATCCATCATCCATTGCGTATCCGAGATTTTTTGGTATGGATGATGGCTCTTTAGAAGAATTTGTGACGAAGGAGAAAATATTGCACATAGGCATTTGCTGGGGATGCCAGATTGCTGAACATATCTATTCAGAGGTCATCTCAAAATGATAAAATATGATTCTCGATCTTCGACGATCGAAAAAAATATTGCTCGTAGGCACTTGCTGGGGATGAAGAACCAAGAATTGATTTGTTCATCTGAGTTATGGACTTATTACCCATGGCGTACTTTAAGTACAGATAATAAGTTGAAACGACTAGCACTATCAGGGGTTATGCGAACGTGATAGTAGGAAGTCAGAGAGTAGAACTTCACTCAGAGGTAATGTGGACATGGAAAAGTTCTGAAAATATCTTACTCAGAGGTAATGAGGACGTGGTAAGATATAGTGGGCATAAAAAAAAAATAGGGCAGAGGAAATATGAGAATGACCATTTTTGTGGTGATAGATTTACTCTGCTGGAGAAAGTGGAAAGATATAGTTCAGAGGTAGTATGGAAGTGAACTGATCTATAGCCACAAACTGGGAGGTTTGCTCAGAGGTCACTTGGACATGGCAAATTCAGTTGGGGAAACAAAAATGTTTGGATAACAGTTCAGAGGTAATATGGACGTGAACTCATGTCTGAAAAATTCACTGGGGTATGATTTTCTGAGTGGAGATAGTCCTGAAGGTTGCTCATCTGGGGAGACACCGTCTTCTCTTTATAAATGCACAGTGATGACTTTGGCGTCAATCAACTCCTGGATTTTCCTTTTCAGCACATAGCATGCCTTCGTGGGATGATGAATATACCGATGAAAGAGACAATAATCTGGATCATCGACCTTGCCAGCATTTTCAGGGTATCTGATGTGGGGTAGCCGAAGTTTGTTTTCCTTCATCAATATTTTGAAGATTTCAGTGATGTCATCCTCATTGAAGAAGAAAGTCCCCTTTGGCTTTCGGGCTCTTGATACCTGAGTCGTACGGTCCTCAGGGAGGACGGTCATAGTTGCTTTATCTTTGGACTCAGAGGGAATTCTACCCCCGGCTTTGGATGCTGCTCTGTTTTGTCGAGAGAGACCACCCCCAAACATATCGTTGTCTGGTTCTTCTTTTTGTTTGCCTTTGTCCATAGAAGTTGATTTAGAAGGACCTGCCTCTGGTATTATAGGATCAGACTCTAGAGGTTTGGAGTTTGCAAGAGATGTGGTAAACCCTAACCCAAAACGATTTCGTTGACAGTATAGATCACCATGCAATGGTATTCGTCAGCCTTTTCCATAGTTGAGGCCTCGCTTCAACTTCATATCATAACCCATGTTTTGCATAATCCTCAAAGCCTGAGGGCTATATCTGTGGATTTCTATTTTTCCAGCATCAGACTCATGAGATTCTTCTTGTACAATCGGTCTATTCCACATTCGACGAAGATTATTTGATGATGATCATTGCGAGTCGGTGGAACAATAAAGACAGATTCTTCATGTGGCCCATATATCATAAAGACGTTAGGTGTTGACGTTACTTCCCACATGATCTCCCCACGCTTGGTAGTTAGGGGAACTGAATCATGGTTATGACCCCTGTCTTTGCGTTTCTGGATCAAGAAATCATGCAAATCAGGGAGATTAGCAGAAGAAGAAGGCTTATTTTGCCTTTTTACATCAGTAGGAACGTGGAGATTAGGAACCATGACCCTTTCTCGGCCATAGGAATACAGCAGTCCACCTATGCGAGTGGCATATGATCCATCATCCGTCTGAGGAGCATATTTTCCCGTAAAGCGGGTCTTCTTTACGCGGATGGGCTTATCCTGGCGTAATCCGGAGCTTTGCACAGGTTTGCGTAAAACAGGGGGAGTCCTCCAACGGCCTCCAGCGTCATGCGTAATCTTCTTCTCTTGGTGGTATACAACTCTAGAGGTTGGGAGATTAGCCACTCATTTTCCCTTGATGTGATCCAAGGGTTCATCTTCCTAATCATAAATGGGAGATATATTTTTACGCGCATGGCGCATTTGAAATTTTCACACGGGCTCTGAGGCCTTACTAGGAATTTTGTCTGCCACGTCACAGACGGGAGACGAATTTTTATGCGCAGGGCGTGTTCTAGACTTCTGGATTGGCACTGGGCATTGCCAGAAGTTTTGTCTGCCACGTCACAAACGAATGACAGGTTTTTACGCACAGGGCGCATTCTAGACTTCTGGATTGGCACTGGGGCATTACCAGAAGCTTTGTCTGCCACGTCACAGACGTGAGACAGGTTTTTACGCACAAGGTGTATAGGTTGTGATGTCACAACCTTGTTAATCGGAGAGAGAGAGCCTGCAGGAAGGGTAGAGGATGTCCGGGGCATCCATACCTTACGCAGCTTCCTGTTGTCCTAGACAGAGAGGGGATGAGAGCTACCCCCTGCGCGAAGCATGTCTTCATAAGCAGATTGGTCAAATTGGACGATAAACAACATCATGTTGAGCAATGGCTTTCTCATCAGATGAGAAAGTAGTCCCCAGCATAGTCACCATCTTGTGTTTAATGATAAACAGAAGAATGAAACTAGGTTTATACGAAACCCTTTCTTTGTTTACAAACAAGAAAAAAGAGTACAATTAATCCTATACGAGGATGTTAAGTACAAAAAATGATTATGGAGAAATATTGCTATAGGAGTCTGATCTGCGGTCGATCACTTTGTCCCTTGGACCACACGATGACGAAGAAGTGCTATAGAAGGAGAAGAAGCTTCAAAGATTGCGAGTGGGATTAAACTGTCAACCAACACTCTCTGTTTTATGCTTTCTCTCTCTTTTGATTTGATCTTCTGGATTATCTCCCTTGATTCTGCCCGATGTTTTTCTCCTGTGACTGGAAGTCTCTATTTATAGAGCTCAGTTACAGTAACTGTCCAGTCAGCGTAGAAACCAAATTGTGAAGCGAGTGGCACTCTTTACGCGACGGTTATAATAACTGCTATCCACGTCTAAATGATCTCCTGAATCCGCGTGTGGTGCGTGTCCCACTATGAGATAACGTGTATAATCGCTCATCCAAGATTACGGCATGCAAGCCACGTAGGTAACTGCTCCTCGCGTAAAGATGGTTGGCATAAAAGCCAAATAACTGTCTTGTTGGCGTAAAAGCCAAGTAGCTATCTTGTTGGCATAAAAGCCAAGTAGTTGTCTTGTTGGCGTAAAAGCCAAATAGCTGTCGTATTTGCGTAAAATCCAAATTCTACATAAAGCTTGATACTGCACAAATAATAGGTGACCAGCATAAAGTAGCCAATTATCCTGCCTGACTGAGGTCTTGAGCGTATTCTGGGCCAAATAGCCTTATCACGTACCTTTGCAAATATAACCTGAGTTGGCGTATTTCGAGGAGATAGCATACGACGTACTCCTATAGTTGAAAATAGCCTGGTTGGCGTAACATGCAGGGATAGTGATGTGAGCGTATTAGCCCTAGGTTTAGCTCTTCCAGTCATTAAAAATAGAACAAAATCTCTTGCATTAAATGCAGAGATCTGCCCCCATCTCGCGCATTAACTGCAGAGATATGCCTCGAGTTCTGTACAAAATAAAATAGAATGGAAGAAATTTATGGAGAATTGATGAGGGAATAATGGAATTTGAAATAAGGAAAACTAGATCTAAATGGAATGGAAATAAAATAAAATGAGGCACTCTCTCTCCTCCCTCTATGGGCGGCCCTAGCCCTCTCCCCAAGCAAGTATGAAATGTTCTAATTATCCCTTGGGGCTTCTCATGAAGAAATTAATTAGGGAGGAAAGGTTCTAGTCTAATGGTTTTACTAATTAATACAACCTCCTGATCCATGGGCCTAATTCATGGGCTCAAACTAAACTCATATAAAATATTGGTTCATGCAACTAATTAAATAGGTTATATCCACTACACAGGTCTAAAATAACTCTACAACTAACAATCAATAAATAATACAATAATTAATAAATCATGCATGCACAATATTTAAATACAAATAATCTAAAATAAAATACCTGTGTCAATTACCAAATATCATTAAATAAAAATGTGAGGGTGACATGATTGGAAGGACACTCTCTCAGTTGATGCTCTTCGGTACCACAATACAAATAAAATCCCAGCCTCCTCCTGCAAACTTCCCAGATGTGGCCGAGCTTCTTACAGTAGTAGCAGGAAGCTTGCTGTAATTGTCTCTGCTGTTGTGGTGTCTGGTGAACCGATGCCCTAGCTAGAGTCTGGTACTGTTGCGGCTGCTGAAAAGGCCTGGACTGGAAATATGGATGCTTGGCAGTCACTGTGTTGATGTTAGCCCCCAGAAAAGAATCGCGATTTCTCTTGGGCTTCAAATCCAACTCCAGCTCAACCTTGTGTGCCTCCACAAATATCTTCGAGTAGGTCTCATAAAAATATGGAATAAGGATCTTCACTTCCCAATTTAGACCCTCGCAAAAATGAATAGCTCGAACCTCCAGCTCTCTCACCAAATACTCCACAAATTGGCTCAGCCTGCCGAACTCTGCAACGTATTCCTCTACAGACATGCTTCCCTGAATGAGGCTTTCAAATTGCCCCTCCAAGTCTAACATGTCTGCCCGAGCAAAGAACTTCTTCTTGAAGATATCCTAGAACACCTCCCAAGACTGTCCTGCGTCAGCAAAAATTAGCTCATTCCTGAACCAAGTGCGGGCGGCGTCGAACAATTGAAGTCCTACCACCTCAACCTTCAGATCCTCAGAAAGACGAGACACCCTCATGAGATACTTAATGTCCTCGAGCCAATCATCAGCGTAGACGATGCCCTCCGTCCCCTTGAAGACCCTAGGCTCCAGCTTTTTGAAGTCCTGAATATTGCCTGGCCGAAGCTGAGTGATCTGAGGAACAACCTGCTGCTGGACCGGAACTCCCCTCTCTACTACAGCACGAGCAAGCTGATGAGCAATCTCGATGCCCTGCCGTAAATTGTCGGTCTATCTCTGGTGTGCCTTAGACTAAGCACTCTACGCCTCCAATATCTCATAAAATAGTGTGAACATCTGTGTCGCATCTGTCGGCACGGAAGGTGGATGTGGAAGTCCCTCAGATACAGCCGGAACAGTCATTTGAGTAGGAGGTGGACCCCCAAAAGTAGTTGATATGCCAATCACCAAAGAAGTGACTGGTGCATGCCCTCGGGAAGTCGCAGACCTCTCAGAAGCTGCTCTCCCTTGCTGTGATCTAGTCTTAGGCGGCATCCTGAGACAAAGCGAAAGAAAGAATCAATATGGCACATGATGTAAGACATTCAAAGAAGGACAGTTAAAGATCAAATATCAATATCAAGGAAGACAGTTTAACTAAATCAAAAGAGTTTTTCCTAGATGTGATTGAGTATTCTCAGCCTATAGCCTATATCCTACATCCTAAAATAGGCTCGTAATAGTACTCAATTCAGAGCACCACTACGAATTACACTAATTGTGACCTCGAAGACATACATAGGCCACCACTAAAAATGTGTCACGACCCACACCCGAGATAGGGATGCAAGTTGGGAACAACGTCCAGCCTACGCCACAGCATCAGTAGTAGAATGTTGTTTTGTAAATCTATCTAATCAATATAATATGCCACCAACAATATCAATATACTCAATCACATATCTAAGATAAAAAATAGCATAAATATGATAAAAGAATAGAATAGTCACAATATAACTCATGAGTCAAATAAGAACATCAATGTGTCAGATAAATACTAAACAATAAGCTGGAGACAAATCCAGTACAAAAGAACTAAACATCTAAGCTATGAGTCCTGGGTCGTCTGTCTCAGTCGGGATGAGCCCCTTCTGAGCCAGGGTCTCTGGCTCTAAGCCCACAACATCCTGAGGCTCGTAATGAGTGGGGTAGCACTCCTTAGTATCATTTGGAAAAAATATATCCAGTCAGAAAAGGAGCAGAGTATATCTCAAACAACAGTCCTAATAAATGATATAAAGTATGTAACGGTAAATAGATATAAAATATACAAGATGTAATATAGATACAAGAGATATACAATAAAGGAAATACTAGATATAATTACAAGAATAAATAATATGGCAATGAACCAGAATACTAATAACTACGTAAATGAGTACCAGCTTTAACATATGATCGGCTTGGGAACTTGATACAAGATTAATGGCCCGGCTAATCATACGTGCGGTGTATGATTAACACTATTCAATGAACAAGGCTTGATACAAGGAGGGTATGATCACATATCTACACTATATACTTCCCGTCCCCAACTGGTATAGTGGACCCAACCATGGTACGTTATGGGACGGGATTCTCTAAGAAGGTAGCAAGTCTCCCTGAGAATCAATGTCTGTACATGTACAAGAAGAACAAGGAAACAAGACTTGCACAAGATACACCATATATACCAAGAAATAATATGTCATGACGAGATCTGGATATACCAATCCGTGTAACCATCATATCAAGAAAATGAAGGATATCTACACTAGATACAATGAACATAGAGGATATCATAAATGAGAAACTATAAAAGAATGGACTCACCTGAAACCTGGTGCACAGCATCACAAATGTCTGGTACGGTGCCTCGAAGACCTAGATAGGGAATATAACATCAATACAAGGTTTCATAATAAAAATAAGTTAAACTAGTCAACATCTAGGTCAAAAAGTTATTTCTAAGTCAAAACAGTCAAACTAGGTCAACTCTAGGTAAAATTGGTCAAACTTGGTCAAACTACCTATTTTTAGGTTATATGAGTCTAACTCTAGGATATTGGGTCCATACACTATGAAACTATGTCACACTAGTTAATCTAAGATACTAAGATACACACAAATACCGTATCATAGGATACGCAAGAATTTAGGTATGAACATATCATAATATGTATACACATATCATAATATGTATACACAAGCAATAATATATATACTAATCCTAATTACAAATGTCTAGTGGATACCTTGGCTTTGAACCAATGCAGTATCGCACCACTACACACCCTTCTCGATACCCAACTCAAATACCTTGAGTATCGACCAATTACCTTGACATTACCATGGTATCCCAAGATAATTCAAATCCTTATTTATAGCTAATATATAGATAACCCCCAATAACTAAACTATATGCTAATCAATCTAAATATTAAAAACTATTAACTACTAACATATATTATATACTAATACATGGATACATAAACCTTCATAATAACTTATCAATACAATACTACATATCTACATATAGAAACTTACCAATAACTTATATACATAGATATATATATAGTTAAGCGTCAAATTAATACCTATCTATCTGAAAATTAAACTAACAAGGCATATAACTAACTATCTAGCTATACTATCTACTAGCCAACTGAACTAACCTCACTGACTGAAACACCTAACAAGCTGACTGAACTATGATATTGCTGCTACTGTTCTGATACTTGGCTATTGTGTAACTCACTACAGATTTGTGCACGAGTTGCACACATTGATTTCATATTGTTTGCTGCATATACTGAAAACCTTCTGATACTCCCTACTGATGATCACTGCCTTGGTTATTGGTCTTCTCCCCTTGCTGCAACTGCTAAACTGTTATTTCTCTTATTGATGCTACTGATGAATGATGGAAATGCCTGCCCAGGCTGCAGATGCCTGACCGCTTGCCTGCTGCTTCTTGATGCATCTCAGTGTAGGCTCTCCCATGGCTGTGCACTTGAACTTCACTGCTGCACTGATGCAAACTACAACTGCTTGCATAGTGCACTGACTGCTCTCCCCCTCTCTCAATACACAACACACACACACAAGCACAACACCTATGTATATATCACTACACTATTTATATACATAAATATGTATACTCACCTATATATATATATATCTATATATATATATATATATATATATATAGCATCACATACATATATACATACATATACATATAACATAACCATTCATAAAGATATATATAGATGTATATCTACATATATATATATATATATATATATATATATATATATAAACACATATGCATATAGATACCTTTATACACTTAGTACATATACATCTACATTCATGTATCCATACATATATAGATATCTACATATATATATAGCTACGAACAAAGGAAATTGGATCTAGAAAAGCAATGCAACAAACACGTGGAATGCATCGCACCCGTATCACACTGGATCTATGATACGCTTGTGATACGAGTCCACCACACAACCAAACGTACCCCGAAGGACACAAGCAAGTCTAAAATAATAAATATGAATAGTACGAAGAGTCAAATACACATCTACGTGTCCGTGTCAAAATGTGACATGCACAAAGCTCCGTGTGGAGGAAAAACCCCCAAATCAACACGTATCACCAAATTGTTGGGATACGGCCTACACGTATCCAATTGTGGATACGACACTAGCTACACACAATCAAACACATGTCAATTTGGTCTAATTGACCAACACAACATGTGTCAATCTTGGAATACCCCAAACTTTGACACAAAATACACCATAACTTTCTCCTTAGGCCTCCTATGAACCTAATTCCAATTCCTATGCGTAGCCTCATTATATGGGATGGTTCCTAATGATTAAAACACATATTTAGAACATAATTAAAGGGGAAAACCAAATTTTATCTATTGGAAGATGGATTCCCAATACAACCTCCAAATTTGATGAAATAAGCCTCCAACTTGTAGATCCTTGCTCCTCTTTGTAGATCCTTACTTCCTCCTTCTAGATCCTTGCTCTACTAACCTCCAATGGTGATTAGGAAAGAAATTTGGTAGGGAATTGATGTGGGAATGAAGGAATTTGGTTGAGAGAAATTCTAGATCTAGATTTGAAATAAAAAAGAGGAGAGAGAAATTTTCTCCTCCCCTCTTTTAATAGGCCGGCCGCACTAACCCCTTCTCCAAGTTTCTATAAAAAGTCTAAACTATCCCTTGGGGCCTGTCATGAAGAAATAATTAAGGAGGTAATGTTCTAGTATAATGGGTTTAATTAAATTAATCATCCTCCTAATGAATGGGCTTCTAATTGGGCTCAATTCTAACTAAATATAAATATTGGTCAATGGATCTAATCTAGACTAGTTAGGCCCACTAACACAAGTCCAAAATAATAAACTAACATCTAAAAATAATTAAATAATACAATAAATAATTATACAATATGCACAATATTTAATTAATTATAAAATGACCAAAATATCCTTCTCTAGAAAATGTGGTAGTGACAGTAGTAGGGATAAGCTGGGGTGTATCAGTAAGTGTAAGTTAAGATATTAACTAGAGTGTAGTTAAGATATCAGTTGTAAGTTAGTGTATATCTAGATATCAGTTAATCTATATGAGATAAGTTATATTTTAGTATATTAGAGATCAGTTAGTGTATGTTAGAATTTAGTTACTACCTAGTTGTCTGTTGGTGTAATGTAACAATTATCTAATTAGCTAATTACTAATTACAAGTATATATATAGTAAGTTAATGATAAGTTATTAACTAAGGTATGTCTTGTACTCTAAGGTAATTCCTAGTATAAGCTAGTATAAGTTAATTGGTGACTAGTATGAGCCTAAAACCTTAGTGTGGACTTAGTTTAGCTAGTGTGACCTAGTAATGGCCTAGAAAAGCATATTTTAGTGTATTTAGCTCATTTATCACTTTATTACACCAATTTGACATGCCATTCATATTTAGGTGTGTGTGACACCATCTCGGGTACCGAGGTATACCATTTGCTCAGGACCATAGGCGAATACATTCTCTGATAGTTTTTTTTATTTGATAGCCTCTATGTTTCATGTATTTAGTATTGATATATTTGATTCTTGACAAGATGGTTTCACGGATTGGTATACGTGAATCTTGGTCATGAGATATTATTATCGTGGTTACTCAGTGACCGTCTTGTCGTGTTTCGTGATTACTCAGTGATTACCATGATATCATAGTGATTATATAGACCGTAATTATATTATAAGATATTATAGACCGTACAGTATGATATACGTGTTATAACGTGTCGTGATTTGGATTTATGTATTAGTCAGGGGTTGAAAAAGTATTAGTGGATATGTGATCATATCTTATAGCCCGTGATTTAGTGTAGTCCATGATAGTAGGCAGATCATGCAACTCACGCGTGATCACGCTAGCTCACCTTTTATATATATCCCGTGTTAGGTCCAAGCCGATCATATTATCTTACTAATTTTTCAAGGCACATATATATATATATATATATATATATATATATATATATATATATATATATATATATATATTATTTTCTTTATTCCAATTTATTATATTATTCTTCCTCACCATATTGTTCTCAGTTCTTACCATTATTTATCGTGATGCTCTTTCTCATGATATATGCTAGTTCAGTTACTTATATCATTTATTTTTATTATAATTATTGTTTCATAGTTTTTGGAACAGCTATTTGGGTTATACTTCGCTCCAATCCTGACTGAATATATTTTTCAGATGATTTATTAGAGGACTGGTGTCCTACGCACTATGGGCCACAGGATGGTGAGCCAGTTGAGTTATCACCCGTAGAGCCGGTTGAGTTAGTTCTAGCAGTTTATGAGGCATAGTTAATTTATTCTTGATATTGTATATGTCAGTTAGACTTTGGCATTGTATTATTACTTGATGTCTTGTGTTGAGATTAGACTTGGACTTGTATTTTTTGTGACTTATTTTCTTTCCTTCTATTCCATATCGTGCCTAACCATCCTCTAGTTTGTTATTGTGATTGAGTATTGTTTACCATTACCATATTATCATATTATCATCCATTTAGAGTTGAGATAGCATGACAAGAACCTTATATATATTATTTGAGATGTGTAGATAGTATTGTTGACCCAGACAGCGTTCTACCGCCGATGCTGCAGCGTAGTCTGAATGTATCCATGTACTCGTGCCCTTACACCGGGTGCGGGTCATGACAGGCTGGTCATCATCCTCTTCTGAGTGAGTGGATACCATGTTGATAGACAGTATTTGCCTGAGCATATCTCTAATACTTGTGTCGGAATCCCAAGTGGAGGATCCGATAAGTGAGAATATGTCACGCCCCAGTTCCAAAATATTATGGAACTAGGCCACGTAGCATTGGCCAGCTGACACATCTTCGAGGATATCCCAATTTAATGGATCCTGGCGAAGTGTGCTACGCTGTCCTAAATCTAACAAGTCTAATATATCAACAGGCAGTGTCTAATCTCATCTCATCCACAAACAACAAGTATAATACTGAAAGAAAGACTGGAATATAAGGACATAGACGAAGATATAGTACAACTGAAATAAGTCTGGTGGGAACAAACCTACTACAATGTACTGATAGACTGAAATAAAGTACTGAATGTCTGAAATGAAAGTACAGATAAGGAGAGACTGGAACAACATCTAACTAGGTAAGGAGCTCCAGTCATAGGCGGAAGGCCTACCAATCTGATCAGGGGTACTCTGATGGAAGTACCTCTAGCTCCTCGTCAAGAGCAAACCTCGCCTTTACACCTGGCCCGTAAACTGTGGGATAAAAGGCCTCGTCCAGATCTGGAAGATAACCAGGTCCTCAGAGGGACGTAACAAGATACAATATGCATGCTGGATATAGTACTGAAATAAAAGTAAAGAGGAGGGGTGTGCTAACCATCTAAGTGAATGCAATATAAGGACAACCTAGGAACGTATAAGTAGGTGTAGGCATAACGTCCAACGTCCTCTAGAGTGTGGTTTCTGTAATCGTCCATCATTCCGAAGAATGAGGTATCTGTATATAAGTATAACGTCCACACTCTAAGGCGTGGTGTCTGCTATGTATACATACGTCCGTAACACTCCGTAGAGCGCGGTGTCTGAATATAGGGAGTCACCGGGTCTATGGTTCCTCTGGATACCACGGAATCCGGTGGGGGTATCCCAGACGTTTGTCAGTTGTCCTTCCCGTCCAATGTAGATACGCAAGTCGAATGCACGACTTGAGTGTATCGTATCTAGATGCCAAGTCTCAATTAACTATATTGTAAGCCCCCAGATTTTCAGAATTTTAAATTTTGGATTTTCCCCAATTTCTCTGATGTTTTCGGGAATTGAAACCCTAGGCCTTTGGCAATTTAAGGATTTTTAATTTTGGTTAATTAATATTAAAATATTATGAAAATAATATTTTATGGTGTAAAATGGGAAACCGGACATAGGGTAATTTTCGGTGAATTTATTGGACTCCGGAATCATTTTTAAAGCCCTAGGAACCAATTTAGAATTAAACCGAATTTAAATCCGTGCCAACGCCCGACATCCCCATGAGAGCCGAAGCCCAGCCCGAGGAGCGTTGACCCGTTGACCCAGCTCGAATCCTAGGTCTAACCCTATTCCAATTTCTGCATGTATAAATACAGGTTCCCCTAAATTTTTTCCACAAACAATGAAAAAGAAAAACAAAATAAACCCTAATTACCAAATCCCTAATTACCTAATTTCAAATCCCTAACCCTAACCCTACGCCACCCTCTGCCGACCCCTTTCTGGCGCCTCTCCGTCCGGCGACGTCTCCCCCTCTCCCCGCCGTGCCCCACCCTCGCCAGCGCCGCCGACCACCGCTTTCCTCCTTCCCCTCGGACACTGTCCCCTGCCCAGCTCCCGCAGCAGCCCACGAGCGCCGCCCTCCGGTCAACCTCCTCACATCCCTCCGCCCGCTGTCGCCCTGAGCGACGTCGCCCAGCCCAACTCCCCGCCGACGCCGCCGCCCTGCGGACACCCCGGCACAGTCAGCACCCCCACGAGCGACTCCGCCTCGAGCCCGGCGTCGTCCCCTCAACTCGCAGCCATCTCCGCCACGTCCCCACCGCAGAGCCTCCTCCTCCTCCTCCTCCTCTCGCCCCGACCCTCCCCCGGCGAGTCGACCCCGTCGCAGCAGCAAGTAGCCCCGATCGACCACCCCCTCAACAGCACCTCGACGAACCAGATCTCCTCCTCCCTCGGCTCCCCGCCGCTCGACGAGACTCCTCCGCCCAGCAGCTCGACTCCTCCCGATCGTCTCCTCTGCTCGCCTCTTCCTGAGCTCCGCCAAGCCGTGCCACCCTCCGACGAGCTCCGGCAACGTGCCCAAACCCTAAACCCTAGAACGCAGCGGGACACGAAGCAGGACTCGGATACGACTCGGACACCGGAAATCAGTCTTCACGGAGCCCTGTTCAGGTACCCGTTTCTCTCTCCTCGCAACCCCGTTTTTAATTCCGTCAGTTGCTACGCGTAGACTGTATGACCCCCTCGGTGCCCGTGCAACTCGCTCGGTGCATCGCGTCCTGTGGTGATCGTACACCGCGATCCAAAAACAGGAAAACCAACACCCCGTTTCACCCCGGAACTGAGTACGCCCCGCCAAACGGGACGACTTGGTCGCACGCGGTCTTTACCGAATCGTGCGCGACGTTGATACGGTCGTGTGGGATTTTGCAGAAGTTGATTCGGATGTGCGTGCACACCGGAATCAACGCGTATCCGCCGACGCCGCCCCGTATCTGTCGATTCTGGAACACGCTGTAACTTTGTGTACACTCGTCGGATCGAGACGAAACTTGCGCCATCGGACTCGTAGCAATACGCTGGACCTGTGACCCAAGTTTGGTTCGATTCTGAGAACATTGACAGAATCGCGTATCGTGGGCCCCACAGGCTCCACTTGACAGGCGATTTTGTGATCGGCTCATCGGAATCCAATTCTGGAAGTTTCGTTGGGTTCGTATCATCGTTCCTGACTTATTGACATTGAGTTTGACGCATTTGGAGACCTTTGACCCTGACACGCTTTTCGGTGCAAAGTGGCCCACATGTGGACCCCGCTTTGACCCGGAAATGTCGTTTTTGCCCTTGTGTCCAAATTGGACTCAAGGACAGGCGTTTCTAGCTATTTGATATTTTCTGAATCTAATGGTGATATTTATTTCAGCAACCGGAGTAGTAGCAGCAGATCACACTGAGACCAGAGCTACAGTTGGAACCAGGACCCAGGCAAGTGTACCTTGCCAAACTCTGCAGTATTGTTACATATTTTCTTGCTTTATTTATATTGCTGTGCCTGCTTAACCTAGGGCCGTGTGACGTACTTAGCGTCCGATTATTAGTCGGGTGCCAACAATGTACGCGGTGTTGAGTCCGGTCATCTAGAGATGGACATTCGTGACACTATATATTCTCGTACTGGTCTTACCAAGTACACTTTGACCCAGGACACTTGACACTACTCATGAGACAGGATCTTTCCGAGATATTCGTGGTGATTCTGTATAGGATACAGGACATGGACATTATATTCTTAGATATAGTATGACTTGGTGCATTAGATATGATCCCGCTTGACATGGACATGAGACGTTATGGTCATGAGAGACGTGGTTACATTGGATGGGGAGAGACACACAGGCTACAGGCTGTTTCATATATATATCTACTACTATTGTGAGGCCTCAGACTCTCGTAGCAGAGCTAGGCACATTACGTGTTTATTACCGCTACCGGCTCCCCGACACAGAGCTTGTAGTGGCTTCGGCCTGAGCACTAGTGATGCTCTCACTTGTATTTCACTTAGATGGTTATATATTCACCCTATTGTTTTATTCATTGCTGCACTGCATTTATTTTGGCATGAGCTTTCTTGTACCTTGCTATGTCCCCTGAGGACCTGTATCCGGATTATGTCCCCAGATATTGCAGACGAGATCTACCCAGAGTTGTACAGTACATGAGCATTAGCAGGAGCAGGTGCCTACATTGGAGCAGTACCAGGATCCGAGGATGAGATCGTACCAGAGGACTTCTCCTGAGGATTGGTTTGAGATACTCATTTACTTCTGTTCCTATTTACTTTACTTCCAGTCTATTGCATTTTTGTATTAGACTTGTGTTCTCGGATTGTTCTACGAGACTCTTTATTGAGATATGCTAGATTATATTTACTTGTTTTATTCTGACATTTGATCTGTGATTATCTGTTGTGGATGAGATTAGTATAGACTGTGACTATTTATATTGGACCTGCTTATTGTTATATTACAGCTTAAGTATGCCCTGATGGATCCATTAAATTGGGTTGTCCATCGGTGCGTACTGCTGGCCATTATCACGCATCCGGTCCCTCGGTATTTTGGGACTGGGGCGTGACATGGTTTTTGTGGTGGCCCATGCAGGTCAACGACTAAATTGTTCGGTTTAAACTTAGGGACCGAGCAAGCCTGCAATAAGAATAGGATAAGTTTCTAGGATCTCATCCACTTGCTTGAAACGTCCTTGATATCTATATCTGATTCAAATTAATATCTTGACTCGTATCCTGCCTTGATTCCTGGGCGCCCTTATAGTTTATTTTGGTTGCAGAGAAATGAATCCCCAAGTCGGCAAAGAGACTCATCCAGGAACACCACAAGGTGTTGTGGTTACCCACGAAGATGAAGTAACACCAGTTAGTGAAGGACCATCATCACAGCAAGCAAGTCAGCATGCCCCGAGAATCCAGGAAGATGACGTTCCACCATCGACACAGTTGGCTCCACCGATGCCTACCGTTCCACAAGGGCAGGCTATGGACGAACAACAAATGTTTCGAATGTTCTACGCGATGATGCAAGCCCAGCAGAAGGTTCATGAAGAAGCTCAGCAGATCCAAGCGGAGAAGTTCATCGATAGATTCAGCTCAGAGTTACGGAAGTTAATCAGCTCCGCTGCAACTACCTTAGACGAGTATGTTCTTACTACAGCAAAACCCATGGAGTGCGACACAAGGCTGGAGTCCAGCCAGAAGCGGCCGTATGCATCAGCACCAGACTAAGCACAACAGAAAAGAGCTGCAAAGCGACCACAGATGAATCCACCACCGAGGACAGCACCAAGAGCCTCATTCCTTCCTACTTGTCAATATTGTCGCAAGATAGGCCATACTGAAAGAGAGTGCAGACGCAAGTTAGGATTATGCTTGATTTGCGGAACCAGTCAACACTTAGCCAAGGATTGTCCTCAGCATCGAGAGAAAGTATTCATGATTCATCAACCATCTACATCAGCACCAGCCCTAGCACCACAGGAAGAAGCTATAAAGAAGTCTCACATGCGCCAGCCACCAGAAGCATCTCCGCAAGTACTACCTATCTGTCAATATTGTCGTAAACGAGGCCATATGGAGAACGATTGCAGACGCAAAAGAAAATTATGTTTAGCTTGCGGATCCAGTCAGCATTTAAAGAAGGAATGCCCCGAACGTCGAGACAGAGCACCAATGAATAACCAACAAGCGTTACCAGCACCAAGGCCAGCCTCTCCAGCATTGGAAGCACCGCAAACGAGAATTGAAGGAATCACACCACCAGCCCCAGGAGGGAATCAGCCGAGGCCACCCTTGGCACCACAAGCAACACTCTTCCAGCAGGCTCAACAGCAGCAGAGGAATCAACTGCAAGGACGTGAACAAGCTCCAGCAATGACTTTAGAGGACGCGCAGACTCATGGAGTAGCTAATGCGCATAATTCTTCGTAGTTTTCTGGTTCTAGATTTGTTTTATCTCGTGCCTATTGGTTCGTGACCTTAGCCTTAACCTATGTAATTTTGAACTTGCTTATAATTGATAACAGTAGAGATTATAGAGTCTTTTGTGATTGTGCTTACTTTGTGTTATTTTGTGAACTTGAATTAAGTTGTACCTCCTTTCATCATCATCTAGCGTACTTATACTTGTTGTACTACCTTGACTTATGCTGCTAATATAGCCTAGCTTTGCAAGCTTATCCTTTTATCGAGCTTGTTCATGACATCTGTATTATTGGACGCGTACACTAATACAGTTGTCTATTCAGAATCAGTGTATTACGGTCTGATCAGCCTTAGTGCATTTGGTTCACTCTTCGCACGACTACTTCACGTGGATTGAGATATATAATTGACTAGTATACTTGCCCTCTAGATATGTCTGAGCATATCGTATCAGTTACATAACTGTACTAATACGAGCATGCGAACAAAGGATTACCAGAATAGGATTACAATCCACAAATGTCTTGACAAATTCCATTGGAATTCGTTAAACGCCTTGATCCTGATACTTCTATTCTATTACCTCACCCTTGAACTCTTTATTATTGATCTTTGTCTTCCCTTATTTCGGAAAGACGAAACCTCGTGCTTGGTATAAGTTGATATATAGACAGTACTAGATATACCCCTCAGGCCGGTCGCATTGTTGATGACCCTTTTATACATGATTAGGGGAATATCATAGGTGATATGTTGGTGTTAAAGACTTGAGGATCCAATAACATGATTAAATAAATTGGAGCATAGCTTTATTAGATGTATAGCCTTAGATGCTAGATGGGTAAATTCTAAGTTGGGTAGAGACCGCAATGCTCACTTGGGAGGAATCCTGTAGACTATAATCAAGTGAGATTGAGTAGAGAGAACCCTACCATATTTTAATTTCGAGGACAAAATTTTTATAAGTTGGGTAGATTGTAAGCCCCCAGATTTTCAGAATTTTAAATTTTGGATTTTCCCCAATTTCTCTGATGTTTTCGGGAATTGAAACCCTAGGCCTTTGGCAATTTAAGGATTTTTAATTTCGGTTAATTAATATTAAAATATTATGAAAATAATATTTTATGGTGTAAAATGGGAAACCGGACATAGGGTAATTTTCGGTGAATTTATTGGACTCCGGAATCATTTTTAAAGCCCTAGGAACCAATTTAGAATTAAACCGAATTTAAATCCGTGCCAACGCCCGACATCCCCATGAGAGCCGAAGCCCAGCCCGAGGAGCGTTGACCCGTTGACCCAGCCCAAATCCTAGGTCTAACCCTATTCCAATTTCTGCATGTATAAATACAGGTTCCCCTAAATTTTTTCCACAAACAAAGAAAAAGAAAAACAAAAGAAACCCTAATTACCAAATCCCTAATTACCTAATTTCAAATCCCTAACCCTAACCCTACGCCACCCTCTGCCGACCCCTTTCCGGCGCCTCTCCGTCCGGCGACGTCTCCCCCTCTCCCCGCCGTGCCCCACCCTCGCCAGCGCTGCCGACCACCGCTTTCCTCCTTCCCCTCGGACACTGTCCCCTGCCCAGCTCCCGCAGCCGCCCACGAGCGCCGCCCTCCGGTCAACCTCCTCACATCCCTCCGCCCGCTGTCGCCCCGAGCGACGTCGCCCAGCCCAACTCCCCGCCGACGCCGCCGCCCTGCGGACACCCCGGCACAGTCAGCACCCCCACGAGAGACTCAGCCTCGAGCCCGGCGTCGTCCCCTCAACTCGCAGCCATCTCCGCCACGTCCCCACCGCAGAGCCTCCTCCTCCTCCTCCTCCTCTCGCCCCGACCCTCCCCCGGCGAGTCGACCCTGCCGCAGCAGCAAGTAGCCCCGATCGACCACCCCCTCAACAGCACCTCGACGAACCAGATCTCCTCCTCCCTCGGCTTCCCGCCGCTCGACGAGACTCCTCCGCCCAGCAGCTCGACTCCTCCCGATCGTCTACTCTGCTCGCCTCTCCCTGAGCTCCGCCCAGCCGTGCCACCCTCCGACGAGCTCCGGCAACGTGCCCAAACCCTAAACCCTAGAACGCAGCGGGACACGAAGCAGGACTCGGATACGACTCGGACACCGGAAATCAGTCTTCACGGAGCCCTGTTCAGGTACCCATTTCTCTCTCCTCGCAACCCCATTTTTAATTCCGTCAGTTGCTATGCGTAGACTGTATGACCCCCTCGGTGCCCGTGCAACTCGCTCGGTGCATCGCGTCCTGTGGTAATCGTACACCGCGATCCAAAAACAGGAAAACCAATACCCCGTTTCACCCCGGAACTGAGTACGTCCCGCCAAACGGGACGACTTGGTCGCACGCAGTCTTTACCGAATCGTGCGCGACATTGATACAGTCGTGTGGGATTTTGCAGAAGTCGATTCGGATGTGCGTGCACACCGGAATCAACGCGTATCCGCCGACGCCGCCCCGTATCCATCGATTCTGGAACACGCTGTAACTTTGTGTACACTCGTCAGATCGAGACGAAACTTGCGCCATCGGACTCGTAGCAATACGCTGGACCTGTGACCCAAGTTTGGTTCGATTCTGAGAACATTGACAGAATCGCGTATCGTGGGCCCCACAGGCTCCACTTGACAGGCGATTTTGTGATCGGCTCATCGGAATCCAATTCTGGAAGTTCCGTTGGGTTCGTATCATCGTTCCTGACTTGTTGACACTGAGTTTGACGCATTTGGAGACCTTTGACCCTGACACGCTTTTCGGTGCAAAGTGGCCCACATGTGGACCCCGCTTTGACCCGGAAATGTCATTTTTGCCCTTGTATCCAAATTGGACTCAAGGACAGGTGTTTCTAGCTATTTGATATTTTTTGAATCTAATGGTGATATTTATTTCAGCAACCGGAGTATTAGCAGCAGATCACACTGAGACCAGAGCTACAGTTGGAACCAGGACCCCAGACAAGTGTACCTTGCCAAACTCTGCAGTATTATTACATATTTCCTTGCTTCATTTATATTGCTGTGCATGCTTAACCTAGGGCCGTGTGACGTACTTAGCGTCCGATTATTAGTCGGGTGCCAACACTGTACGCGGTGTTGAGTCCGGTCATCTAGAGATGGACATTCGTGACACTATATATTCTCGTACTGGTCTTACCAAGTACACTTTGACCCAGGACACTTGACACTACTCATGAGACAGGATCTTCCCGAGATATTCGTGGTGATTCTGTATAGGATACAGGACATGGACATTATATTCTTAGATATAGTATGACTTGGTGCATTAGATATGATCCCGCTTGACATAGACATGAGACGTTATGGTCATGAGAGGCGTGGTTACATTGGGTGGGGAGAGACACACAGGCTACAGGCTGTTTCATATATATATCTACTACTATTATGAGGCCTCAGACTCTCGTAGCAGAGCTAGGCACATTACGTGTTTATTACCGCTACCCGGCTCCCCGACACAGAGCTTGTAGTGGCTTCGGCCTGAGCACTAGTGATGCTCTCACTTGCATTTCACTTAGATGGTTATATATTCACCCTATTATTTTATTCATTGCTGTACTGTATTTATTTTGGCATGCGCTTTCTTGTACCTTGCTATGTCCCCTGAGGACCTGGATCCGGATTATGTCCCCAGATATTGCAGACGAGATCTACCCAGAGTTGTACAGTACATGAGCATTAGCAGGAGCAGGTGCCTACATTGGAGCAGTACCAGGATCCGAGGACGAGATCGAACCAGAGGACTTCTCTTGAGGATTGGTTTGAGATACTCATTTACTTCTGTTCCTATTTACTTTACTTCCAGTCTATTGCATTTTTGTATTAGACTTGTGTTCTCGGATTGTTCTCCGAGACTCTTTATTGAGATATGCTAGATTATATTTACTTGTTTTATTCTGGCATTTGATCTGTGATTATCTGTTGTGGATGAGATTAGTATAGACTGTGACTATTTATATTGGACCTGCTTATTGTTATATTACAGCTTAAGTATGCCCTGATGGATCCATTAAATTGGGTTGTCCATCGGTGCGTACTGCTGGCCATTATCACGCATCCGGTCCCTCGGTATTTTGGGACTGGGGCGTGACAATATTATTCTAGAATACAAGCTAGTCCGTGATGCATGTCATACGTACCGATAGCGAATCGGGTACGCGGACCCGCATCCCAATATGAGTGTACCATCACGATACGTGTATAGTGCCATGGTCAAGGAAGATATCAAAATATCCTCACAGTGGGTGAGTCAGCTAGCAACTAGGACATGTACACTACTCATCGACGCAATGTCGACCGCACCCGAGTCATTCTCGGACACGCACAGTTCATGTATAATTGAAATATTTAATATTTAAATTTAAAGCAGTAATCCAGCAAGGTATACTTGCCTGTCCCGGGTAGCTGCAAAATCCAAAGCCCTGCTCCTGATGCCTCGGCAGTAGTGTCCAGCAATCCTATATAGGATATAGTAATGTCCAAATTAGTCGCTACAATAGCACGACTAAGACACACTGTCCGTATCTACAACTGACACTGGGTCGGGGCTGTATGTATATATAGCTAACACTATCATATACATATACATTACATCATATTTAATTTTATTAAAATAATACATTTGTTTAATAGTACAAAAATAGTGCTTATGTATAAATTAGTATATACTAATAATACACATATTAAATATATGTGCATAACTGGGTAATATCATAAATATATATACATATATATATTTAGAAATAATTTTTATATATTACACATAACATATATTTAAATATAATTTTATGTACACAAATAATTTACACAATCATAATTATTTGCATTTAAACATTAATTTTGTACATAAGTAAATATACATAACATAATTTTATATATATACAGATATATATATATACTCATTTTAGTATACCCAAGTATATATTTATATTTATAGATATATATATACCCGTATTGATATACTATGTACACAATATGTCTTAGTATATATATAAATGTATATAATACATATATTTATTGCACTAAATAACTAGTTTCAATGAAATACACCTATACTTATATTTACACAAATATCATAAGATGTATATTAATATATATGTATATACACATATACATATTTATATATATATATACATATACATACTAGGTTATTAAATACAAATCTATGATATAACAATATTATTATATTATATATACTAAATCACAGAATATATATAAACACAATATATTAAATACTTAATATTTTACATATAATGCAAATATTTATACATACATTTATTTATACATATATATATACACATATATATATAATAGGTATTTATATACGTAATGAGTATTTATAAATAATAAAAATATAATATTTAGTATATCATACTTATATTTACTGTTATATATAAAGTATACAAAAGAATACAATAAGTATATATATATATATACAGGGTATTCTTAAATTCATAAAATATGTATTGAATACAAGGAAAATACCGAAACTATACACCTAAACCTTGCAACCTAAAATACATGTAGAAATAATGATAAATACACATAAAATAATGTACTGTGTTGTACCTCAGGTCGAGGGGGTCGAGTGGGTCGGTCGTTGTCGGCGGGGGTGGCCGGACAGCGCTCCGGCGTCACGCGGGGAGTTCGGCAGCAGCAGCCACGGTTCTGGACTCGTCGATGCTGCGGGCTCGAGATCTCTCCGGTGCGTCCACGTCGTCGGCTGAAATTTTGTGGGGTGGTGGAGGACTGGACGGGGAAGGGTTCGGCCAAGTACGGCGGTCGGAGTTGCGGTGGTGGCAGAGCACGAAGTCGAGGGTAGTTCGGCTGTGCTGTGCGGGCTGGGGAAGCTAGGATCGGTGCGGGCGGCTGGGGGAGCTACTCCGGCGTCGTGGGGGCCGGAGACTCCTGTGGCAGGTGGGGGGGAGACTGGCGAGGGTGGTCGAGTTAGTATGGCGGCGGTCGGTAGAGGCTGGTGGCGGTGGTGGAGCTCGGGGATGAGGGAGTTGGGGTCGGCTGGTGATGGGTTTGGTTGGGATTTTAGTCTTTAGGTTTTGGATTTTCTCATTTAATGAGTGAATAGTATGTATATGTAGGAGAGAGAGTGAGGGGGGCTGCCTAGGGATTAGGGCCGGCTGGACAACCATCTTTGGGGAGTGGGGTTGTCCATCAAGATGAGTGGAGGGCTAGGAATAGGCCATTCAAATTTGTAGGGTCAAGATGGGTTCTCATAAAGGAAATGCAAGGCCATGAAAATGGGGGGAAATTTAATGCTCACGATTGGTCATGACCATTACTTTTCTCCATGATGGTTTGGGCCAATGAGAGGGGGGCACCTCATTGCAATTTTGCAATTAGGCCCCTAACAATTTGGTATTTGCACAATTAATTTGCATTAGGGATTTAATGTGACCAAACACCATGTTTGGTGTTCCTCATTGGTCTATGATGGTGTTTGGTGTTTTGTATGAGGCTTGTGGGTGTGCATGTGGGTTTGGGTTGGATTTGGGTCCAATTTAATTTAGGTTAGGTCTCCACATTAATTAATTCATAATTAATGTAACGGTATTTCTAATTTAATTTAATTAAAAACCGGGAGTCTAAATTGGGTTGGACAAGGGTTATTGGTGTAGTAGGCTCAGTGTACAATATTATCGTGATCTGGGTTGGTCAAAACTGGTTGAGGTTGGGTCTCAATTTCGATTGGAACGGACAACGAACGTAATTACGCAAATTTAATAATTTGCGCACGGACGTTCGTAACGACTTTTTGTACGTCTAAAATTAGGCACGAAAATCGGTATTCGGGGTTTGTTCCTGGTTCAATATGATGGGTTTACAGGTCTAGGTCAAATATGTGGAATCCGTTTTAGGGTAACAGCTAAGGTAGTATCCTAAAACAATAAATCATTGCACAAGTATTATAATACTATATATTAAATCTTAATTAATTTAGGTTAACCCTAATTAGGCTAATTAAACTAGTAAACCCTAATTTCTGGTCGAGGGGGTTTACAACATACCCTTCTTAGAGCATTTCGTCCTCGAAATTAAAACAAACATATAGAATAACTGTTGAATGAAAGAGGTACTATCACATACCTAGGCCTTCGAAGAGATGGGGAAAACGTTGCCGAATATCGTCCTCTCATTCCCAGGTTGATTCACCTGGTGCCTGATGCCTCCATGCGACACGAACTAGAAGGATAGTCTGGCCTCGCAGTACCTTCTGGCTTTGGTCTAGGATCTCTACCGGCTCCTCCTGGTATGATAAGCTTGGACCAACGATGATCTCCGAGTGGTCAAGCACATGGCTCGGATCGGGTATGTATCTCCTCAGCTGGGATACATGGAAGACGTCGTGAACTCCTTCTAGTGTCTGCGGCAAGGCCAATCTGTAAGCAACTTCTCTGACGCGCTCTAGCACATCGAAGGGTCCGATGTACCTCGGACTCAGCTTCCCTCTGCCTCCAAATCTGATGGTTCCTCTGGTAGGTAAAATCTTCAGGAATACATGTTCTCCCACCTGGAACTCTAGGGGTCGCCGATGCACATTAGCCCAATGCTTTTGCCTGTCCTGTGCTGCTCGTAGATGCCCCTGGATCTTCTTCACCTTCTCCACTGTATGGACGATCAACTCTGGCCCTAGAATCTGCCTCTCGCCTACATCGCTCCAACATACGGGGGAACGACACTTCCTACCATACAATGCCTCATAGGGAGCCATCTGAATGCTCGCCTGATAGCTATTGTTGTAGGAAAATTCGACCAAGTGCAAGTGGTCCTCCCAAGAACCGCTGAAGTCAAGCATGCAAGCTCTCAACATATCCTCCAGCGTCTGAATTGTGCGCTCGGATTGTCCATCTGTCTGCGGGTGGTACGAAGTACTGAACTTAAGGCGGGTACCAAGACTCTCTTGCATACTCTTCCAAAAGTACGATGTAAACCTCGTATCCCGGTCAGACACGATACTGACTGGCACTCCATGCAATCGTACAATCTCCCTCATGTACATGTCTGCCAAGACTTCCGTAGATTGACCTACTCTGAAAGGTAAGAAGTGGGCAGACTTGGTGAGTCTATCTACGATTACCCATACGGCATTGCGACCACTAGGACTCCTCGGGAAACCCGTGACAAAGTCCATGGTGATGTGCTCCCATTTCCACTCCGGTATCGGGAGCGGTTGAAGTAATCCGGCAGACCTCTGATGCTCAGCCTTGACTTACTGACACACCAGACACTTAGCCACGAAGCGGGCTATCTCTCTCTTCATCCCGTGCCACCAGTAGTACTGCCTCAGGTCTCTGTACATCTTCGTGCCTCCTGGATGTATAGAATAGGTCGAACTGTGTGCCTCCGTCATCAGCTTCTGGCGTAGCTCTCCATTCGGAACATAGAGACGATCTCCACATCTTAAAGTCCCGTCCTCGTGTATACGCAGTTCCGTCTGTATTCCAGCCTTTGTCCTCTGTCGAAGCCTCTGAAATCTGGCGTCTGTCGGCAAAGTAGCCTTGATTCTCTCTACCAATGTCGATTGTACCTGGAAACTTGATATTTGGCCGTCTACTCCGGGCATGACGACTTCGATACCCAACTGTTCTAAATCTCTCAACAGATGTTGTTGGGTAGTCAGGAAAAATGCTATGGGCTTCCTGCTTAAAGCATCGGCTACTACATTAGCCTTTTCCGGATGGTACTGTAGCTCAATCTTAAAGTCTGCCATCACTTCGAGCCAACGTCTCTGCCTCTGGTTCAGATCCTTCTGTGTGTAGATGTACTTCAGGCTCTTGTGATCTGTGAATATCTCCACGCGCTCTCCGTAAAGGTAGTGCCTCCAAAGCTTCAAAGCAAAGATCACTGCGGCAAGCTCCAAGTCGTGGGTAGGATAGTTCTTCTTATGGGTCCTCAGCTGTCAAGAGGCATAGGCCACAACCTTCCCATGCTGCATCAAAACGCATCCTAATCCTTTCTCGGACGCATCGCTATAGATCACGAATCCTCCGGGTCCAGAAGGTATGGTCAAGATGGGTGCTGTAGTCAGACGCTTCTTCAGCTCATCGAATGCCGTCTGACACTCCTCTGTCCAGGTGAACTCCTGATCCTTGCGGGTCAAGCGGGTCATCGGATCTGCGATCCTTGCGAAGTTCTCTACGAACCTCCAGTAATATCCGGCAAGTCCTAGGAAACTTCTCACCTCCGTGACGTTGGTAGGGGTCGGCCACGTCTCTACAGATGATATCTTCGCGGGGTCTACTGAAATGCCATCTCCTGAGATAACGTGTCCAAGGAATGCGACACGATCTAGAAGAAACTCGCACTTGCTCAGCTTGGCATAAAGCCTCTCTCGTCTCAGCGTCTCTAGCACTAGCCTCAAATGCTTCCCGTGCTCCTCGTGGCTCTTCGAATACACTAAGATATCGTCGATGAAGACTACCACGAACTGGTCCAGATACTCATGGAAAACTCGGTTCATCAGGTTCATAAACACAGCAGGCGCATTTGTCAATCCGAAAGGCATCACTAAGAACTCGTAGTGACCGTAACGAGTCCTAAATGCTGTCCTTGGAATGTCCTCCCTTCGCACCTTCACCTGATGGTAGCCCGATCTCAAGTCGATCTTCGTGAACACCACTGCTCCTGTCAGCTGGTCGAACAGATCGTCGATTTGCGGTAGAGGGTACTTGTTCTTGATAGTCAGAGCATTAAGGGCTCTGTAATCAATGCACATCCGAAACGTCCCGTCCTTCTTCGGCACAAACAACACTGGTGCTCCCTAGGGTGATGTACTAGGATGAACGAATCCCTTGATTTGCAACTCCTCTAGCTGTAGCTTTAGCTCGTCTAGCTCCTTCTTCGCCAACCGGTACACATTTGATGATACCGGTGCTGCTCCAGGTATTAGCTCGATGGTGAACTCCACCTCTCTATCAGGCGGTAGGCCTGGCAACTCCTCCGGGAAAACATCCTCGAACTCTGCAACGATTTCTGGGGGTGCCGTCTCCATCGCTATGTAAGCTCCAGCTGCATGTCCTACTCCTCGCTCGATTGTGCCTTGCATGAATTCGAACTCCGGTTGTCCTGGCAGTCTAAAAGTAATGCTACCCTTCCGGCAATCTAGCACGGCATTGTACTGGCTTAACCAGTCTATACCCAGAACTACGTCGAAAGCTGGCATTGGGAGTACCAACAATCGCGCTCTCATCTCCCTACCACAAACTACTACTGAGCACGTTCTAATGGTGTTGGTAACCGGTACGATGCCTCCTCCGGTAAGTATTCTCCAACTCTTAGGTAAGGAGGAGGTTGCTACTCTATGCATTGCTACGAATCTACTAGATATAAATGACAATGTAGCTCCAGAATCAAACAGTGCAGTTGCAGGTAATGATGCAACTAAAATTATACCTGCTATAGCCTCTCCTTCTGGTTCCTCCTCAATAGATGCTAAAGCAAAGGCTTGCCCGCGCCTCTGCCCTCCTGCCTGCTGGCGGGCCTGGTTGAAGTGTGCCTCCTGTGGAACCAAGGGTGGTCCTCTCTGCTGTCCTCCGGTAGCTGGTGGACGCTGTCCTCCTGCTGGGGGTGGTATCCTCAGTGGTGCTGTTGGTGGCCTCTGTCCAGTCTGGGGTGCTGCGTCTCTGCGCTGGGGGCAGTCTCTAGCAAGGTGCTGGCTGGCTCCACAGACCATGCAGAGCCCGAGCTTCTTCCTGCAGTCTCGGTTGACGTGTCCCCTCTTGCCACAGAAGTGACAGGTCGGAAGCTCCCTCTGCTGGTATGGCGCTGTCCTCTGCTGCGCCTGTGCTCCTGGACGGCGGATCGGTCCTCCGGCTCCTTGCTGGGTCCTAGCTGGTACGTTCACGCTGGAACGTCTCGCTCCTCCTACTCCTATAGCCTCCTGGATCCTCGCCTCTGATAGGACCTCTTCATAAGAGATCCTCGCCTGGGTAGTAGTATACCTCTGCAGCTCGTTAGAGAGCCCATGGTGGAATCTCCTGGCTTTCTCCAGGTCATTGGGGATCAGGGCTGCACCAAATCGGCTGAGTCTGCTGAACTCTCCATCGTAGGCGTCCACAGTCAGGTTTCCTTGCTCCAGGTGCAGGAACTGAGAGTATAGGGCGTTCCTCACCGTAGCTGGGAAGTACTTCGCGTTGAAGTGCTCTAGGAATTCCTCCCAAGTCTGCTGTCGGCCAATGCTGTGCTCCATAGAGTCCCACCAGTGATGGGCGTTGCCTGTGAGTTGGGCCCTCACCGCGGTCATCCAGAGATCGGGGTGTAGCTGCGAACCCTCTATAAGCATCTCGGTGTTGGAGACCCAGTCTGAGATCTCCTCTGCCGTCTCCTTGCCCGAGAAGGTATCCGGGCCAATCGTTCTGAAACCTCGTACAGTGCCGGCTCGCTGGACAGGTGCATGTGCTGGTGCTGGTGCTGGTGCTTGGGCAGGTGCCCTCTCCAGTACTGCCATCAATCCCTGTCTAAGGGTCTCCGTCTGCTGCATCTGGGCCTGCATCATCATCTGGAAGAACTGCATCATCTGGGGCTGTCCTTCCGCTGGTGGCATCTGAGGTGGAAACGGTGGAGGGGGTGGAAGCGGTACTTCCTGCTGTCTCCCTTGTGTCTTCTCGGGTGCCGACCTCTCGTACTGCGGCATCGGTATTGCCCTCGAGGTCTGCCCCTCGCAGTACTGCCTCGGAATCGTCTGTGCTGCCTGGCCCTCTGGCTGCTGCGTCTCCTCGTCGGGAGAGACCTGATGCCAGTGCATCATCGGGGCCTGAGGGATCACCTGTACCTCCGGCTGAGGCTGCTCTCTGGGTGGTCCCTGAGTCGTATCCTCCCTCTGTGCTGCAGGTGGTGCTATGGCACCGAGTATCTCACGTCGGCTCCGAAGGTTCATCTCGCTGTAAGAGATAGAACTTCATTAGAGAGAGTACGGAATAAATCAAACAGGATGCAATTAAAAGTACGGAAGAGGTTCAAAGACGTAATCAAGTGGATGAGACCTAGTAATTTCTATCCTATTGCAGGCTCGCTGGGCACGTTTCCATACCACAAGCGATAAACATTTGATGTTCTGACCTGCATGGGCCACCACTAAAACCATGTCACGCCCCAGTCCCAAAATATTATGGAACTAGGCCACGTGGCATTGGCCAGCTGACACGTCTTCGAGGATATCCCAATTTAATGGATCTTGGCGAAGTGTGCTACGCTGTCCTAAATCTAACAAGTCTAATATATCAACAGGCAGTGTCTAATCTCATCTCATCCACAAACAACAAGTATAATACTGAAAGAAAGACTGGAATATACGGACATAGACGAAGACATAGTACAACTGAAATAAGTCTGGTGGAAACAAACCCACTACAATGTACTGATAGACTGAAATAAAGTACTGAATGTCTGAAATGAAAGTACAGATAAGTAGAGACTGGAACAACATCTAACTAGGTAAGGAGCTCCAGTCATAGGCGGAAGGCCTACCAATCTGATCAGGGGTACTCTAATGGAAGTACCTCTGGCTCCTCGTCAAGAGCAAACCTCGCCTCTACACCTGGCCCGTAAACTGTGGGATAAAAGGCCTCGTCCAGATCTAGAAGATAACCAGGTCCTCAGAGGGACGTAACAAGATACAATATGCATGCTGGATATAGTACTGAAATAAAAGTAAAGAGGAGGGGTGTGCTAACCATCTAAGTGAATGCAATATAAGGACAACCTAGGAACGTATAAGTAGGTGTAGGCATAACGTCCAACGTCCTCTAGAGTGTGGTTTCTGTAATCGTCCATCATTCCGAAGAATGAGGTATCTGTATATAAGTATAACGTCCACACTCTAAGGCGTGGTGTCTGCTATGTATACATACGTCCGTAACACTCCGTAGAGCGCGGTGTCTGAATATAGGGAGTCACCGGGTCTATGGTTCCTCTGGATACCACGGAATCCGGTGGGGGTATCCCATACGTTTGTCAGTTGTCCTTTCCGTCCAATGTAGATACGCAAGTCGAATGCACGACTTGAGTGTACCGTATCTAGATGCCAAGTCTCAATTGACTATATTATTCTAGAATACAAGCTAGTCCGTGATGCATGTCGTACGTACCGATAGCGAATCGGGTACGCGGACCCGTATCCCAATATGAGTGTACCATCACGATATGTGTATAGTGCCATGGTCAAGGAAGATATCAAAATATCCTCACAGTGGGTGAGTCAGCTAGCAACTAGGACATGTACACTACTCATCGACGCAATGTCGACCGCACCCGAGTCATTCTCGGACACGCACAGTTCATGTATAATTGAAATATTTAACATTTAAATTTAAAGCAGTAATCCAGCAAGGTATACTTGCCTGTCCCGGGTAGTTGCGAAATCCAAAGCCCTGCTCTTGATGCCTCGGCAGTAGTGTCCAGCAATCCTATATAGGATATAGTAATGTCCAAATTAGTCGCTACAATAGCACGACTAAGACACACTGTCCGTATCTACAACTGACACTGGGTCGGGGCTGTATGTATATATAGCTAACACTATCATATACATATACATTACATCATATTTAATTTTATTAAAATAATACATTTGATTAATAGTACAAAAATAGTGCTTATGTATAAATTAGTATATACTAATAATACACATATTAAATATATGTGCATAACTGGGTAATATCATAAATATATATACATATATATATTTAGAAATAATTTTTATATATTACACATAACATATATTTAAATATAATTTTATGTACACAAATAATTTACACAATCATAATTATTTGCATTTAAACATTAATTTTGTACATAAGTAAATATACATAACATAATTTTATATATATACAGATATATATATATATATATACTCATTTTAGTATACCCAAGTATATTTTTATATTTATAGATATATATATACCCGTATTGATATACTATGTACACAATATGTCTTAGTATATATATAAATGTATATAATACATATATTTATTGCACTAAATAACTAGTTTCACAGAAATACACCTATACTTATATTTACACAAATATCATAAGATGTATATTAATATATATGTACATACACATATACATATTTATATATATATATACATATACATACTAGGTTATTAAATACAAATCTATGATATAACAATATTATTATATTATATATACTAAATCACAGAATATATATAAACACAATATATTAAATACTTAATATTTTACATATAATGCAAATATTTATACATACATGTATTTATACATATATATATACACATATATATATAATAGGTATGTATATACGTAATGAGTATTTATAAATAATAAAAATATAATATTTAGTATATCATACTTATATTTACTGTTATATATAAATTATACAAAAGAATACAATAAGTATATATATATATATATAGGGTATTCTTAAATTCATAAAATACGTGTTGAATACAAGGAAAATATCGAAACTATACACCTAAACCTTGCAACCTAAAATACATATAGAAATAATGATAAATATACATAAAATAATGTACTGTGTTGTACCACAGGTCGAGGGGGTCGAGTGGGTCGGTCGTCGCCGGCGGGGGTGGCCGGACGGCGCTCCGGCGTCGCGCGGGGAGTTCGGCAGCAGCAGCCGCGGTTCTGGACTCGTCGACGCTACGGGCTCGAGATCTCTCCGGTGCGTCGACGTCGTCGGCTAAAATTTTGTGGGGTGGTGGAGGACTGGACGGGGAAGGGTTCGGCCAAGTACGGTGGTCGGAGTTGCGGTGGTGGCAGAGCACGAAGTCGAGGGGTGTTCGGCTGTGCTGTGCGGGCTGGGGAAGCTAGGATCGGTGCGGGCGGCTGGGGGAGCTACTCCGGCTTCGTGGGGGCCGGAGACTCCGGTGGCAGGTGGGGGGGAGACTGGCGAGGGTGGTCGAGTTGGTATGGCGGCAGTCGGTGGAGGCTGGTTGTGTGGTGGAGCTCGGGGATGAGGGAGTTGGGGTCGGCTGGTGATGGGTTTGGTTGGGATTTTAGTCTTTAGGTTTTGGGTTTTCTCATTTAATGAGTGAATAGTATGTATATGTAGGAGAGAGAGTGAGGGGGGGCTGCCTAGGGATTAGGGCCGGCTGGACAACCATCTTTGGGGAGTGGGGTTGTCCATCAAGATGAGTGGAGGGCTAGGAATAGGCCATTCAAATTTGTAGGGTCAAGATGGGTTCTCATAAAGGAAATGCAAGGCCATGAAAATAGGAAGAAAATTTAATGCTCACGATTGGTCATGACCATTACTTTTCTCCATGATGGTTTGGGCCAATGAGAGGGGGGCACCTCATTGTAATTTTGCAATTAGGCCCCTAATAATTTAGTATTTGCACAATTAATTTGCATTAGGGATTTAATGTGACCAAACACCATGTTTGGTGTTCCTCATTGGTCTATGATGGTGTTTGGTGTTTTGTATGAGGCTTGTGGGTGTGCATGTGGGTTTGGGTTGGATTTGGGTCCAATTTAATTTAGGTTAGGTCTCCACATTAATTAATTCGTAATTAATGTAACGGTGTTTCTAATTTAATTTAATTAAAAACCGGGAGTCTAAATTGGGTTGGACAAGGGTCATTGGTGTAGTAGGCTCAGTGTACAATATTATCGTGATCTGGGTTGGTCAAAACTGGTTGAGGTTGGGTCTCAATTTCGATTGGAACGGACAACGAACGTAATTACGTAAATTTAATAATTTGCGCACGGACGTTCGTAATGACTTTTTATGCGTCTAAAATTAGGCACGAAAATCGGTATCCGGGGTTTGTTCCTGGTTCAATATGATGGGTTTACAGGTCTAGGTCAAATATGCGGAATCCGTTTTAGGGCAACAGCTAAGGTAGTATCCTAAAACAATAAATCATTGCACAAGTATTATAATACTATATATTAAATCTTAATTAATTTAGGTTAACCCTAATTAGGCTAATTAAACTTGTAAACCCTAATTTCTGGTCGAGGGGGTTTACAGAATACAATCCATCTTCCTCTTCTGAATTTTCAGGAGTTGATGGTGGTATGACGTACCACAGGCCGTGACAATTTTGCTGGTAGTAGGACTCGGATTTTCCTGCATGGGCGAGGAGACGCAGAGGCAAACGTCGGCCCTTGCCATAATTTAGGCCTTTGTCGCTCTTCAAGTCATAGCCCATGTTCTGGATGATGCGTTTTATAAAACCCCTAATTCTAAAAACTGTATTAATTAATTCTAATTAATTATTAATTTAATTGTAGTAATTATGAGCAAATTAGGAGAAATAGAATTTATTTAATTTTTATTTTAGGTGTTTGTGCATTTAGGGGATTTATGGAACCATTAAGAATTTTTTCTAATTTATTTCATGTAGGAGACCCTTTGGACAGTTGCTAGATTAATGGTATGCAATAATAAATTTCTAGAATCTTTCTTTATATATATATATATATATATATATATATATATATATATATATATATATATATATATATGTGTGTGTGTGTGTGTATATAGTTAATGCTTAGCAATTAAAATAGAAATAGAAAATAAGAAAAAGAAATAAGAAATAAGAAATAAGAAGAAAGAAAAACAAATAAAAATAAATAAAATCTCTTAATGGATCCTAACATTAAACCCTAACCTACCCGAACCCGTTAGGCCTAAACCCGCATCCGCTTGCTAAATCAAAGCAGCAGCAGCCGCAGGCTTATGTAAAGCCGTGCGCAGGAACCCTCCCGACTCGCTCGCCCGATCCCTCTCTCCCTTCCTATATATATACATCCTTTCGATCAAAACCCTAACCTAAAATCTCCCTCTCCACCTATACCTAGCCGCGCCGCCCAGTTCCAGACCGCCGTCACCTCCTCCGGCCGCCGTTGCGACCAACCCCGGCCGACCGCGCGAGCACTGCGCACCAACAACAGCAGAATTTGAACTGCCGCGAAGCCCTGTTCAGGCTCTATTTTTTGCACCCTCGCTTGACCAAACTTGACCCCGTCTTCGCCGGTATGATCCTCACTTATCCTCCTTCCATATCTGTATGTTAGTTGACCTCGAACAACGCGTAACCCTAAGCAAAAATAGCGCCCAAGTTGCCAAAAAAAGATAACTTTTGGGTATCGCAGAAAACTACGGTAACTACCTATGTTCCCGGATTCGTATCTCCCACCACAGATATCTGAATTCAATTTTTCTTGGTGGTATGCGGAGACCACTTGATCTAGTTTAATTTCTTTTATTTACAATAATTTATTACTCGCTGTGTGTAGAATTAAATTAGTCAGAAAACCCCAAAAATATACTTTTTCTATCATTCAAAATTTGTGATACGGAGCGTGCTCCGCCAATCGGGACCGCCCCGTCGTGTACCAAGTATACCAAAAGGTGCGCGCAGTATACCCGGATGTGTAAAATCTTACGAAAACTGATTTGGACCCGTGTGCACATCGAAATCAGCCCGTATCCGCAAAAGATTCCCCGTGTCGCAACTTTAACAAAAGTTCTGCGCATTTAGTGCACGCTCGTCGGAATGCGACAAAACTTGCGCCATTGGACTCATGGTAACGTGCTGGTCCTGTAACCCAAGTTTCACGTGATTTCAAGATAGTTGACCAAGTCGCCTATTGGCGGGCCCCACGGTTGACCTTTTTTGGGCAAAATTATGTTCGGCTCACCTGAATCCACATTTGGACATACCGTTGAGTTCTCACTGATATTTAGAGTTTGTTTGACCTATAATTTATTCTATTTAGAGACCGCTATCCTTGGCACGCTTTTCGGTGCAAAGTGGCCCACATGTGAAGCCCGTTTTGACCTAAAATTTACCGTTTTGCCCATGTGTCCAAATTGGACAAAAGGGGAGTGATTTATAGCTATTTTGGTTATTTTGGAAATATTGGTGATGTTTATTTCAGCATCCAGAGACGTTCATTCTGAGGCCGTAGTTTCTGACTCTCGGTGTTTGACATCTGGACGTTACACTTTACAGCTCTCTTGCCAGGCAAGTATACCTTGCCTTGTTGTACTGTTTAAATTCTGTATTATTAGTTGCATGTTTATATTATATAACTGTGCGCATCTGAGAGAGACTCGGGTGTAGTCAACGAAGGCGTTGACATTAGGACTTGTGTCTGATCTAGTGTCTAGTAGACCCACCTAAAGTTGTGGAGTTATTGGTATGACTCTCCAGGCCTTGACACATTTCTTACATGTGTCGTGAGTCTCATGTAGGGCACGGACTTGCGTATGTGGTTGGCCACCTGTACGTGTAGGTGTACGACGGATAGGGAATAACTGCTATTAGCAATGCATGTTAGAAGACTTAGCAGTTATTAGTAAGCGGGGCATAGACTAGCGTGGTACAATGGTCCAATCTTTGTCCTTGTTTGGTTATGAGGTTGGGCTATTGTTCTAACGATAGACTATGATCCAGAGTTACGACGCCGCAGCGTAGTAGCTGAAGCATGTTGCGGATACAACATGCTAGATCATTGGGCGGGGAGGTCGACTAGTAGGCGTATGGGACACCCACTTCCTCTATGCAGATTCCACACTCGACGGAGTAATATGGACGTTATATACTATACAGATTCTACGTTCTTCGAAATGATATGGACGTTATATACTATGCAGATTCCCCGTTCTTCAGAGCAGTAGGACGTTATTATATACATGCGCCCTTGTATTGGGGGCATATGTGGCATATACTAGCCATTTATTTATATATGATTTTTGTGGATGAGATTTAGTTATGCTCTGAGATATATATGTTTACCACTTGTGAATTGTTATTCATATTACAGCGTACGTGTGTTATAGTTTCCATATATTGGAGTGCCATATTCATACGGCTGGCATGCTTACGTGTCCTAGTCCTACGTATTTTAGGACTGGGGCGTGACATATTTTCAGTGGTGGCCCATGTAGATCAAGAGCATATTGTCTCGATTATGTTACTGTACCGAGCAAGCCTCCACCTAGGAATAGAGTATAGGATCTCATCCACAATTGACTATGACTCGTATTTCTTCTAATATGTTCTATTTGAATAATTGTATCCTGCTTGATTCATGTGCTTTCCTATTAGTTCCTTGAGTATAGCCCTGCTAGAATATAGGAATCCATGTTGATAGGATAAGAATTAGGGTAATATTCCTAATAGGAATACAACTAGAACATTGACACCTCACTAAGTTTAGAATATCTAGTGAACCCTAGCATCCCTCACCTATAGATTGGTTTACCATTATCCCTTGATATAATTATGAATGACTTGAAAGTAGTACAGACACTACTGGGGTTAGTGATAAATTTAACTACACTATTTTACCCTAGCATTAAGGAACCAATAGAAATCCAAGATTTAACATAAGGACTAAACCTAACTTTCATAGTAAGATAGTATTAGAACTATAAATTTAGATTCTTGTCTTGGTATAAGAAGACAACAACTAAGAAAACCTAGATGTAACCTCCGTATCCTGAAATTCTAGCTTAAATATTATTTTTAGGTTAATTTGGGGCTAATGGGATTTTTCCATAATTTTTAGTTAATTAAAAACTAGTAACACTAATTTTCTAGGACTTTCAAGAATTTATTTTACATCCAAACTTAATTAAAAATATTCCAAACTTTTATTTTAGGTTCTAAATAATAAAATATATTTTCTATAATTTTTTGGAAATTTTTTGATTATTTTTAGCATTTATTTCGAGTTAATTAAGAAAAACTGAATTAAAAACTAATTTCTGAAAAAGAAAACTCAAAAGTAATTATTTCTGCCCAGTCAGCCAACATGGGCCCACCTGTCAGCCTCCCGCAGTGAACTTGGCGGGGCCCGCCTGTCAGTGACCGCGGGGTGGGTGCGGGTGAAGCCGAGCCGACCTCGAGCTGAGCCGAGTCAGAGTTCGACTCGGACTCAGCTGAGCCGAGCCGCGTCAATGCCTGATCGTTCGATCTGAGCGGGCAGCCACGGATGGCTTCCACACGGCAGACTCCGAGCCGCGGCTTCTCTCTCTCTCTCTCCTCTATATATATAATAGTTTAAGTTATTAATTTCTAGGGTTTTCCTTGAGCCAAATTTTGGAGAATTGCCATCTTGGGTTCCTTCATCTTCCAGAAGCCATTGTGCATAGCTCCGGACTCCAAACAAGGCCCAGTTTCTTGCGTTAGAATGATATTGAGGTTAGATTTCTGATTATATAAATTGTTTTACGAAATTATGAGTATTAAATTCTGGAAAATTTGTAGAGCACAACATGTCTGAAAATCGACGTGTTTTAATGTTTTTGCGATTTCGGGAGAACTAGGAATCAGAATCATGAACCGTTTAAAGTTTCAGAAAGCTAATGTCGAGATCATTGACATATATTTTTTCTTGAATTTAATTCGAAGTATTTTTATACTGTTAATTCTGTAGAACTTCTAGGTTAGAATTTAACCATCGGTGCACGATACAAAATTTGTATGTGCCATAATTCCCAAACGAATTTGAATTCGAACGAGACGTAAATTCCAACATATTTTTGATGGTGAAATCTACAGGAAATCATGCATGAAAGTCAAGTTTGTGTCGGTTGACTTTTCGGTCAATAGATCGCCTCGATTTGCGTGTCATGAGTCTCGAGTCGATAAAAATTTAGGTTCTTTTGGGCAAAATTAGGTTTTGACATAAAAATTAGAATAATAAGATTAAAATAAGATTTTAGAGTAATTATTCCAGAATTAAATAAATTATCTTTTGATATGGTAAAATTGTAATACATAGGTTATTTGGACTGTGACTTGGATTCTGATTCATACCAGCAAAGGACCACAGGCGAGTACATTCTCTGATAGTTTCTTATCTATGATATCCTCTATGTTCATTGTATTTAGTATAAATATCCATATTTCTTGACACAATGGTTACACGGATTGGTATATCCGGATCTCGTCATGAGATATTATTCATTTTGTATAGTGTATCTTGTACAAGTCTTATTTTATTGTTTATCTTGTGCATGTACAGACACTGATTCTTGGGGAGACTTGCTACCTTTCTAGAGAATCCTGTGCCATAGCGTACCATGGTTGGATCTACTATACCAGTTGGGGTGGAGAGTATTTTAGTGTAGATATGTGATCATAGCCTTCATGTACAATCTTGTTCTCATGTTAGTGTTGGTCATACACCGCACGTATGACTAGCCAGGCCCGTACTGGTGTACAAGTTCCCAAGCTGATCACATGTTAAAGTTAGTACTCACACACTTAGTCATAGTATTCTTCTTCATTGACATATTGTTCCTTCCCGCATTTATTTACAGTATTTCCAGTATTTTCTTTATTGTATATCTCTTGTACATGTATATGCATCTTGTATATTTTTATCTATTTACTGCTACATAGTTTATATCATTGATGTAGAACTGCTATTAGAGATGTACTTTGCTCCATCCTGACTGAAAATATTTTTCCAGACTACGCCTTAGAGGACGGGTGTCCGATATTTTATGGACCACAGGGAGAGTAGCTGCTAACTTGGACCTTGTAGCCAGGTGTGATTCTGAGAGGTCTAGCCGGGATCAATAGTTATTTAGTTAGTTTCTATTAGCAGTTTATGGTACCGGATTTGTCTCCGGCATACTTTGTTGAGACTTGGATATTATTGTTGAGTTAGATTATTCTATTTAGACTTGTGTTACAATTTGGTTTATTAATTTCTTCGATATCTTATCGTACTTTAGCTATGTGATTGAGTATTGTTCATATGATATTGTGCTATCTGTGACTCCTTATGGAGTTGGATGCTCGTGTGAGAATGATTAGATAGCATTGTGACCTAGACAGCGTTCTACCGCCGATGCTGAGGCATAGGCTGGACGTACCCACGCACTCATGCCCTTATACCGGGTGCGGGTCGTGACACTAGAGGAATGAACCTAATATTTCGCTTGATCATACCTCGAACACATATATCAGCATACCACCTACCCTTAGGAAAACCATGATCTTATCTAGAGTCTTCCTATTTTTAATGTTATATCTTGTTCTCTGCAACCTTAGCACTTTCTATTTGTGCGACGACTAATTATATTTTTTTCTTCTTCACCTTTCAACTCGTGCCACCTGACACTTCTGATTGTAGGCCAGATGAATTCTCTTATGTTAAGGATATGTAGTTTGCTAGGATTATAGTTGTCAATGTTAAACTTTGAAAAGTTATGCTTGATAGTTAGAATTTGATAGTTTTGAGTTGTTCTTGTAGATTGTAACTTGATGATTACCCTTAGTTTTAAATCACGTAATTTGTATCCATAACCCAATATAGATATATCCTTTTTTCACTTAAGAACCAGTAGCTCTTCCATTCTTACTATTGACACTTGTTCTATGAGCACTATGATTAAAACTTAAGGTGACCATTATCGATATAATGCAATATGATGATTTTCTCGTAAACCCCAATAAGAGTTTATGCCTTATTTACAAGGACAATATTATTTTGTAGAATCCCTTTAAGACTGTCACAGTATTAGATAATTGTTATAAGTTGGGTAGTATGCCTCCCAACCTAGTATCACATAGTCCTCGTGACATATTATTGTAGTATAATTGAACGACATTAACTATATACTAGCATAAGACGATAGTGTTTATTCAGACAGTAGAACTTAGAGGCACATACCCCTATTTGGTCGACTAGCGACTTAGACAAGGAGTAGTACTACAACTATAGAGACTGTAGAGTCTTATTTTTGTTTTGTTTGTGAACTTGAATTAGTTTTACCTTATTTCATCATGATCGAGCGTATTTATATTTTATATACCACCTTGATTTATGCTGCTATTTTATAGCCTAGTTTTGCAAGCTTATTCTTTTATCGAGCTTGTTCACGATATATGTATTAGTGGATGTATACATTAATATATTTCAGAATTAGTATATTAAGGTCTAGCTAACCTTGGTGCGCTTGGTTCGCCCTTCGCATAACTACTTTACGTGGATTGAGATATATAGTGTCTAGTAGACGAATGTACTTGCCCTCTAGACATGCCTGAGCATATCGTATCTGTTACGTAACTGTACTGATACGAGCATGTGAATAAGAAATTACCAAAGAGGATTTCAATCCACAACTGCCTTGACAATTCTTTTTTGAATTCTCTAATCGCCGTGATCTCCATACTTCTATTCTAGTACCTTTCCCTTGAACCCTTTATAATTGTTTTCCGTCTTCCCTTATTTCGGAAAGACAAAATCTCATGCTTGGTATAAGTTTGATATACAGATAGTACTAGATATACCCCATAGGCCAACCGCATTAGTTGATGATGATTTTCCGTAATTAAGGGCATATCATAGGTAATATGTTGGTGTTCAAACTTTTGAGGATCGAATAGCATGATTAAATAAGTTGAGGAATATTTTTCTTAAGTGTATAGCCTTATATGATAGATGGGTAAATTCTAAGTTGGGTAGAAGTTGCATTGTCAACTTGAGAGAAATTTTTTTTAGAGTGTGATCAAGCAAGATTAGATGGGGAGATTCAATCATTGTAATTTTAAAATTTTTTAAAAGAAGGACTACGATGATGAAGATTTATTGAATCTTGAAATCTTGAAAGTGAGGACCAAATATTTATACATTCAGCATATGATTTAAAGTTTGAATGTTGAAGATTGAATCATCGATTTAAACCTTGAGGATAAATATAGAATTCTAGGCTTGAACAATTGGTGAAGTAGATATAAAATTCTACAATTGGATGATTTGAGTTAAAGGTTAAATTTTGATTGCTGGATTACCTATTGGAATTATTGAGGATGTGAATTAAGTTTAAAAATTTGAAGGATACAAAATTTATAAGGGAAAATAGGAAGAATATTGGATTAGAATTGTTTTCTTTTAAAGGAGATTATGATAGTTGGAGATCGTAATATGAAAATTTATGTGGGCTATTTAAAACTTGAAGATATCGTATAGTTCTAGCTTAAGATTGGATGTGATTATCGAGAAGAGATTACAATATTTTGATTTAAACAGAGGTTACCTTAATTTTGGAAGTGATTGCGATGGATCAGAATATATTTTTAAAAAAATTGGAAGAGATTGCGATTGACTTGTCTTATATGCGAATATGAGAGAATTAACAAATTATGCCTTATTTTAATTTCGAGGATAAAATTATTTGTAAGATTTAGTAGATTGTAAACTCCCTCATCCAAAATTAGGCCTACCTGTCTTAGATAGAGAGATTAGGGCTAATTAGAATCCAATTAGAAATAGAACACGACATTTTGTTAATTATACGAGATTTATATCACAAAGTGTACCTTACCATTGCTTCGATAATTGGAGCACTACACTAGCCATTGCCTTTCTACAAATTTTACAACCTTGTCCTAGACGTGACCGCCTACCATTCTGACCTTGGTATAACTTATAATGATGCTCTCTTGTGCTACATTTTAGTCGCACAATATTCGTCGCAGACGTTTGTATTTAATTCTAAATAAATCCAACTTTGTACCTTGTGCGTTCCAATTGAAATTGGAGACACAATCTTGACCCATTTCGTATTAATCCAATTTCTATCTTTGTTCGATTTTCCAATTGTTGGGCATTTTTATGCAAAAGTGCATTGAGGTGTCCACACCATTGGATAACACATGAAGAAACCTATTTTTCGTTCATATAAAAAATTTTCATAATTTTTTTTGGAACGTGCAACGCGCAACACCGCCCCTCATTTAAACCTAGCCTTGCCTTTTAAACAATGCAAATTATAGCCCCCAAACATCCCCATGACAATTGGACTTAGTTTTAATTTTAAGGACAAAATTTTTATAAGTTTGGTAGGATGTAAAATCCCTAATTCTAAAAACCGTATTAATTAATTCTAATTAATTATTAATTTAATTATAGTAATTATGAGCAAATTAGGAGAAATAGAATTTATTTAATTTTTATTTTAGGTGTTTGTGCATTTAGGGGATTTATGGAACCATTAGGAATTTTTTCTAATTTATTTCATGTAGGAGACCCTTTGGACAGTTGCTAGCTTAATGGTATGCAATAATAAATTCCTAGAATTTTTCTATATATATATATGTATATATATGTATATAGTTAATGCTTAGCAATTAAAATAGAAATAAAAAATAAGAAAAAGAAAGAAGAAGAAAGAAAAACAAATAAAAATAAATAAAATTTCTTAATGGATCCTAACATTAAACCCTAACCTACCCGAACCCGTTAGGCCTAAACCCGCACCCGCTTGCTAAATCAAAGCAGCAGCAGCCGCAGGCTTATGTAAAGTCGCGCGCAGGAACCCCCCCGACCCGCTCGCTCGATCCCTCCCTCCCTTCCTATATATATATACATCCCTTCGATCAAAACCCTAACCTAAAATCTCCCTCTCCACCTATACCTAGCCGCGCCGCCGAGTTCCAGACCGCCGCCGCCTCCTCCGGCCGTCGCCGCGACCAACCCCGGCCGACCGCGCGAGCACCGCGCACCAACAACAGCAGAATTTGAACTGCGGCGAAGCCCTATTCAGGCTCTGTTTTTCGCGGCCTCGCTTGACCAAACTCGACCCCGTCTTCGCCGGTACGATCCTCACTTATCCCCCTTCCACATCTGTATGTTAGTTGACCTTGAACAACACGTAACCCTAGGCGAAAATAGCGCCCAAGTTGCCGAAAAAAGATAACTTTTGGGTATCGCAGAAATCTGCGGTAACTACCTATGTTCCCAGATTCGTATCTTCCACCACAGAGATCCAAATTCAATTTTTCTTGTTGGTATGCGGAGACCACTTGACCTAGTTTAATTTCTGTTATTTACTATAATTTATTATTTGCTGTGTGTAGAATTAAATAAGTCAGAAATCCCCATAAATTATACTTTTTCCATCATTCAAAATTTGTGATACGGAGCGCGCCCCGCCAATCGGGACCGCCCCGTCGTGTACCAAGTGTACCAAAAGGTGCGCGCAGTATACCCGGACGTGTGGGATTTTGCAGAAACTGATTTGGACGCGTGTGCACGTCGAAATCAGCCCGTATCCGTAGAAGATTCTCCGTGTCGTAACTTTTATAAAAGCCCTGCACATTTAGTGCACACTCGTCGAAATGCGACGAAACTTATTCCGTTGGACTCGTGGCAACGCGCTGATCCTGTGACCAATGTTTCACGCGATTCCGAGATAGTTGACTAAGTCGCCTATTGGCGGGCCCCATGGTTGACTTTTTTTGGGCAAAATTGTGTTCGGCTCACCGGAATCCACATTTGGACATACTGTTGAGTTCATACTGACTTTTAGAGTTTGTTTGACCTATATTTGTCCCATTTAGAGACCATTATGCTTGGCACACTTTTCGGTACAAAGTGGCCCATATTTGGAGGCCGCTTTGACCTAAAATTTACCTGTTTAAATTCTGTATTATTAGTTCCATGTTTATATTATATAACTGTGCGCGTTCGAGAGACTCGGGTGCAGTCAACGAAGGCATTGACGTTAGGACTTGTGTCTGACCTAGTGTCTAGTAGACCCACCTAAAGTTGTGGAGTTATTGGTATGACTCCCCAGGCCTTGACATATTTCTTACACATATTGTGAGTCTCATGTAGGGCACAGACTTGCGTATGTGGTTGGCTACCTGTACGTGTAGGCGTGCGACGGATAGGGAATAACTGCTATAAGCAATGCATGTTAGAAGACTTAGCAATTATTAGTAGGCGGAGCATAGACTAGCGTGGTACGATGGTCCAATCCTTGTCCTTGTTTGGTTGTAAGGTTGGGCTATTGTTCTAACAATAGACTATGAGCCAGAGTTACGACGCCGTAGAGTAGTAGCTGAAGCGTATTGCGGATACAATATGCTAGATCATTGGGCGGGGAGGACGACTAGTAAGCATATGGGACACCCACTTCCTCTATGCAGATTCTATACTCGACGGAGTGATATGGACGTTATATACTATGCAGATTCCACGTTCTTTGGAGCGATATGGACGTTATATACTATGCAGATTCCCCGTTCTTCAGAGCGGTAGAACGTTATTATATACATGTGCCCTTGTATTGGGGGTATATGTGGCATATACTAGCGAGTTGTCACAATTGGTGAATTACGTCAGTATATGTCTAGCCTACACTTTTCCATACACTCAAGTTGTCCTCAAGTTGTATTTCACTTAGATGGTTAGGTCACTCTGGAGTTTTTACAGTATTTACTTTATGACATGCTTTTATGTATCTTGTTATGTCCCTCTGAGGACCTGGACCCTTTCCAGGTGTATTGTTCATGAGTATTCGCAGGAGCGCAGATCCGGACTGGTTCCCTTTATGCTTCGAGTAGGTCTTCTCTTCGAGCCTCGTGATTGTTAGAGGTTATACTTATATTGTATTTGTCTTGTTTATTCTTTATTCTAGTTCGGTAGTGAATTTGTTTCCATTCGGCTGTCATATTGAGATACCTCATATTGAGATCTAGTTCATAGATACTAGTCATTTATTTATATATGATTTTTGTGGATGAGATTTAGTTATGCTCTGAGATATATATGTTTATCACTTGTGAATTGTTATTCATATTACAGCGTACGTGTGTTATGGTTTCCATATATTGGAGTGCCATATTCATACGGCTGGCATGATTACGTGTCCTAGTCCTACGTATTTTGGGACTGGGGCGTGACACGTTTGGTTTATGAGCTGCAGCGATACATCTGCATTTTACAGCTATCACATTCTGGTTCTTTTGTAGGGAGGTCTCGACGACCCTCTACCTTCCCGAAGATAATGGGTTTGTCACCCCTCCTTATGGCCGGTACTATAAAGTAGCCACCTCGACTTTGGAAAATCTCGTTCGCAATGTAGGTGGTAGTTACTTGTGTGTGTAATTGTAATCTTAGACCATATTCTAAGAGATACATTGTACTTAAATATGCAACATCAAAGTAGTTCAAAGATAACCATTTATGATAAAGTACGGTATCTTGTCCATGGGGATTATATCATCTTGGAAAGGGACGTTAGCATGAACAGTGATATATTCTCCCAGTTCATCTTTTACGAGCTACCCTTCTAGGGTGAGTGATGGCTTCGGAGTCCTTTTTTGAAGCTTTACGACAAAAGGTACAGAAGCAATAACGGGTGCTGGAGCCCCTTTTGATGGTCGGTTCGATCTTTGTAGGAGAACGACCAGAGCCTCTAGTTTCTTTTTGTAAAGTTTTACTGCGAGGGGAGGGTCCATGTTAGGGGCACGTCCTTTGAGATGGACCCTCATGGGTTAGTGTGGTATGGTTCCACCCTCTGCTTCATCGTCAGCATCATCGCCACCTTCGTTTTGGTGGACTTGCTTGTACAGGATTGAGTCAGAGTAATATGTCTCGACTCCTTTGAATGGATAGACATATGAAAATTATGTCATGATGATGCCGTGATCGTCGACATACTTTCGGCATTGATGTAGAGTCGATGGCACAATCATGTATTCGTGTATCTATGGACGCCCCAACAAGATATTGTAGGATACGTCTATGTTTATGACGTAGTAGGTGACCTATATTCGTAAGTCGCCGATATGAAACTTCAGGCAAATCTTTCCCAGAGGGTAGCTTCTTCCAGCATTGAAGCCGTTGATGGTAGTATTGGTTGCTGCCAACAGATGCATTGGGATTTCCAAGGTCTAAAGTAGACTTTGTGGGATAATAATGAGAGACGAACCATCGTCGATGTACATCCGGTCCACTTTGATGGCTCCGATATACCCTGTGTAGTATAGAGGGCATTCATTCCTATTATTCTTTAGCAACATGTCTTGTTTCAAGAATGTGATATTCGGTATTACCTCCATCATATTGTTGCAGTGGGGACATGCTGCAGGATCTTCAGTCGGCGGCTTGACCTGGGCAGGTAGGTGTCGGCGTTCTGCAATGCCATACTTAGAGCATCGCGGGTATCTTTGGAAAGACGGAGGAGCTCAAAGAGTGATAATTTAGCTGGAGTATTGATGAGCTGTGCCAATATGTCAAAGTTGTTGGGCTTCTTTAGCCCTTGAATTATTTCTTTCTGCAAAGGTTTTTCAATGCGAGTCTCCTTCTGCTTTGTTTGTCTATTTTTGGGGGTTGAGATGGACCACGATAAGATACAACAGGTATAGTGGTTAGTGGTTTACAGTCGTCAGGCACATTATAGTCGTGTTGGTAAGCTATACCTGATCTCGTTGCCCCCGTTATGGCTTCTTCAGTGGAGAAAAAAACTATGTGGCAGGCTCAGGATTTTTTTCCTTTGTACTTGATGGCAGAAGGCGTAGATTGTTGCATCAAGTCTGGAGCAAGATCTGGGTGAACCCACATGACCTCTCCCTGTGGTGTGCTAAGAGGTACTAGCCCGGCTGCTTGGTTGCGAGTTGGAAGGAGATTAACAACCTCCATTATTGCCCTCGGGGTTGGGACAACACCATCTTGGGCCTCCGTTACTAGGATGTCACCAAACTAGAGAGACACCAAGTTGGCTGTTACCGTCTTGTCTTCAGAGTCTAAGGTAAGGTCTTTAGAATCGAGCAGACGCTGGATATATTTTTTCAACACATAGTAATCCCGTATTGAGTAGTGGATGTACCGGTGGTAGTGGTAATACTTGGGGTCATCGACCTTGTCTACCTCATCAGGGCATTTGATATCGGGAAGTCGGATCTTGTTGTCCTTTATCAGCACGTCAAAAATTGCCAAAACGTCATCATTGTCGAAAGAGTATGTCTCTTTCGATTTTGGAGTTTTAGCTAGCTTCAGATCCAGTGTGGCAGGTTTTTTGGCCACATTGACGATAAGGGCCTGCTTTTCTTTGTCGTCATGGCCACTATTGCCGCTATTATTATTATTTTTGTTGTCATTGTTGTTGTCATTGTTGTTATTATTGTAAGGAAGTCTTTCTCTATCGTCAACGACGGAGATCTGTATTCCCAGCAGTCGAACATCCTTCATGTTCTTCTCAGCAGCGGCAACACTTATGATAAATTTTGTCCAGTCTTTGAATAGAGTGGCGTCCGTCCAAAGCCTTATAGATGAAAGTAGATTTCTCCGGCATGTATCCATTAGAGTGGACTCAGGATAACCGTGGGGTAGTTTATATACAACTTTCCTGTATCATTCTTTGTATTCCTGTAAAGGCTATTTTTCTCTTTGAGTGATGTCTATCAGAGAGGACATCGTTATGTCATTTCCTCCGTTATAGAATTGGACAAGGAAGAGACTTTTACGATCTTCAAATAATGAGATACAATTATCTTGGAGACTGTAAAACCAGTCGAAGGTTACTCCGGACAATGCCATGACGAAGAGCTTGGTGAGAAGAGCGTCGTTGCGAGATAGATGCTCCATCATTGTCTCAAAATACTCATGTATTGACGAGGAGAATTTTTCCCGTCGAATTGAGTCATGGAGAAGGGCTTGTATTTGGGTGGGTATGACACATTTTCCACTCAAGAGGATATGATTATCGTATCCCAAGCTCGCACAGTGTGTCCCGATTGCCCATTGAGTCCAGACGGGCTCAAAGTTCACGTATTTCCCTTATTGCTTCCCGGGCCTCATCTACTGTGGAAGGAGCAGACGATCTTGGCAAAGTGTGATAACCATCAGCGGGTGGAGCAGTTGTGTTTGAATCTTTATTGGTCCTGGGATCCTGGCTTGCTTGCGTAGAGGATCTTGGTGGTTGTAGGACCAAACTTGCCCCGAGTTCCAGCACCGTCTGGGTCAGAGACTGCATTGAGGCACTCATGGTCTACTTCATAAACTCAAGGGTCTCGAGGCGCTATCAATCCCTAGTGCCTTCATTATCCTCCCCGGCCATGTATACAGTCCTTACATGGGAAGAGACGGAAGGGACAATGGACCTCTCACTTTCTGCCTCGGAATCTTGTATTGAATAATCATCAGGGAAAGTTGGTAGCATTGTATCTCCTTTAGATTCAGAGGGAACACTACCCCTGGCATCGGAAGGTGCTTCGCTTTCACGAGGGTGACTACCCCCAAGAGTATCAGCGTATGTTCTTTGAGAATCATTGTCTCCTCGAAATGACATGTTGTCATAGGGCTCTGGAGTTGGACGCACGGGTCAATCTTATATGTTACCAGCGTATGTTCTGCAGGCTGGGCGCACGGATCAATCTTCTATTAATTTCCATCAGAGGTGCACATAATGGTTACCAGCGCATAGTGACTGTCCATCATCTGAGCAGTTGCTTGAGCTTGGTGATCTCATACTGCCCTAGACTTTCTCATCCAGAATGCTCTGGTGTGTAGTACGAGGAGTCCAAGTTGCTTGCTTCTTCATCAAGGTGGCACATAGAATCGATGCCACAGGAGATTTTGTCGAAGACAGAACTTTTGTTTCTATCTAGGGCGCATGCTTCTTTCTGCGCTTTGAGATAACTGTTGCATGCTTCATCTTTTGCGCTCCTCGTTGTGTGTCACTACCATATTTTCTAGGAAATGGTATTTTGATCATTTTATAATTAATTAAATATTGTGCATGTTGTATATTTATTTATTGTATTATTTATTTATTGTTAGATATTAGTCTATTATTTTGGACTTGTATTAGTGGACCTAACTAGTTTAGATTAGATCCATGGACCAGTATTTAAATCTAGTTAGAGTTGAGCCTAATTATAAGCACATTCATTAGGAGGAGGATTAATTAAGTTAAATCCATTAGACTAGAACCATCCCTCCTTAATTATTCCTTCATGAGAGGCCCCAAAGGATATTTTAGATATTACATAGTAGCTTAGGAAAAGGGTTTGATGGCCGGCCATGTATAAGAATGGGCAGAGTTTCTCTCTCTCTCTTCATTTTTCTATTTCAAATCTAGATCTAGAATTTTCTCTTCCAAATTTTTTCATTCCCACATCAAATTCTACCCAAATTTCATTTTAATTCCTTCCCTAATTATCATTGGAGGCTATTAGATCAAGGATCTACAAGGAGAAAGCAAGGATCTACAAGGATGAGCAAGGATCTACAAGTTGAAGGCTTTTTCACCCAATTTAAAAGTTTTATTGGGAACCCATCTCCCAATAGGTACAATTCAATTTTTTCCTTTTAATTAGACTCTAAATCTATATTTTAATCATTAGAAACCACCCCATATGCTAAGGCTACCCATAGGAAGTAGAATTATGTTATTAGGAGGCATATAAAGAAAGTTATGTAATATTTTATGTCAATTTTGGGGGAATTTCGAGATTGACACATCTTGCGTTTGTCAATTGGTCAATTAGACTAAATTAACATGTGTTTGATTGTGTGTGGGTAGTTTTATATCCACAATTGGATACGTGTAGGTCGTATCCCAACAATTTGGAGATATGGGTTGATTTGGGGATTTTCTTCCGATACGAAGGTTTGTGCATGTCATAATTTGACACGGACACGTAGATGTATATTTAACTCTTCGTATTATTCATAATTATTATTTTAGACTTTCTCATGTCCTTCGGGGTATATTTGGTTGTGTGGTGGACTCGTATCACAAGCGTATCATAGATCTAGTGTGATACGGGTGTGATGCACTCCACGTGTTTGTTTCCTTGTATTTCAACATAATTATTTATAGCTATTATAGTATTATAATTTTATGGTTATATATATATATATATATATATATATATATATATATATATATATATATATATATATATATATATATATATAACACTCTCACTCACACACATAAGTATATATAAATACATAACTATACATATACACATATGTGTGTAAGTGAGAGTGTTATATATATATATATATATATATATATATATATATATATATCGTTGTGTGTGCATAGATGTGTGTGTGTGTGTGTATGCATAGTTGTGTGTGTGTGTGTGTGTGTGTGTGTGTGTGTGTGTATGTGTGTGTGTGTGTGTGCGCGCTAGAAAGAGGGGGTCGGGCAGTGCAGTGCAGCAAAGCTTGCAGAGCACCAACTGCTTTCAACATTTAGCATTCAGCAAGAAGTAGCTTGCATCACCAACAGCAAGGCAGTAAAGCAATATACAGTGCAGTAACAGCAGGCAGTATAGCAGCAGCTAGCACAGCAATATGGCACAGCAAGCATGTAGCAAGCAGTGTATCAGCAGCAAGTTGAACTCAACAGCTACAACATCAAACAGTAAACTGAAGCCACGACAATAACAAGCAACTGAAGCAACTGCACGAGCAGCAGCAATAGTAGCACAGCATGCACAGCAACTTAGCAGCAACAACATCCAGTAGGAGCAACAGCAACTAAAATAACAACATCAACAGTAAGGCAACAGCTACAGAGCAGGTAAGGGGGTAGTTTAGTTAAGGGTTAGCTAGTTTATTTGATAGTTTCGTTAGTTAGTCCTTTGATTCATTAGTTAGCCTTTTGATAGTTTAGCTTAATAGTTTAATAGATTAATAGTTGGTTAGCTTGATGAGTAGTTTAACTAGTTAGTTACTTGTTAGTAGTAGTTAGATATAAATATATATTTATGTATCTCTAGTTAGTGATATGTATGTAGTTGTATGTATATATATTTATATGTATTGGTAGTTAGTATAGCTAGTAGTATTGTATTAATAAATACATATAAGTTTATAGTTTAGTATATTGGATAGTTAGTATATACTAGAATTCACATTACCATGTGATACCAAGGTAATGTCAAGGTATTGAATGGATACTCAAGGTATTGGGTTTAAGTATCAAGATGGGTGTGTAGTGGTGTGATACCGCATTGGTTCAAAGACAATGTATCCACTTAGTATTAGTTTAGCTAGGGATATTAAATATTGTTGATTTTATATACATACTATGATATTTTTATATTTATTGATTGCGTATCTTAGGAAACGGTATCTTATGGTTTTCAAATATCTTAGCATAGCTAGTGTGGCCTAGTTACATAGTATATGGATCCAATATCTTAGAGATCGACTCATACAACCTAGAAATAGATAGTTTGACCAAGTTTGACTAGTTTGACCTAGAGTTGACCTAGTTTGACTATTTTAACTTAGAAATGGCTTTATGACCTAGAAGTTGACTAGTTTAACTTATTTTTGTTCCAAAATCTTGTATTGATATAATATTCCATATTTAGGTCTTTGATGCACCATACCGGACATCTTTGATACTATTCACCGAATTTCAGGCGAGTATATTCTCTGATAGTTTCTTATTTATTATATCATCTATGTCTCTTGTATCTAGTGTAGATATCCTTGATTTCTTGACACGATGGTTACACGGATTGGTATATCCGAATCTTGTCATGAGATGTTATTCCTTGTTATTTACGGTGTATCTTGTACAAGCCTTATTTTTTTGTTCTTCTTGTACAAATACAGACATTGGTTCATGAGAAGAGTAGAGCCCTTCTTGTGGAAACCCGTATCATAACGTACCATGGTTGGATCCACTATACCAATCGGGAGCGGAGAGTATGTAGTATAGATATGTGATCATAACCTCCTTATATCAAGTCTTGTTCATTAAATAGTGTTAATCATACTCCGCACGTATGATTAGTCAGGCCATAATTCTTGTATCAAGTTCTCAAGTCGATCACATGTTAAACCTGGTACTCACTCACTTAGTCATTAGTATTTCTTATTCATTTTCATATTGTTCATTCTTGTATTTATTTCTAGCATGTCCTTTATTGTATATCTCTTGTATCTGTATATTATATCTTATACATTTTACATCTATTTATTGTTATATAGTTTATATCATTTATTAGAACTGTTGTTAGAGATGTACTCTGCTCCTTTCCTGATTGGATATATTTTTCCCAGATGACACTGAGGAGTGGAACCACACTCACTACGGCCTCAGGACGTGGTAGGTTTAGAGCCAGAGACCTTGGCTCAGGAGGGTCTCATCCCGACTGAGACAGATGACCCAGGACTCGTAGCTTCTTAGTTAGACTCTTTGTACTGGATTTGTCTCCAGTATATTTTTTCAGTATTTCTCTGACCCATTGGATATTATTTTAGTCTTGTTAGTTGTATTTGTGACTCTTCTATTCTTTTATCATATTCATGCTTATTCTATCGTATTGATCTGTGATTGAGTATATTTATATGGCATTGGTGGCATTATTATGTCTTGATTATTAGATAGATAGTTTACCCAAACAATGTTCTACCGCTAATGTTGCGACATAGGCTAGGCGTTGTTCACTACTTGTATCCCTACACTGGATGTGGGTTATGACACTGTGGGCGCATGGGTTGTTCGTTAACCCCCAAGATTCTGGCATCATAATATTTTCCTTTGCCAGAGCCTAGGTGCTGAGCACCCCCTCTTCAAATGTGGCTGCCACATGAACCGGGGCGGCCTTCATGGACGCATGACGTGAGTCTTCAACAACAGGTAGAGAGATAGGGATGCATACTCCGCAGTTGGATGAGGCACACTGGCCTTAGCAACCAATGTCCTGTGGGTCTTCTTAGTCTTTGCTAGCCTTAGCGAAGGACTCTCGCTGCCTTTAGAAAGCATTTCCTTGAAATCTTACTGGTCGAAGCATAAAACCATTATCTTCTTAGTTGAACCCAGCTTCGCCACGTTGAACGGTATCACTATAGTGGAAAAAGATCTCCCAAGCAGAGTCGCCACCTTGTTTTCCCTTGATGAAAGTTGAAAAAACATTATTTTATAACAAACGAAAGAAGTATAGAGAAATCCTAAATAGAAAATCTAAGTACAATATTTTTTATTCTGGGAAGTGTGACGATGGAGATCGAGTACTGCAGCTGACTCCTTTACTCCGTTGATGGTCCGATAAGAGGGTGAGAATACTTTTTTCACGTCTCTCCTTCTCCTGTATGTCTATGTTTCTGGTATGTATGCAACCCTATTATTCGCCATTAAATAAGTTTTTACAAATTTTGTATTTAAGGAACGAAAAAGAGTACAAAAAATTATAAACAGAATTATCTAAGTACAATATTTTGATCTGGGGTGTGGTGATGGAGGTTGAAAAGTGCACCGACTCTTTTGATCTGGGGTGTGGTGATACGGGGTGAAGAACATTATGTTCTCTCTTTGCTCGTCTCTGCATGTTCTCTCTCTGTGTTGGCAACCCTTGTATGTATGTCCCCTTGTTTGGGCAGGCCAGACGGGTATATATAGTCATCCTTTGGCGCGCATATGTTGGGCCGCATAGATGCTAGAGGGTGCCACGTGTGCCCCCTTAACAGGGTACAACTGTAACCGTGAGGGGGCTAGGTTGTCACGTGGGTGGTTATTGGGAAATTATGTTGCTGAAGATTTGGGTGGTTCTCGTCCTTTGTGGGCATGACTTGTCAGTTTGACACATGGTCCGCACTTGGTTGGAGAGAATCACTCTTGTCAAAATAGCAAGATTTGGTCTTCGTGGAGTCTGAAACACATGTGGTCAGAGACGCATGGAACGCATGGAGTCTGGGATGCATGGGGTCAAAGAAGCATAGAACGCATGGAGCTTGGGACGCATGGGGTCAGAGATGCATGAAACACATAGAGTCTGGGATGCATAAGGCCAGAGATGTATGGAACGCATTGGGTCTGGGACGCATTGGACCAGAGACACATGGAATGTATCGGGTCTGGGACGCAAGGGGCCAGAGTCCCATGGAGCGTATGGAGTCTGGGATGCATGGGGTCCTTGTTATGCTGTACACGTGGCACTGCACATCCATCGAGAGTAAAGTTATGTGCTGACGTGAGACTTATATGGTTTAGTGTGTTCACATCTTTTGAGGCATTCAAAAAATCCCCTTTGTTAGGATTCTGTATCAGAGACGATCCCGTTGCTAGGATGCCACATCAGGTCCATCTATGGCCAAAGCTGCTTCGGCTGATTGTGATGCATGGAAGTCACCTTATTGGGCTGCAAGGTGATTCTATGGCCCAATCTTTTCTGAGCTTTACTTTGGACGCATAGTTGTTGGACGCATAGATATATATTATATATGCTTCTGCAAGACCACTTTCAAAGTTTTCAAACTGACAAGTTTGAAATACTTTGAATAAAAAGAATGGAGGAAAAGCACTTTGGTCGCATGGATATTGTGTCGCATGGACATTGGGACGAGTATGTGGGTACGTCCATCCTATGTCGCAGCATCGACGGTAGAATGTTGTCTAGGTCAACAATACTATCTAAGCATCTCACACAATATATAAGGTACCTGTCATGCCATCTCAACTCCAATTGGAGGAAAATATGATATATGATAAATAGGAATCAATACTCAATCACAATAAAAACTAAAGGGAGATAAAGGCACGATATGGATTAGAAGAAAGGAAAATAAAGAGTCATAAATACATCACAAGTCCAAGTCTAACTCTAATCACAACACAATGGTCTTAAATAATAATACATGCCATAAAGTCTAACTTGAGTCAAATACAATCTCATAATGAAATATCTAAACCTCTGAAACTAGAAATACTACTCAACATGCTCTACAGCCTCGCCATCCAGTAGACCATAGTAGGTGGGACACATCGCCTCTAACCAATCATCTGAAAAATATATCCAGTTAGGATTGGAGTAAAGTACAACCCAATAGCAGTTCTAATTAAATTGATAATGACTATAAACAGAAATAAATAATGTAATATAAGACGAGAAACAATAAAATAATATCATACTATGGTAGGAAAGAGATAGATAATCTAGAGCAATATGGTATAAACTGATCACAATAAAATAGAATAAAGGTAATAAAATAGAATATAGTAAAGAACTGTAACTACACTAAGTGTTTTGAAATACTATTTTGATATGTGATCGAGATATTTCAATGTTAACACGATTAACCGATGTCTACAATGTTTGTCAATATCTACGATGTTTGCCAATGTCTACAATATTTGCCAATATCTACGATATTTGCCAATGTCTACAATATTGCCAATGTCTTGATCACATATCGAGCTAGCACTTCCCCTGCCCCGACCAATACTCATAGATCCGATCACGACATATCACGAACACGAATATAATATGAGTACACGAAGAACATGAATGTACATGAATGTACACGAATGAACACGAGCACAAGGAATACCTAATGCACACGATAAAGTATATGTGAAAGAGTATCCAAAGTATACGGTAATGGGGTGACATCTCGTGAAAGGATCCATATAGTAACAGTCCGTGTAAAAATGTGTCAGAAATCAAGTAAAACATTTATAAATACTTGTATTATAGTAATTATCAAATAAAGGAAACTATTAGAGAATGTACTCGCCTCTGGTCTAGAGAAAAAGTTGTATCTCGATGCCCAAGATGGTGTCACACAATCATATTTAGGAAATATCAAGTTAAATGGTCTAAATGAGAGAATTAAGTTAAAGAATGCACTAACATTTTTTCTAGGCCATTGCTAGGTCAATCTAGTTATACTAGGCCAAACTAGGTCTACACTAAGTTTATTCATCATCAACTAGCTAACACTAACTCTCTCTAACCTACTAACCACTCTAACTGGTAACTCATTAGTATATATATACACTGACATCTAAAAGTACCAACTGCTAACTATCACTAACTGACACAAATTGAACTAGAAATCATTAACTACTACAATACTAACTGATACTGATACTAACACGAACTCATTTAACTGACACACTAACATACACAATAACTATTAGTTAATACTAAAAACCACTAGCACTAACACCTATTGTTGATATACTAAGTATCAGTCAATGATACACACAACTCACTTTATATCTTAATATCCTCTTCCCCCTCATACCTGATATACTGGTATCCCCCTTGAATTACATGTTGTTGTTTATTGGCATTAATCCAGGTATCCCATACAGTCACTGATACATATAGTGTATAAACTGACACATAACAGTGTAAGCACTGATGACTTAAGCAATGTATAAACTGATACTCATCAGTATAAATACTGATATCTGATACTTGGTTCTTAGCTCATACTCGAGCCTCTGTGTGATATTCAGGCTGCTGGTAAACTACCTACCATCATTTGGCTAATACCTGTATTATTCCCCCATCTCACACTCAATTACTTCTACATTCCCAAATGAAACTCTTTCCTGGAACCATTTCCCCTAACACATAGGTCAGTCCAACAGCAATCAACCTCAACTTCCATTAGCAATACTGCTGCAGTTGCCTCACTGCCTACTTCACTTACCTTACAGTATCATACACCAAGTGTTTCCCCCCACTTCCTCTCAAATCTAGCCTACAACTTCATCTTCCTTCACTAGAGCACCTAATACTCTTGCCTAATGCAATGTAAGTCTGCAACTGATACATGCATCACACACAAACACATAACACTCTCCTTTATAACAGTCCACACCTTCACATCCTTTCGAAATTAACACACATATACCAATCTGTTATCTGATAACAAAGTCCACTCCCTCACTTGCCACTGCACACACAATATATATCCTTCAATAATCTCAGTCACAGGAAGTTTCCCCCTTACTCTTACATCAGTTACAATCACACTCGCCGTCATAAATTCACACACTTTAACACACAAAACACAAAATAGAAACATATATATATATATATATATATATATATATATATATATATATATATATATATATATATATATATATAAACACTTATTACCATATACATATCTATGTGCTATACTATAGGCATTTAAACAAACACATATAGAGTATAACTTAGTAAATTATGATACACACCCCAATGAGGAGCCACAATCCCAATTTCTCTATAATTATACAATCCCAATTTCTCTACAATAAACATATATATATAACAATCCCAATTTCTCTACAATAAACATATATATATATATATATATATATATATATATATATATATATATATATATATATATATAACATAATATAACTAAAGTAACTTTCTACAATGAGAATTGAGGATTAATTGCACAAAATACCCAAATTGAGCACCGTATCACACTGTATCACATCATATCGTGATACGGCCTACTCGTATCCAATTGTGGATACGTAGCTAGTCTCACAACCCTGATCTAAGTCTAATTAGACTAAATTAGTCTAATAACACATAATTAATGCATCAATCTCGTAATTCTCCCAAATTGCACACAAAAATCTATATAGAAGTCACAATAAGGGTCAATTTGGCCTAGAACTTCTTCCTATGGGTAGCCTTAATCCATGGGATGGTTTATAATGGTAAAATGCATGAATTAGAGTCTAGAATGATGGGAATTTTAGAATTATACCTATTGAGAGTTGGATTCCCAATGACTAAGCCTCATGTTTTATGTGCGGGTCTTACTTTAACTGCATGCGCTGGTCTTGACTCGACCGCATAGAGGTCTTATTGTGACTCGGTCGCATGAAGGTCCTGTTGTGACTCGACTGCATGGAGGTCCTGTTCGTGACTAAGCCGCATGTATCATATGCGTCCCTTTATGTGCTCAAGTTTATTTCTGATGCGCATGTCATCCCGAGGGCTCTAACCGTCTTCTTATTTCTGGTTTTGTAGTGACTTTACCCGTGGCTCCGTCAGGAGAGGTGCTTGTGTGTCGTGCTCAGGCCACACTGGGAGTAAGTATTGACCATATAGTGGCAAATGTCCAGGACCTGATAAACAAGGGTCAATCTAAGGCGAGAATAAAGTTAATAACGGGCCAGTCTTCGTTCTTTACGTAGCCAGTTAAACTCTGGACCGAATGAAGGTTTGAAGGGCATTTCTTATTTGAAACCCATCTTCCTGTTTGGGGATGCTCTCACGATCTCGGATGCTAAGTTAGTAAAGAAAAAGGAGAGCTGGACCTTTTCCTCTGGCGGGATAAAGATACATATACCTACGATGGAGCGCCACTTGCCTTTGTCGGCCTTCAATATGGTGTCACTCCCAAGGAAGATGTTAGGCACCCTGGCCCTAGACCAAAAGGGAGCCCAAGTCGGCCGCATTCGTTTTAACTCTAAACTGAAGAGAGAAGCGGCGACTAAGGAATCGTTTTCTTATTCTCTTTGCGGGTTGAAACCTGGCGCTTTCACGAGTGAGATAGGACCGAATGTTCGTATCTACGAAGCTGACACTTTTCTGAACCATCTTGCAGACAAGGGGTCCTATCCAAAGGGAAAAATATGCTTGCTCAACTGGGTGCGTCATTCGTCTTCTTGGGTTAATTTGACCATGTGGGTGCTAGGGAAGTACAAGAAGCCCCTGAAGGAGGCCAACCTCTAGTACGCCATAAGGGGTTCCTGTTACGATTTGGAGAAGTACCCGAAGTTGTTCATGGCTTTGACCGAGATGTACAACTGTCGCACCGAAACCTTCTTTACTCCGGGTGGGGAGATAGGACTTGTCCTCCACGAGATGTACGATATTTCACGGTTGCCATAGAGCAGCGGGTCGTATGAGGAGTACACGCCTGATAATGAGGAATTCGAGGAGTTGGAAAAATAGCATTCGGGATTTCTCGCAGTTTACCGAAAATTGTTGTTCCATCATAGCACTTGCCAACAAATTTCAAAGAAAAAGGAAAGAAGGACAGAGGGGACATTACCCCATACCAAGGCCTGGATCCATTACCACTTCAATAATGAAGCTTCGGGTTGGGTCATCGTTCGGAGCCCTCAAACCCCGAGTAGTGTCGATGACCTAGTGCGCGGTACTAAGAGAACGACCGAATCTGGTGAGGGGTTTGGTAGCTCCGGTGATACCTTCAGCTACTTTTACCAAGACATCCAGCCACTGTCTGATAAGGTTGTTCTGGCTAGATTCTTGATGATATGGCTGCGAACTTGTGTAGTCCCGGAGGGCTCCGGGTCGATCGAGAGGCTATCCACAATCTCATCCTCCCCGCTATGAAACTAGTTTTTGGCCGTCAGCTAGCTTTACTCCCAGCGATGGTCTGCAGCATCCATCATGGGCTTTATTCTTTTATGAGCAAAGTGATGGCCCACGGTGGCCCTAAAAATTTCACCCGATTGAGATGCCTTACCATTATCTAATGGGTTGGTTGTTAATGCACTACCCATCTTTGATGCATCTTGGAGTTAAGGGACGATGACATAAGCTGATACTTTTATTCGCCAGTATAGTGGGATGCCCTGGGTTCATACTGAGGTTACCGCCTGTCGACATGCACTCGTTCACGTTGTGGACTATTCCTTCTTTGTCTCGGTCTCGAAGTTCACAAAGGATGGAGTGAATAGGGTTCAGTGTGATGGTGGTGTTGACCATCAGGTTCTGTCCCCGAAGCTCCTTTGCTGGTTACTTTATATCCGGCCTTCCCATCTAGTATACCGAAACCGGAACCTCGTCTTCATAGAACCTTACCTGTCGAGTAGGTTTATCGAGTAGGTTTGCTCGTCAGTTTGGATATAGCCATCTAATGTTGAGCAATCTAAGCCCATGTCTTAGTTTTGAAGGTAGCATTGTTGATGGAGCCCGAGCCTGGGATTATTACTTTGCCACCAATACTCACGTCTGGTTTATCCTGCCCGATGTTAAAGTCCATGCACATATCCTCCAGGCAGTGGCTCTCTTTCATGTTGTAAACTCCCTCACCCAAAAATAGGTATTTCGTGTGTATTTTGTATTTTTTGTATTTGTTTTAGATTATTTTTTTTAAATAATTAAAACCCAACAATTTTATTAGGACACTTCACCATGGTTTGGACATTAATAATATAGGATGGCCCCAAAATCCGTATCGCCCTTCATAGGAAGTAGCCTACACAGGGGACACTACTTGTAGGATCTTTTCGTGGCACGAAAATTTGACCCCTTGGTGTTAGTATGACATTAGTGTAACGACCATAGATTAATGGTTAAATATTTAGATATTTAAATATATAATTTATTTGTGGTTATTTTTTAATCCCAACTTCTCTACAATTAGCATTCCATAATTTTCTCTGTCAAGTTAGACATTTTACCTTTTGATAGATTTGCATATTATTTACTATCAACCTATTTTGTGGATAACTATTAAATTAATTACCTAGTTAATTAGCTAATACAATTATTGGATTTATAACTAAATAAATAATTAATTATTAATTACAAAAGAAATTTATAAAATATTTTGAGTGTAGTATTTATTAAAACTTAATAAAATAATTTTCTAGAATTTATTTTGTGTGCAAATATTATTTTTGGAATATTTAACATCGTCTATAAATGTAAATATATATATATGTTAATATATATATAGTTATAGTAATAATAATAAGAAAGGATAATAATAATAATAATAATAATAATAATAATAATAATAATAATAATAATAATAATAATAATAATAATAGTAATAATAATAAAAAAAATAGTAATAATAATAAAATTATTATTATTATTAATAATAATAAAGAGCAAAAGAAAACAAAAAGAAAAGAAATAAAAGAAAAAGGAAAGAAAAGAAAGTATAACTAAAACTAAACTAATTACTAAACTAATAAAAACCCTAAACAAAACTAACTACCTAACCTAAACCCATCATATACTAATCCCTCCCTTCCCCAGCAACTCACCCGCGCCCCCTCTCTCTGTCTCCCTCTGTATATACACATATATACATATACATATATATACCCAAACTCTAACCCCAAACCCTAACCCTAGCCACGACCCCACCGCCGACCTCCGGCGACCGCCCCCACCGGCCGACCGCCCCGCGCCGACCGCCGCCGCCGCCGCAGCCGCCCGGACCGCCGTCCGTGAGTGCACACCGCGCGTACGCGCGCGCGCATGCGCACAGTTTTGGCCCATCTTCAAGGTGATGTATCTCCCTCAATTTTGATTATTTTTGCGTGCGGTTTGTTCGTATACGTTCATAACCTAACCCTCTAGGATTTTTATTCAAGCAGGACAAGTTTTCGTGTCCCGGATCGGTCGAAAAATTGACCGAAAAATGACCGGAAAACTGACCAAAACAGTTCAGAATTTCGAATCCAAAATCCCATGTTCACACCCAATTTGCCATCAACCTATTTATTATTTTCAAAAAAAATTAAAGGGTTTTTCTTCCCAATATAACCAAGAATTGTTTTGTTCTTTTAGTTTTTCTAAATTTGTTCTATGAGTAAAATTATTCGGCCTCCAAATCGACCAAAAACTTGACTTTTTAAAATTAGAAAATTATGATAAGGAGCATGTCCCGCCAAACGGGATCGTCCCGTTGCGTACTAATTGCACCGAAAGGCGCATATGGTATATCCTGACGTGTGAGCTTTCGCAAAAACTGATTTGGACTTGTGTGCGCGTCGGAATCAACCCATATCCGTGAAAAGACCCCGTATCGCGACTTTTGCAAAATACTGCACCATCTAGTGTACACTCGTCGAAATACGACGAAACTTGTGCCATTGGATTCGTGGTATCACGCTGGTCCTGTGAACCAAGTTTTACGCGAATCTGAGACAGTTGACCAATCTGCCTATTTGCGGGCCTTACGGTTGACTTTTTAGGCGACTTTGTGTTCGGCTCACCGGAAACCAAAATTGGACATACCGTTGAGTTCGTATCGACGTTTAGAATTTGTTTGACCCATAATTTGTCCCATTTAGAGAACTTTACCTCTGGCACACTTTTCGGTGCAAAGTGGTCCACATGTGGAGCCCGCTTTGACCCAAAATTACCGTTTTGTCCATGTGTCCAAATTGGACGAAAGGGTAGTATTTTCTAGCTATCTCGCTTATTCTGGAAATGTTGGTGACATTTATTTTAGCATCCGAGGACGTTCATTCTGATGCCATAGTTTCTGATCCATTGTGCCTGACGTCTAGACGCTTACACTTTGCAGCTTTCTTGCCATGCAAGATACCTTGCCAAATTGCTTATAGTACTTTGTATGCTTATTATATTTTTATATATTCATTGCATGTGTATTTTTCTTTCAATTATAATTATATACTATATATATGTTGACACACACTTGACACATAGTATCATGGGAGGGGATGACAATCAGTAGGCATATGGGCTATAACCACTCTGGTAAACCGTATTATCTAGCACGCACTACGGTAGTGTGTCACGCTGGTTGCTACCCTCATGGTATGTCGATTTCTGGAGTCGCGCTGGTCGCTACCCTCGCGGTATGTCGATTTTTGATGTACTAGACATGTGTGTGAGTTATGAGATTAGATAGAGTAGCCTACCCATGGCCATACGTCAAAAATTTGTCCTTATCATGCATTCATATAGATTGTCTTGTATAGCGTACTTATATATTTTCTACCTATTATGCATGTTTACTGTATTCAATTGGCATGCTTCTATGTATCTTGTTACGTCCCTCTGAGGACTTGGTCCCTTTCCAAGTGTAGACTATCTTGACTATTCGCAGGAGCACGGATCAGAACTTGCTACTTCTTATCTCTTTCAAGGAGGTCTTCTCTTCGAGTCTCATTGTGCATTAGATATTCTAATGTGGTTTCTCTTATATTCTAGTTGGTAGTGGATTTGTCTCCACCCAACTACTTGTTCTTATCAAGCATTTTATACTGATTCAGTTATATAGTTGATTGGTTATTTGATTCTGTGGATGAGATTTAGTTATGTCCTGTGACTTGTGACAATATATATATATATATATATATATATATATATATATATATATATATATATATATATATATATATATATACCACATGTGAGTTAATATTCATATTACAGCGTACGTGTGTATTATGATATCCATATATTGGAGTTGCCATATACATACGGCTGGCATACTTACGTATTTCTAGTCCTACGTATTTTGGAACTAGGACGTGACATATTTTTGTGGTGGCCCATGCAGGTCCAGAGCATATTGCCTTGGTTATGTTACTGTACCAAGCAAGCATGCAAATAGGATTAGAGTATAGGATCTCATCCATATTAGACTATGACTCACCTTCCTTCCAGTCTGTTCTATTTAAATAATTGCATCATGCTTGATTCATATACTTCCCTAATAGTTCCTTGAGTATAGCCTTCTGCTAGAATATAGGAATCCTTGTTATTAGGATGATAATTAGGGTAATATTCCTACTAAGAATTCAACTAGAATATTGACACATCACTAAGTTTAGAATACCTAACGAACCCTAGCATCCCTTACCTGTAGATTACTTGACCATTACCCCATGATATATTTTTGAAGGACTTGAGAGTAGTATAGACTCGACTAGAGTTAGTAAGAAATTTGACCCTAGTATTGAGGAACCAATAGAAATCCAAGATTGAACATTAGGACTAAACCTAACTTTCATAGTGAGATAATATTAGAACTATAAATTTAGATTCTTGTCTTGATATTAGCAGATCAGTACCTTAGGAAACCAAAAGGAATGAATATAATATTTTCCTTGATCATACCTCGACCACAGAGATTAGCATACCTCCTTTCCCTAGGAAACCATGATATTATCAAGAGTCTCTCTATTTAATTTCATATCTTATTCCTCCGAAACCTTAACGCTCGTTATTGGTGCGATGACTAAAATTTGCTTTCATCTTTCAATCCGTGCCACCTAACCCTTCTGATTGTAGGCCAAGTGATCTCTATTTATGTTTGGATATATAGTTTACTCGATTTATAGTTGTTAATCTTGAATTTTGACATTATGTGCTTAGTAGTTAGAACTTGATAGTTGCGTTGTTCATTTAGATTGTGATTTTATGATTATCCTTAGTTTTAAATCACGTAATTTGTACTTTCACTCATCATAATCCAGCGTACCTATATTTTATGTACTACCTCGACTTATGCTGCTATTATAGCCTAGTTTTGCAAGCTTATTCTTTTATCGAGCTTGTTCATGACATATGTATTATTGGGTGCACACACTAATACATTGTCTAAAATTAGAATCAGCGTATTATGGTCTGATCAACCTTAGTGCGCTTGGTTCGTTCTTCGCATGACTACTTTACGTGGATTGAGATATATAGTTGACTAGTAGATGAATATACTTGCCCTTAGACATCTTCGAGCACATCTTATCGGTTACATAACTGTACTGGTATGATCATGTGAATATAAATTTACCAAAATAGGATTTCAATCCACAACTGCCTTGACAACTCCCTTTTGAATTCTTTAATCAATTTGAATCCCGTACTTGTATTCTATCAACTCTTCCTTGAATTCTTTATTATTGTTCTTTGTCTTCCCCTATTTCGGATTGACGAACGCTCGTGCTTGGTATAAGTTTGATACACGGATAGTACTAGATATACCCTATAGGCCAATCACATTACTTGGTGACTATCTTTTGTGATTAAGGGCATATCGCATGTGATATATTTGGTGTTAAAAATTTTGAGGATTGAATAACACGATTAAATAATTTGAGGAATAAATTTTCATAAATATATAGCCTTATGTGATAGATGGGTAAATTCTAAGTTGGGTAGAAATTGCATTGTCAACTTGAGGTAAATTCTTTTAGATTGTGATCAAGTAAGATTAGATTAGGAGATATAAGTCATTTTAATTTTGAGATTTTTTGAAGAATGATTACAATGATGAGGATTTAGCAAATTATGCCTTATTTTTTAATTTTGAGGACGAAATTCTTTTAAGTTGGGTAGATTGTAAACCCCCTCACCCAAAAATAGGTATTTCGTGTGTATTTTGTATTTCTTGTATTTGTTTTAGATTATTTTTTTAAACAATTAAAACCCAATGATTTTATTAGGATACTTCACCATGGTTTGTACATTAATAATATAGGATGGTCCCAAAATCTGTATCGTCCTTCATAGGAAGTAGCCTACACAGGAGACACTACTTGTAGGATCTTTTCGGGACACAGAAATTTGACCCGTTGGTGTTAGTATGACATTAGTGTAACGACCATAGATTAATGGTTAAATATTTAGATATTTATATATATAATTTATTTATGATTATTTTTTAATTCCAACTTCTCTACAATTAGCATCCCATAATTTTTCGTGTCAAGTTAGACATTCTTCCTTTTTATAGATTTGCATATTATTTACTATCATCCTATTTTGTGGATAACTATTAATTAATTACCTAGTTAATTAGCTAATATAATTATTGGATTTATAACTAAATAAATAGATAATTATTAATTACAAAAATATTTTATAAAATATTTTGAGTGTAGTATTTATTAAAACTTTATAATATAATTTTCTACAATTTATTTTATGTGCAAATATTATTTTTGGGATTTTTAACATCGTCTATAAATGTAAATATATATATGTTAATATATATATATATAGTTATAGTAATAATAATAAGAAAGGATAATAATAATAATATTAATATTAATAATAATATTATTAATAATAACAATAATAATAATAATAATAAACATAGTAATAGTAGTAGTAGTAATAATAATAATAATAATAATAATAATATTATTATTATTATTATTATTATTATTAATAAAAAAAAGCAAAAGAAAACAAAAAGAAAAGAAATAAAAGAAAAAAGAAAAATAAAAGAAAGTTTAAGTTTATGATAAAGTTCTACGGCACTATGAGACAAGTTTATATACAAGTTTATGATACAAGACAAGTTTACATTTATAAGGTAAGTTTATGATCACAAGTTTAACTTTATGCTTACAAGTTCAATTTCAGTTTATGACAAAGTAAGAAGTTATGTTGTAGTGCTGTTGAATGTGCATTCAAGTTTACTCGACAAGCGTACCCTTGGCCATCCGAGTTGACTGCAGTGCTAGTGCTAGCAATATTTTTAAAATATGCAATTAGAAATTAAGGCATGTGATAACCCTAGATAGTTAATTATAGCAAGCCGGTGAGCTGTTTGGTTGTGCAATGAATGTCGTTACTTTCATTTATAGCTCGCTCATCTAGTTTCATTTCTTTTGACATGTATTTAGGGTGCTAAGTTCTGCTCGGGTGAAGGTTTGCAACCCCAATCCTTGTTTGGTTTAAGGATTGTGACCCCGATCCAGAGTAGTTCCTATGTCCTCTTGTCGCTCGTCATCTTACTTTCCTTTATAGCACTTGTTATTAGTTTTTAAGTTATATTCTTGAGACAAGTACATTGGTACCGTACAAGTCTCAATCCGTATTTATTTTGTCTCTTTTCTGTTGTATGATGTAATGCGTTTGGTCTATCACCTTGAGCTCCTTTGTGGTACTTGTTGCTTGGGGTTCTAACCCCACTGGTTTTGTATTGCCAGATTACCCCGAGGAGAATTAGGGCCACCATACTTCCAGCAAGATGGCTCTCACTCGTAGGACTACGGCCGAAGCTCGCGAGTGGGTTTCCTTCTTCCACCCCTAGTAGTATTATTTCATTTTGTGGTATTTTAGCAAGAGGTAGTGTTAGTCCCATATTTTGATATCACTTCTCTGACTTCGGTCAACATGAAGTATATATTATACCATGGCTGGTATATTCGATCATGTATAATTATACTCTGCTAGTGCAGCATTTTGTATTCACTAGCTTCATGATCATATGTGGTATAATTTGGGACGCCTTTTTACTTTTATATATAATATACTCTTGTAATTGTGTTGATGGATTGAGATACTAAGGTTTATCGGCCTTAGGACTGACGTCATAGCATGCTAGAGTCCACAAATCTGTCTTCTAGACAACCTTAGTACATTGTGGCTTACTTCGGTATTCTGAAAGGTGTGGTTGGCCATGTCAATCCTCGTATTTACCCAGTATTCTGGGACCGGGGCATGACACTTCAGCTTCACATTCTCCAGGCGAAGTTAATTGTTGGTTGTTCTAGTTCTGCAGACCCTACATCTCCCCTGAAGATCGTGGATGTGACCGCGGAGGAAGGCGTCACAGAAGAATAGGGTAGTGAGCTCGTTAGGTGGAGGTTTGAGTCCTTTTTTTGCTTTTCTGGAGGCAAGGAACATCTCCTCGTGCCCCCTGTTGAGGTTGTGACGGAGGAGGTTCCTGTTATTACAGGCCCTTCTGGTATGGAGGCCCAGCAAAAGGAGGAGGCTATCCGAATCGAAGCGAGCTAGGTATCACAGAATACAGTTGGCATTGAGGTTCTGGTGCAACAGCAGGAGGACAAACACGTGTCCTACGCCCGCTCTCCATGAGGTTATGGCCTAAGAGACTCAATGTCGTTATGGCCTAAAGATACGGCTGGCATTGAGGATCCTGAGGTTATGGCCTAAGAGACTCAATGTCGTCTCCAGGTGTGCCGAGATGGCCATATTGTCCGTCTCCATGAGCGGATAGCAGAGTTATGCTCTGACTCATAGCACCAGTAGTTCTTCTTTTGATCTTTTTTGTCCCCATTTTGCTTTCGAGCTTAGGATCTTGAAAATCCCTCGAATATAGTTTTGCTTTCAATTTTTCTTCATGAAAATAAATAAAGTTATTCCATTCGTTTGTAATTGTTTGTATGAGCTTTGGATACCGTACCAGAGGTAATATGGATGTAGTACAATATCGCAGCCTATCTAGGATATCCCACTGTGGGATATGGATCTATTATTTATTGCGCACGTTGAGTGCAAATAATAAGTTCAAAAATAATCCCTATCAGAGGTAATATGGATGTGATAGATTTTGTGGACACATTACTTTTGTGCACCTGAGTGCAAGTAATAGATTTGGAATAAGCCCTACCAGAGGTGATATGGACATGGCAGGTTTTCTGGACTTAACACCGCTGGCATACCTTGGTAAGTACGGGTGATAAGTGGAGATGGCAACCGATATCAGAGGTAATATGGACGTAATGATCGATAGCCAAGACCCAAAAGATTTGCTCAGAGGTAATATGGACATGGCAAACTCAACAGGGGAGGAATGTTAGGATAGTAGTTCAGAGGTAGTATGGACGTGAATCAATATCCGAGAAACTCACTGAGAAGTGATTTGCTTGGTATAGTCTATCCGAGAATAAAGATAGACCTAAGGATTGCTCCATTGGGGAGCTAGAGTCTAACGAGACTAGTTTTTAGGTGATCCAAGAGGGAGTATACTGGTAGACCTGAGGACTGCTCCGCTAGGAAGACTTTGAGGATCCATCATCAGTTGCGTATCCAGGACTCCTAGATACAGATAATAGCTTTTACTATAAAGAATGGGACATGTTGTACATAGGGTCTTGCTGGGGATGAAGAACCAAGAGTGTAAATACTATATATCTTGATTGCCCGGTTGAGGATAATGGGAGTATAAGTCTAGCTTAGACATAGTACTTTTTTAGGAACTTGTCGTTGATAGGCTTCATGAGCTAGTCGTTGTTTGGTTTCGTGAGTCGGTAGGTGCCTTTGGAGAATACCGATTCTACGAAGATCGGGCCTTCCCATTTGGGTTAGAATTTGTCGGCCGTCTTGTGGGTCATAACCACCGGCCTCCTTATGGTCAGGACGAGATCACCCACTTGGTAGGTCCTCTTTTTCACCCATTTATTGAAGGCTCTCGAGAGATGCGCTTGGTATAGCTCAATGCGTTGTTGAGCTAAGAGACGTTTCTCGTCAAGTGCTTCTAACTCTTACAGTCGTCGGCGGTGATTATCATCAACGGTTAATCAATTTGGATCTCGAGCGGGAGGACCGCTTCACTTTCGTACACCAGAGAGAAAGGTGTATTGCCAGTAGCTGTCTGGACCGTTGCACAGTAGGCCCAGAGACATTCACCCAACTTCTTATTCTAGTTGCATTTATTGGATGATACAAACTTTTTGAGTAGCTTTATGATGGTCTTGTTAAATGCTTCTTCCAGACCATTTGCTGACGGGTTATAGGCAGTTGATGCTACATTATGAATCCGATTTTTATCCCAAAACTGGTAGAACGCGTGACTTATAAACTGTGGACCGTTGTCATAGATGATCCTTTGTGGCAAGCCAAAATAGTATATGATATGATGCTTGACGAAGCTGATCACGTTGGGCATCTTGACTTCAGCGAGTGGTACGACTTCAGCCCACTTAGAGAAGTAGTCGGTGATAGCCAAGATTAATCAATATCCCTTAGCTGAAGGCGGACTGATCGGCCCTATGATATCCATGCCCTAGGCTTCGAACGGCTAGGACACCGCGATCGGGTATAGAAACTCCAAGGGTTAGTGGATGAAGTCAGCATAGATTTAGCACGCTTGGCACTTTCTTTTATAGTTAACGACGTCTGCTGCCATTGTCGGCCAATAGTAACCCATTCTACGGAGGCGATATTGTAGCTTGGGCCCTGGATGATGGGCATCGCAAACCCCGTCATGAGCCTCACAGAGAGCCTGCTTCGTTTCTACATTCAATAAGCATCATAGAAGAAGACCATCATAGGAGCAGCGATACAGCATTTTGGTAGCCGTATCGTATTAGAACCGGAGGGAATGTCTTTGATCGAAGTGGCTTCCTTTGGATTCTCGGGGAAAATTATATATGCGTAGTCAATGAATGGAAGTCTCCAGTCTTGTGAGTCAGTGCTCGTCCCTACTTAGTAGCTCCGACATAGAGAGCGGTTGTTCTTCGGGCAGACCAGCTCCCGATCGATCACGGTGATCAGTTCGTGGGTATTGACAGGAACAGCTAGAGAGGCTGCGAGTCTGGCTAGTGCGTCTGCCTCGATATTTCACAGTCGAGGGGCGTGCTCTATGAAGAACCCCTCGAAGGTGGTGATTAATTCAAGTACGGCTTAGTGGTAGAGAATCAAGTCCCCGTTCCGAACTTCGTACTCGCCTCAGACTTGGTTGATTATCAGTTTGGAATCGCAGTAGGCTTCCAGGTGGTTGACTCCTACTTTTTTAGCGAGTTGGAGTCCAATGATAAGAGCGTTGTACTCTGCCACATTGTTGGAGCAAGGCTCCATGAGGGAGTAGGCACGGTTGATAACCAGATCATATGGAGAGATCAATATTATCCTGACTCAAGCGACGATGCCGCCTTTGGGCCATGTTCTCGAAGCACCGTCAAAGAACATTCTCCAAATGGCTTCTGCGTTCGTCACGATGTTGGAGTCTGCGACTTCGTCGGGGATCTTCTCGTAATTTTTTGAATTTTCTGGCACTGGGTGGGCGGCCAGGAAGTCAGCTAATGCTTGGCCCTTGACAGCTTTTTGCGGAACAAATACCATGTCGTATGGTGACAGCAGTATTGCCCACGTAGCCAAGCAGGAGTTGAGCTCCCCAGGTTTGGTCATGAGGACCCTGAGGGGGTTGACCCGATAGATCACATGGATTGTTTGCCCTGCCACAGTGTCGGGTCTTCTGAATATCAAAGACTAGAGCGAGGCACCCTTTCTCAACGGGGTTGTATCTGTGCTCTGCACCGACCATCATCCTGCTGAGGTAGTAGATGGCCCGCCCGTGACATGCGTCACTCTTCTGGGCTAGCAGAGCGCCAAGAGAGTGATCTATTGCTCGTACATAGAGAAGAAAGGGCTTTCCCATAACTGGGGCAACCAATACTAGAGGGCTCATGAGGTATTCCTTGATATCGTCGAAGGCATGCTGGCATTCTTCGTTCCAGACAAAGGAGACTCCCTTCTTCATGAGTTGCGTGAACAGCTGACAACGTCTAGAGAGGTTTGATATTAACCTCCTGATATAGGCCAGTCTTCCTTGAAGGCTACGAAGTTCTCTGAGGTTCTTCAGTGGACGTATTTCAAGGATCGCTTTAGTTTTTGTCAGGATCTATGTGGATACCCTTCAAAGTTAGGATAAAACCCAAGAATTTGTCGCTAGAGACTCCTAGGAAAGATTAGGTAAGGTTCATATGAGACTCGTCTCACAATATTTGTATTTTATGTGGATACGTATTTTGTGCTAGTTATTGCATTTTATTAGATCTCGAGGAAGCTCAAAAATTCTCAAAATTAAAATTTTACTACTTGACCAGTATACCGACGGTATACTACAGTATACCGACAGTATACTACCCGACAGATATTTGTTTCACTTTCGAGATATTTTTGAGATATTTTCTCTATAAATAGTACTCGAGATATTTTATTTTCTTCTTTCTCTCTCCGCTCTTCCTTATTTTCTCTCGATCTTGGAAGCGTGGTCTTGAGACCTGGAGTGTGGTTTCTGAATCCCTTCTGGTGGTGGACTAAAAGATTAGGCTGGGAGATCGCGTTAGGCAAGTACACATTGCTAATTTCGTGAACTTCTTTTACTTTTTGTTATTGTACTTTTCTGGAGCTTGGTTATTGCTTTTTAGCTTAGACTTGAATTTCTATATTTGTTTATATTATGATTTCTAGTCTAGTAACTGTCTCGATTTTGATTTCTGGTAGAATCTCGTTCTGTCCCTTTTTGGTAACTCGGTAACGAAAATGGTACCGGAGTTGTGACCGTGAGATTTAGTCTATATTGTGATATGAGACTTACCTTAAACTTGACTTTCTGTTATACTTGGTTCTAGTAATTTTAGGGATTTAATTTGGGTCCCAGAAATCAATCTTGATTTAACTATGTTTATTCTTAAAAATTGGCATACCGACGGTATACTACAGTATACCGACGGTATACCTATTTCAACCGATTTAATTTTTAGATATTTTTTGTTAACCCTATCGTCATAACGACGGTGTACTGGGTTGTGCCTACGGTATACCGATCTTGCCGACATTGTTAGATATTTGTCTTGGCTGGTATACAGACGGTGTACTGGGCTGTGCCAACGGTATACCGATTTGTGGAACTTTATTTTCTAGTAACTTTTTGCCTACTTGGAACATCATACTACAGTATACCGATGGTATGCCGATTTGTTAGAATCCAGAACTTGCTGTATTTTTTTTATCTCTGGAAGGACAACCGTAACCTTTCTTTTTTGTTTAGTTTTTTCTTTCGCTACGCTTTGCCCTCTGAGATTGCACGAGAGTGAGTTCTTTGGTTCGTTGCGTTGGTTGAACCCACTTTGGGGTACCGACGGTGTACTAGACTGTACAGACGGTATATCAATCATGCACTTTCTTTAGGAATTCTTGGTTTTTCATGATTTCATGTTGAAACTTCTGACTTTTGTTGGATACGCGATGACTTGACCTGATTTGGACATGAACTTACATGGCTTCAGATAACTTGACTGGATATGACTTGGCTTTACTCAATTTTACCTAGCTTTGCCCGGTTACACGTGATGACTGTTTGTGGTATTAAACGAAAGAATAAAAGTGTATTTCAATGACGGAGTTTATACGAAACCCGTGCCCTTTGGTTTACAAACAAACTTGTATAATTTAATCCTATACGAGGATGTGGGAGTACAATTTATTTAATCTGGGTATAAATTGCTATAGGTGTCTGATCTGCAGTCGATCACTTTAGCCCTTGGACCACACGATGTTGAAGAAGTGCCGTGGAAGACAGGTAGCAGCTTCGAAGGTTGCAGAGGAGGGTGGATGCACGATGCCAAAGTCGTCGATCCCTACTCTTTGCCTTAGCTCCGGACTCTCTCTCTCTCTCTTTCTCTCTCTCTCTCTCTCTCTCTCTCCTGACCTCCGGTTCGATCTTTCTGGGAAGTTCGACCTTGTTCGATCCTTCTTTCAAAGTTTCGACCTTGTTCGATCTTCAAGTTTGAAGTTTTTTGACCTTTTTTCCCATTGATAGGGGTCTCGATTTATAGAGTTTTGGTGACAGTGACCACTCCGTCGGTGTAAAAACTGAGGAGTGAAAAGTACAGCACCCTTTTACACAACGGTTAAAATAACCAATGCCTGCGTATAGATGACCTTTTGAGTGAGTATGTGACGCGTGTCCAACTAAGGGGACAAAACGCGTATATCTGCTGCGAAGATCACGACGTTGAAGCCACGTAGGTAGGTATCCATTGTGTAGAAGAGGTTGGCATAGAAGCCAAATGTCTGTCACCATGGCATAGAAGCCAAATGGTTATCAAACCGGCATGGAAGTCGAATAGGCGTAGAAGCCGAACAGGCGTAGAAGTCGAGCAGGCGTAGAAGCCAAGTAGTCGTAGAGGCCGAACAGGCGTAGAAGCCGAGTGGTCATAAAGGTCGAGCAGGCGTAGAAGCCGAGTGGTCGTAGAGGCCGAACAGGCGTAGAAGCCGAGTGGTCATAGAGACCGAGAGAGCATAGGAGCTGGATGGGCGTAGAAGCCGCTGCGTACCGTGCCAGAATGTTGATGGGGACGTCTTAGCCGGAATTACGGCTTTTGAAGATATAATCAAATCTCTTGCATTAAATGCCGAGATTTGCCACCATCCTGTGCATTAAATGTGGAGGCGTGTCTTCGAAGGTCTGCAACCCCTTCTGCGCATCAGTCGCAGAGACGTGCCTTCAGAAACTGTCACCGCTCTGTGCATATAGACGTAGAGACGTGACTCGACCCCGTACGGAGTGCAGCTTTTGACGTGGCAGGCGGTTTGTCTACTGCGGAGCGTAAAACAGCTCATGTTTGCCTGTGTAAAATAAGACATCGTATCCCCTTGTACGCGAAAGAGCAGTTTATGCTGAGGGGACGTCAGTAAACGACGGTTCGGTGATATTTTAACCAAACCCTCTGCATTAAATGCAGAGATCCGCCATTATACTGTGGTGCGCGTCCTAAGGGGTCTGTCCTCGTTTCCAGCCGTCGTCTGGGTAGCCGTGCAGCACTTTTTGTCAGGAGTCAGGGGTCAGGTTCACTGCGTGACTTGATAGGTTTATTTCGGGGAAGATGAAGCGTTCCTCGTACGCTTTAACGCTGCTTTGAGATCGGCTGAGTTTTACGCCATGGAGGCGATGAAGAACCCTGTTTACGCTGGAGCGGCCTGGACGTACTGCACTTACGCGGATGGTCCTTTGAGCTTGTACTTCACATTGTGTTTAGCGGAGAAAGCTTTGCTTGTACGCTTGATGGCTCTGAAGGCCTCTGTTTACGCTGCTCTACATCAGTATGCTGCGTATCTCCTCCCAGCGTATTTTTTGTGCTTCTACAATGACATTATTGACTGGACTTGACTTGGCATGACTTTACATGGCTTCATCGGACTTGACTTGGCATGACTTCACATGACTTCATCAGACATAGCTTGACTTGGTTTTACTTCGTTTCATCTAGTTGGACATGACTTCACATGATTGTATATGGCTTTACCTGGTTTCATATGGCTTTACTTGGCTTCACCTGGATTGACATGGCTTCACTTGGCTTTACCCGGCTTTACTTGGTTTTATATGGCTTGATTATTGCCATGGCATACATGAGTCCAGTTGTGTAATGTATATTAAACATGTTTATAATACTATTAGAACTTGATTTGTCTGCATCATGTCTAGGATAGATTCTGCGGAATGTCATACCTGGATTTATACAAGAAACTGCTAGGAGTTAAATAACTAAAGATTCAATTAGTACATGGCTAGGAATTTTTCAAGATTGTATGAAGTCCTGGTTATTCTAATGTTATCTTGTGGAGTATCCAGTGGTTTATATTATGGCGTATCTTGAGGAGTATCCAGTTGGTTGTGTGTATGGATATCCCAGACAGACTGCAGTGGCATGCGATCAGAAGAAACTCTAGTATCACGTTGCATTATAAATTTAGTAATTAAGGATTGTGATAACCCTAGTTAGTTAAAGTATCAAGCCGTACTTACATGAGTTACCGTGATTGATGGATGCCAGTTAGTCTAGGCCTTACTTCTGCACTTGTTATTTTCTTATTGATTATCAGTTCAGGATATGTCTCATTGAAGGTTTTACAGTATTCATTATCCTGAGATGGTTTTATATTCAATCTTTATTTTCCAGTAGTTGTATTTCTTGTGTTGTTGGTTTAAGTTCCTACATTGGCTTCCTTTGTGGTACTTGCTATTTGGGGGTCTGACCCCACTGGTTTTGTATGGCCAGATCCAGTAGCAGCACCGGAGGATCTTTTGTACTTTTCTGAGGATAGTGGCCACCAGGACCACCAGACCGCTTACCATGATGTACATTCTATTTTGTTGGCGTTTAGCCACAGAGAAAGTGTTTAGCTCGTGTTTTGGTTTGATCAATTAGCCTACGGACATTAACATGATTGACATATCCTAGGATTTATCATGTATGACTCATATTCTGGCTAGTTTATTTATTCTGTGTTTACTTTGTTCATGATCATCTGTATATTATAGTTTGGGATGCTTTACTATTATATTTCAGCTGATCTTACATCTTGTTATTATTCCAGCTGTTCTTGTGATTGAGACACTAGGGTTTATTGGACCTAGGCTTGACTGTTGGTTTGTAGTAGTGACCCTCATATCTTACATCATCACCGTATATACGAACTACCGGAGTGCTCTAAGTATACGTAGCTGGCCTTGTCGGTCCCGCTTTCCAGTATTCTAATTAGGACGCATATATATCACCTTATTGGGCCGCAGGGTGATTCTATGGCCCAATCTTTTCTGAGATTTACTTTGGGGCGCATGGTTGTTAGACGCATGGATGCATATTTTCCATACTTCTATACCTACTATTTATAGACATCATGATGACGGGCTATGGGCGCACATATGCTATGCGCGCATGGATTATGGGACTGCCACGTGTCCATTTTTAACATAACATTTGTAGCCGTGAACGTATGTCAGGGCTGAGCTTCCACGTGGCGTCTTGTTAGGATATATTGTTGCTGAAGATCTGGTTGGTTCTCATTTTGTGTGTTTGACTTGGTCAGCTTGACCCGTGTCCTGCACTTAGTTGTAGAGAATCTCCTTAGTTCGCATAGAGACAGAACTGCACAGGGGCTGAGCCTCTCAGAGATCGGATCTTAGGGTCTTTTAGACGCATAAGGACTACGACACATAGGAAGCTTGACTCATGGAGAGCTTGGCTCATAGGGAGCTTGACGCATAAAGATCTTGACACATAGGTAGCTTTGTCGTGTATATATGTGGCATTGCACAGCTGTACGGGGTCAAGGATAATCATGGCAGTGATGTAAGCGCTTACGACCATAACCAGTGTCAAAACCGAGGCGTTAAGAGCCATTATTGATGTCTTAGTCATAAATGTTGTGACTGACAGAAGTGGCACCCTGTGCCCAAGACATCATAAATCCCTTAACTTTTGTCGCATGCGTCTTTGCTTATATGGCACATGAATTGTATAGCACATAACTTTGAATGATTTTCGGTATACGGCTTGGTGTATGAGCGCATGTTTCTCTGAGATTTTCATGCTTCTACAATGGTGGAGTATAATGCGTTAATCATCAGACTCCAGTTAGCCAAACAGTTGGGGGTAGACTATTTAGAAGCTTATGGTGATTCTAAGGTGATAGTCAGCCAAATCCGAGAAGAATACGAGGTTCTCCATGAAGACCTCATCCCATGATACATGGCTACTATTGATATAGCCTAGCCTTTCTTAGGATTCTTCATCGAGCACATGCCTGGATTACAGAATATTGAAGCAGATGCTCTTACTGGGCTAGCAGCTTTTTTAGCTATTCTGACCAAGTCTCAACAATCGGTCACAGTGATTGGTCGAAAGTATTTTGTGCCAAAAACAACCTGCATATCTGTCAAAGCCATACTGCAGAAGCAAACATAGTCAAAGACTGGTGATTCTCGTTCATAATCATGTTGTCTATGGAATTCTTTCAAATGATCCGAAGGAGGCCACTTCTGTTAAAAGACATTTCCTTCAATTATATTATAATATATCTACTAAAATAGTGTATCTTCGTTCTTATGATGAGCTTTTGCTACGATTTTTATCAGACACAAAAGCGAAACAAGCACTCTGTGAAGCTCACGACGGTACTTGTGGTGCACATCAACCGGGTCCTAAACTATATAATCGTCTCCAACGTATGAGGTACTATTGGACCACTATGGTAGTAGATGTCATAGAATATACAAGCAAGTGCAGGGCATGTCAAATTTATGCTGACTTCATCCATCAACCTTCTAAATTTTTATATCCAACAGTCGCGTCTTGGCCATTCAAACCAAGGGGCATGGATGCCATTGATCCAATCATCCCACCATCATCTAGAGGTTATCGTTTTATCCTGGATATAACCAATTACTTCTCTAAATGGGGGGAAGCTATACTACTCATCGAAGTAAAGACATCAAACGCGATCAATTTTGTTAAATATCACATCATTTACCTTTTTGGTTTCCCTCATAGGATCATCCAGGAAAATGGTCCACAATTTGTGAGTCATGTATTCCATCGGTTTTGCGATAAAAACCGAATCCAGAATATAGATTTGACATCATACAATCCAGTAGCGAATGGATTAGCAGAATAATTCAATAAAATAATTATCAAGTTACTCAAAAAGTTTGTTTCATCAAAAAAATATGACTGGAATGAGAAGCTTGGTGAATGTCTCTGGGCCCTACCGCACAACGGTCCGAACTCCGAATGGCAGCATACAATTCTCTCTGGTTTATAGGAGCAAAGCAGTTCTTTCCTTAGAAATCCAGATCCCCTCTCTCCTGATAGCTCTCTCCAATAAGTTGACGACCGAAGACAACCATCGTTTGCAGTTACAAGAGTTGGAGATGCTTGATGAAAAAAGTTGGATGGCTCAATAGCATATTGAGCTATACTAAGCACGTATTTCTAAGGACTTTAACAGAAAGGTGAAAGAAAGAGTGCTTTAAATCGGTGATCTTGTCCTAGCAGTGAGAATACCAATGGTCATGATGCACAAGTCCAAGGGTAAATTCCAACCAAAATGGGAGGTCCCTTTCATGGTGGAGTCAGCGTATTCCAACGGTGCGTACAGGCTCGCAAAGTTTAATAGAGATTTGTTGATGATGTCGGTCAATGGAAAATTGTTGAAAAACTACTATGTCTAAGACATAGTTCGACCCGTGTTCTCCCATCCCCAGCGGATCGATTTGAATGTACAGTATTTATATTTTACCCTCAGCAATGTAAATGTACAGTAAGATATTTATTTTCCACAGAGTGTCTTTAAAGCTATTATCTGTATCCAAGAGTCTTGAATACATTATGGATAATAGATCCACTTAAAAGTAACATGTCATAGTATGGTTAGGAAAATCTTTGAGCAAAATTAAAAGTGTCCTTAATAAGCATTTTGCTGTCCCTAGCATATCTTATTCCTATTAACCTCTCCAAGAGAGAGTGAAAATCTCCATCACCTCGAGCGAGTTTTGAATACGCAATGGGTAATAGATCCTCTAAAATTCTCTAGCAGAATAATCCTCGGATCCTGTGAAACGTTCTCATTAGGATCGCAAAATAAACTTTCCTAAGCAAACAAGCGTATTCTTAGAAGCTCACTCGCTCTAAGAATGTCTTATTTCTAATCCCTAGTTGGGTTGGAGATACTCTATATTTCTTCCCCAACTAAGTTTAAATATCCCTATCAATGGTTCACGTCTATATAACCTCTAAACCATCTACCCAGTTAAGTGAGAATACTCTTAGAGCCCAGCTGCTCTAAGGATTCTATATTTTTAATCCCCAATTGGCTTAGAAGTAACCAAATCCTAAAAAAATAATCATGTCCACATCACCTCTGAAATATTTTCTCACAAAAAGTTGGATCCCCACAAAGTTATATTCTGTCATGTCCATATTACCTTTAAGCAGATATATATACCATAATCTCCAGTGAGAGGCCCAACTTAAAGAATTTGCCATATCCATATTACCTCTGAGCAAATGTTATATCTAAAGACTTTATGCTATCACTTCTATACTACCTCTGATAATATGAATCTTTTCAACTTATTATTTGTATCTAGTTTTAGGTCGCCATAGATAATAAGTCCACCAAAATTCTCCAGTGGAATGTCCCCACAGAATGCAATGTTCTATTACGTCAATATTACCTCTAGTAGGATATTGGTATTCACAAAAATATTTGTGACAATAGAGAAGTTTTATTTCTTTGAGCAAGAAGGAAGATACATAAAAAGCTTTCTCTCTCCTACCACAGCCCGATAGAAGCATGAAAATTTATTAGGACGCATAGAGCTCATACCCCTTAGAGCCACATAAGAGCATTATCTATACGGCCAGATGGAAGCCGCATAATAGCCTTCATGTGGCCTGGACAGCCTCAGAGTAAGAGGCCGCATAAAAAGCCCTCGACACAGCCTCCGATGCCTAACATAAAGTTTTGAGCGCCTCGAGACTCGTGAAAGGGGCAGCATACAAAAAGACAGAAAGTCATATCACGTATTAATGGCCTCGATAGACGTGCCATGCCACGTGTCCTCCCATATGCGGCTTCGACCTTATGCGGCTTAGTTATCATATGCGGCTAGGACCCCGTATGGCCTCGTCAACATGCGGCCACAATATCCATCTGACTAAGGCCAAACGAGAGCACGTATGCGACCACAATGCCGTGTAGTCAGTGTTTGTACAACCAAGGCCAAACGAAAGCATGTATGCGGTCAAGAAGTTATTCGGCCTTCAAACTTGCAAGATCTTTTATGTTTCAACCGAAGAGATCCTCACATAATTAGTACAGACCACGTATCCAGCTGACCAGGTCATGCATATAATGGGTCAATAACGACTATACCCCCTTCACTGAGATTGCATCAACTACATATACCAACCAAGGCTACGTGGCAGCACGCTCATAGTATACGGCCCAGTTACAACCGCATTCTGTTGAAGGAGCCCCCATGTGGCCACCAAAAAGAAGCATATGCGGCATCTATAGCTAGTCAGCCCGATGGCTATAAATAGCAATGCTAGCATACCCCACAATAGAGGTGAGCACCAGGCACAGGAGAGAGAACAAAAAAGAGCTTCCTCATACCCGTATTGGACCATCAACATAGTAAAAGAGTCACTGCATCACTCGATCTCCATCGTCATGCCCCAGAATCAAAAAGTGTACTTAGAATGTCTGTCTATGACCTCTTTGTACTTTCTTTAGTTTGTTGTTAAAGCAAGTTCTTTTAGAATTCCAATTTAATGGCGAACAAGGTGGCGACTCTGCTGGGGACGTCCTTCTCCTCTGATGAGAAGGTTATGACGTAGTCTGATGTGGCCAAGATGGGTTCAACCCAGAGGATGCTGGTAGTACGCTTCGACCAGCAAGGGTTAAAAAATATGTCCTCTACGGGCAACGCAGGTCCCTCTCCAAGGCTAGCAAAGGCTAAGAAGACCCGCAAGACTCGGGTAGCAAAGGCCATTATGGCTCAACCAACTGCGGAGTATGTTCTTCCTGCCTCTCTCTTTGTTGCTGAAGATGCTCGTCAGGCATCCACCCAGGTTTTCCATGTCCATCCGGCATCCTCGTCTGAGGCTGAAAACTCTCAGCACTCAAACCCTGGCAGAGAAAAATACTACGATGCCAGACGTTCGGGTGCTGATGCAAGTTCTATGCAGCTAAGGAGGAGGCCGCACAAGATCGTCTATGCGGCATTAGTTGACAGCCGCAGGCAGATGGCCGCATGCATCACTGTCAGTAGCAGAACCTCTATTTTTGACCAAATTTCATGCAGCGTTGATCCTATACGCCGTGCAGAGAATGATGAAAACCTAAACTTGGACTCTTCGTATTATGCACCAGCGCGTGCAAGGACGAAGAAGTCTAGGACAACGCGAGCTCGCCAAGATCAAGCAACTGCTTATTTGGCTGACCGTCAACAGGCATCGCTGTAACACCCATGTCCCAAAATACATAAGACTAGGAATACGTAACATGCCAGCTATGCATTCGACCAGACTCTGGTCCGACTCAAGTACGTATAAGATGTATAATAAGGGTAAATAAATACTGAAATCTCTATGTCTCAATCCACATAAAGAACAAAATATCAATAATGAACTACATGTGCTAAAGTCGGCCGCCAGTAACACATAAGCTCGAATAGACTCGAGAAAGGAATATGAGTCTATAAAACTAGGCTACATCAGCGGATGAATAGACAATAAGAATAAAATAACCATAACTTCGGTAGAAATAATATAAGTACCTGGCACCAATGCCTGCAAGACAAAGCAACACACATCAGCAACTCCAGGCAAGCTCCACAACGGTCTATGCTGCAAAACTGGCAAGGGACCAGGTCCTCAGAGGGATTTAACAAGGTACCAGAAACAGCATGCCAAAGTAAAATAGTATAATGCCACATACTCAAGGGTAAACTAATATAACCATCTAAGTGAAATGCAAGTGAGAGCATCACTAGTACTCAGGCTGAAACTACTACAAGCTCTGTGTCGGGGAGCCTGTAGCAACAAGAATATCATGTAATAGGCCAAGCTCTGATATAGAGACTAAAGCAACTCAATAATAAAGTATATATATGTAATCAGCATGTAGCATGTGTCTCTCTCCACCCAATATAATCGCACGTCTCATGTCCACAACGTTTTATGTCCATAACACGCAAGATCATGACCTCTAACTAGTACAACAAGTCATAATGATATATATGTATATGCAAGTCTTATGTCACGAATCCTGTAAGCCTATACAGAATCACCATGAATAACTCAGAAAAGAATCTGTCATATGAATAGTGTCAAGTGTCCTATGGTATGAAGTACTTGGTAAAGCAAGCACGAAAATATATAGGATCGTAGTATCAACTCTCTAAGTGACATTACAGGACTCCCCGTATGGCATGGACACCCGAATCTTGTTCAGACGCTAAGCAACGTCTCACGGTCCTAGGTTGAGCAGGCACATCACAAGAATATATAAAATGAAACACAAGTCGATAATATAACATAATTTACTGCAAGTTGGCAAGGTACACTTGCCTGAAACTCCAAGCTGATAATACAAAGAACCTGCTCTCGAATCCACGCTTGTGCGATCCCAAGAGCCTAAATATATAATATCATAAAATCAGTCACTATGACACGGTTCACTAAGCATGCACAAGAGTACAACTACTCTACATCATTAATCATTAGACAATTAGGGTCTAAATTAATCAAGGATACAACTTATACAATGCCATCAGTTATTTAGAGTCTAAAATAATTAGGGATTCTAACAAAGTATGTTGGCTAAGGTTCACTAGTCAAGGACCAAGAAATTGTGTAAACACCAAGCCTACTAGTCATATAACATCATCAAGCCTCATAAACATGGTTATAATGAAGGTTCATTTAGGTACTAGGTGTTCTCACACTAGATTTTCATATACAATATATTATCAACCTTGGTATTCACTAAGTGTCAAACTATGTTAACCAACCTAGGGTTAGTTTTGTCCATTAAAATATGCACATGAGCATTAATAATAGGTCAAGTTAGGGTCATCACAAACAATCATATACTGTATTTCTCAAGTATATCCATTCATCCAACTATATACAACTCTCATTCTACTACAAAATGGCAAGTATACATAGACAAGTCAAATCTAAATTTATAATAAGATCATGGCATATACCTCATTTCTAACTTGTATTTGTCATAAAACATGTGTGTAAACACTACTACAACTAGTGAACAACCTTATCATGACATCTTCTACATTCCAACATAGTATTTATAAATATTAAAACTAGCTATCACAAAACCTAAGCAAAGTGCACTACTAGTTGCACAACAATTAATCATGTCTCAACCATACATTTATTTATATATAACACCCTAAAAACTTATATATTTTGAAATTTAGTGAAAATTAGAGTAAAAATTAGGTTTTGCAAGTGGTTTCTTGGGTTTTAGATCATGGCAAAGTGAATAGGACAACAAGTGCATAAATAACATTCAAATCTAGACATGAGAAGTAATAAGTGTTGTTGGTGTAATATCATAAGAATATGAATAAAAAGTTGGTGAAATTTAATAGGGATATGAAGTACATGTAGAAAGGTTTGAGTAGGAGGATTTTGAGCTCTTACCAAAGTAAAATGGGAAGGCAAAAGAGGGTTGTGCACTGCTTGCACAAATCTGTCCAGATTTGGACACTTCGTCTTGTAGTTATTGTCCGGGGCTTCAAAAAATTTCTCCAAGTACATTGGGGATTAGATAGATTAGGGGAGAGGTAGAAGATGAATATAGGTTAGTTGTTGAAGGGTTTTTGGTGCTAGAAGTGGTGGCAACAAGGTGTTGAAGTGGTGCTATTGCTGGCGGGTTCAGTAGGGTGTCTTCGTTCTGTAGGTGGTATTTGGGGGAGTTGTGGGATGATTTAGGTGCTGAGTTATAAATGAAACTTGTTAATTATAGGTAGGGTAAGGATATTTAGGTGCTTTGGTGGTAGTTTGGAGGCTATGGAGGTGGTGGAGTGGCCTGAGAAGAGGATACACTGAATTTGGATTTAGCCTGGACACCTCTGATAGAGGGCTATTTTGAGGAACTTAGATTGAATTTTGATAGAAGGTTTGTCAAAAGAAGTGATAAGGGCAGGGAAAGGAAAAAGCATACAAAATTTGAGAGAAATATACTTACTATGGAGGGAGATAGGGCCAGATTTGTGGGGGTGTTGCTGAATTCAGATTCAGCCTGGGTAGGGTTGGATAGATGGAGGTGTGTAGGGAGATAGAGAAAAAATTTGGAGATGGTTTGTGAAGAGAAGATGTGAGGAAGAGAGTTAGGAAGAAGTTTGCTTCAGGTGGTTTAAATGGGGGAAGTGAAGAGAGGGGGTTATGGACAGTCTAGTGGGGAGGGGAAGGGTTTGGAGTTACCAATGGGGTAAGGAAAGGTCACAAGTTATAACCCCTTCACTTTCACATTCCACTCTAATAATTTAATAAACCCATGGCTGTCCAAAACTGAAATAATATTTAATATGGATGGTCAAACCTAGCTTAGTCAACCTAGGTTAAGTCCAACTACTTCTAGTTGGGTCAGGTTCGAGTCGTTGCGGTTTAGTTTGACTAGGTTGGTCTGATTCACTAGAAAATTGATCATTTGTGACTATTGAGGGTAGGTAACACATAGAGGTTCAATAGAGTGGGACAGTGGTATCATGTGTGTCTTAGACCTAGTTTAGATCATGATCATGCGTTAGGTCGAAAGAATTGGTCTAAATTGGATCTCCAATTTAAATTGGAATGGTCAACGGTTGCACTATAGGTACTAGAAATTGAGTTTTTGACCCAAATATTTTACATTAAAAATAGAGCACAAGGATATGTGTTTGAGTGGGATATGATAATCATAAATTAAGGTGGCCTCGTCTAGATCATGCATATAAAATTTGTTTGAAGATAATGTCTAATGTTGTGCTCCTAAAAATTAAAGCTACAAAAAATATTTTTAAAGGATACTTTTGTTTACTTAATCCTAATTAATAGTAAAAATAATAATTCTAAATATTATATTAAATTAAAATATCTAAATCTCTGGGTGAGGGAGTTTGCAATCTATCCACCTTAGAAAAATTTTGTCCTCGAAATTCAAAATTAATCTCTCCAACCACAACTCATCATATCTCTAAATATATAAACACATCTTGGTACTTACTCATACCCATTCTAAAAACCTTAAACTTCCATATACATATAGTTTAATCGTCTAAGGTTATTGATCCTTAAAACACACCACCATAAACTATCTCATTATTGTTATCATGCTAATCGTCATCTAGAAAAATTTACCACCTATTGTCCTAGGTTACACAAGGATGCAACACAAACTCAGTTTGAATCTTTCAATATCTACAAGGAAAATGATGTCATACCTTAACTCTTAATGGAGTGCATGGGTTAGGCACTAAAATCTTACAAGCACAAAATCTTCAAGGCTACCTATGTAGTATCTAAATCATTTATTCTACAGCTAAGACTGTTATTATTTCTTAATTCTTTCCTTAGTACAACGTCATCAACCTATAATATCCCCAATAAAATCATCTAACCTAACTTCTTATAATTGCTCTTAGCAGCAATAAGTCTAATCTAGTCAGTCAGTCATACATAGTCTAGAAGCTCAACTCAACGATTCCTAGGACACATACATATAATAAAATGCGACATAAGCCCCTATTCAAATACGTAGTACAAAAATATATATATATAAATTATGTAATAAATAACTATCCAATCATTCTAAATACCCTAGATAAAAATATAATTAATACAATAAAATGAATAAGATTTCTAAAATCCGAAAATCCATCGGCTATGATAAATTGGAAATAGGTTCTCATCACCTACTACTGAGGATAGGTCCAGCAAGCTCATACCCTGTTAGTCAAAAATATAAATCCCTGGCCCTAATAAGTTTATGTGTAAACCCACAATATTCAACTATCATTCCTATAAGACTTCTATCTTCCATTTACATTTTCCTACCATATGTAAATATATAATCTAAGGGTCTTGTGATAATCCTCTACAGAATGACCAACAAGTCAGTATGTAATTCTGAACATATGTTTAATTCCTTAAATTTTGTATCACTTAGAGACTGATCAATAATTTTTACTCGCACTAAATTCTCAAAATTCTAAAATCATTAAAATTCATAAATGCTAAAATTGTTATTCCTCAAGTCCATACCATAATCCCTTCTCTTTGGATTATGTGACCATAATATCTTTTCCTACTCACCTTTATATCCTTTTAGTATATTAATCTTGTTTTCAATTATAAGCTTCGTCAATCATGACCCAGTACTTTCCGCTTCATAGTATAGATCTTCTAGGCAACTGCCGAGTGATAAATCTTTAGTCCTTCCTAGATCTTTCTCTTAATTTAAAATGCTCAAGATCATGCACTCCTCATGACTCTTCTTGTTACTATTCTACCTTCTTCACCTTGAACCTAAGATTTTCTCCTTGTTCATTCCATGTATACCCTTCATCCAAACTATATGGTTACCATCTTGTTATAGCTTGTCATCTATTATAGGCAATTCACTATATCTAACTCAAAACTATAACATAAAACTCTCATCCTTCAACCTATTTGCTCTATCACATATTCTAGCTTGTCTACAGGTGGTACTCACTTGTTCAATTAACACTGACAACCTAATTAATCAAATATATCTAATTTGATTTTGAAAGCTATACTTTAGTACTCGAGTTATCTAATTACTCAAACATTAGGTCTAGCAATCTACCTATCTATTTAGTCCAGACATAGTCCAGACCTATAGTCATCAATAATTTAAGGGGGTCATAAGATCTAGTTTTGATACTAAAAGTCACAAGACAACTAGATATTTAACCACTATGGCCTGCTACGTAAAGTTCCAATTTCTTAAGGTCGTAATATAATTCCTATTATCACCATCATGAGCCACATCTGATCCCTAGCATCTAGCTATATATTCTATAAAGTATTCCAAACCATCTTTCTAACTTCTAATACTTCCAAATTACGGCTACCTTAAGTAAGGGTAAGGTTTTATTAGTTCTAGACTCTGATACTATATTCAATTCTCATGCTAACAATCTATAATAGCTCTAGCATATAGGAATAACCTATCTACCTATCCTACCAAAGGTAACCATCTTCTCAAAAATTTATATCTAGCATATCTTCTTCCGCCTTGACAAGGATCTGCTTCTGGAGGAAACACCACGCACAAACATTCATCTCTCTGAAATAGGGAGAGATGATAAACAATAATAAGGATGTCGAGGAGAATAAAAGAGTACAATTATGAAGTCCAAGGGCGATAATCAAATGCTAAGAAATTTTTAAATCAGTTATGGATTGAGATACTAATACTATTAATCATGATTATAGGCTCGCTCGGTACTGGAAAGTAACTGAAATGATTTAATCAAGACCTGCATGGGCCACCACAAAAATATGTAACACCTCAGTCCTAAAATACGTCGAACTAGGAATACGTAACATGCCAGCTACGCATTCGACCAGACTATGGTCCGACTCGAATACGTATAAGCTGTATAATAAGGGTAAATAAATACTGAAATCTCTATGTCTTAATCCACATAAAGAACAAAATATCAATAATAAATTACATGTGCTAAAGTCGGCCGCCAGTAACACATAAGCTCGAATAGACTCGAGAAAAGAATATGAGTCTATAAAACTATGCTACATCAGCAGATGAATAGACAATAAGAATAAATAACCATAACTCCAGTAGAAATGATATAAGTACCTTGCACCAATGCCTGCAAGATAAAGCAACACACATCAGAAACTCCAGGCAAGCTCCACAACGGTCTATGCTGCAAAACTGACAAGGGACCAGGTCCTCAGAGGGACGTAACTAGGTACAAAAAACAACATGCCAAAGTAAAACAGTATAATGCCACATACTCAAGGGTAAACTAATATAACCATCTAAGTAAAATACAAGTGAGAGAATCACTAGTACTCAGGCTAAAACCATTACAAGCTCTATGTAGGGGAGCCCGTAGCAGCAAGAATATCACGTAATGGGCCGAGCTCTGATATAGAAACTAAAGCACCTCAATAATAAAGTATATATATATATATATATATATATATATATATATATATATATATATATATATATATATGTAATCAGCCTGTAGCATGTGTGTCTTTTCCCACCAAATGTAATCACATGTCTCATATCCATAACACGCAAGATCATGACCTCTAACTAGTACAAAGAGTCATAATAATATCTATGTATATGCAAGTCTCATGTCACGAACCCTGTAAGCCTATACAGAATCATTATGAATAACTCAGGAAAGATTTTGTCACATGAATAGTATCAAGTATCCTATGGTATGAAGTACTTGGTAAAGCAAGCACGAAAATATATAGGATCATGGTATCAACTCTCTAAGTGACGTTACATGACTCCGCGTATGGCGTCAACACCAGAATCTTGTTCAGACGCTAAGCAACGTCTCACGGTCCTAGGTTGAGCAGGCACATCACAAGAATATATAAAATGAAACACAAGTCGATAATATAACATGATTTACTGCAAGTTGGCAAGGTACACTTGCCTGGAACTCCAAACTAATAATACAAAGAACCTGCTCTCGAATCCACACTCGTGCGATCCCAAGAGCCTAAATATATAATATCATAAAATCAGTCACTATGACACGGTTCACTAAGCTTGCACAAGAGTACAACTACTCTACGTCATTAATCATTAGACAATTATGGTCTAAATTAATCAAGGATACAACTTATACAATGTCATCAGTTATTTAGAGTCTAAAATAATTAGGGGTTCTAACAAAGTATGTTGGCTAAGGTTCACTAGTCAAGGACCAAGAAAATGTGTAAACACCAAGCCTACTAGTCACATAAAATCATCAACCCTCATAAACATAGTTATAATAAAGTTTCATGTAGGTACTAGGTGTTCTCACACTAGATTTTCATATACAACATATCATCAACCCTGTGTATTCACTAAGTGTCAAACTATGTTAACCAACCTAGGGTTAGTTTTGTCTATTAAAACGTGCACATGAGCATTAACAATAGGTCAAGTTAGGATCATCACAAACAATCACATATTTTATTTGTCAATTATATCCATTCATCCAACTATATACAACTCTCGTTCTACTACAAAATGTCAAGTATACATAGACAAGTCAAATCTGAATTTATAATAAGATCATGGCATATACCTCATTTCTACCTTGTATTTGTCATGAAACATGTGTGCAAACACTACTACAACTAGTGAACAACCTTAGCATGACATCTTCTATATTCCAACATACTATTATAAATAATAAAACTAGCTATCACAAAACCTAGGCAAAGTGCACTACTGGTTGCACAATATTTAATCATGTCTCAACCATGTATTTATTTATATATAACACCCTCAACAAAACTTATATATTCTGAAATTAAGTGACAATTAGAGTAAAAAATTATGTTTTGCAAGTGGTTTCTTGGGTTTTAGATCATGGCAAAGTGAATAGGACAATAAGGGCATAAAGAACATTCAAGTCTAGACATGAGAAGTAATAAGTGTTCTTGGTATAATATCATAAAAAAATATGAATAGAAAATTGGTAAAATTTAATAGGGATATGAAGTAAGTATAGAAATGGTTAATTACGAGGAGTTGGAGCTCTTACCAAAGTGAAATGGGAAGGCAAAAGAGGGTTGTGCACTGCTTGCACAAATCTGTCCAGATTTGGACACTTTGTCTCGTAGCTGTTGTCCGGGTCTTCAAAATATTTATCCAAGTACTTTGGGGCTTAAAGAGATTAGGGGAGAGGTAGATAATGAAGATAGGGTGGTTTTTGAAGGTGGTTGGTGCTAGTAGTGGTGGCAACAAGGTGTTGAAGTGGTGCTATTGATAGCGGGTTCAGCAGTGTGTCTTCGTTTTGTAGGGGATGTTTGGGGGAGTTGTGGGATGATTTAGGTATTGATTTATAAATGAAACTTGTTAAGGATAAGTATTTTAAGAATATTTGGATACTATGGTGGTAGTTTGGAGGCTATGGAGGTGGTGGAGTGGCCTGAGAAGAGGACACACTGAATTTTGATTCAGCCTGGACACCTCTGATGGAGGGCTATTGTGAGGAACTTAGAGTGAGTTTTGATTGAAGGTTTGTGAAGAGAAAGTGATAATAACAGGTATATAAATAAGCATACAAAATTTAAGAGAAAGATAATTACTTTGGAGGGAGATAGGGCCAGATTGGTGGGGTTATTGCTGAATTCAGATTCAGCCTAGGTAGGATTGGATAGATGGAGGTGTGGAGGGAGATAGAGAAGGAATTTGGAGATGGTTTGTGAAGAAAAAATATGAGTAAGAGAGTTAGGAAGAAGTTTGATTCAGGTAGTTTGAATGGGGGAGGTGATGAGAGGGGGTTATGGATAGCCTAGTGGGGAGGGAAAGGGTTTGGAGTTACAAATGGGGTAAGGAAAGGTCACAAGTTATAACCCCTTCCCTTTCACATTCCACCCTAATGATTTAATAAACCTATGGCTATCCAAAAATGAAATGATATTTAATATAGATGGTCAAACCTAGTGTCACGCCCCAGTCCCAAATTACACGGGACCAGGCCACTCAGCATTGGCCAGCTGACACGTCTCCGAGGGAATACCCAATTTATTGGACCCAATGAGACGTGCTACGCTGACCTAAAATACTAACAAGTCTAGTACTAGCATATAACAGGTAACATCTAATCTCATCCACAATATATCAAGAAACACTGAAATAAGAACTGGAATATAAGTGCTGAGTCTGAAATGTCATAGTACAACCCAGATATGTCTGGTGGGAACAAACCCACTACAAAAACTAAAATAAGAGTGCTGAAATATAACATGACTAGAGCATCGTCTATCTAGATAAAGAGGCTCTAGCTCTTGATGGTGAGTCTACCAAAGATCAGGGGGACTCTGATGGCAGCACCTCTAGCTCCTCCTCGGATGCGTACCTCGTCTCCTGCCCAGGTCCGTATACCGTAGGATAATACGCCTCATCTAAATTTGGAAGGGAACCAGGTCCTCAGTGGGACATAACAAGATATATAAAAGTATGCCATATATAATACTGAATAAAATAAATAAAGGGTGTGCTAACCATCTAAGTGAATGCAATGTGAAGACAATCTTGGTACGTATGGGTAGGCGTAGCATATCGTCCACTCTTCGAAGAGCGTGGTATCTGAACATGTAACGTCCATCATTCCGAAGAATAAGGTATCTGCAAATATATACGTCTGTATTGCTCCGAAGAACGCGGTATCTGAATAAAGGAGGTCATTGGATCCGTGGCTCCTCTGGATACTACGGAGTCTAATGTGTGTATCCCATACGCCTACTAGTTGTCTTCCCCGCCCAATGAGGATATACAAGTCGAATACACAACGTGTATACCACGTAGCTATATTCCAAGTCACAACTTTCTAGATAATTCTGATTACGTGCTAAACTGTGATGTGTGTCACACGCACCGGTAACTAGTCGAGTACGCGAACCCGTATCCCAACATGAGTTGCAATCATGATGCGTGTACAAGTGTCAGGGTCTAGGAGGATATCAGAATACCCTTGCATCTGTAGGTGAGTCTGCTAATGTCTAAGTCAGTTATACTACATATCGACGTATTTGTCGACTGCACCCAAGTAAATCTCTGGCGCGCACAGTTATATGTATATTGCAACAGGTTAACATACAACAGTTTATAATTTAAACAGTAAAAATTTGGCAAGGTATACTTGCCAGGCAAGAACTCTGTATAGTGCAAGCTTCCGAAATGGTGATAAGTTTGGGTGAAAGAAATTGAGTTAGGGTTTTGGGGTGTACTGCATGGAATATATATAGGAAAAGAAGTCAGTTTTTGCGGGGGGGTAGTTTAGTTGTTTAGTGGTTTCAAAACCACTGCTCCTGCTGGTTTTCTTTCTTTCTCTTGTCTCGGTTTTGGGTTTGGGAGAGTTTATTAATAAAAAAAGATAAAGAGGTAGTGGAATAGGTCGGCTTACACGCGCGGAGAAGGGGAAGCAAAGTTGGTCTTTGCTACTGCTGCTGCTGATATTTTTCTTTCTCCTATCGGGTCCGGGTAGGCTAAACGGGTAGTGGTTTTAGGATAGAGATTTTGGGTTTCGGTTTGAGATCCAATAAGAATTTCTATTCTAATTAATTTTATATATATATATATATGTATATGTATATATACATATCGTACGGTTTTTCAGAATAGGGGTTTTACATTCTACCCAACTTATAAAAATTTTGTCCTCGAAATTAAAACTAACATATGGCGAAATCTATTGATTGAATTTAAAATAAGACATACCCAGGCCTTCGGATAGATGGGAGAAACGTTGTCGAATATTATCCTCCCGTTCCCAGGTTGACTCGCTTGGTGCATGATGCCTCCATGCAATACGAACTAGAGGGATAGTTTGACCTTGCAATACCTTCTCGCTTTTGTCCAAAATCTCTACGGGCTCCTCCTGGTACGACAAACTTGGCCCAATGGTGAACTCCGAGTGGTCAAGCACATGACTCGGATCTGGAATGTATCTCCTTAGTTGAGATACGTGGAAGACGTCATCCACTCCTTCTAATATTTGTGGTAAGGCTAATTTGTAAGCCACTTCTCCGATGCGTTCCAACACATCGAATGGTCCGATGTACCTCGGACTTAGCTTTCCTCTGCTTCCAAATCTGATAGTCCCTCGGGTAGGCGAGATCTTTAGAAATACATGTTCCCCAACTTGGAATTCTAGAGGTCGTCGATGCATGTTTGCCTAGTGCTTTTTTCTGTCCTGCGCTGCTCGCAGGTGCCCTTGGATCTTCTTTACCTTCTCCACTGAACGAACAACCAACTCTGGTCCTAGAATCTGCCTTTCGCCCACATCACTCCAACATACTAGGGAACGACATTTCCTACCATATAATGCTTCGTAGGGAGCCATCTGAATGCTCGCTTGATAGCTATTATGGTAGAAAACTTTGACCAAATATAAATGGTCCTCCCATGATCCTCCGAAGTCAAGCATGCACGCTCTTAACATGTCTTCCAATGTCTGAATGGTGCGCTCTGACTGGCCATCTATTTTTGGGTGATATATTGTGCTAAACTTCAGGCGAGTACCGAGGCTCTCTTGCATACTCCGTCAAAAGTAAGATGTGAACCTCGTATCCCTGTCAAACACGATACTAACTGGCACTCCGTGCAGTCGCATAATATCTCTTATGTACATGTCTGCTAAGACTTCTATGGATTGCACAACTCTGAAGGGTAATAAGTGTGCGGATTTGGTGAGTCTATCCACGATTACCCATACTGCATTTCGACCACTAGTACTCCTCGGAAAGCCCGTAACAAAGTCCATAGTGATATGCTCCCATTTCTACTTTGGTATAGGGAGCGGTTGAAGCAATCCTGCAAATCTCTGATGCTCAGCCTTGACTTGCTGACACACCAGGCACTTGGCCATAAAGCATGCTATTTCTCTCTTCACTCTATGCCACCAATAGTACTGTCTCAGGTCTCTGTACATCTTCGTGCCTCCTGGATGAATAGAGTATGTTGAGTTGTACGCCTCTGTCATCAGCTCTTGATGAAGTTCTCCATTCAAGACATAGAGGCGATCTCCACATCTTAAAGTCTCGTCCTCGTGTATGCGCAATCATGCCTGTATTCTGGCCTCGGTCCTTTGTCGAAGCCTCTGGAATCTAGCATCTATTGGCAGGGCAGTTTTGATCCTCTCGACTAATGTTGACTGCAACTGGTAACTTGACAACTGGCCGTCTACTCCGGGCATAATGACCTCTATACCCAGCTGTTCTAGGTCTCTCAATAGATATTGCTGGGTAGTCAAAAAGAATGTTATGGGCCTCCTGCTTAAAGCGTCGGCTACCATATTGGCCTTTCCCGGATGGTATTATAGCTCGATCTTGAAGTCTGTCAACACCTCGAGCCAACGTCTCTGTCTCTGGTTCAGGTCCTTCTGGGTGTAGACGTACTTCAGGCTCTTGTGATCAGTGAATATCTCTACTCGTTCTCCGTATAGATAGTGCCTCCAAAGCTTCAAAGCAAATATCACTGCGGCAAGCTCCAAGTCGTGGGTGGGATAGTTCTTCTCATGGGTCCTCAGCTGCCTAGAGGCATAGGTCACAACCTTCCTATGCTACATCAAGACGCATCCTAATCCTTTCCCAGACGCATCGCTATAGATCACGAATCCTCCAGGTCCAGAAGGTATGGTCAAGATAGGTGTCACAGTCAAACGCTTCTTCAGCTCATTGAATGTCGTCTGACACTCCTCTGTCCAGGTGAACTCCTGCTCCTTGCAGGTCAAGCGGGTTATCGGCTCTGCGATCCTTGCGAAGTTCTCTACGAACCTCCGGTAATATCCGACAAGTCCTAGGAAACTCCTCACCTCGGAGACGTTGGTAGGGGTCGGCCACGGTGTAGTAGGAAGATGAGAGCATGATTTTTAGTGCTGGTAACCGGTACGATGCCTCCTCCGGTAAGAATCTTCCAACTCTTAGGCAAGGGGGAAGTAGCTACTCTATGCATGGCTACGAAACTACTAGATATAAAAGATAGCGTAGAGCCAGAATCAAATAATGCAGTTGCAGGTATTGATACAACTAAAATGGTACCTGTGATAGTTTCCCCTTCTGGTTCCTTCGCAACTGTTGCTAAGGCAAAGGCCTGTCCGTGCCTCTGCCCTCCGGGGGCTGGTGGACGCTGACCTCTAGTCGGGGGTAGTATCCTCTGGACTGGTACTGTTGGCCTTTGTCCGGTCTATGGTGCTGCCTCTCTGCGTTGTGGGCAGTCTCTGGCCAGGTGTTGACTTGCTCCACATATCCTGCACAGTCCAAGCTTCTTCCGGCAGTCTCTGACGAAATGTTCCTTCTTGCCACAATAATGACAAGTCAGAAGCTCCTTGTGCTGATATGGCACTGTCCTTTGTTGTGCCTGTATTCCTGGACGATGGATTGGCCCTCCTACTCTGGGCTGGACTTTGGCTGGTATGGTCGCACTGGAGTGCCTCGCTCCTCTTCCAATGGCCTCATGGATTCTCGCCTCTGAAAGAACCTCCTCATAGGAAATCCTTGTCTGTGTGGTGGTATACCTCTGTAGCTCGAAGGTAAGGCCGTGATGGAACCTTTTGGCCTTCTCCAGCTCGTTAGGTATCAGGACGGCACCAAATCGACTAAGTCGACTAAAATCTGCGTCGTAGGCATCTACGGTCATAGTTCCTTGTTCCAGGTATAGGAACTGGGAGTATAGAGCATTCCTGACCGTAGCCAAAAAATACTTCGCATTGAAGTATACTAAGAATTGCTCCCACGTCTGGGTCTTACCGACGCCGCGTTCTATGGAGTCCCACCAATGATGGGCGTTGCCTTTGAGTTGGGCCCTCACCGCGGTCATCCAAAGGTCTGGGTGTAGTTGTGAACCCTCCAACAGCATCTCCGTGTTGGAGACCCAATCTGAGATCTCCTCCGGAGTTTCGCTGCCCGAAAAGGTTCTCGGGCTCATCTGGCAAAAACCTCATACAGTACCAACTGGTTGGACAGGTGCAGTTGCTGGTGTAGATATCCTCTCCAGAGCTGTCATCAAGCTCTGCCTCAAGGTCTCAGTCTGATGCCATTGCGCCTGTATCATAGCTTGGAAGAATTGGAATATTTTCGGTTATCCTTCAAGTTGTGGCATCAGGGCTGGAAAGGGTGGAGGTAAAGGCAAAGGTGTATATGCCTGTTATGTTGGTGTCTGAGAGGTCTGTCCTTCTTGCTGAGCTAATGCAGCTTCCTGAGTAGGACCATTATGGAGGTATGGGGTCGATGGATAAACCAGTGTCCTCATCGGGGACTGGTCTCTCGGGGTAGTCGGGGTCCTATTGACATCATGCGAGGTGTCTGTTGCCTGATCACCCCTATCATCTGTGTGTCCACTGGGTACGTCCATATTTCTAGGGGGAATAGAACCAGTAAAAAAATACGAAAAGAAACAAACATGATGCAATTTAAATAGAATGTAGAAGCATGAATTATGCTGGGGAATTGTCCGCGTAAAATCGAGATTCTAGGTAGTCCGCGTAAAGTAGGGATTCGAGACTATCTGCGTAAAACAGAGTTTCAAGCTGTCTAGCATAAAGTAGGGATTCGAGACTGTCAACGTAAAGCAGAGATAAAATAATTTGGCGTAAAGTAGATATTCGAGATTGTCTACGTAAAGCAGAGCTAAAATAATTTGGCGTAAAGTAGAGATTCTGAAATTATCTGCGTAACACAGAGTTTCAAGCTGTCTGGCGTAAAGTAGGGATTCGAGACTGTCTACGTAAAGCAGGGATAAAATAATTTGGCGTAAAGTAGAGATTCGAGATTGTCTGCGTAAAGTAGAGATAAAATAATTTGGCATAAAGTAGAGATTTTGAAATTATCTGCGTAACACAGAGTTTCAAGCTGTCTGGCGTAAAGGAGGGATTCGAGACTGTCGGCGTAAAACATAGCTTCAGAGCTATCCGCGTAAAACAGAGAAGCGTAAAGTAGAGCTTCAGAGCAGTCCGCGTAAAAAGTCTGCGCGTAAAAGATCTGCGAAAAAGTCTGCGTAAAAAGTTATATGCGTAAAAGATCGGCACGTAAAATCTGCGTAAAAGGTTTGTGCATAAAATCTACGTGCGTAAAGTTCGCGTAAAGGGTCTGCACGTAAAAGATTGCTATACTTCCTGCGTAAAGTCTGAGTAAAGGTATGCGTAAAAAGTCTGCATAAAAAGTCTGCGTAAAAAGATTTTTTTTGGCGTAAAGTCTAGCATACGCTGCAGCGTAAAGTTGTACGAGGAACTCTTTGTATTTCCTCGGATGAATTTTTTAGATAATTCAGTGAACCTGACATCTGACAAAAGTACTGCACGATAATCGAGAGGATGGCTGTGATGATGAATTTGCACAGAGATCCAGGTTGTCATTTAGTGACATATTTGATACACCGCTCAAAAGGAAAATTGAGTCTTCTGAATACGCTGCCTATTCTTCATTTGACAGAAATGAGCTTTTACGCTCAAGTCCGAAATGAGTTTTTACGTTCAAGATAAGACAAAATCAGATGTTACGTCATAAGCTGTTTCTTGCACAGGGTTCGAGGAATATCTCTGTATTTAATGCACGAGATTTTATCCTTTGTCATGACTGGGAAAGCTAAAACTATGACTAATACGCTCACATCACCATCCTTGTAGTTTACGCCTAATCAGGCTACTCTACGCTGTTTATCTGTTATTCAGGAATCATCAAATTTATGGTGGGGCAGTTGCCTTCGTGGCTTATTGTTTTGGCTTTTACGCCAACAAGACAGTCAATTAGCCTTTACGCCAACCAGGCAGTCGTTTAGCTTTTACGCCAACAACAGTCATTTGGCTTTTACACCAACAAGGGTAAAGGGTCTGGTCACAGTGTAAAGGGTTTCTGGAGTAAAACTTGGTTTATCCAAACATAGGATAGTTGAAAGAAAGAAAGAGGTTTTAGTCAAGTGTGGATGAGATCATTATGCTTTATTACTATACGCAGGCTTGTTTGGTACAGTTATGTAACCAAGACAATATATATATTCTTGACCGGCATGGGCCACCACTAAAACAATGTCACACCCCAGTCCCAAATTATGCGAGACCAGGCTATGCAGTATTGGCTAGCTGACACATCTCCGAGGGAATACCCAATTTATTGGACCCAATGAGACGTGTTACACTGTCCTAAAATACTAACAAGTCTAGTACTAGCATATAACAGGTAACATCTAATCTCATCCACAATATATCAAGGAACACTGAAATAAGAAATGGAATATAAGTGCTGAGTCTGAAATATCATAGTACAACCCAGATATGTCTGGTGGGAACAAACCCACTACAAAAACTAAAATAAGAGTGCTAAAATATAACATGACTAGAGCATCGTCTATCTAGATAAAGAGGCTCCAGTTCTAGATGGTGAGTCTACCAAAGATCAGGGGAACTCTGATGGCAGCACCTCTAGCTCCTCCTCGGATGCGTACCTCATCTCCTGCCCAGGTCCGTACACTATGGGATAGTAAGCCTCATCTAAATCTGGAAGGGAACCAGGTCCTCAGTGGGACATAACAAGATACATAAAAGTATGCCATATATAATACTAAATAAAATAAATAAAGGGTGTGCTAACCATCTAAGTGAATGCAATGTGAAGACAACCTTGATACGTATGGGTAGGCGTAGGCATATCGTCCACTCTCCGAAGAGCGTGGTATCTAAATATGTAATGTCCATCATTCCGAAGAATAAGGTATCTGCAAATATATACGTCTGTATCGCTCCGAAGAACGCGGTATCTGAATAAAGGAGGTCATTGGATCCTTGGCTCCTCTGGATACTACGGATTCCAATATGTGTATCCCATACGCCTACTAGTTGTCTTCCCCACCCAATGCGGATATACAAGTTGAATATACAACGTGCATACCACGTAGCTATATGCCAAGTCACAACTTTCTAGATAATCCTGATTACGTGCTAAACTGTGATATGTGTCACATACACCGGTAGCTAGTCGAGTTCGTGAATCCATATCCCAACATGAGTTGCAATCGTGATGCGTGTACAACTGTCAGGGTCTAGGAGGATATCAGAATACCCTCGCATCTGTAGGTGAGTCTGCTAATGTCTAAGTCAGTTATACTACATATCGACGTATCTGTCGACTGCACCCGAGTAAATCTCTGGCGCGCACAGTTATATGTATATTGCAACAGGTTAACATACAACAGTTTATAATTTAAATAGTAAAAATTTGGCAAGGTATACTTGCCAGGCAAGAACTCTGTATAGTGCAAACTTCCGAAATGGTGATAAGTTTGGGTGGAAGAAATTGAGTTAGGGTTTTGGGGTGTACTGCATGGAATATATATAGGAAAAGAAGTCGGTTTCCGCGGGGGGGGGGGGGGGGTAGTTTAGTTATTTACTGGTTTCAAAACCACTGCTGCTGCTGGTTTTCTTTTTTTCTCTTGTCTCAGTTTTGGGTTTAGGAGATTTAATTAATAAAAAAAGATAAAGAGGTAGTGGAATAGGTTGGCTCACACGCGCGGAGAAGGGGAAGCAAAGTTGGTCTTTGCTACTACTGCTGTTGATATTTTTCTTTCTCCTATCGGGTCTGGGTAGGCTAAACGGGTAGTGATTTTAGGATAGAGGTTTTGGGTTTCGGTTTGAGATCCAATAAGAATTTCTATTCTAATTAATTATATATATATACATATCATACAGTTTTTCAGAATGGAGGTTTTACACCTAGCTTAGTCAACCTAGATTAAGTCCAACTATTTCTAGTTGGATCAGGTTCGGGTCGTTTCGGTTTAGTTTGACTAGGTTGGTCGGATTCACCAAAAAATTGATCATTTGTGACTATTGAGGGTAGGTAGCACATAGAGGTTTAATAGAGTAGGACACAGGTATCATGTGTGTCTTAGACCTAGTTTAGATCATGATTATGCATTATGTCGAAAGAATTGGTCAAAATTGGATCTCCAATTTAAATTGGAATGGTCAACACTTGCACTGTAGGTGCTAGAAATTGAGTTTTTGACCCGAATGTTTTACATTTAAAATAGAGCACAAGAAGATGTGTTTGAATGGGATATGATAATCATAAATTAAGGTGGGTTTATCTAGATCATACATATAAAATTGGTTTAGAGATAATGGCTAATGTTGTGTTCCTAAAAATTAAAGTTACAAAAAATATTTTTAAAGGATATTTTTGTTTACTTAATCCTAATTAATAATAAAAATAATAATTATAAATGTTATATTAAATTAAAATATCTATGTCTCTAGGTGAGGGGGTTTATAATCGTTGACTGTTATGCGTGCGTCGGACGAAAAGTTATACAAGACTGACCCACGTGTCTAGCCCGCAGCGGCAAGTGGACTAGGTCAATCTCAAAAGACTTCCGTTAACGACTTGTGAAAAGTTTTTCCACGAAACCCAGGTCAGGGAGAAAAATAACACCCACACACCCATGTGCTCATAACAATGGTATAAAGGTAAATCAACCCTCGTGTGACTTTCTCAACGTGATCAATCACAAGCGCAAAGCGAGGGAAGCAACCAGGGCATATGAAATAGCCCCTTCGGGGCATCATTGTGCCAGCATTATCATCAATTGCTGCTGTAATCAGATAGCAGTACCTGTAAACAGGCTGTCGGTATTCCAGCGACTGCAACCAAGAGCAGCCCGGAGAGCAGGTGCAAGTACCAAAGAAGGAGGAGCCGCCCTTCACTTCGTGCTATTCGGCTTCGAAGGCCCCCTACGCGAAAGGAGGCAGGAAGTCCAGCACCTCGAGTCCGTCACTCTCGACCAGCATATCGAGGAGGCGGGTCCAAAGAGGACAAGCAGCATGACCTACGGAGGGTATTTTCCTGGAAACCCCGCTCAAAGAAGAAGCTGTCAGTCACTAGGGGTAGCTCTTTCTCGGGACCCCAAATGACTGCAGAAGCTGGGGGTCACAATCCCATGAAACTCTATAAAAATCTAGCGTTCCGAGATGACGGTGATTCCTAGGGAACAGGTGCTGAGATCCTTGGGGGTAGCCACCCTCATAAAGAAGACACAGCCTCCTACACTGGGGGTAATGTTCTATCAGAGTCCAAATGAGACACAGTACGACTAACTTTCTCCGACGACTATTTGCTGCAAGAGTCCGAGGTAAAAAGTGCTACATCTATAATCCCATCCACCTCACCTTATATGAGAATATCATACATGGCAGGGGACGAGCACGAAGGCCCCAGTGATCGACTGTGCATCAAAACCCACGAGGCCATGATGCAAACCATAAGCGAGTTAATGCAAGCCTTGAACCAAGCAGTTCTAGACATTAAGGCAAGTGTAGCCTCTCAATCATCAAGGGCCTCAGGTCAAGCAAACCAGGACCCTGGGACCAATGGATATTGGAATACAACCGCACCTCCCGCTGGTGGACGTCATGCTCTACCAGGGTCGTCTGCTCCTTCTGCATCAGATGAAGCCCGAGAAGTAATTCAGGAGGTATGAGAACAGAGAGCTTGTTTGGACTTGCTGGGCAATCGGGACACACTCCGCGAGATCGGGATATGACAACTGTATCCCCCCGAGTGGAGAGATGTGTCGTATCTGCCAAAGTACAAGCCCTTCAATCTGAACCCATTTGACGGGAAGACATATCCCGTCAATACATGAGTTACTTTGAGACTACAACGGGCCACCTACCTCGCAGTGATGCTCTCTTCACTAAGCTCCTTGTGGGGGAATTATCTAGAGTAGCCTTTGATTGGTTCTGCAGTCTGCAAGACAACTGTATTTCGTTGTTTGATAACCTAAAGGATCTTTTTCTTGCTCGATTTTATGACGGGGGAAGCGACATAGCAATATCCTCTCTAATGGACATTATGCAGAAGGAGAATGAGCTTGTACATGAATACATCGAACGATATAGGCAAGCAGTACTGAAGTTGCCTCCTGGAAATTCTAAGTCTAAATTAATGGACATGTGTCACAGAAATCTACTTCCAACAGTCGGCCTCTGGATGGGCGACAGTCAGTTCAAAGAATGGACGGCATTCATCATAAACGTTATCGACGCCGAGAAGAAGGTGAAGGATGCCCGGCTCTTGGGAATACAGATCTCCGTCACTAATGATAGGGGAAAACATCCTTATAACAACAATAATAACAACAACAACAACGACGACAATAATAGCCGTGACGGCAAAGGAAAGCAGGCCTTGCTTACTTGACCAAGAAGCCTGAGTAGAAGCCGACGGAAGCTCCAAAGCCGAAAGAGACCTACTCTTTCAAAGATGATGATGTCATGGCAAGATTTGATGTACTAATAAAGGGAGACAATATTTGGCTCCCCGATGTTAAGCACTCTGATGAGGCAGTCGATGTAAATAATCTGAAGTATTGCCACTATCACCGATACGTCCACCAGGCGACCCGAGATTGCTATACACTAAAGCGGTAAATACAGTATCTGCTTGACACCAAGGCCCTCACCTTGGACTTTGATGACAAGATGGTTGACACTAACATGGTATTGCTTAAGTTCGGTCACTTTCCGGCAACGAAAGCCCATGACGGAGTAACCCCAATTCCAAGGGCAACGATGGTGGTTGTCAATCTCCCGTCAGCTTGCGACCAAACGGCCAAGCTGATATCCCTCACCACACCACAAGGGGAGGTCATGTGGGTCCACCCTGATCTCGCCCCAGACTTGATGCAGTAAGCAGCGCCTTCTGCCGTCAAGACCGAAGGACGGAAGTCCAAATCCTGCTACACGGTTTCTATCCCATCCGAAGAAGCTATAGCAAGAACAACAAGGTCAGGCCTAGCGTACCAACGAGAGTACAACATTCCTGACGATGGTGGATCCCAATTGTCGTACCTACAATATCTGATCTGGGTCCATCTCAGCCTACAGCAGCGGATAAGTCCAAGCACTAAGTAACCCACTTTGACAAACCGCTGCGCAAGGATACTACTCACGGGCTAGAGAAGCCCTACGACCTCGACAACTTTGCACAACTCGCCAATACCCCAGCTAAGTTATCATTGTTCGAGCTTCTCTGACTCTCCAAAAACACTCGGGAAGCCTTAAGTCAGGCGTTATAAAACACCGACGCCTACCTAGTGTAGGTCAAACCGCCAGTAGAGAATCCTGCCGCATGTCCTCACTGTAATAGTTTGATGGAGGTGATACCCAACATCATGTTCTCGCAACAAGACATGTTCCTAAAGAATAATCAATACGATCATCCTCTATATTATACAGGGTACAACGACGCCATCAAGGTGGACCAGATGCACATCGACCCCGGTTCATCCATCAGTATCATCCCACGAAGTCTGCTTCAGACCTTGGGTATCTCTATGCACCGGCATGCTGTAACCAATACTACCATCAGCGTCTTCAACGCAGAGAGGATCTACCATCTGGGTAAAATTCGCTTGAAATTTCAAATCGGCAACTTGAAAACAGAGGTCACTTGTTATGTCATAGACGTAGACGTATCCTACAGCGTCCTGCTAGAACGTCCATGGATACACGAATACATGATCGTACCATCAACCCTGCACCAATGCCTAAAGTACGTTGATGACCATGGCACGGCTAAGATAGAGTTTGCCGATGTCGATCCCTTCAAAGGGGTAGAGGCCTATTACTCTGATTCACTCTTTTACAAACACGTCTGCCATGATGAAGGAGGGAATGATGCCGACGACAAAGCAGAGATCAGCGTGACGTCTTGCAAGCCTTTGATGGTCTACCTCAAGGGACGTGCTCGTGATGCAACCCCTCCCCTCATTATGGAAATACAGAGGAAGGCGCCACAACCTCTGACGGTACGGCTGCTAAGTCGAAAGAAGGACCCAATGTCGGCTCCTACCCCTGAACCCTTGGTGGTCAAGCTTCATAGGAGGCCTCCACAGCCCTCGCTCAAATTGGAGACAAATCCTGAGGAAGACGAACTAGAAGATTACGTAGTAACTCATGCTAATGCTTCATCCCTAGACGATGTAATTCTCCTAGAAAAGATCCCCTACTTTATGAATAAAGGGTTATGATTAAAATATTCTGATGTCGCAAATTTGAGCATATTGTACTCCCTAGAGCACGGTATAGGCCTGCAACTGCATACACAGGTAACTACCTATGCAGTAAACCAGATCCTCCATAGCCAAAGTTCCTACTTTACGGTCCCAGCGAGGAGGAGGGAAGACAAACCCATCAACATCGGCAGGGTAGAATGCCACCAGTCCTTTATCCCGGAGGAACAAGAGCCAGAACCTGATACCGACAAAATTTAACTTTACCAGTTCAGTTGTCAAGCCAAACTCCTCATCCAGAAGATGGGTTATGATCTTAAGAGCGACCGAGGTCTAAATCAAGAAAAAGGTCGACGACTGCCCTTGTGTCTCGCCGCTCCGACAGGCAAAGCCGAGGATTACTACCATAAGACCTGGCATGGCCTGGGGTACCTAATACCTCTATCAATCCCCGAAGCCTCGGAGGAAGAAGATAAGGCACAGTCACACTCTTCGAAATCCTCCATGTGGGACTCCGATACCAGCATCGGAGACCTCTTTAGACAAATATTGTCTGTCAACATGGCGTCAACTGACCTTGAGGAAGACAACGAGGACTCACTGAAACTCTTTGAAGTGGAACCGTGGGCCCAATGCTTAGACTCGCAATGGAAGCAATATTTTGAGCATAGAGAACCTTCCACCGAAGACGAGGTCGTGCAAGTCAACCTGGGCAAGGAATCTGCCCCAAAACATATCTTCATCAGCAAAAGTTTATCCGGTGAAGATTGTGAGTCCCTGCTACAACTAGAACGGTAATATATCAATGTCTTTGCCTAGAGATAAGAAAATATGCCAGGTTTGGACCCTCAGATCGTGGTCCACAGGCTCGATATCTTGCCGAACGCTAAGCCAGTGAAGCAACAGCAACGACAGTTTCATCCCGATATCACGAATGCCAACGAAGTTGAAGTAAACAAACTAATAGCTAGTGGCTTCATCCACGAGAAATAATATCCCGATTGGGTGGCCAATATCTTGCCTGTCATCAAGAAAAATGGAAAGATTTGAATCTGCATAGACTTTCGTGATCTTAACGTGACATGCCAAAAAGATAAGTTTTCTCTTTCGATCGCAGACATAATGATCGATAACACATGCGGATTCGAGCGCATGTCCTTCATGGACGGGTTCTCGGGTTACAATCAAATCAAGATATTTCTTGACGGCAAAAAGCATATGTCATTTCGAATGCCGATAGGAGTATACTGCTATACATTCATGCCCTTCGGACTAAAGAATGCAAGTGCTATATACCAGCGAGCTATGAGCACCATCTTTCATAAACATCTGCACAAAACTGTGGAGTGCAACGTTGATGACATTGTTGTCAAAAGTTGCTTCAAAGATGATCACCTTCAGGACTTGAGGACTGTGTTTGACCTAATGCGTGCGTACCAGCTCAAGATGAATCCTACCAAATCCTTCCTGGGATTCTCTAATTGTAAGTTCATGGGCTTTGTCATAACTTCGAAGGGTATCCACATTGACCCTGAAAAGACCAAAGCAGTCCTTGAAATGCATCCGCCGAAGAACCTCAGAGAACTTCGCAGCCTTCAAAGGAGACTGACATACATCAGAAGATTCATAGAAAATATCTTTAGACATTGTCAGCCATTCACCCAGCTCATGAAGAAGGGAGTCTCCTTTGTCTGGGACAAAGAGTGCCAGCTTGCCTTCGATGATATCAAGAAATACCTCATAAGCCCTCTAATAATGGTAGCCCATGTAGTAGGAAAGCCCTTTCTGCTCTATGTACAAGCAATAGATCACTCTTTTGGAGCTCTGCTAGATAAAAAGAGCGACATAGGTCACGAGCGAGTCATCCACTACCTCAGCATGATGATGGTTGGCGTAGAGCAAATATACAATCCCGTCGAGAATGAGTGCCTTGCTCTGGTCTTTTCTATCCAAAAAATATGGCATTACATGATGGGACAAACGATTCATATGATCTCACGGGTCAACCCCCTCAGGGTCCTCATGACCAAACCCGGGGCACTCAACTCCTCTTGGCTACGTGGGCAATACTCTTGTCACCATACGACATGTTATTCGTTCTAGAGAAGGCGGTCAAAGGTCAAGCATTAGACGACTTCCTGGATGCCCTTCCAGTGCCAGAAACCTCGAAGCTTTACGAGAAGATCCTGGACGAAGTGGCATACTCCAAAATGATAAGCGAAGAAGCCGTTTGGCGGATGTTCTTCGACGGTGCTTCAAGAACAGGGCCCAAGGGCGACACCGTCACTGGAGTCGGGATCGTGTTGATCTACCCCGATAATATGGCTCTCAACCGCACTTATTATCTCACAGAGTCATGCTTCAACAATGTGGCAGAGTATAACACCCTCGTTATTGGACTCCAGCTCGCTAAGCTAGTATGAGCCGACTACCTAGAGGCCTTCGGCGACTCTAATCTGATCGTTAGTCAGATCCGGGAAAAGTACGAAGTCTGGCATGAGGATTTGATTACCTACCACCAAGCCACGCTCGGTATAATCTCCACCTTTGAGGGGTTTTTCGTAGAGCACGTCCTTTGACTACAAAATATCAAGGTTGACGCCCTTGTCATCTCGCTGCCTCCTTGGCAGTCCCGGCCAAAACTTATCAGTTAGCCACAGTGGTCGTCCAAGAACTGGTATGCCCAAAAAATAAAGTCTACATGTGCCTGAGCTACTCAGCGGAGGTGAACGCCAGCATCCAAGACTGGAGGCTCCCCTTCATCGATAATGCAGTCTATAAAATCCTCCCTAAAGACCCGAAGGAAGCTACTTCCATCAGAACACGTTCCCTCCGATTCTACTACGACACGGCTACTAAAATATTGTATTGCCGTTTGTATGATGGACTTCTACTATGGTGCCTATCGGATACAGAAACCAAACAGGCACTTCGGGAAGCCCATGACGGCGTCTGTGGTGCCCAGCAACCTGATCCTGAGCTATAGGATCGTCTCAGGCGTTTGGGCTATTACTGGCAACGATGGTAGCAGATGTCATCAACTACGTAAAGAAGTGTAGGATGTGTCGATCCATGCTGACTTCATCCACCATCCCTCAGAGTTCCCATACCAAACGGTAGCGTCCTGGCTATTCGAGGAGTGGGGGATGGATATCATTGGACCGATTAGTCCACCTTCGTCGAAGGTACATCGGTTTATCTTGGCCATCATCGCCTACTCTTCCAAGTGGGCAGAAGTTGTTTCGCTCGCTGAAGTTAAGACGTCAAACGTGATCAGCTTAGTTAAGCATTACGCCATATATCACTTCGGCTTGCCATGGAGGATCATCCACGATAATGGTCTACAGTTTATAAGCTATGCTTTCTACCGGTTCTGTGACAAGAACCAAATTCAAAATGTAGCATCAACTGCCTACAATCTAGTGGCAAATGGTCTGGCTGAGGTATTCAACAAAACCATTATCAAGCTCCTCAATAATTTTGTGTCATCTAACAATCGGGACTGGAATGAGAAGCTGGGTAAATGCCTCTTGACCTACCGCACAATGGTTCGGACGCCAACTGGTAGCACGCTATTCTCCTTGGTCTATGGGAGCGAAGCGGTCCTCTCTATCGAGGTCCAAATTCCCTCACTCCGAGTGGCTCTCTCCAACCGGCTAACCGTCAACGACAATCACCGTCAACGGCTACAAGAGTTGGAAGCTCTCAACGAGAAATGCCTCTTAGCTCAACAGCGCATTGATCTGTACCAAGCGCGCCTCTCAAGAACCTTCAACAAACGGGTTAAGAAGAGGACCTACCAAGTGGGTGACCTTGTCCTAATAGTTAGGAGGCAGATGGTTATGACCCAAAAGACGACCGAAAAATTTCAGCCTAAATGGGAGGGCTCGTTCATCGTGGAGTCTGTATTCTTCAACGGCGTCGACTGAATGGCAAAATCCAATAGTGACTTGCTCATTATGCCTATCAACGACAAGTTCCTAAAAATTTACTATGTCTAAGCTAGACTTGTACTCCCCTTATCCCTAGTAGGGCAACCCATATGTACAGTGTCTACACTCTTGGTTCTTCATCCCCAGCAAGTGCCTATGCAAAACAAAATATTTCCTCAACAAGTCATTATCGGTATTATGGAGTCATAGATACACAAAAGATAATGGATCCTCAAAATCTCTCCAGTGGAGCAATCCTCAGGTCCACCTGCTTACTCCCGTAGGGACCCCTCAAAAACCAATCTCGTTAGACACTAGCTATGTCATATTACCTCTAAGTTATCGTCCTAACAATCTTCCCAGTGTAGTAACCCTCAGGTCTATCTACATTTTCGGGTAGACCACACTCGACAAACCACTCCGCGGTGAGTTTCTCGGACGCTAGTTCACGTCCATATTACCTCTGAACTACTATCATAACATTTCTCCCCGACCGTGTTTGCCATATCCATATTACCTCTGAGAAAACTTCCGGGTTTGGCTATCGATTATCACGTCCATAATACATCTGATATTGGTTGTCATCTCAACTTATCATCCGTACTTAATTCTAAGTATGTCAGCGGTATTAAGTCCACAAAACCTGCCACGTCCATATCACCTCTGGCAGGGCTTGTCTCGAACCTACTACTTGCACTCCAGTGCGCAAGAAGTAGTAGATCCACCTAAGTCCCCAAGTAGGATATCCTAAATAAACTGCAATATTGTACTACGTCTATATTACCTCTAGTACGGTATCCAAAGCTCACACAAACAATTGCAAACAAGCGAAATAGCATTTATTTTCTCATAAACTGAAAATAAACTACATCTAAGGAATTACCAGGGTACCCGGCCCAAAATTAAAATAAAAGGCACAAAAGGAGATGTTGCAAAAAGTAAGAACCATCATGTACTACTGGTCAGAGCATAACTCTGTTATTCGCTCATGGAGACTGGAGATATGGCCATCCGGGCACACATGGGCCCGGCGTTGAACCTCTTAGGCCATAACCTCAGGATCTTCGTAGCGAGTGTAGGACTCGTGTTTATCCTCCAGTTGTTGTACTAGAATCTCAATGCCAGCCGTATTCTGGGCTACCTGGCTCATCTCGGTTCGGATAGCCTCCTCCTCTTGCTGGGCCTCCCGCAGCCTATTCCCCTACACGTCAAACTTGACCTGGAACTTTCTGATTTTCTCAATCAGGCCCTTTTGCCGAGAGAGGCACCCTTCTCTGAGATCGCCTAGCTGGTCATGCCTCTCCTACAAATTTTGGAGATGACACTGCAAACCCTTCATGGACGAAGCAAAGAAGGCCTTCTTTGTCGCTACCTTCTTCGAGAACTCATTATACTCATGGGATATCAGCATTCCCATATCCGCCTGCTAGTAGTGCAACAACTATGTTAGGCATTTTTCCACTTCCACCAGTTTATGGCCCAGAAAGTCGACCATCTGTTCAAAATTGGGGATACCCATCAGAGAGTGGACCTGGTCCTCTGCAAAGTATCTTGCCCAGGAAAAAGATTTGTTGCACTCCAACACGCCCTCGATCCCTTGCTTCAAGAACATGTGGAAGCTTTGAATGGAGAGCTTGATATTCTCGTCAATCTCTTCCAACGTAGCCGTAGTCAAAGGCGATGAGATGGAGGATGAGGCCGCAGGTGCAACAGGTGGCACAACGATGTTCAATAACCTCAAAGATGAAGCAGCAGTAGAGGAGCAACCAGTGGTCATGTCTGCGATCCAATCTTTCATGGACGCATGAAATGACTGGATACTCAGCAGATGGTCCACGAATGTCGGATTAGTACCGAGACTGGGGACAGGATTAATGGGATACCTCACCGCATCTGTTCCCACTGGGGTACCATCCCTAGACTACATCGCGACAGCTTCAGGAGGTGAACCAGCGACCTCTATACTGGGAACACTGGGAATGACCTCATCGCGATAGCTTACTACCCCACTATCCAAAGAGGCTTCACCCGCATAACCCCCAACGGCAATGGTTAGAGGAGCAACCACCATGTCACGTCCCAGTCCCAAAAATACGTAGGACTAGGACACGTAAGCATGCCAGCCGCATGGATATGGCAACTCTAATATATGGAAACCAAATCCACACGTACGCTGTAATATGAATATCAAATCCACAAGTGGTATAAACATATGTCACAAGTCACAGGATATAATCTAGATCTCATCCACAAAAATCAAATATGAATAAAATAACCAATGTCTATGAAACTAGATCTCAATAAGGAGTATCTGAGGATGATAGTTGGATGGAAACAAATCCACTACCAACTCAAATGGGAAAAGTAAATACAATATAAGTACAACACCATCAAACAATATAAGTACCAGCTATCAATCACGGCTCGAGAGAAGACGTCCACGAAGCATCTATAACCATCCAAATCTGCGCTCCTGCAAATACTCAAGAACAGGTACACCTGGCAGCGGACCAGGTCCTCAGAGGGACGTAACAAGATACAGAAAATATGAGCCAACTTGAATACAGTAAACATGCATATAATTTGAAAATAAATAAGTACGCTGTACAAGACAATCTATATGAATGCAAATGAGGACAACTTTTCGACGTATGGGCAAGGATAGTCTACTCGATCTAAGCCTCACAACTCATGCACTCATCCATGAACATCATCAGCCGGCATACCTCGGGGGTAGCGACCCTCGGACTCCATCAATCGACATACCTCGGGGGTAGCGACCATCGGACACGACCCACCATAGTGCGTGCTAGTGACTACGGTGTTACCAGAGTGGTTAAAGCCCATACGCCTAATGATTGTCCTCTATGATACTAAATGTCAAGTGTGTGTCAACATATCTAATATATAGTAATGACTGAAAGAAAACTACACATGCAAGAATAAACAGAAATGCAATAAATATACAAAAATATACTAAGCATGCAAAGTACTGTAAATAATTTGGCAAGGTATCTTGCCTGGGGTCCTCCTGCTGGTATGAATCAGAGTCCAAGTCACAGTCCAAATAGCCTATGTATTACAAATTCATCACGTCAAAGGATAATTTATTTTAATTTATTTAATTCTGTAATAATTAATCTAAAATCCTATTTTAATCTTATTATTCTGATTTTTAGGTTAATGCCTAAATTTTGTCCAAAGGAATTGAATTTTATCGACTCGAGACTCATGGCACGCAAATCGAGGCGATCTGTTGACCGAAAAGTCAACTAACACAAACTTGACTTTCATGCATGAATTCCTGTAGATTTCAGCATCAAAAACATGCTGGAATTTATGGCTCGTCCGAATTCAAATTCGTTTGGAAATTATGGCACATACAAGTTTCGTATCGTGCACCGATGGTTAAATTTTACCCTAGAAGTTCTACAGAATTAACAATATAAAAATACTTCGAAATAAATTCTGGGAAAAACATATTTCAATGATCTCGAAATTATCTTTCCGAAACTTTAAACGGTTCATGATTCTGATTCCTGGTTCTCCCGGAATCACGAAAACATCGAAACACGTCTATTTTCGGACATGTTGTGTTCTACGAATTTTCTAGAATTTAATAATAATAATTTCGTAAAATAAATTATATAATCAGAAAGCTAACCTCAATATCTTTCTAACACAAAAAACTAGGCCTCATTTAGAGTCCAGAGCTATGCGCAATGGCTTCTGGAAGATGAAGGAACCCTATATGGTAATTCTCCAAAATTCGGCTGAAGAAAAACCCTAGAAATAAACTTAAACTAATATATATATAGAGGAGAGAGAAAGCAGTCGCGGCTCAGATCTTGACACGTGGCAGCCATCCAACGCTGCCCGCCCCGCAGTCACTGACAGGCGGGCCCGGCACTGTTTAATGCGGGCGGCTGACAGGTGGGCCCCCTATTTGCTGACTGGGCAGAAATAATTTCTTTTTGGGTTTTCTTTTTCAGAAAATAGTTTTTAATTCAGTTTTTGATAATTAACTCAAAATAAATGCTAAAAATAATCAGAAAATTCCCAAAAAATTATAAAAAATATATTTTATTATTTAGAACCTAAAATAAAAGTTTGGGGTATTTTTATATAAGTTTGAACATAAAATAAATTCTTCAAAGTCCTAGAAAATTAGTGTTGCTAGTTTTTAATTAACTAAAAATTATGAAAAAATCCCAATAATCTAAAATAGCCTAAAATAATTCTAAATAAATATTTATATAAGTAAATATACTAAAAAAATTTATTTTTTAATTAACTAAGAGAATATTCTAAATAAATTCAACATCTATAATAAATATAATAATATAAAATATACATAAAATACCTATTTTGGGTGAGGGAGTTTACAATCTACCCAACTTAAAACAATTTCGTCCTCGAAATTAAAATAAGGCATAATTTGTTAAATCCTTCACATTCATACATAAGGTACGTCAATCGCAATCTCTTCCAAAAATTTAAATAACAAAATCTATTCAAATCTATCGCGATCATTTCAAAATTAAGATAATCATTGTTCAAATTAAAATTCAACCTATTGTAATCTCTTCTCACTTTTCCAACTCATCAATATCCAAATTTAAATTAAATCCATATAATATCTTCAAGATTTAAATAATCCATATCAAATTTTACCTCACGATCTCCAAGTATCCTAATCTCCTCTAGAAGTAATTCGAGTCCAATATTATTCCTATTTTTGCTTATAAATTTTTTTTTTCAACTTTTTAAATTCCATTCACATCCTCAATATTTCAAATAGGTAGTCCAATCATCAAATTTTTTTTTTTAAATCATCAAATTGAAAAATAATTTAAATGCGGTCCACCAATGTTCAAGTCTGAAATTATATATTTATCCTTCAAATTCAAATTGATGATTTTACCTTCAATACTCAAAAATTTAAATTATGTACTTAAGGTATAAATATTGGGTCCTCAATATCAAGATTTTTAAAATTTATTAATCCTCATCATCTTAGTCATTCTTCTAAAATTCTCAATATTAAATGGCTTGAACCTCTCCCAATCTAATCTTACTCGATCACAATCTAAAAGAAATTCCTCTCGAGTTGCCAATGCACTGCTACCCAACTTAGAATTTACCCATCTATCACAGAAGGCTATATACTTTAAGAAAAATATTTCGTAATTTATTTACTCATGCTATCCAATTATCAAAGTTTTAACACCAAATATATCACCTATGATATACCCTTAATCAATTATAAAAAAAGTGTCACTAAGTCATGTGATTAGCCTTATGGGGTATATCTAGTACTATCAGTGTATCAAACTTATACCAAGCACGAGGTTTCGTCTTTTCGAAATAAGGGAAGACGAAGATCAATAATAAAGAGTTCAAGGGCGAGGTAATAGAATAGAAGTATCGGGATCAAGACGTTTAAAGAATTCAAATGGGAATTGTTAAAGTAGTTGTGGATTGATATCCTATTTTGGTAATGCCTATCCACATGCTTGCATCAGTACAGTTATGTAACGGATACGATATGCTTAGACATATCTAGAGGGCAAGTTCATTCATCTACTAATCACTAGATATCTCAATCCACGTAAAGTAGTTATACGAAGGGCGAACCACGCGTACTATGGTTGATCAGACCGTAGTACACTGATTCTGAAATGTATTAATGCATGCATCCACTAATACATATATAGTGAACAAGCTTGATGAAAGAATAAGCTTGCAAAACTAGGCTATAATAGTGGCATAAGTCAAGGTGGTACTATAATTATAGGTACGCTAGATGATGATGAAAGGAGGTACAAGTCAATTCAAGTTCACAAAAACAAAACAAAAGAAATAGAATAAGCAATAATAATAAAGATTCTACAAATCTCTATAGTTATCATACAACCTCCTTGTCTATGTCGCTAGTCGACCAAATGGGGGCAAGGACCTCTAAATTCTATTGTCTGAATAAACACTGTCGTCTTATGCTAGCATACAATTAATGTTGTTCAATCATACTTCAATAATAGATCAAAAGACTATATGATACTAGGTTGTGAGGTATACTACCCAACTTAAAATAATAAACTAATACTTTGACAGTCTTAAGGGTACCGTAGAAGCTCCTGTTAAGGTCTTCGAGAAGGGGTCTTGGTACTTGTTAGGGTATCCTCTTATATTACATAGGTCATGGTCGTCTTAACTCTTAGTCATAGTGCAAGTGTCAATAGTAAGAATGGAACGGTTACTGGCCTCAAGGGAAAGGGAATATAACTCGTATTGAGGTGTGGTACAAGTTACATAATTTAAAACTAAGGGATAAGCACCAGGTCTCAATCTACAAGAATAACTTAACTATCAAGTTCTAACTACTAAGCACACAATTTCAAAATTCAAGATTACAACTATAATCCTAGCAAACTATGTGTCCTTAACAAAGAAATAAATTACTTGGCCTACTATCAGAAGTGTCAGGTGGCACGAGTTGAAAGATAAAGAAAAGAAGAACGTAATTTTGGTCGTCGCACAATTAGCGAACGTTAAGGCCACAGAGGAACAATATGTGAAATAGAGGGGCTCTAGGTAGCATCATAGTTTTCCAAGGTGGAGTGGTATACTAGTTGAATGTTCGAGGTATGATCAAGGGAGAAGTGTTGATTGCATTCCTCTAGGCATCCTAGGGTGCTGTCTACTAATAACAAGACAATGATATAAGTTTATAGTTCTCCAATACTATCTAACTATGAGGGTTAGGTTCAGTCCTAATATTCTCTTTTGGTTTTCTATTGGTTCCTCCATACTAGGGTCAAACATTATGGTAAGCTTCTAACTAACTCTAGTGGTATCTATACTACTCTTAAGTCTTCATAATACATCAAGGGATAATGGTAAACCAATCTATAGATAAGGAATTCTAGGTTCACTAGATATTCTAAACTTAGTGGTGTGTCTATATCCTCGTTGTAATCTTAATAGGTATGCTACTCTAATTATCATCCTAATAACAGGGGTTCCTATATTCTCAGCAGAAGGCTATACTCAAGAAACTATTAGGGAAGCACATGAATCAAGCATGATACAATTGTTCAAATAGAACAGATAGGAGGAAGATGAATCATAGTCAATTGTGGATGAGATCCTATACTCTAGTCCTAGGTGCAGGCTTGCTCGGTACAGTAACGTAACCGAGACAATATGCTCTCGACCTGCATGGGCCACCACAACAACATGTCACGTCCTAGTCCCAAAAATACGTAGGACTAGGACACGTAAGCATGCCAGCCGCATGGATATGGCAACTCCAATATATGGAAACCAAATCCACACGTACGCTGTAATATGAATATCAAATCCACAAGTGGTATAAACATATGTCACAAGTCACAGGGTATAATCTAGATCTCATCCACGAAAATCAAATATGAATAAAATAACCAATGTCTATGAAACTAGATCTCAATAAGGAGTATCTAAGGATGATAGTTGGATGGAAACAAATCCACTACCAACTCAAATGGGAAAAGTAAATACAATATAAGTACAACACCATCAAACAATATAAGTACCAGCTATCAATCACGGCTCGAAAGAAGACGTCCACGAAGCATCTATAACCATCCAAATCTGTGCTCCTGCAAATACTCAAGAACAGGTACACCTGGCAGCGGACCAGGTCCTCAGAGGGACGTAACAAGATACAGAAAATACGAGCCAACTTGAATACAGTAAACATGCATATAATTTGAAAATAAATAAGTACGCTGTACAAGACAATCTATATGAATGCAAATGAGGACAACTTTTCGACGTATGGGCAAGGGTAGTCTACTCGATCTAAGCCTCACAACTCATGCACTCGTCCATGAACATCATCAGCCGGCATACCTCGGGGGTAGCGACCCTCGGACTCCATCAATCGACATACCTCGGGGGTAGCGACCATCGGACACGACCCACCATAGTGCGTGCTAGTGACTACGGTGTTACCAGAGTGGTTAAAGCCCATACGCCTAATGATTGTCCTCTATGATACTAAGTGTCAAGTGTGTGTCAATATATCTAATATATAGTAATGACTGAAAGAAAACTACACATGCAAGAATAAACAGAAATGCAATAAATATACAGAAATATACTAAGCATGCAAAGTACTGTAAATAATTTGGCAAGGTATCTTGTCTGGGGTCCTCCTGCTGGTATGAATCAGAGTCCAAGTCACAATCCAAATAGCCTATGTATTACAAATTCATCATGTCAAAGGATAATTTATTTTAATTTATTTATTTCTGTAATAATTAATCTAAAATCCTATTTTAATCTTATTATTCTGATTTTTAGGTTAATGCCTAAATTTTGTCCAAAGGAATTGAATTTTATCGACTCGAGACTCATGGCACGCAAATCGAGGCGATCTGTTGACCGAAAAGTTAACTAACACAAACTTGACTTTCATGCATGAATTCGTGTAGATTTCAGCGTCAAAAACACGCTGGAATTTATGGCTCATCCGAATTCAAATTCGTTTGGAAATTATGGCACATACAAGTTTCGTATCGTGCACCGATGGTTAAATTTTACCCTAGAAGTTCTACAGAATTAACAATATAAAAATACTTCGAAATAAATTCTGGGAAAAACATATGTCAATGATATCGAAATTATCTTTCCGAAACTTTAAACGGTTCATGATTCTGATTCCTGGTTCTCCCGAAATCACGAAAACATCGAAACACGTCTATTTTCGGACATATTGTGTTCTACGAATTTTTTAGAATTTAATAATAATAATTTCATAAAACAAATTATATAATCAGAAAGCTAATCTCAATATCTTTTTAACACAAAAAACTAGGTCTCATTTGGAGTCCGGAGCTATGCGCAATGGCTTCTGGATGATGAAGGAACCCTAGATGGTAATTCTCCAAAATTCGGCTGAAGAAAAACCCTAGAAATAAACTTAAACTAATATATATATAGAGGAGAGAGAAAGCAGTCGCGGCTCAGATCTTGACACGTGGCAGCCATCCAACGCTGCCCGCCCCGCAGTCACTGACAGGCGGGCCCGGCACTGTTTAATGCGGGCGGCTGACAGGTGGGCCCCCTGTTTGCTGACTGGGCAGAAATAATTTCTTTTTGGGTTTTCTTTTTCAGAAAATAGTTTTTAATTCAGTTTTTGATAATTAACTCAAAATAAATGCTAAAAATAATCAGAAAATTCCCAAAAAATTATAGAAAATATATTTTATTATTTAGAACCTAAAATAAAAGTTTAGGGTATTTTATATAAGTTTGAACATAAAATAAATTCTTCAAAGTCCTAGAAAATTAGTGTTGCTAGTTTTTAATTAACTAAAAATTATGAAAAAATCCCAATAATCTAAAATAGCCTAAAATAATTCTAAATAAATATTTATATAAGTAAATATACTAAAAAAATTTATTTTCTAATTAACTAAGAGAATATTCTAAATAAATTCAACATCTATAATAAATATAATAATATAAAATATACATAAAATACCTATTTTGGGTGAGGGAGTTTACAATCTACCCAACTTAAAACAATTTCGTCCTCGAAACTAAAATAAGGCATAATTTGTTAAATCCTTCATATTCATACATAAGGTACGTCAATCGCAATCTCTTCCAAAAATTTAAATAACAAAATCTATTCAAATCTATCGCGATCATTTCAAAATTAAGATAATCATTGTTCAAATTAAAATTTAACCTATTGTAATCTCTTCTCACTTTTCCAACTCATCAATATCCAAATTTAAATTAAATCCATATAATATCTTCAAGATTTAAATAACCCATATTAAATTTTACCTCACGATCTCCAAGTATCATAATCTCCTCTAGAAGTAATTCGAGTCCAATATTATTCCTATTTTCACTTATAAATTTTTTTTTTCAACTTTTTAAATTCCATTCACATCCTCAATATTTCAAATAGGTAGTCCAATCATCAAATTTTTTTTTTAAATCATCAAATTGAAAAATAATTTAAATGCGGTCCACCAATGTTCAAGTCTGAAATTATATATTTATCCTTCAAATTCAAATTGATGATTTTACCTTCAATACTCAAAAATTTAAGTTATGTACTTAAGGTATAAATATTGGGTCCTCAATATCAAGATTTTTAAAATTCATTAATCCTCATCATCTTAGTCATTCTTCTAAAATTCTCAATATTAAATGGCTTGAACCTCTCCCAATCTAATCTTACTCGATCACAATCTAAAAGAAATTCCTCTCGAGTTGCCAATGCACTGCTACCCAACTTAGAATTTACCCATCTATCACAGAAGGCTATATACTTTAAGAAAAATATTCCTTAATTTATTTACTCATGCTATCCAATTATCAAAGTTTTAACACCAAATATATCACCTATGATATACCCTTAATCAATTATAAAAAAAAGTGTCACTAAGTCATGTAATTAGCCTTATGGGATATATCTAGTACTATCAGTGTATCAAACTTATACCAAGCACGAGGTTTCGTCTTTCCAAAATAAGGGAAGACGGAGATCAATAATAAAGAGTTCAAGGGCGAGGTAATAGAATAGAAGTATCGGGATCAAGACGTTTAAAGAATTCAAATGGGAATTGTTAAAGTAGTTGTGGATTGATATCCTATTTTGGTAATGCCTATCCACATGCTCGCATCAGTACAGTTATGTAATGGATACGATATGCTTAGACATATCTAGAGGGCAAGTTCATTCATCTACTAATCACTAGATATCTCAATCCACGTAAAGTAGTTATACGAAGGGCGAACCATGCGTACTATGGTTGATCAGACCGTAGTACACTGATTCTGAAATATATTAATGTATGCATCCACTAATACATATATAGTGAACAAGCTTGATGAAAGAATAAGCTTGCAAAACTAGGCTATAATAGCGGCACAAGTCAAGGTGGTACAATAATTATAGGTACGCTAGATGATGATGAAAGGAGGTACAAGTCAATTCAAGTTCACAAAAACAAAACAAAAGAAATAGAATAAGCAATAATAATAAAGATTCTACAAATCTCTATAGTTATCATACAACCTCCTTGTCTATGTCGCTAGTCGACCAAATGGGGGCAAGGACCTCTAAATTCTATTGTCTGAATAAACACTGTCATCTTATGCTAGCATACAATTAATGTTGTTCAATCATACTTCAATAATAGATCAAAAGACTATATGATACTAGGTTGTGAGGTATACTACCCAACTTAAAATAATAAACTAATACTTTGACAGTCTTAAGGGTACCGTAGAAGCTCCTGTTAAGGTCTTCGAGAAAGGGTCTTGGTACTTGTTAGGGTATCCTCTTATATTACATAGGTCATGGTCGTCTTAACTCTTAGTCATAGTGCAAGTGTTAATAGTAAGAATGGGACGGTTACTGGCCTCAAGGGAAAGGGAATATAACTCGTATTGAGGTGTGGTACAAGTTACGCAATTTAAAACTAAGGGATAAGCACCAGGTCTCAATCTACAAGAATAACTTAACTATCAAGTTCTAACTACTAAGCACACAATTTCAAAATTCAAGATTACAACTATAATCCTAGCAAACTATGTGTCCTTAACAAAGAAATAAATTACTTGGCCTACTATCAGAAGTGTCAGGTGGCACGAGTTGAAAGATAAAGAAAAGAAGAACGTAATTTTGGTCGTCGCACAATTAGCGAACGTTAAGGCCACAGAGGAACAATATGTAAAATAGAGGGGCTCTAGGTAGCATCATAGTTTTCCAAGGTGGAGTGGTATACTAGTTGAATGTTCGAGGTATGATCAAGGGAGAAGTGTTGATTGCATTCCTCTAGGCTTCCTAGGGTGCTGTCTACTAATAACAAGACAATGATATAAGTTTATAGTTCTCCAATACTATCTAACTATGAGGGTTAGGTTCAGTCCTAATATTCTCTTTTGGTTTTCTATTGGTTCCTCCATACTAGGGTCAAACATTATGGTAAGCTTCTAACTAACTCTAGTGGTATCTATACTACTCTTAAGTCTTCATAATACATCAAGGGATAATGGTAAACCAATCTATAGATAAGGAATTCTAGGTTCACTAGATATTCTAAACTTAGTGGTGTCTCTATATCCTCGTTGTAATCTTAATAGGTAAGCTACTCTAATTATCATCCTAATAACAGGGGTTCCTATATTCTCAGCAGAAGGCTATACTCAAGAAACTATTAGGGAAGCACATGAATCAAGCATGATACAATTGTTCAAATAGAACAGATAGGAGAAAGATGAATCATAGTCAATTGTGGATGAGATCCTATACTCTAGTCCTAGGTGCAGGCTTGCTCGGTACAGTAACGTAACCGAGACAATATGCTCTCGACCTGCATGGGCCACCACAAAAATATGTCACGTCCTAGTCCCAAAAATACGTAGGACTAGGACACGTAAGCATGCCAGCCGCATGGATATGGCAACTCCAATATATGGAAACCAAATCCACACGTACGCTGTAATATGAATATCAAATCCACAAGTGGTATAAACATATGTCACAAGTCACAGGGTATAATCTAGATCTCATCCACGAAAATCAAATATGAATAAAATAACCAATGTCTATGAAACTAGATCTCAATAAGGAGTATCTAAGGATGATAGTTGGATGGAAACAAATCCACTACCAACTCAAATGGGAAAAGTAAATACAATATAAGTACAACACCATCAAACAATATAAGTACCAGCTATCAATCACGGCTCGAGAGAAGACGTCCACGAAGCATCTATAACCATCCAAATCTGTGCTCCTGCAAATACTCAAGAACAGGTACACCTGGCAGCGGACCAGGTCCTCAGAGGGACGTAACAAGATACAGAAAATACGAGCCAACTTGAATACAGTAAACATGTATATAATTTGAAAATAAATAAGTACGATGTACAAGACAATCTATATGAATGCAAATGAGGACAACTTTTCGACGTATGGGCAAGGATAGTCTACTCGATCTAAGCCTCACAACTCATGCACTCGTCCATGAACATCATCAGCCGGCATACCTCGGGGGTAGCGACCCTCGGACTCCATCAATCGACATACCTCGGGGGTAGCGACCATCGGACACGACCCACCATAGTGCGTGCTAGTGACTACGGTGTTACCAGAGTGGTTAAAGCCCATACGCCTAATGATTGTCCTCTATGATACTAAGTGTCAAGTGTGTGTCAACATATCTAATATATAGTAATGACTGAAAGAAAACTACACATGCAAGAATAAACAGAAATGCAATAAATATACAGAAATATACTAAGCATGCAAAGTACTGTAAATAATTTGGCAAGGTATCTTGCCTGGGGTCCTCCTGCTGGTATGAATCAGAGTCCAAGTCACAGTCCAAATAGCCTATGTATTACAAATTCATCACGTCAAAGGATAATTTATTTTAATTTATTTAATTCTGTAATAATTAATCTAAAATCCTATTTTAATCTTATTATTCTGTTTTTTAGGTTAATGCCTAAATTTTGTCCAAAGGAATTGAATTTTATCGACTCGAGACTCATGGCACGCAAATCGAGGCAATCTGTTGACCGAAAAGTCAACTGACACAAACTTGACTTTCATGCATGAATTCCTGTAGATTTCAGCGTCAAAAACATGCTAGGATTTACGGCTCGTCCGAATTCAAATTCGTTTGGAAATTATGGCACATACAAGTTTCGTATCGTGCACCGATGGTTAAATTTTACCCTAGAAGTTCTACAGAATTAACAATATAAAAATACTTCGAAATAAATTCTTGGAAAAACATATGTCAATTATCTCGAAATTATCTTTCCGAAACTTTAAACGGTTCATGATTCTGATTCCTGGTTCTCCCGAAATCACGAAAACATCAAAACACGTCTATTTTCGGACATGTTGTGTTCTACGAATTTTCCAGAATTTAATAATAATAATTTCATAAAACGAATTATATAATCAGAAAGCTAACCTCAATATCTTTCTAACACAAAAAATTAGGCCTCATTTGGAGTCCGGAGCTATGCACAATGGCTTCTGGAAGATGAAGGAACCCTAGATGGTAATTCTTCAAAATTCGGCTGAAGAAAAACCCTAGAAATAAACTTAAACTAATATATATATAGAGGAGAGAGAAAGCAGTCGCGGCTCAGATCTTGACACGTGGCAGCCATCCAATGCTGCCCGCCCCGCAGTCACTGACAGGCGGGCCCGGCACTGTTTAATGCGGACGGCTGACAGGTGGGCCCCCTGTTTGCTGACTGGGTAGAAATAATTTCTTTTTGGGTTTTCTTTTTCAGAAAATAGTTTTTAATTCAGTTTTTGATAATTAACTCAAAATAAATGCTAAAAATAATCAAAAAATTCCTAAAAATTATAGAAAATATATTTTATTATTTAGAACCTAAAATAAAAGTTTGGGGTATTTTTATATAAGTTTGAACATAAAATAAATTCTTCAAAGTCCTAGAAAATTAGTGTTGCTAGTTTTTAATTAACTAAAAATTATGAAAAAATCCCAATAATCTAAAATAGCCTAAAATAATTCTAAATAAATATTTATATAAGTAAATATACTAAAAAAATTTATTTTCTAATTAACTAAGAGAATATTCTAAATAAATTCAACATCTATAATAAATATAATAATATAAAATATACATAAAATACCTATTTTGGGTGAGGGAGTTTACACACCATGCCAGAAGGACCTATAACAACAGGAACCTCCTCCATCAAAGTCTCAGTAAGGGGCACGGCAGGGTGTTCCTCGCCTTCAGAAGAGAGATGGAGAGATTCAGATATCTTCCTAACAAGCTCGCTACCCCCTTCCTCTTTTACACCTTCCTTAGAGGCCACGTCTACTATCTACAACGGAGAGGTAGCACCTGCAGATCCAGAACAACCGGTAATCAGCTTCACCCAAATAATAGAGAGTTGAATCCAGAAAATATAATCTCCTGTGAAGTTGCAAAATGACATACCAGAGGAAGGCGGTGTAGGTTGCAGCTCGTCCAGCGTCGTCATAGCCTTCCCAACTGCATCTAAATTATCCACAGAGATGTTTTTCAAAGGGGTGTAAGGCTCCCCTAAAGCCGCGTCTAGCCCCTGAGCTCCCGAAGTCTCGGGTATATATTCTGAGACACCTACATCAAACTCTTGAGTGGTCTCCTCTTCAGGTTCGGCGTAAGAAACCGCCAAAGAAGCCGCCCGCCGAGGACGGTCCTTTCTTCCTTGTGTCTGCAAATGTTCAAACAGACCAGAGAAAAGATATTTATAGAAAGGACCAAGAAGAATCAAACTAAGGGGTTCTACAAGTACCGTTATATAGCATCCAAAGAGGGGTCTGCTTCAGAGACCCCCAACGCAAAGGGTCCTACCTCCTCACTCACGGTCCCCTTCGAAGAGGGCTTCGACTTCTCCGCAAGTCCCGTCTCAGGGACCACCTCAGTCTTTGCCTTCTTGGAATAGCGGACATGGTGCGTCCCGACCTTTGTCTTACGTTTAGCAGGAGGAGGGTCATTAGAATGAGAAGTTGCCTCCACTGTTGAGGGGTCCAGTTTCACAAGCAGGGACCTGGCAACACTCTTGCCTTTCTTGGGCGTCTGGTACGCTCTCGCTTCCGCAACATGGTATCTTTGATGTAGCTCCTCTCCAGGAAGAAGTCAGCCGGCAGGGCGTTGACCTTAAAATAGTACTTCGTTGTTGTATACAACATCCTTGGCACTACCCCGACCGTTGGCAACCAAAATCGGACTTGGGTGCCAGTGGTGTTGTAATAACTCCATGCTCGGACCCCATAAAGCAAGCTGCCGCTGTATCCGAGGGAAGTGCTTGGGTGACCCAACAGGAGCTGAGTGTAGCCAAACTGGCGAGCAAACCGGCTTGGCAGATAAGGCTCTACAAAAACCTTACCTCGGTTCTGGCACACCAAGAGAGAGGGACGAATGGCTTGGAGCCAATAAAAAAGTCTCTCAGACAAGTTTTGAGGTGCCCCCCTAGTATCTTGATGGGCAACGTCCCTCTCCTCGTCCGTGAACTCTGGCTCGGATGTAAAAAAAACTTCAGCCATTCATAAAGGAGAGCTCCATCCTACCAGCGCAGACTATATCAAATTTCTACTTCATCCCCCTATATTTGTGGATCATGGCATCGACCGCCACTATGTCCTCGTCAGTACCAGGGCTCATCAGGGACCCATGATGCAGGAGGAGACAATCCATTAAATAATGATAAGGTAGTTTGATCCGGTTGAAATATCCCTTGCTCGGATATTCCTCAAACTTCTGAGCAAAGTTGCGGAGTCCCGGATGGATGCAGCATACCATGGCCGGTAAAAGGGTCAGCTTATGGCCGAAAGCCAACTTCACGGCAGGCAGGATGATAGGGCGACTGATCCTATCTATAGTCCCGAACCCACCCCGGACGACGCAGTTGTGCAACCAGAACATCAAGTATCCGGCCATCACGGCCTTGGCGGATAACTTGTGCATATCCATGTAAAAGTAGCTAAGTTCTTCTTCCAGATTACCCAGCTTGTCTGCAGGTTCTTCTTCGTCATCCATGGAACCCTTAACTTCCTCTTCCTCAGCAGTAGTCAATTCTCGTTGTGCCTGAATTAGGTCAGCCACTTCATGTTTAGTTTGAGGCGTCCGAACGTGAACTCTGCTAGACTCCTTCAGGTCCGACAAAAGATAGTGAGTCCAAAAGGTGATATGGGGAGAAGACCCCGAGAGAGGACTTTTTCTTTTTTGATAGCAACTGACAAATGCCATAATGGTACATCAATTCCTGGTACACCGCTAGGATTTTTGGGTTCTCTGTCTCCAACTCTCTGAGTTTTTCGTTACTCAGGGTATACTCTTCGTAGGGCTCTTCATCCCAAGGAAGTTTCGAGACGGCATGCATCTCGTGCAAAGCCAGTCTCATCTCGCTGTCGGGCATGAAGAAGGTCCCCGTCTGACAATTGTATAATTCCATCAGGGCGACGAATAGGGGTCGGTTCATCTCCAGTCCATAACACGTATCCCTTACAGCAAAGAACAAGTCGGCGGCCTTGAGCTCCCGCTCATACTTCCTCAAGATCCATAGGGTCAGAAGACACCAGGAGACACTATAGTGTGCCAAGCTAAGAGCCTGCAACTTTCCCGTGGGATAGGAGCCTTTCTTGACAACCTGATGGAAAATGGTGCCTGATGCATATATACTTAGGTTCGGCCTCAGTTCACTGCCGATGAGGTCGGGCTTCAATCCAAGCAAGGAGTAGGAGGGTGACTCCTTTACGCTATAAAATTTCCCCTTGCTCTGCCCGATCCCGCATCGGACATTGCCCAGAGGGGCCCCCTTTGGCTCTGGGCTCAAGTCCAGTCCATATGCCACGAATCCATCATCACCTTCAGGTCCGACAAAGCCAAGTGACGGCCGAAGGAAGGAATTGTCATCTCCATTTCGCGAAAGGTGAAAGACCAGTTCTCCCCGATCGTCCCCACCTGAGAAGACTCCAGCGTGTCCCTGAACAGGAAGTACGGCTTCTTAAATAAATGCTTCATATCCATAGCGGGGATCCCCCTCGCGTTTATCTGACTCAATAGAAAAGAAGGCGTCTGCTAAGCGATCTTCTGTTGGCGTTCAGGCGGGAGATCTTTGTCAAAGTGCTTCCTAACGGCTCCAGCCAAGTCTCCAAAGTTCATGTTCAAGGGTAGAAAGTTTTGCCCAAGGACCAATTCACCGGAGGGTATAGTGGACAAAATTACTACAAGTCAAAGGGACATGGTCAGAATCATCAAAAAAAATATATATGTAGCATAAAACCTCTATGCGGCTGAGTAGGACATGCGGCATGTAGCATAAATCTCATATGCGGCTCGTGTCACCCATGTGGCCGAGTAAGCTATGTGGCATGATGGGTCATGCGGCTTGGCCACCTATGCGGCAGGGTTATTCATGCGACCGAGTTGTCCATGCGGCTAGGCTACCCATGCGGCGATGAGAAGTTGGCGCATAGACGAATCCATGTGTCCAACTGTGCGTATGTGTCTCTGTGTTCAAGAACTCCACTTCGTCTTTTTCGGCGAGCTTACCCTTAATCGACGGTTGAACGTCGTCGGAAAGCAGGGAGGGGGCAGCCTCGACAGCGCAGCCCTTCCCCTTGGCCTTGGCCTTGCCCTTGGGGGCCTTCTTGGCAGTAGGGACAGAGGAGGATGCTTTGGGAGCCATGACAACAAGGAGGAAGAAGAGAAGAAAAACTTGAGGGTTTGTAAATAACCTCTCTCTCTCCTCCACCCCCTTTATATAGGCGCGGATATGCGGCTATGGATAATAATGGCGGCTGTTCGAATCCCGATCCGCATTGATCCACGTAACGGTAAGAAACGACGGTGACTCTTCGTTAGTTGTGACATTTTATCTTCAGACGGCACAAAATTCCAAGAGATCCGCTCAAAGACCGAAGCAAATCTAGACATTTAATGAGTTGACAGCCTGGCAGAACTCACTATGCAGCAACATGGCTATGCGGCATGTCACCCCTATGCAGCCAAAAGTTCTCGACCATGCTTCTTATTCAAAATGTTCCAAACTTGTCATTTTGGAAACTTTAAAAGGGGTCATGTAGAAGCTAAAAATTTTGCAGGCCGCATAGATCTTATGCTCCTTGAAGCCGCATAAGAACATTATCTATGTGGACAGATGGAAGTCACATAATAGCCTTCATGTGGCCTGGACAGCCTCAGAGTAAGAGGCCGCATAAAAAGCCAATGACACAGCCCCCGATGCCTGACATAAAGTTCTGAGGGCCTCGAGACTCGTGAAAGGGGCGGCATACAAAAAGATAAAAAAGTTATATCACGTATTAATGGCCTCGACAGACGCGCCATGCCACGTGTCTTCCCCTTTGCGTCTTCGGCCTTATGCGGCCTAGTCATCATATGTGACTACCACCCCGTGCGGCCTCGTCAACATGCGGCCACAGTGTCCATCCGACTAAGGCCAAACGAGAGCACGTATAGGGCCACAATGCCGTGCAGCCAAAGTGTTTGTACGACCAAGGCCAAACAAGAGCATGTATACGGCCAAGAAGTTATGCGGCCTTCAAACTTGCAAGATCTTTTTTGTTGCAACCGAAGAGATCCTCACGCAATTAGTGCAGACCACGTATCCAGCTAACCAGGTCACGCATAATGGGTCAATAACGACTACACCCCCTTCACCGAGATTGTATCAAACGCATATCCCAACCAAGGCTATGTGGCAGCACGTCCGAAGTATGTGGCCCAGTTACAACCGTATTCTGTTGAAGGAGCCCCCATGCGGCCACCAAACATAGGCATATGCGACATCTATAGCCAGTCAGCCTGATGGCTATAAATAGCAATGGTAGCATACCCCACAATAGAGGCGAGCAACAGGCACAGGAGAGAGAACAGAAAAGAGCTTCCTCATACCCGCATCGGACCGACAACGGAGTAAAAGAGTCACTGCAGCACTCGATCTCCATTGTCACGTCCCAGAATAAAAAACTGTACTTATATTGTTTGTCTAGGATCTCTTTGTACTTTCTTTAGTTTTTTGTTAAAGCAAGTTCTTTTAGACTTCTAATTTAATGGCGAACAAGCCTTATTTATAGGAATAGTGTATACGCAATCAATGGATGTTCGCATGCGCCATTACTGGTGATGAATCACACTCATGAGTGCCTCAATTCTCGTAATATGTGACCAATCAGCGGCCAATTAGATGCCTCAAATCTCGTGCCCATGCATCGCTTCGGGATTTTAAAAGATGTGTTGGTTTAAAAATCCAGGTGGATTTGTTAACTTCACAGAGATCGAGAAAGATTTGACAGCCTGGCAACAGAAGTTCATGCTACTACATGCCATGCGACACATAATCAAAGTCGGCAGTATGTAGCAAAAGCATATACGCCAAGTAAAAGTTTCCGTCCATGCTTATTTCTAAGTATTTCAAACTTATTCAAGTTTTGAAAACTTTGAAGAGGATCTTGTAGAAGCATAAAAAAAATCCAAGTCCTATGCCAAACTTAAGTTCCAACGTCTATGCGCCATGAACGTCGAGGTCAGTAAACTTTGACAAGGAGCCTATACAGTATGCGACAAAGGCTATGCGCCAGACATATCGACTCTTTGGAAAATACACAAGAGTCCATGTGGCACTGAAAGTGAACTCAAGCATGCGACAAGAAAAAAAATATAGCTATGCGGTGAACATTCTAGCCGCATAAACTAGTCTGACACATCATTAAATGGTCTGACACAACATTAAAAATTGTGCAATATTGGAATATGTGCAAGCAACGGTTACGCAAAAGACGTCATTGCTCATGTCAGCGTAATGATTACTTTTGACAGTTTACAACTGCGCAGTGCCACGTGTCTCCAGGTACGCATGCGACAAGCATTCATGCGGCAACACTCATGCGACATAGTCTTATGCGGCTTCATACAACATTTTTTTCTCTTCATCCCATGTAGCAGAGCAGTGATTATGCGGCGGATCCGCTACAAAATTGAGGAGATTATAGGCATTTAATGTCTATACGTTTTAATCCATTGATGGCATATACGTTACAAATGACAACATGCATTTTTAAAATATGAATTTTGAATTGTTGTAACGCATGCCACGTGTCAAGCCGACCGGGCTATGCGCCTATGTTCATATCTGAGTTATGCGTTGCAGTTATTGCAGAGTGCTATGCGGCAAGTAATATCTTATGCGCCAGAGCTAGAAAGCAGTGACTTTTCATATTCAGGTGCATATAGCCGTTACAGTGTGAATGGGTATAAATAGATGGGATATATGCTTTCCAAACCATCGAAAGCAAAGTACTTTTTAAGCCAATTTGATGCCCTTCTTGCCAGTGAGCCGAGAGTTAGCAATTCTTTTCTTCCAATCTTTGTCGTATGATAGTCAACAGAGTAAAGAAGTTATTCATGACTTGATCTCCATCAACACATTTCTCCAGGATCTTGTACTTATAATTTATTGTATTATTGGGATTCTTTTGTACTAAAATAATTTTCTCAATAAAAGTTATAATCCCTTTTGTTAACGAATATAATAATTTTATTACTAACATCTGGTAATTAATGTCTGGCCGAAGGTCTATAAACTTAGCTCGAATGCTACATCCTGGCCAAAAGGCTACATCACGGTCCGAATGTCTCATCTCGGTTCGGATGCCCGCACTCGGCCCGAAGGCCTGCTCCAGCAAATAATTCCCCAAACCCCACCCGGCTTATCTAGCCTAACTCGCATTGAAGCACCAATTAATTCTCTACTGAAAATTAATTGATTCCCCCAAGGCCTGAACCCACAACCGGGGGGGATGACTCTCACTCTAGCCACTTGAGCTAAGTGTGTGTGAAAAGTAAACTCACGTGCAAATTTTTCTTTCTTTCTGATATTATCGTAAAATAATTTAAATAGTTAAATATATTTTAATTATGAATTGTTATATATATATATATATATATATATATATTTCAAAAGTAAGAGAGAGAAAATATTACTGTAGTACATACATATTGTTAGAAAATATTTATTTATTTTTCTGTAATAATAATAACACAATAGAAGAAAATGTTAGTATTACCGGTCTACGAAAATGTCATGTACGAAGCACTGTCCTAAGAGATTATTCGAGGTCTATGCACAGACTTCTTATCGAATCCTCTTCGAGGTAAAACATACTTGCTACCGGCTTTCCATCACTACACGTAGCTCCGAAAGAAACGACCCGAACTTAGCTTCGTCCAAAAAATATAAACAAAATAGAAGGAAGATAGCTCGAAGTAAGTTTTCTGATGAAGGGGGAAGAGGAATAGAAATTTCCTTCTCATTTTTTCAGTCATTCACAGAATAGAAGAAGAGTGAAATATATAGGTGTACAAGCCTTTGTTGGGGAGTTAAGGTACTTAATTAATAGGAATTTAGGGCTAATAATATAGCCGTTAAACACTTCAATGGAGAAATTGAAAATCGGATGTGAGATACAGCGTCATGTATAGATTAATAGGCCACATCAGTGTTGAAAACGGTCAGAAATAAAGTACAAATTAGGGCATGTTTGGTTCATTATAATATAATTATAATCGTAATGAAATTGAATTTTTTTTTTTTATTGTAATTGAGTTTGTAATGGAGCTACAATTACATTACTATGTTTGGTTGGAACATGGAACCAAACCATATAATGTAATATCAATTGCATTCATATGTTTGGTCTACCATGTAATGTAATTGAGTTTGTAATATAATAATTCTTTTAAAAAGTACAACATAACATTTAAAAGTAAATCAATAAAAAATAAAATATATATTTTTTAAGAATTTTTTTCCCTGTTTCAGTTTTTCCATTTTATTTGGGTTTTTTATTTATTTATTTTTGTCTTTTTTTTTTTGTCTTTTTTCATTTTATTTTTGCTTTTTGTTTTTCGTTCTCTTTTCTTTTTCTTTTCTTTTTTGATATTTTTTTTATCTTTAGTTTTTATCGTCTTTTTTTTTTCTTTTTTGTGTTTTATTTTGATTTTTGATTTTTTTCGTTCTTTTCTTTTTTTGTTTTTTAGTTTGTATTATTTATTTATTTTTGGCTTTTTTCATTTTTTTTTTTGTTTTCTTTATTTTTTTGTTTTTTCGTTTTACTTTTCATTTTTTTTCATTTTTCTCTTTTCATTTTTTTTTTACATTTGTTTCGTTTCTTTATTTGTTTTTTCATTTTTTCTTTTTTAATTTCATTTTTTATTTTTTATTTTTTAGTTTGTTTCATTTTAGAGTTTTTTTTCTTTTCGTTTTTCGTTTTTCTTTTTTCAATTTTTTTCATTTTTTTTTTCAGTTTTTAATTTTTTTTTTTTTTGTTTGGGGGTGGGTAATATTTATATAGTCACCAAATATAAAAAAATAATTTTTCAGAAAATTAATTACTAGGAATTTGATTTCCGAAAATATAGAATTTTCGACTATATAGTAATTGTAATCCCCATAACAAACGTACCCTTGAGTTGCTATGTAATCGTGATTACATGAATTTTATGACGTAATTGGTTTTTAGAATAAACTGATGTAATGTAATCAAATTTGTAATCGCAATTGCATTACATTCAAATTTTTTGTCCAGCCAAAGAGTTAGATTGACAACGCAATGCCCATTACATTACGTTGTCCAACCCTACAAACCAAACGTGCCTTAATGTTTAAAAATTGGAGTTTTCACCAATAATAACAGCACATATATCTATTTTGTTAGAATAAGAAAAAAAATAGATTCAAGAACTGTTCATGAGAAAGGACCAGGGGACATAATTTTCGTTTCAATAACATGTTAATAGGAGTCGCACATATATATTAATTCAAATTGTCCAACAAATGGTTATTTTTCATTATTTGCCGTACAAACTACAGATAATCGAACAACAAATCACATTGCTCTATCGCTTCTAACCATAACAACTTACAGGGGCAGATTCAAGCTTTGCCTGGGGTGGGCTAAGCCTTCCCCCAAAAAAAAAAAAAATTACATATAAATTTTTTTTTTTGTATGAGTTAGTCCACACTAGTCCTCCCTAATCTAGTTCAGTCCACCGCAGTTTATGTTTATGAATCCGTCCCCTGACAACATACGATATATATATATATATATATATATATATATATATATATATATATATATATATATATATATATATATATATAGGCTCATATTCTTATATAAGTCAATGCACATGTGGACCAATAGAAATAGAATGTACTAGTGCACATAGGATGTAGGAATCTATTTATATTGGTCTACATGTACATGCCATATATCGGAATATGAACATGTGTGGACCAATAAAAAAAAGAAAGGACCGTGTCCTGGTGGTATTGATGAGCGATAGTACCCCCACTAAACCTGCATTTAGTATCACCATTCAGTAAGCCCCCACAAATCAACTGGCTCCTTTGGACCAAGCCTATGCTTGTGGGTGGGTGTAGACGAGGTCGCTGCTACCTTAGAGCCCACCAATTTTTTTTTTTTTACTACGTATATATACTTTGTTTTTTGTACGAGTTTATCCATGTTCCCGTCCATCCCAACCCAACCTAATATACCCATTCAAATTTCTAGCTCCGGCCTTGGGTGTAGAGTTTTCAAAAAAAAAAATTTACTAGCAATGTAACTGATAACTTGACTCCATTGTTTTAGAATTATAGAGTTTGGATTTGCAAGGTAAACAAAGTTCTTTTTTCTTTATAATGATTAGTGTTTGGATAATATATATATATATATATATATATATATATATAGAGAGAGAGAGAGAGAGAGAGAGAGAGAGAATAAGGGAGGTGAGATGGCACCTCACTCTCAAATGAGGGTGGCGGTGAAGTGGCACCATCCCAGTCCTCCATCTCACAAATGACACTTAAGTGATATATTTGCACTCAAGTCCTCTTAAGTGCAAACCCTAATTACTCTCTCACCCGCACCTCATCCTCCCTCACGATAGAATCTGTGCCCCTCCCCCACCCGGCTTCCACCGTCCCCTCATCTGTGCCCTCGGGTCTGCCCCTCCCCCACCCGGCTTCCACCGCCCCCTCCCCCACCCCTCGGGTTCCACCGTCCCCCACCCGGCTTCCAACCCCACCGACGGCTTCTCTCACCGCACCTTCCACCACCGCCGCCGCAGCAAACCCCCTCTCCCCCCCACCACCCACCCGACGACCCCCTCCCCCGGCCGGCTCTAGGGTTTCTCTCCCTCTTCTTCTCGCCATGTTTCTCCCCAGGTTAAAAAGTGAATCCTGTCAAACCCTATTTTCTTTAATCCTCTTCATTTACTGACAAATCTATGTTTCGGTTTGTGAAGGACCGAGTATGATCGAGGAGTCAACACCTTCTCCTCCGGTGGGGAGGCTATTCCAGGTGGAGTACACCATCGAAGCCATCAGGCTGAAGACGAAGGAGGGTGTCGTGCTCGTTGTAGAGAAGAGGGTCACCTCTCCTCTGCTGGTATATCAAACGTATCCAGTCTTTCCTATCTATTGCTATTTACTTGCTTGGTGTACTTTCCAGAATGTCGTGTCCGACACACACTAAGAAACACACTATAGGCGAGTTGAAGAAAAAGTCATTCATATTTTGTTTATTCGTTATTGTGTTTAATTTTGTAGGAGATGGTGTTGATTTGGGAGATGGTGTAGGAGATGGAGATGAAGATGATTTGGACACCATTACGCCGAAGATAGGAATGGAGTTTGCTACACAGGAGGATGCGTACAATTTTTATAACGGGTATGCATTGAAGATGGGATTTGGAACTAGATGGTTATCCACTAGTAAGTCTAGGTCTGATCCCAATTTAGTCATATCCAGATTAATTGTATGTAGCAAGGAAGGAAAAAGGAGAGTCTTGAAGAAACCAATTGTGGACGAAGAGGTATATCATCATCGTGAGATACGGGTTGATTGCAAAGCAATGATCAAGATTTATCTTACAAAGTCAGGAAGATGGAGAGTTGGAAAATTTGTTCCTGAACATAACAATCACGAGTTATCCACTCCATCGAAAGCAATAAAGCATCGGTCTCATAAGAAGGTCCACTGTCAACCAGTAGTGAAGAACTTAATTACTCAGCTTCATAGCGAAGGCATATCAAACGCAAGCATTGCAAGTGTTGTCAATTCCTTCGAGCCTGACCTACAACACTTGATTACACCACAACAAGTCTATGATCACCTAAAAGTTGAGAGGAAGAACAATTTGGGCAAAAACTGTGCTAAAATTGTTAAGCATTTTATCGAAAAAAAAAGGACCAAGATCCGAATTTTTACTCAAGCATTGAATTAGATGATGACTACACATTAAGAAGTATTTTTTGGGATGATAGAAGATCACAAGAATCCTACCAAAAGTTTAGTGATGTAATTATATTTGATGTGACATATCGTACTAATAATTTTTGTTTACCATTTGCTCCTTTCACTGGTATCAATCATCGTCGACAATCTAGCTTGTTCGGATGTGCATTGTTAGCTGATGAGACAGAGCAGATGTTTGTGTGGTTATTTGAGCAGTGGCTTAGATGTATGGGGGGTAAAACACCATGAGCTATCATTACTGATCAGGATGCAGCTATTGGGAATGCAATTGCTAGAGTTTTTCCAAATACTATACACCGATATTGTGATTGGCATCTAGACAAGAATGTTGGAGAGCATATGGTCCATCTCAAAGCTATCCACGGATCCGAGTTTGAATTGCATTTCAATAGACTAAGAAGTAGTAGCAGTATATGTGAAGCCGAAGATTGTTGGAAAGAGATGATGGCAACGTACAAGCTACGAGAAAAAAGTTGGTTGCCAAAGTTGTGGGAGCAGCGAGCTAGTTGGTTACCTTGTTATTTGAATGATAAGTTTCTTGCAGGCACGCGGACAAGTCAAAGAGCGAAAAGCATAAATACTTTTTTTGATACATATGTTCATACAAGTACACCCTTAACTGAGTTTGTCGTTCAATATGACAAGGCATTGGCAAGTCGTCGAAAAGTCGAGGAGGATAAAGATTTCAAAACTATCGATTCTAGGCCCGTACTATCTTTGGAATGGCCACTTGAGGAGCAAGCTGGTAGATGCTATACAAGAGCCTTGTTTTATATTTTCAAATAAGAAATGAAGGATGCCCAAATTTATTGGGCTGATAAAGTGCACAAAGAAGGAACAATAACTACATATCTTGTTGGGCGGGCGACAAAAGAGAGAAGTAAATGGAGGACTGTGTTATATGAATCTAATGGAGTTGTAATTTCATGCGTCTGTAGACATTTTGATTATGTTGGATTACTTTGCAGACGTGCCCTGTGCATATTGTGGAAGAATCATGTTTCAGAGATACCAGATCGTTATATTTTGAAGCGATGGACCATTGAATCTCGGCATCGATTTGGAGATGTTGGCATGGGTGCTACTATTGGAAATTCTGAAGTGGATCATAATATTCATTGGGGTATTCGTTACGAATGCAACAAGGCTTTGGAGGTTACATATAAGGTGCCTAACTTTGCTGCTAAATTTGATAGCTTTCTAACAAGCAAGTTAGAAGAATATGATAACTTAAGATTGTCTGAAGGAGATGATGTGCCATCCCAAGGAATGAATCACCAAGTTGATCCTATTTCACCAACCGTATCCCAAAATTCATCAAGTTTAATTCCTGAAATTAATATTCGTGATCCTACGACATCTCAGAGGCATAAAGGGCGACCAAGACTTCCTTCCAGATTATCTTCCGGATTAGAATTGTCTCAAAAAGAGGCTACTAAAAAAAGAAAAATATGCAGATTTTGTGGAAAAAAGGGTCATTACAGGACTGGGTGTAGCAAAGCTAAGGTATTGTATAAGTTCAATAATTTGTATCCTTGTCTCTTTTTAATGATGTAGTTGAGAATATATTAAACTTTCAGGTAAACAATATTGTATACAGTGTGATCCGGGTGGTTCACAAGTACTTCCAAGAACTCACTAGGTAATTTTAATTTACTGAAGTCTATAGTTAAATTATTGAATGTAGTACAAGTTGAAATTGTTTTAGTTTTAATTTTAATTTTAATGAGGTAATTGAGAAAGGCTGCGTTGTTGTAGTTTTTTCTTTTCATAGTGTTTAATGCTTTGCTTGCTTGCAGACGACAGCCAGCTTTGGATCAGTTAATGGATGCCACATGATACAAAGACAAAGCTCCGAAGAAGAAACAAGAAGATGATATCATGAAACTTACTGCTTATATGGAAGAACTCAAGATTATCAGCGAAGAGGAACTGAAACTTGAACAGTTAATAAACAAACAAAATCGATGTAGTTTTCTTACTATATTGTATCTTGTACTTGTTTTTGTTGACATTCTTCTCATTTAAACTTGTTTCCAAGTTTTGTCAAATTTGTTGTGAAAATCTTGTGGTTTAAACTATATATTGGTTACCCACGTTTGTCAAGAAAGAATGTTTATAAACGAAGTTATGATTAGAAGTAAAATTTATGATCTGGATGACATCGGCAAGAACATATTTTAGGATATGCCATAATATCTTCATACAAATATCTATTTTACTGGATTGTTAATGCACCTCATTCATTCAGCTTCATTTATAACTTAACTGTTGCAGAGGCCTGACGAGACAACTGCACAATGATGTTGGTGTGCCCTTTTGTAGGGCTATTCCTGATAAAGGTAATGTATACCTGGAAACTACAAGAGATTAAAAACCACATGATGTTGGTGTGCCCTTCTATTGTTTTTCTAGTCATTTGGTATGTTCACTAATCAGTAGGCAAACTATTTTGAGTGGTCATTATTTGTACATGAATGTCTTTCATCCTTTATTAATCACCTTGAATTTAGTACTTGGTGTGTAGCTTTGTCATTCAGTTCATTCATCTCTAGTCTATTTCAGTATGACACAGACCCTTGTTTTTGTTGTGTGGTTAGACTAGGTGTGTAGCTTTGTCATTCAGTATGACACAGAACCAAATTTTGTAGTTGGATTGTGAAGATGGTTAGACTAGGTGTACCTGAAATCAAATTTTGTAGTCACCCTTGTCGATTGATTTACATGCGATAGATAAGTTTTCTTCTTTTATATGCTTTTACAACCTTACTATGCTTTACAACCTTACTAATTGGTCTTTTTCATTTAATTTTCTTTGTTGAATTGACCGAAAAAGAGACCTCTAATGTCGGTATCGGTCAGTATCGAATATCGGATCGGGACATGCCGAAGTGTATCAGTATCGGTCGTATCAGATCGGTATAGGCCGATACTGCAAACTAAGTTACTAATTTGTTTCATATATCACATAATATGTAATACTGATAGGATTGGAGTAGGGGATCATCCTATTGCACCTATACATTCTCTAGCTTCTTTTTAAGCACTTGGAAGGATGTTATCTGTCTTTATTGTATATAATTTCTGGAGTATTTTTCCTTCATTTGATAGGATGACACACTAGATCTGTGATATTATTTTTTGTTTCCTTTCTCAGTTGACTTCATGAAATTCGTCAAGAGAAATGACCAAGTGGATGAATATAATCTTATGGCTGAACAAAAAGCCAATGCCTTCCCTAGTCATGGTTCCTTAGACAACAAGCATAATGTTATTGAGAAGAAAATGGGAGTTACATTCCCTCAAGCATGCAATATGGATGCCGATCCAATGAGTAGGCTATCTGAGTCTAAAGATACCCAAGAGAATGATGCTTGTATGCTTGATGTAGAATCAAATAGTGCAAACAAATCTTATGATGATAAATATAGGATGGTAGGGAACCTTTCTTCTGAAGTTTCATCTATATATCTTGCAATGCGGCACTCTAAATTGGAGTGTGTCGATGAGCAAAGTCAAGATTCAATATCGACAGAAGGTTATGTGGAGCCTGACGACAGTGATGAGTATGACGATTTTGATCCATTTGTGTTCATTAAGGATTTGCCTGATCTGCCAGCAGTTGTTCCAAAATTTATGATCTGGATGGCATCGGCAAGAACATATTTCTCTCATCTATGTTGTTGCAGTCGTACTTATAAATTCCTCTTCTTATGTCTACTGACTGGCCGGACTGCAAAACTATTGTGCTTGTTGATGAGGAGGCAGCTTGTTTTACTATACTGTATCTTGTACTTGTTTTTATCTCGGTTAAAGAGTTCTTTATGTTCGTCTAGATTATCTTCAGTCTGTCTAGCAAGGCTAGACTCCACATAAAAAGATCTGGTGAATAACCTGTTCCAAAAGTCCATGGAAGTACATTGAAGCCATTAGGAAATCTCAAAATTCAGAAAGGAATCCTCTCTGTATCCGAGTTTAAGGAATATGCTGGATTCAAGCAACAAAGACCTCCTTTAAGCATTCATGTTGGACTCAACACTAAACTGAAACAAGGATACAAAAAGGTTGTACATATTATAATATCATTGTTGCCATACAAGAAATGATTCTGCATTTTTTTTAATTGATGTAGCCAGTATACTCACAAGTTCCATAAGCCAGTATACTCACAAGTTCCACAAGCACTGCTTCAGGTCTGCTACAACACATAGTACTCAACTCAAGATACCACATCTAATTCATGATACACATACCCATTATGATACTCTAGTATCAATACACCTATATGATACCAACTTAAATTTGATACACAAACCAAAATCCATGATACCCAACTCAAGATACCACATCCAATTCATTCTTGATTCTTATTATTTTTATACATAATAACTAAGTAGTCCATAAAAACATTGCACTGATACCTGAACCGGTTAGCTACTCATAATATCATTTATCAAATTTTATACAAGCGAAAGAAGTAGGTAAAAATATAGTCATGAAATTACACTTACACCAGAATTTGTCAAATTATACACTTACACTAAAATCGGATAGTTTGATATCTACTCATTCAAAAATACAGGCATTTCCACAAAACTGAAAAATCTAAGCCACCAAAGAGATGAACTCTTGGGATATCACTTCATCACCGCTGCGAGGATTCGTTGATCACTATCGAGCCGGTACGTCGGAGATGACGGCCGGAGTGAGGCCTCGACTGTACTCGAAGTGATACCTATTTTCTACAGCGAGCACGACACACTCCTACACCATCTCCCAAATCAACACCATACCTCAAAAGGACCAAAATTGTACGCATCCTCCTGTGTAGCAAACTCTATTCCTATCTTCGGCGTAATGGTGTCCAAATCATCTTCATCTCCATCTCCTACACTATCTCCCAAATCAACACCATCTCCTATAAAATTAAACACAATAACGAATAAAAAAAATATGAATGACTTTTTCTTCAACTCGCCTATAGTGTGTTTCTTAGTGTGTGTCGGACACGGCATTCTGGAAAGTACAACAAGCAAGTAAATAGCAATAGATAGGAAAGACTGGATACGTTTGATATACCAGCAGAGGAGAGGTGACCCTCTTCTCTACAGCGAGCACGACACCCTCCTTCTTCTTCATCCTGATGGCTTCGATGGTGTACTCCACCTGGAACAGCCTCCCCACCGGGGGAGAAGGTGTTGACTCCTCGATCATACTCGGTCCTTCACAAACCGAAACCTAGATTTGTCAGTAAATGAAGAGGATTAAAGAAAATAGGGTTTGAAAGGATTCACTTTTTAAACGAGGGAGAAACATGGCAAGAAGAAGATGGAGAGAAACCCTAGAGGCGGCCGGGGGAGGGGGTCGTCAGGTGGGCGGTGGGGAGAAGAGGGGGTTTGCTGCGGCGGCGGTGGTGGAAGGTGCGGTGAGAGAAGCCGTCGGTGGGGTGATGAGCGGTGGGGGAGGGGCAGACCCGAGGGGTGGGGGAGGGGGCGGTGGAAGCCGGGTGGGGGAGGGGCAGACCCGAGGGCACAAATGAGGGTGGGGGACGGTGGAACCCGGGGGGTGGGGGAGGGGGCGGTGGAACCCGAGGGGTGGGGGAAGCCGGGTGGGTGAGGGGCAGACCCGAGGGCACAGATGAGGGGACGCTGGAAGCCGGGTGGGAGGGGGAGGGGGCGGTGGAAACCGGGTGGGAGGGGGAGGGGGCGGTGGAAGCCGGGTGGGGGAGGGGCAGACCCAAGGGCACAGATGAGGGGACGGTGGAAGACGGGTGGGAGAGGGGTACAGATTCTCTCGTGAGGGAGGATGAGGTGCGGGTGAGAGAGTAATTAGGCTTTGCACTTAAGAGGACTTAAGTGCAAATATATCACTTAAGTGTCATTTGTGAGATGGAGGGCTAGGATGGTGCCACTTCACCGCCACCCTCATTTGAGAGTGAGGTGCCATCTCACCTCCCTTATTTTATATATATATATATATATATATATATATATATATATATATATATATATATATATATATAATCAGATTGGTTTCGAGTTCGATTCAGGATGAGGACTAGTAACCTTGCGATCATTCGATAGGGGCAGTCCATGTCAAGGATATATGCACGATTGAGATCAACATGGAGCAGGGAGAGGACTACTGGATCTGGGAGGATATGGAGAAAGAAAAATTCACTTTTAGGACACCGTTGGACCAGATTCAAGATTCTTTCCTGGATGTGGAATTGACAGAATTTGTGCGGGTCAAGGGAGCGGCGGTCAAGACCAGCTTATGCCTCTACAAGATGGTGAAGAACACACTTCTAACTCGTGATAGGCTAATTCTCTTTGGGGTTGACTGCACGGACCGAAGATGCAACTTGTGTGGTGAAACAGAAGAGTCACTGGACTACCTCTTCTTCTGTTATGACTATATTTAGGCCATTTGGAATAGCCAAACGCATCAATATTGACCTTCCCAATTCTACACAGAGACATTGATTATGTTTTGAATGATGATAAAGCTCAGAAGGTAGGGGTTCTGTAGATCTACAAAAGGATTCGAATGGTCATGGGATCGCTCGTTTGGTATGTTTGGCGAGAACGAAAACGACGTATCTTCGAGGCTATCCCTCACTAATTATCCTGTACAAAGAAACATAGAGTCTAACATAGACATCCTAGATCCGCAGTCATGGTTTCTTGTGCATTGGGTTGGATTTAAGGATTGTGCATAGTTTTTTGGAGTTTCATCAATAAATTATTATCTTTTTCGAATATATATATATATATATATATATATATATATATATATATATATATATATATATATATACTCCTAACTTGTTTCACTATATATAGCATTTTTTTTCTTTGTACAGTTGTATAAAGCTATGCTAAACTATGATTTTCACATAACGTAAATAAGATTTGCATTACCTCCTATCACATTCTCTTCTCTCTCTCTCTCTCTCTCTCTCTCTCTCTCTCTCTCTCCACACCATTTCTGATATGATGTTGTTGAAGTTTTTTGGCATAGTATCAAAATCCTAGAATTGTAGTAAAATATTGAGTGTTACATACTTATATCAGTTCTCCTAAAGAAATTCAAATAAAAACTTAAAATAAGAACTTACAATAGAAATATAACATAAATTTTTCTAATTTAGTCAATTATATTTTTATGCTTAGGTTTTTAGAAAAATAAAAAAATAAAAAATTGATGTAATCCAACGACTATTTATTGTTTAAAAAAATTAAGAACAAGTCTAGGATTTTTTTTTTATATATTTATACTTATATTACTCTAACACTCTCTTTCCACCAATAAAATTTGATCCTTAAGTTCACACCGTATATCTAACAAGACTTTATCCCATGATAAGAGATGACATAAAAGAAGATTAGACAAAATGGAATTTCCTTTTTCATGCTCTACATCATCAAATATAAATAAATTGAATTTGAACAGTTAGTTAAAGAGGGTTTGTGAGAAAGAATGGATTGCTGTCCAACTTCTTCCAAACAAAATCTTGTACACCATTATAATAACAATAATGCTAAGTTTACTACCAAATGCTTACAACCATTTTACAACCCTCTCACCTCTCCTGCTATGTGAGCCACTTTCGATTCCATCTCTCCTCTAATGAACGATCGCTACACGGCCATATGACGACCATCCGGACAGTCATCGGATTTCATCTTCTTCTTTTTTCCTCCAATAAACAATCGTTACATAGATACCACGTGACGATTGTAAGAGAGTTGTAGGCATTTGGTTGTACTCATAGCACCACCCTTATGATAAATATATGCTGACACGCAGAGACCACATTATTATAACATGTATGCTAGCTAGCTGTGCATGTTATAATGTTCTTATTTAAGTTACATTATGGTAACCAACTTGTGACTAGGAATAAAGCATTGGGATAAAAGAGAAGTCCATGACCAATAAAGATTACATGCTGGTTTAATATGCGCATGGTTAATAAGGGCATTTCCAACCATATTGTCTTGTTTTCTGTTGTAATTTTTTTGTGAAATGACATACAAGATAATGTCTTTTCTATATGGTAAGATTATATTCACACAAGACAATAAAATAAAATGAGCTGTTTGGTGAGTGGACAGAAGCAGGGAATGGGGAGAGAGTCCTCCTGAGCTGATATGGTGTTCCAAAACCTGTGTAACAAATCTGTTTCTTCTCCTATTAAAATATAAAACTCACTCTGATTGTGGGTGCTAAATTTAAAAAAAAAAAGTTAATTACTCAAATGGTTACCCAAAAATGTAGTGGTCGTCGTTTTTTTTGATCGATTTTTTTTTTTTTTTGTTAATCTGGTACCTACGTTTTTTATTTTTATTTAATTAGTGTCTGAACTAGATTACATTCGTATTTTGGGATAAAAATTAATAAAAAATGGACATGTAATTGTCGCGTGTCTTATTTTTCATGATTATTTTGTCAAGTTATGAGTTTGGACTATCATTTTCAAAAAAAAAAAATATTGGTGTTCGAATTTTTTTTACATAAACAGATAGCTTTTGTCGAGTGCAAAATGACGGCTCTACAATCAATCATAGCTTTTGTCGAGTGCAAAATTTACAGTATCAGCTCGTCATGATAAAAACAACCGTAAATATGAGACACGTGACCATCACATGTCCATTTTTATCGATTTTTATCCAAAAACACGAACGGAATCTAGTTCAGGCGCTAATTAAACCAAAATACAAATGTTATGTACCAAATTAACCCAAAAAAAGAGAGAGTTCAATAATCAAAATGACAACCATGACATTCCTCGGATACCATTTTGACAATTAACTCTTTTTAAAATAACTAGTTAATTTTACGTGCGTTGAACGTAAAAAAAAAAAGTAAAAAAAATTCTATGATATTATTGAAATATAGAAATTTAAATTATATTAGAATATTTTAAATATAATTTGAATATATTTTAGTTATGATTTATTATAAATATGTTTTAAAAATTTTGGATATCTGTTTAGTTAGATAATATCATTTAGTTAGTTTAAATATAATTTAAAATTTTAAAATATTTTAGGATTTACACATGTTCAGATAGTTAGCAGGATTTTAGATTTTCAGTTTATTTTTTACAACTGCGTGAGAAAACAATTGCGGCTAAGGTACTTAATTTTTTTTAAATTTTTTAAATTAATTGGTTGATGATATACATACGACTTAGACGGCTCACTTTCCAGCCGTTTTGAAGCCTCATTATAATAGTAGAAAATGGTTGAGTATTTATTTACGGTTTTAAATTTTTTTTTTTAATCTTCCGTAAGTTTTTTTTAAAATTAAATTGGTTGAATATTTAGTTCCTGGACGGATAAGGGAGAAGTTGGTTTCAGTTTTTATTTATTTCCGTAATTTTTTTTTTAAAGTAAATTGGTTGAGTATTTACTTACGACTCGGACGGCTCAATTTTGAGCCGATTACGAGCCGCATTATAAGATTGGAGATCAGTGAAGTTCATATTTTTAATAAGAGAATGAACATATTTGATATACAGGTTTTGGGAACAACAGATCTGCTCTACGGTAGTCGTAGTATTTGGTGGGCGCAGCAGCGCGCGGAACATTCTGGCTGCAGCTAGCGCCCTGCGAGACTGCCTGCCCTCTGGATCTGGGCAGATACAGTGTTCCATGTGGTTAGTATGGTAGTTTCATGTGTACCCCTCCCTCCCTCTGTGGAAATTCTGGCAGGTTATGGTACATGGTGTGGGGGTGGTGAGGAGCCTTGCTTGTGACTTGCCAGAACTCAGGAGGAAGAAAAGTCCTGGATGAGCAAAGTAACCCCCAGCTGGAAATATGCTTTTATTACTGCAGCAACCAACAAAGTTTTAATTTGCTTTTATTGCATTGCCAAAGAGTACTTTCAACCAATTAATTAATTTATAGGATGATATACCTATGGTATTTAAACAAGGATTTTGTTAACATGCACATTAAAAAAAATATGTATTTTATATTGGTATTTCAATCAGCACATTTATCAATACATCTTTCACATTTATCAATATGTATTTCTAATAAAAAGTACATTGATAAATGTGCTAGTGATATTACCAATATAGAATAAAAAAAATTCAATGTATTAACATGTGCCCTATCCAGGTATTGATGGGATTAGTGTTGTGCAATGATTCGGTTGTGAAATAATGACAGCCGAATCAAACCAACCAGCTGGTCGATTCAGTTCCGAAACCGATCGACTTGGTTCGGTCTGGTTCGGCTCGACTCGGCTGATCGGTTCTGTATTCGACCATAACATATTTAAAATCAACAAAAATTTAAATATTTTGAGCAATCATTTATAACATGTTTATTATTAACTTATTTTTCATCATTTTATCATTTCATCGTCCCATCTCCAACAAACACAATAGCTAATTTTTAACATTCTGTATCAGATAAAAAAAAAAATTAAATAACAAACAACAAAACAAAATAATAAAAATACATAAGGTCCGTCAGTTGGTCGATTTGGTTCGGTTTCATCAATTTTTGATATTTTCAATCCATTGACCGAACTAAACCGTTCAGTTATTAAGAACACTCAACTGATTAAATCCGAACAGTCCGTTCGGTTCAGTTTGGACTAGGTCGATTCGGTCAGTTCGGTCTAAATTTGCATAACCCTAGATGAAAATGCACCAAGAACATGTGTAAACTGAAAGAATTATAGCAATGAAGGGAATACCAAAAAAAAAAAGAGGAGAAAGTATACAACTCCATTACTATTGATCCGCGCATGACAATGTTAGGAGAGGTGACAATTTGGAGTCGGTTCAAGCATATATGTGGTTCAACAACAAAGGAGTCACAAACTTGGATATGCTTTTGATTAAAAAAAAACCAAATTTAAAAAAAAAAAAAAAATTAAAAAAATGGCTATGCACGCTATCATTTTTCTTCAGAAACATGATTTGATGTGCAATGCGGGTCCCAAGCCAAGGCTGGCAAAGTCATGGCTTTGGGCCCCAAATCTAGGCCCAATACATCAATTTACACCCGTTAATTATACATGTAGTAGAACAAAATAGGGGCACCACAAACAAGGCCTCATCTCACATAAGATTCGAAACAAGGCCTTTCACTCAAATTTAAATTTATTTCTTCATTTTAGCCCTTTTTTTTTAACTAAAGCCGGGAAGTAACATCACAATTTTAACTCAAAGTCCATTTCTTGTATTTTTTTATTAAGGGTTTGTTTGGATTGAGGGTGAAGAGAGTTAAGTAAAAAAAAGTTAAATAATAAAAAAATACTATGGGAACACACTTTTCTTGACACACTCCATAGCCACACTGATGTGGCAGTGCATTATTGGATGTCAAGCAAAGTCTTAAAAGGAAAAAAATAATTAAGGTCCAATAATACACTCATGCCATGTCAGTGTGGCTATGGAGTATGTCAAGGGAGTGTGTCCCCATAGCATTACTAAAAAAAGGTCATTTCTATAGGCGCTACAACTTTTGCTTTAGGACAGTACATGACTTCATCACAGTCCGGATTTTTGTAATTTTTACTCATGACGATCCCAAATTTACTCAGGACACCCCAATTTCTCCCCTTCCCAAACCCAAACCCTAATCCAAGTCGTCGTCGTCGTCGGAGGCGGCGGCGACGGGAGGAGGAGGACAATGGAGGAGGAGGAGTCTGGAGGAGGAGGAGGAGACGGAGAGGGTGGAGGAGGGAGGACGAGGCGGAGAGGGTGGAGAAGGGTCGGTCGCCGCTCGCACCTCCGCTGTTGTTGCTACTGCTGATGATGCTGGTGCTGGTGCTGCTACTGCCGTCGTTGCTCGCTCGTCGCCTGTCCGCCCTCGCCGCCGCCCACGTCCGCACCCCGCCGCCCGCCCCCTCACCCCTACTATTGTTGTTGTTGCTTCTTCTTCTTCTTCTTCTTCTATCCTCATCTCTTCTACAAGACTGTCACAATGTTGACAGTCCTTTCATGGAAGGACTGTCAACATTGTGACAGTCCTGGAAAAAAAATTTAGGCTAGCCTAGAGCAATTTTTTCGATAAAAAACTTGTAAATAACTAAAAAAAAAATTCGGCTAGCCTAAGTAAGTTTTTTAGCGTCTTTAGAAATATGATTGGTTTGAAGGTGAGAGTTTAGGAGGGAGAGTTAAGTGAATATTTGTTTAGACTTCTTTTGTCCATTTTTTCAATCATATAAATAAGGGAAATTAACTAGGAGAAGTGAGAAATTTTGTTTAAAAAGTCATAAATATATCTTATTTGACCTATAAAATATCATGACATTCTCCTCCATTTTTCTTGATTTCATTCTACAGCTTCGTCTTCCTGGCTTTCATGCTGATGCCATCCAAGTGCATCATGTTCCTGACTTTCAATCCTTACATGCACTGGAACTAGCTGTGCGCACACTTCTAACAAGCTCGGAGCTGAGATTCATCAAGGACGATTAGGTTTGATGCAAAAATTAAATGGAGGCATATTCTCATATAAAAAAATTATTAAAAAATTAGAAATTAATTTATCCAAAATTAACATCAATTCAGAAAAATCATTCAAGTACAATATCTTTCAATTGAAATAATATTCGACTAAAAGAGATAAATTAAAGCTAAACAAACAAGCATATTTCGACATCTTCACATTAAGAACGATCTTCTAGAATTCATATATGCAAAATCATTAATCAATCTTTCATAATCAATATTTTCTAAGAACTCATTTTTAATGGATATTGGAGCTAGCCCATTTAATCTTTTTTGCGATATAGTTGATCGCATGTACGATTTCCATAACTTCAACTTAGAAATAATCCTTTCTATTGATGCAACAATCACTGTTATTGTCAACAGAATTCTATAGGCAATTTGCAGTAGAAAAACAATTAATTTTTTTATGAAATTTAATATCATAAGGCTAGAATTTCTTTTCGTAGAAGATCTCATAAAGTTTGTAGGTCCTAAAAAAATTTATCTCCATCAATATCAGAGCAATCCCCATGTCTCAAAGTGTTTTCTAGACGACTACAACAAGCTTTCAAATCATCTATATTACTAAATTCAACTTCTCTAAATTGAGCAAACAAGTAAAAAAATATTCTCATAGTTTTGATATTGTTCGAATCTTCTCTTGAGTGACGCAAAGCATGATCTACTACATACAAGAAGTAATTGATTCTGAATGGTTCTTCAAGTTACTTAGCATCAAATTCAGATGTCTCACATGCATCTTCATCAAAATGTTTCATTTTTTGGGTCTCTTTTCACGAAACACTCGATTAATCTCCATAGTACTTGAAATTTCTTTAGTAGTAGTCTTGGCCTTCTTATACCCTGTAGAAGCATGAAAATCACACAGGCCGCATAAGAGCTCATACACCCCAACATGAAAGCAAGCTGCATGGGAGTCGCACGGGACCTATGCGATCAGAATAGCCAACAGCATAGATGGCCTACATGCAGCCTGAACATCCTCAGAGTAAGGGGGCCGTATAAAAGAGATATTAAACAAAACAAAATAAAAAGTTTATTTACAAAATGGGGGTTACAACATGTAGCCATCAAGGTCCATACAAAATGAAAACAAAAATAGGAAAACGCGATCAGTCAGATGAGCCACGAGCCTCACGAAGCACGACCGCAACCTCCTAGAGCGAACGTATGCCCACACGACAAAACTGGCGGCGCATTCCTTCCCTCCATTCCAATGTCTTCCTCTCCTCTGGAGTTATGTACAGCAAGACAAAATTTGGAGTGGACTCCAGAGGCCTAGTAAGAGCCTCCAAAGTTAACCCCAACGATGACAGAAAATCCTCAACGGTGGATAACCCGTCCCCGACCCATGCTCTCTTTGCAGAAGGAGACACTACGACAGCCGGCGGAGAACCGATAGCTCGTCCCTCACTAGACCCTCCAATACTGGACCCTCCTATACCCGAGCACTGGGGCGAAGCAAGGAGGGGACGTCAAGGAAGTAAGGCGGGTGGCCAGGGTTCCCAACTAGAACCTCCCTTGGACGACATATTTTACAAAGTGGAACATGATGAACCATGATAGTGGTATTTACAGAAGAGAACGACGGTTTGCATGACTGCAATAATTGGATAGATGAACCTAGTGTAACACCCTGTTCCGCTCAAGCGGACTGCCGTCTCAAACGGTAATAGTGCAGCTGTCCCGACCCGCTTTGCCTCAAAGAGAATGCAAAGGATATCCAGACTTGCCCCTACAGGAATCCCGGCTTAGGCTTTCAGAGGCTCGCTCGACGTATCACTCTACCGAGGCAAATCATCGCTAAGGTGGGTGGCTACGGTGAACTTGTCTTTGCTTAGCCAGCACACATAAAATCTGGAATGATACATGCTAGTCGCTAGGTGAATCACCCCCTGCATGCTAATAAATCTAACCCACATAGCTAAGGGAATAATCCCAACTTGTATTGCTATGCTAGAACATGGAAAATAAAATACTGCTTATATATGTTCAGACCCTCGCATGCTAAGTCCCTAACGGTTTCATCCCTCGGCTTACCTTCGGGTCCGAGCGAACGTGCCTGCTTATGTCCCTTAGAACGCGTGCTTGTCTGCTTACGAATGTTTAACGTGATTATATTGTGCATGCATTCTTGTTAGCCAGGAGACTATCAAATAGTCCTTCTGTGCAAATGAACCTGTAAGTATCCGGGACCATTAGGTCACCCAAGGCATATCCCCGAACCAAGGGAATGCATTAAGCAAGAATGAATACTGAACGTGAATCACTTGAATGATAATCATGCCAAGTTATGCATCTGAACGAGGATCGTGTTATGTACTGATGGAATCCCAGCTCGTGGAGCAATATGCTCGTTCAGAATAAGTTTAAGTTCCATGATTATCATGTCAAACTATGGATAAAGGATAGACCCTGACCTGCATTGTCGCGGACAACTTGTGCACAAGGTATGTTATGTTGAGTTCCGCGGACGGTCACCGGGGCACTGGGACCGATCTGATCCGGACGGGACGTATGAGCAGCCGTATGTTATGGGACAAGGTGTTATGCAGCGGGGCTCGCAACCTGCGTTGCATATTATTCTGTGTCTTGAGACTGTGAACCGTCCATAATGTCTACGCCAGCGACTTATGTTCATATAGATAAGTCATCCTCGCTTAGCGGCTATCTGCGTGCGAGTCATTGCATAGCATCAATGAACTGAATACCTGAACGATCTGAAAATAATGACCCTCATGTTTGCATATGCTATGCTCCTGAATGTTTATACTTGCCCGTGCATGAATTAAAAATATTTGCCTTGGACAGGGAAGGACAAATGGTAAGTTGGTAAGTCTCGTCGTATTTCCTCTCATGTCGCATGGCGCACTGCCCGACACGTTAGGCTATTCAATGTTTGCATGAAACTGATCCTAAGGCAACTAGAAAGACTACTTAATAGTTGGTGCACGGAACCTGTATTACGTGTTTGGATTTGTCGAGCGGGCGAGTAGCTTCCCCACCAGTGCATTCAATGTACTGATAATCCACCAGTTTGTATGTAGGGTGCGGGAGAACCTCGTTCAGTGCGGATGCCTCCTTCTTGCGTGCTAAGGCGTGGAGATCACTCTGAAACAACGGTGCATCCGGGACTGAAGCACATATACAAGACATAATGTTGTAACTCGCCTGAACATCGCCTGTACAATTATTCCACAGTTGTAGCCACTTGGCACGCTTTTACTGTTTCAGAGAGAGAGGCTTGAGCGACTTGTAATCTTGGCTATACGCCGCCTGTAACACATGTTTATATCAATAAAAGAGTTTGCTTTACTTCAACTTGTGTTTTAATGCTTCCGCTATATTGTCGACTCAGTGAACCTGTTACCGATCGCCTATGCTTTCATGACTCTGCTGCACTCGAACAATCTGTGCGACACTGTGGCTTAGAACTCTTGCCGCCAGCCAATGAACCATGGCCTTGCAAGGGAGTGTATCACGCTCGTGCGATATCACGTCCGGATGGGTCAAAGCGATCATACCGCGGGAGCGCTGGCGAGGGTGATTCCCGCCTAGCGGGGACGGCCAAAATAGCCTGCGGGAGATCGGGGCGTGACACCTAGAAGGGTGAATCCGACGGTTTAGCTTCCGAGAAGTCTGCATGCAACCGACGGTTTAGTTTCCAAGAAGTCTTCATGTAAAAGGTGGATAGGCTTCCTCAAAGGTTGAGCCAAGTCTTAAAAGTTCCAGCTCGGCAATACGCATCCATGCGTACAACAAACCAGGCACTCCTTAAGCAGACTCAGAAGAAATTAGGCCGTAGAGGCACCCTACGGCCCAATAAGGCAACACCCATGCGTCCCAATCAGCAAAAGCAGCCTTGGATACAGATGGACCTGACATGGCATCCCGTCAACATGATCGTCTCTGACACAGAATCCTGACAAAAATAATTTTTGATTGTCTCAAAAGATGTGAACACACTAAACGACAAAAGCCTCACGTCAGCACAAAACTTCACTCTTGATGGGGTACAACGCCATGTGTACAGCATAACTGGCCGTATACGTCCCAGATTCTATGCGTCCCATGTATCTCTGGCCCCATGCGTTCTAGACTCCATGCGGTCCATGCGCCTCTAGCTCCATGCGTCCGAGACTCCATGCGTCTCTGATCCTATGCGTTTCACGCGTCTCTGGTCCCATACATTCTAGACTTCAAGCATCCCATGTGTCTCTGACCTCATGCGTCCCAGACTCTATGCGACACATGCATCTTTGGCCATATACGTTCCAAACTCCATGAAGACCAGGTCATGCTGTTACAATGGGAGCGATTCTCTCCAACCGGGTGCGGACCACGTGTAAAAATTGACCACGTCACGCCCGTAGAGGACGAGAACCGCCCAGATCTTCAGCAACAAAAAATTTTAACAAGTGCCCACGTGGCAGCTTGGCCTGCTCACGGTTACAGCTGCATCATGTTAGGAAGGTACACGTGGCACCCTCTAGCATCCATGGGGCCTAACATATGTGCGTCTAAGGATGACTATATATACATGGGTGACATGCCCAAACCAAGCATACAGGGAGAGATAGAGAACAGTAGAGGAGAGGAGAGGAGAGAGAGCAGAAGAGAGCTTCTTCACCCTGCGTCGGATCGTCAACAGAGTAAAGGAGCCGACATAGCGCTCTTTGTCCATCGTCACACTCTAGAATAAAAAAATTGTACTTAGATTGTCTGTCTATGACCTCTTTGTAATTTATTTTGTTTGTTATTGAACCAATCAATTTTAATGGAAAATAAGGTGGTGATTCTGCTGGGGACTTCTTTCTCCTCTGATGAGAAAGTTATGGCGCAATCCGACACAGCCAAGCTCGGGTTAACTCAAAGAATGTTGGTAGTCCGCTTTGACCAGCAGGCTTTCGAGGACATGCTCTCTGGGGACAGCGCAAGTCCTTTTCCAAGGCTAGCAAAGCCTAAGAAGACCCGCAGGACATGGGTTGAAAAGGCTATTATGCCTCATCCAACTGCGGAGCAAGCGCTCCCCGTCTCTCTCTCCCTCTCTCTGCCGCAGGGATCGCACATCATGCATCACTGCTTATGCGGTAGCCTCTTCCAACCAGAAGGGTGCTCAGCACGTGAAGACCTGTAAACCCCCTCACCCAGAAATTAGTTATTTTAATTTAATATAATATTTAGAATTTTTTTTATAAATTAGGATTAAGTAAACAAAAGTATCCTTTAAAAATATTTTCCGTAGCTTTGATTTTTAGGAGCACAACATTAGTCATTATCTCCAAACAAATTTTATATGCATGATCTAGACGAGCCCACCTTCATTTATGATTAACATATCTCACTCAAACACATCTCCTTGTACTCTATTTTTAATGTAAAATATTTGGGTTAAAAACTCAATTTCTAGCACCTACAGTGCAACCGTTGACCATTCCAATTTAAATTGGAGACCCAATTTTGACCAATTCTTTCGACCTAATGCATGGTCATGATCTAAACTAGGTCTAAAACATACATGATACCTGTGTCCCACTCTATTGAACCTCTATGTGCTACCTACCCTAAATAGTCATAAATGATCCATTTTCTAGTCAATCGGACCAACCTAGTCAAACTAAACGCAAAGACCCGAACCTGACCCAACTGGAAGTAGTTAGAATTAAGCTAGGTTGACTAAGTTAGGTTTAACCATCCATATTAAATATTATTTCAGGTTTGGACAGCCATGGGTTTATTAAATCATTAGGGTAGAATGTGAAAGGGAAGGGGTTATAACGTGTGACATTTCCTTACCCCATTTGTAACTCCTCATCATCAAAGCCTTAAACTCCCACTTAATATCTCTCACTCCCTCATTTATCCATCCATCATTCACCTCTATAACTCTTTCCATCTCCACTAGAACAAAATTGTAACCCTAAACTCTTCCTCTCCCCACTAGCAAAAGTTGTAACTCCAAACCCTCCCCCTCCCCCTCCCCACTAGGTTGTCCATAATCCCCTCTCTTCACCTCCCCCATTCAAACCAACTGAAGAAATATTCTTCCTAACTCTCTTCCTCACATTTTTTCTTCACAAACCATCTCCAAATTCCTTCTCCATCTTCCTCCATACCTCTATCTATCCAACCCTACCCAGGCTAAATCTGAATTCAGCAATACCCCCACCAATCCGGCCCTATCTCCCTCCACAGTAAGTATATTTCTCTCAAATTTTGTATTCTTATTTCTCTCCCTTTCCTTATCACTTTATCTTCACAAACCTTCCATGAAAACTCACTCTATGTTCCTCAAAATAGCCCTCCATCAGAGGTGTCTAGACTGAATCCGAATTCAGTGTATCCTCTTCTCAGGCCACTCCACCACCTCCATAGCCTCCAAACCACCACAACAGCACCCAAATATCCTTTCCCTACCTCTAATTAATAATTTTTATTTATAACTCAGCACCTAAATCATTCCACAACTCCCCCAAACACCCCCTATAAAACGAAGATACCGTGCTGAACCCGCCAGCAATAGCCCCACTTCAACACCTTGTTGCCACCACTTCCAGCACCAAAACTCCTTCAACAACCACCCTATCCTCATCCTCTAACTCTCCTATAATCTCTATAATCCCCAAATTACTTGGAGAAATGGTTTGAAGTCCCGGACAACAGCTACGAGCCGAAGTGTCCAAATCTGGACAGATTTGTGCAAGCAGTGCACAGTCCTCTTTTGCCTTCCCATTTTACTTTGGTAAGAGCTCAAACTCTACCTACTCAACCCTATCTACATGTACTTCACATCCCTATAAAATTTCACCAACTTTCTATTCATATTTTTTATGATATTACACCAAGAACACTTACTACTTCTTATGTCTAGACTTGAATGCTATTTATGCACTTGTTGTCATATTCACTTTGCCATGATCTAAAACCCAAGCAACCACTTACAAAATATAATTTTTACTCCAATTGTCACTAAATTTTAGAATATATAAGTTTTTTTTAGGGTGTTATATATAAATAAATGCATGGTTGAGATATAATTAAATGTTGTGCAACTAGTAGTGCACTTTGCCTAGGTTTTGTGCTAGCTAGTTTTATTGTCTATAAACATTGTTATAATGTAGAAGATGCCATGCTAGGGTTGTGCACTAGTTGTAGTAGTATTTTTACAAATGTTTTATGACAAATTCAAGTTAGAAATGAGGTATATGCCATGATCTTATTATAAATTCAGATTTAACATGTCTATGTATACTTGACATTTTGTAGTAGAACGAGAGTTGTATATAGTTGGATGAATGGATATACTTGAGGAATAGAGTATGTGATTGTTTGTGATGACCCTAACTTGATCTATTGTTAATGCTCATGTGTATGTTTTAATAGACAAAACTAACCCTAGGTTGGTTAACATAGTTTGACACTTAGTGAATACCAATGTTGATGATATGTTGTATATAAAAACCTAGTATGAGAACACCTAGTACCTACATGAACCTTCGTTATAACCATGTTTATATTATATAAGAAGTTATATATTTAGAGGACTTGATGATGTTATGTAACTAGTAGGCTTGATGTTTACACACTTTCTTGGTCCTTGACTAGTGAACCTTAGCCAAACTTGTAAACACCCTATTTTTCAGAATAATTTTAATATAATTTTCCGGATTTTTCGATATTTTTCTGGGCGAAGAAGCGAGGTAATTATGAGTTAAAGATTTTAAATGCTTTTAATTGGTGTTAAAATATTATGGAAATAATATTTTATGGTATAAAATGGAAAACCGGACACGGGGTATTTTTCGGTAAATTTATTGGACTCCGGAGACGCGTTTAAAGCCTTAAAAACTTTTGGATTAATTAAACCGAGCCAAACCCAATTAAACCCAAACCTGAACCAAAACCGCATATTGGGTCGGGTCGGGTCGGATCCGAGCCAAACCCGACCCTGATCCGAAACCCGTAAGGAAACCCTAGCCTGCCGGAGTTCCTGTAGCAGCCTATAAAACCTTCTCGAATTTCGTGCCCAGCCTTCGGAAACCTAGCCGCCGTCATCTCCTCCGACCTACCTCGACTTAACCCGAGCGCCACCCGCGTCCGCCCCCAGACTTCCCTCACATCGCCCCTCGCCGCGAGTGCCACCGGAACCCTAGCCGTAGCTCAAATCAGGCCGTCGACATTCCCTTCCTCCCCGACTCGACAGCGGCTGTAACCGAGCCGACACTTCCGCCAAGCCGTCGACCGCCCAGCCCGACTCCCCATCTCCGCCAGGCTGTCGATCTCCCTCCCCCGCGTCTCACAACTCCTACTCCGCCGCTCTCCGGCGTCGATCCCCCGACCTAGACCCCGACTCCACGGGACAGCCACCCGAGCGCCGCCCCTCTGCTCGACTCCGCCTCAGAGTCGACCCAGCCCCGCTTCCGTCGTCGACCCGATCCCGAGTCCATCCAGACGCTCCCGACGTCGAGTCGCAGCCCGCGTGAACCGCTCCGGACGACCGTGCATAGTCGTCGCCTAGCCGACCTCGCCGACCCCGAGACCGACCCCCTCCGGCAAAGTCCCCGCTGCCCCGAGTCAGAACCCTAGCTCGGACTCACGACAGACACGAAAATTCTCGACCAGGACACGAAGTTGACCCTCGGACACGTGGAATTCAGCGTTCACGGAGCCCTGTTCAGGTATCGTTTTCTCCCTCCTCGTAACTCCATTTTTGATTCCGTCAGTTACAACGCGTAGACTGTATAACCCTCTCGGTGCCCGTGTAACTCGCTCGGTGCATCGCGTCCTGTGGTGATCGCAAACTGCGATCCAAAAACAGAAAAAACAACGCCCTGTTTCATCCCGGAACTGAGTGCGCCCCGCCAAACGGAACAACTTGGTCACACGCGGCCTTTACCGAAACGTGCGCGACGATGATACGGACGTGTGGGATTTCGCAGAAGTCAATTCGGATGTGCGTGCACACCGGAATCAACGCGTATCCGCCGACAACGTTCCGTATCTGTCCATTCTGGAACACGGTGTAACTTTGTGTACACACGTCGGATCGAGACAAAACTTGCGCCATCGGACTCATAGCAATACGCTGGTCCTGTGACCCAAGTTTGGTCCGATTCTGAGAACGTTGACAAAATTGCGTATCGTGGGCCCCACAGGCTCCACTTGACGGGCGATTTTATGATCGGCTCATCGGAATCCAATTCTGGAGGTTCTGTTGGGTTCATATCATTGTTCCTGACTTGTAGACACTGGGTTTGAGGAATTTGGAGACCTTTGATCCTGACATGCTTTTTGGTGCAAAGTGGCCCACATGTGGACCCCGCTTTGGCCAAAAAATGTCATCTTTTTCCCTGTGTCCAAATTGGACTTAAGGACAAGCGTTTCTAGCTATTTGACATCTTCTGAGACTGTTGGTGATGTTTATTACAGCTTTTGGAGTAGTACCCACAGGATTCACTGATACCGGGACGACTGTTGATATTCAAACATCAGGCAAGTGTACCTTGCCAAACTCTGTAGTATTGTTACATATTTTTCTTGCTTCATTTATATTGCTGTGCATGCTTAACCTAGGATCGTGTGACGTACTTAGCGTCCGATTATTAGTCGGGTGCCAACATCGTACGCGGTGTTGTGTATTGTCATCTAGAGATGGATATTTGTGACACTTTATCTTCTCGTACTTGTCCTACCAAGTATACCTTGACCCAGGACACTTGACACTGATCATGAGACAGGATCTTCCTGAGATATTCGTGGTGATTCTGTATAGGATACAGGACTGGACAGAGATATTATACTCCTAGATACTTTATGACTTATTATATTAGTTATGATCCCGCTGGCATGGACATGAGACGTTATGGTCATGATATGCGTGGTTACATTGGGTGGAAAGAGACACATAGACTACAGGCTGATCATATATATAAACCCCTATTATTGTGAGGCGCAAGACTCTGAAGCCCGAGCTTGGCCCATTACTCATTATTACTGCTACTACCGGCTCCCCGACACACCGAGCTTGTAGTGGCTTCAGCCTGAGTTCTAGTGCTGCTCTCATCTTGCATATCACTTAGCTGGTTATTTAGTATTCCCTTATTGTTCCATCTATTACTGGAGAGATCCACAGGCTATAGGTTGATTATGTTATGCCGGCTACTCAGTCTCCCGCTGAGCTAGACCACCTCATGATATCACTGCTACCGGCTCCCCTACACAGAGCTTATAGTTGTTTCAACCTGAGTACTATTGATATTCTCTCTTGCATTTCACACAGATGTTTACATACTTACCCTATCTATATTATTATCTGCTGCACTGTATTTATTTTGGCATGAGCTTTCTTGTACCTTGCTATGTCCCCTGAGGACCTGGATCCGAATTATGTCCCCAGGATTTGCAGACGAGATTTATCCCGAGGTATACGGGACCGCAGCAGGAGCTGATACAGGAGCTGTACTGACATTCGAGGATGAGGTGTTAGCTGAAGACTTTTCTTGAGCATCCATGTTCATGCTCAGTATTTATTATTTATTTCAGTCATTATTATTTCTGGTCTGTTGAACCATTGTATCAGATATTTATCGGGTTGTTCCCCGAAGCACTTTGTTGAGACTGGTTGATGATTTACATCCCTTATATTCTGTGGATCATATTTTATATACTGTGTGGATGAGATTAGTTGTGCCATGATTGTCGTAGACTTTATTTTACAGCTTAAGTATGCCCTGATGGATCCATTAAATTGGGTTTGTCCATCGGTGCGTGCTGCTGGCCATTGTCACGTATCTAGTCTCTCGGTATTTTGGTACTAGGGCGTGACATAGTTTTTGTGGTGGCCCATACAGGTCTACGACTAAATTATTCGGTTTTAACTTAGGGACCGAACCAGCCTGCCCTAAGGATAGGATAAATTATAGGATCTCATCCATTATTTGAACCATTATTGAACTCTATATCGAACTCGAAATTGTTACTTGATTTGCATCCTGTGTCGATTCCTCTGTGCGTTCTTATAGTTTATCTTTTGGTTGCAGAGTAATGGATCCCAGGAACGGAGACGAGATTCCTTTGGATACGCCACACGATGCTGTGGTTACTTATATAGACGGAGTGACCCCAGGGAATGGAGGACAAGCATCGCAGAGCGATCAGGCCGGTCAGCCTAATCCAAGGTTCCGGAGAGATGACATCCCACCTCCACCACAGTTCACTCTCCAGATGCCAGTTTTCCCGCCAGAATAAGCCATGGACGGGCAACAGATGTTCCAGATGATGTATGCCATGATGCAAGCACAGCAACAGATTCAGCAAGAGGCCCATCGTCAAGAGGCAGAGTATCTGAGAACCAGCCTGGTATCCGCATTGGAGCAGGCAAATCCACCAGCGAGGCGATCAACGACGGGATCTATCACCGATTTCCGTCAGCTCAAGCCTCGTACATTTTCTGGCAAAGAGGGGCCAACAGAAGTTTATGAATGGCTCACAAACATACAACATCAGTTGGAAGCCGCTGAACTTCCGAGAGAGAAGTGGATGACTGCAGTCAGAATGCAGTTAACTGAAAATGCACATCACTGGTGGTTAGCAGAAGAGAGGAGGCTCGGACAGGACCGAGTCACTTGGGAAGAGTTCTCCAGGCTCTTCAAAGAGATGTATATTCCAGCAGTAGCACGGTCAGAGCTCAGAGACAAGTTCAACCGCCTTATCCAAGGCAATATGACAGTGGAAGAATACAACACGGAATTCATTCGCCTCAGTCGCTTTGCCCCAACCTTGATTGCGACAGAGGAAGAGAAAGCTGAGAAGTTCTTTGACGGGCTAAATTTTGAGCTCCAGAGATTGATTGGATCAGTCGCACCTACATCATATACTGACGTTCTTGCAGCAGCGTGACGCATGGAGCGCGTCACTTCAAGGGAGTCGAACCTGAAGAGGCCTATCACCTCAGCACCATCCAGGATAGCACATGGGGATTCTGTAAATGGTTCCAGAGGAGTATGCCAGAGAGGACAGCACACAGGGCCATATCTCTCCCTACTTGTCACCACTGCGGCAAGATAGGTCACATTGAGAGAGAATGCAGACGTAAGTTGGGACTCTGCCTGGCTTGCGGGTCCAACCAGCATCAGACAAGAGACTGCACCGAGCGCAGAGAGGGAGCACCGAGACTAGCTTTACCTGCCCCACGACCAGCTTATCCAGCAGTAGGAGCACAGCAGGCAGGAGTTGGAGGCGTCAGGCCACCAGCCCCAGAAGGAAATTAGCAGAGACCACCCCTGGCACCACAGGCAGCTCTATTTTAGCAGGCTCAGCAACAGCAGAGAGGTCCAGCTCAGGGACGAGGACAGGCATTCACATTAGCTGTTGAGGAGGAGGCTACTGCAGGCAAGGTTATCGCAGGTACTATTTTAGTAGCTTCATTACCAGCTGTAGCTTTATTTGATTCTGGAGCATCGCATTCATTTATAGCAGCTAGCTTTGTAGCCACCCATAGAGTAGCTACCGCACCCCTTCCGAAGATGAAGAGAATCCTTACGGGAGGTAGAATTATTCCGGTTAGTGACGTCTGTAGATCATGTTCTGTAGTAGTCTGTGGGAGAGAAATGCGAGCTCAATTTCTGATATTTTCCATACCGGATTATGATGTTGTACTTGGTATGGACTGGTTAAGTCAGTACCATGCGACTCTTGATTGCCGACTTGGGCGGGTTATATTTAGACCGCCTGGACATCCAGAATTTGAGTTTCTTCGAGGAGCAGTAGAGCAAGGAGTTCATCCTACTCTTAGGGTACTATCTGTAGAAGGGGAGACAGGTTACCCAAGAGTCATATCTTAGTTTATGGATGTAATTCCTGATGATCTTCCAGGTTTACCGCCTGATCGAGAAATAGAATTCACAATAGACTTAACTCCAGGAGCAGAGCCTATCACTTTATCAGTTTATCGGCTAGAACCTAAGGAGTTAGTGGAGTTGAAAGAACAGGTTGATGATCTTCTGGAGAAGGGTTTCATTCGGCCCAGTGTTTCACCTTGGGGAGCACCCATATTATTTGTACCGAAGAAGGATGGAACAGTACATTTGTGCATTGACTACAGGGCACTAAATGCTGTGACCATCAAGAACAGGTATCCCTTACCACGCATTGATAATCTATTCGATCAATTGAGTGGTGCAAGGGTATTCTCAAAGATTGACCTTAGATCCGGCTATCATCAGATCAAAGTAAGGAAGGAAGACATACCGAAGACAGCTTTCAGGACCAAGTATGGACATTATGAGTTCTTGGTAATGCCGTTTGGACTAACCAACGCGCCAGCAGTGTTTATGAGTTTAATGAACAGAGTCTTTTATCAGTTCTTGGATAAATTTGTGGTTGTGTTCATTGACGACATCCTCATATATTCCAAGAGTCATGAAGAGCACGAGAAGCATCTCAGAATCGTGTTGGAGACCTTGAGGCAGGAGAAGTTATATGCCAAACTCAGTAAGTGTGAGTTTTGTATGGACAAAGTGCCTTTCTTGGGACACATTATCTCAGGAGAAGGACTTTTCGTGGATCCAGAGAAAGTTGCGGCAAAAGAGACTTAGCCTACACCCACATCAGTTGCAGATGTGAGAAGTTTTCTCGGACTTGCAGGATATTACCGAAGGTTTATAGAAAATTTCTCAAGGATTGCAGAACCGATGACGAAGCTGACACGTAAAGACCAGGAGTTTATATGGACAGAAGACTGCCAGAAGGCTTTTGAAGAATTGAAGAGAAGATTAACAACAGCACCTGTCTTGACTCTTCCTTCGGGGTCAGGAGGTTTTGTTGTTTACAGTGATGCATCAGGAAGTGGACTAGGATGTGTTCTGATGCAACATGGCAAAGTCATTGCTTATGCATCGAGACAGTTGAAGGTTCACGAGAATAACTACCCAACACACGATCTGGAGCTAGCAGCAATTATATTTGCACTGAAGATTTGGAGGCACTATCTTTATGGGAAGAAGGTAGAAATCTTCACCGATCACAAGAGTCTGAAGTATGTATATACTCAGAAGGAGCTTAACATGAGGCAGAGACGTTGGCTTGAATTGATGGTAGATTTCGACATAGATATGCAGTATCATCCGGGGAAGGCGAATGTTGTAGCAGACGCACTCAGCAGGAAACCTACGGCTTATTTCTTGACGATGCAGTCCAAGTTATTGAGAGATCTACAGGAGCTTCAGATAGAGGTTGTTTTACCAGGATAGAGTGGCTTGCTGGCTAATCTTGAAATTAAGTCGTCACTTGTGGAAAGAATTAAAGAGGCATTGCCCACCGATGCTAGATTTCGAAGACTGAAAGAGCAGAAGCAGGCATGCAGACAGGACTTCGCATACATGAAGACGGGACATTAAGGTTTGGGAATCGCCTGTACGTTTCAAATGGAGAATTGAGACAGGAGCTAATGACTGAAGCACATAGCTCTATATACTCTGTTCACCCAGGAGGAACCTAGATGTACCGAGACTTGAGACAGTATTACTGGTGGCATAGAATAAAAAGGGAGATTGCAAGATTTGTGGCCAAATGCTTAGTCTGCCAGCAAGTAAAGGTCGAGCATCAGAGGACTGCAGGTATGTTACAGCCGCTTCCTATACCAGAATGGAAGTGGGAGCATATCACGATGGATTTTGTCACCAGATTTCCAAGGAGCCCCAACGAAAGAGATGCAGTATGGGTTATCGTGGATAGACTCACTAAATCGGCACACTTCTTGCCATTTAGAGTTGGACAGTCCACAGAGGTACTAGCCGACATGTATATGCGATAAATCGTCAGATTACATGGAGTGCCGGTTAGTATTGTATCGGATCGAGATTCGAGATTTACATCTCACTTCTGGCGAAGCATGCAAGAGAGTCTGGGCACCAGACTCAAATTCAGCACGGTTTACCATCCACAGACAGATGGTCAATCGGAGTGCACCATTCAGATCTTGGAGGACATGTTGCGATCATGTATGCTAGACTTTGGAGGATCTTGGGAAGATCATTTGCACTTGGTGGAGTTCTCCTACAACAACAGTTATCAGGCCAGCATTCAGATGGCACCATTCGAGGCATTATACGGAAGAAAGTGCAGATCGCCTATATGTTGGAGTGATGTTGGTGAACGTCAAATACTGGGTCCAAAATTGGTAACACAGACAGTGGAGAAGGTAAAACAGATTCAGAATCATCTTCGAGTAGCTCAGGACAGACAGAAGCATTGGGCTGATACACACAGATGTCCCCTAGAGTTCAAAGAAGGAGAGCACGTGTTCTTGAGAATTTCGCCCACTCAAGGAACTATTCGATTTGGGAGCAGAGGCAAGTTGAGCCCAAGGTATATCGGGCCATTTGACATTCTAGAGCGCATAGGTGAGGTGGCTTATCATCTTGCGTTACCTCCATCCTTAGAGGGAGTGCATGACATATTCCACGTCTCACAGCTACGAAGGTACGTGACCGACCCAAGTCACGTAGTCGATCATTCAGAGATCGCAGTGGGCCCAAGCTTGAGATATGAAGAACAACCAGTTGGCATCATCGACGTCAGTGAGAAGACATTGCGGGTACAGACAATCAGACTGGTTCGTGTAGCTTGGAAACATCATTCTCCTGGAGAATCGACTTGGGAACGAGAAGATAGTATGCGCCAGCGTTATCCTCACTTGTTCGAGAATGCAGTTACAAACTGAGCAACCTTATATTTTTATAGTTCTTCCTTTAGTAGCTCATTCTTTGATTGCGAGGACGCAATCCTCTTAAGGGGGTAGATTGTAAACACCCTATTTTTCAGAATAATTTTAATATAATTTCCCAGATTTTTTGGCATTTTTCTGGGCAAAGAAGCGAGGTAATTGTGAGTTAAAGATTTTTAAATACTGTTAATTGGTGTTAAAATATTATAGAAATAATATTTTATGGTGTAAAATGGAAAACTGGACACGGGGTATTTTTCGATGAATTTATTGGACTCCGGAGACGCGTTTAAAGCCTTAAAAACTTTTGGATTAATTAAACCGAGCCAAATCCAATTAAACCCAAACCTGAACCAAAACCGCATATTGGGTCGGGTCAGGTCGGATCCGAGCCAAACCCGACCCGGATCCGAAACCCGTGAGGAAACCCTACCCTGCCGGAGTTCCTGTAGCAGCCTATAAAACCTTCTCGAATTTCGTGCCCAGCCTTCGGAAACCTAGCCGCCGTCATCTCCTCCGACCTACCTCGACTGAACCCGAGCGCCACCCGCGTCCGCCCCCAGACTTACCTCACATCACCCCTCATCGCGAGCGCCACCGAAACCCTAGCCATAGCTCCGATCAGGCCATCGACATTCCCTTCCTCCCCGACTCGACAGTGGCTGTAACCGAGCTGACCCTTCCGCCAGGCCGTCGACCGCCCAGCCCGACTCCCCATCTCCGCCAGGCTGTCGATCTCCCTCCCCCGCGTCTCACAACTCCTCCTCCGTCGCTCTCCGGCGTCGATCCCCCGACCTAGACCCCGACTCCACGGGACAGCCACCCGAGCGCCGCCCCTCTGCTCAACTCCGCCTCAGAGTCGACCCAGCCCCGCTTCCGTCGTCGACCTGATCCCGAGTCCATCCAGACGCTCCCGACGCCGAGAAGCAGCCCGCGTGAACCGCTCCGGTCGACCGTGCATAGCCGTCGCCTAGCCGACCTCGCCGACCCCGAGACCGACCCCCTCCAGCGAAGTCCCCGCTGCCCCGAGTCAGAACCCTAGCTCGGACTCACGACAGACACGGGAATTCTCGACCAGGACACGAAGTTGACCCTCGGATACGTGGAATTCAGCGTTCACGGAGCCCTGTTCAGGTATCGTTTTCTCCCTCCTCGTAACTCCATTTTCGATTCTGTCAGATACAACGCGTAGACTGTATAACCCTCTCGGTGCCCGTACAACTCGCTCGGTGCATCACGTCCTGTGGTGATCGCAAACCGCGATCCAAAAAAAGGAAAAACAATGCCCTATTTTACCCCGGAACTGAGTGTGCCCCGCCAAACAGGAAGACTTGGTCGCACGCGGTCTTTACCGAAATATGCGCGACGTTGATACGGACATGTGGGATTTCGCAGAAGTCGATTCGGATGTGCGTGCACACCGGAATCAACGCGTATCCGCCGATAACGCCCAGTATCCGTCCATTCTGGAACACGTTATAACTTTGTGTACACAAGTCAGATCGAGACAAAACTTGTGCCATCGGACTCATAGCAATACGCTGATCCTGTGACCCAAGTTTAGTCCGATTCTGAGAACGTTGACAAAATCGCGTATTGTGGACCCCACAGGCTCCACTTAACGGGCAATTTTGTGATCGGCTCATCGAAATCCAATTCTGGAGGTTCCGTTGGGTTCGTATCATCGTTTCTGACTTGTTGACATTGAGTTTGAGGAATTTGGAGACCTTTGACCCTGACACGCTTTTCGGTGCAAAGTGGCCCACATGTGGACCCCGTTTTGGCCCGAAAATGTTATCTTTGACCCTGTGTCCAAATTGGACTTAAGGACAGGCATTTCTAGCTATTTGACATCTTCTGAGACTGTTGGTGATGTTTATTACAGCTTTTGGAGTAGTATCCACAGGATTCACTGATACCGGGACGACTCTTGATATTCAAACATCAGGCAAGTGTACCTTGCCAAACTCTGCAGTATTGTTACATATTTTCCTTGTTTTATTTATATTGCTGTGCATGCTTAACCTAGGACCGTGTGACGTACTTAGTGTCCGATTATTAGTCGGGTGCCAACATCGTACGCGGTGTTGTGTATTGTCATCTAGAGATGGATATTCGTGACACTTTATCTTCTCGTACTTGTCCTACCAAGTACACCTTGACCCAGGACACTTGACACTGATCATGAGACATGATCTTCTCGAGATATTCGTGGTGATTCTGTATAGGATACAGGACTGGATAGAGATATTATACTCCTAGATACTTTATGACTTATTGCATTAGTTATGATCCCGCTGGCATGGACATGAGACGTTATGGTCATGATATGCGTGGTTACATTGGGTGGGAAGAGACATACAGACTACAGGCTGATCATATATATAAACCCCTATTATTGTGAGGCACAAGACTCTGAAGCCCGAGCTTGGCCCATTACTCATTATTACTGCTACTACCGGCTGCCCGACACCGAGCTTGTAGTGGCTTCAGCCTGAGTTCTAGTGCTGCTCTCATCTTGCATATCACTTAGCTGGTTATTTAGTATTCCCTTATTGTTCCATCTATTACTGGAGAGACCCACAGGCTACAGGTTGTTTATGTTATGCCGGCTACTCAGTCTCCCGCTGAGCTAGACCACCTCATGATATCACTGCTACCGGCTCCCCTACACAGAGCTTATAGTTGTTTCAACCTGAGTACTATTGATATTCTCTCTTGCATTTTACACAGATGTTTACATACTTATCCTATCTATATTATTATCTGCTGCACTGCATTTATTTTGGCATGAGCTTTCTTGTACCTTGCTATGTCCCCTGAGGACCTGGATCCGGATTATGTCCCCAGAATTTGCAGACGAGATTTATCCCGAGGTATATGGGACCGCAGCAGGAGCTGATACAGGAGCTGTACCGACATCCGAGGACGAGGTGTTAGCTGAAGACTTTTCTTGAGCATCCTTGTTCATGCTCAGTATTTATTATTTATTTTAGTCATTATTATTTCTGGTCTGTTGAACCATTATATCAGATATTTATCGGGTTGTTCCCAGAAGCACTTTGTTGAGACTGGTTGATGATTTACATCCCTTATATTCTGTGGATCATATTTTATATACTGTGTGGATGAGATTAGTTGTGCCATGATTGTCGTAGACTTTGTTTTACAGCTTAAGTATGCCCTGATAGATCCATTAAATTAGATTTGTCCATCGGTGCGTGCTGCTGGCCATTGCCACGTGTCTAGTCCCTCGGTATTTTGGGACTGGGGCGTGACAAAACTACTTAGTTAGAACCCCTTATTATTTTAGACTCTAAATAACTAATCATTGTGTAAGTTGTACCCTTGATTAATTTAGACCCTAATTGTCTAATGATTAATGACGTAGAGTAGTTGTACTCTTGTGCATGCTAAGTGAACCGTGTCATAGTGACTGATTTATGATATTATATATTTAGGCTCTTGGGATCGCACGAGCATGGATTCGATAGCAAGTACTTTGTATTATCAGCTTGGAGTTCCAAGCAAGTGTACCTTGCCTTTGTTACAGTATTCTGTGCTTATTGCTATTACTAGATTTTGATATTATATTTCTAGTTCTTTGCATATATGTTATTGTAACCCTATGACCGTTGCGATACTTAGCGTCTGAATTATATTCGGTGCCGACTTTCGTATGCGGAATCGGCTATCGTTAGATTACATTGTCATCGTATTCCTTTATTCGTGCTAACTTTTACACGATATACCTTAGGACACTGGACATGACTTGCATATACAGAAGCCTTAGTTGAGACATTCGAGGTTTTCAGCTTCTGTGTCAGGATTTAGGATCCGTGACTTGAGATAGTTGACATGAGTTTATCTACACATTGACTAGCGACATAGTTAGTGATTGATCTTGTGTTTTATGGACATGAGACGTTTGATACATGGGGACTGGAGAGAAACTACCGTACCGCTGGGCTACTACACAATACTTTCTACTGATGCTTGCACTTCGGGCCCTATAGTGCTGCAGGTACCTTGACGGGGCCTGTACGCACCTACTACTACTACTACTACTACTACTACTACTTGCTACTAGTACTACTAGCTATTGTTGTATCTATGCAGACCTACAGGCCCAGGTGGTTTAGTGGACAAGCACGTTCTCACTTTCATTCACTTAGCTGGTTATGATAGAGACCCTTGAGCACATTGCTTATTATTTTACTCTTACATTGGCATGTTGTTTCTTGTAGTTTGTTACGTCCCTCCGAGGACCTGGTTCCTTGCCAGTTTTGCAATATAGATCATTGTGGAGCCTGCCTAAAGTTGCTAATTTGTGTTGCTTTGTTATACGGACATTGGTATCAGCTACTTATATCATTTCTACCAGAGATATGTTTATTTATTCATATTGTTGATTCATCTACTGATATAGCCTTTTTTATATACTCATATTTCTTTCTCGAGTCTATTCGAGTTTGTGTGTTACTGGGCGACCGACTTTAGCAAATATAGCTCATTCTTGATGTATTCTGTTCATTGTGGATTGAGACATAGATATATTTACTATTTTATGTAGATAGTGACCATGATATTACCGCTTATACGTATTCGAGTCAGACCAGAGTCTGGTCGAATGCGTAGCTGACATGTTACGTATTCCTAGTCCTACGTATTTTGGGATTGGGGCATGACAAGACCCGCATGACGTGGGTAACGAAGGCCGCTGTGCCTCATCCAACTGCAGAACATGCTTTTCTTGTCTCTCTCTGATACTGAAGATGCACAACATGCGTCCGCTCAGACTGTCCCTGCTCATACGGCCTACTTGCCTGAAAAGGAGAATGCTCAGCACTCGAACTCTGGCAGAGGAAAACAAAACGATGCCAAGAGTTTGGGTGTTGATGCGCAGCCCATGCGGCCACAACGAAGGATGCGGAGAAGAAAGCAGTATGCAGCCTCCAACTCATCCGCATACGTCTCTGACACTCCTAGAAGCTTTGTCTTTGACAGAATCTCTATACTTTTCAAGCCACACAAGCAGCTTATGTATTTTATAGCTATAGTAGCATCAAGTGCCATGCCTTCATATTGCAACTCTTTGCTAACTTCATTCATATTTGACAATATGATCTATCAAATAGCCATGGCCAAGAGGAACTCAAAATCTCCAAGATCAGTATTTGCTAAAGAGTTGGCCAGACTTCTTATTATGGGATCAGTGTCAACGACTCCTAAATGAAATAAAACCTTTCTTAAATCCTGAGTTTGAGTTTTTATTGCATGGTCACATTCAATGCGACTTAACCCCACTTAACTTTGATTATTTTTTTTTCTCAATCCAAGCAAGCCTAAAACTAAGTTAAATTTTAGGGTCAATTGATATTACCCCCCTCTTAGATGTAGGATATTGAGATTACCTCAATGTTTGATCAAAAGTCGAGAAGACCCCCTTGAAAGTGTCATTAAAAACACATTAGCGACACTTTCAAGAGGGGTCTTATGGACTTTTGATCTAACAAGGAGGTAATTTCAATATCCTACATCTACCGGGGGCCCCAAAGTTTAACCCAAAACCTTTAGATATTTCTAGACTTTATATATTTTCTAGCAATATAAAAATTGATTATAGATTTTTAAAAATTGTAAACAAAAGTGAATGTAGCGTGTAGGAGTAATTAATAGGCAACAGCGGAGTGAGTAACTATGGGAGAGAAAAGTTAAAAGAAATCAACGTTAGAGAAAATAAAAGAGGAATTATAGTGAGGTTCTCTCGAGATCATTCTTGGTGGCAAGATTTTGGCATCTAATGGTTCAGAGTTTAGCTTCATGTTCTGTAAGGACTTAGTTGGTTTGTTTCCTCTTACTTTTGATGATCTAGTTATTAGATTTACCATTTAGTTATTATTTTATTGTTGTGTTGATGATAAGCATAATACCATGATAATATAATTTGAAATTTTTACTACTTGTTGACATTTCTTGCGGCACCAATTTATTTATTTTGTTGTGTGCCATTTTCTTGTTAAATTTACAATAATTTTATAATAATGCTTAAACAGAATCCGAATATGTAAAGAGAGTTAAAAAATGTGATGAATTAGTTGAAACTCAAAGAGGATCTCTTAGTAAGTATTTTCTTAAAACTACACAAATAGGAACAACTAATGACAAGATGAAAATGAGGATGTGAATGCTAATATGGAACTTGAGGATGTGAATGTCAATGACACACTTGAAAATGCTAGTGAAGAAATTAATGGTGAGAATATTAATAGATATGATATATTAATGTAAATGCTAGTTAGGGCTGGCTCTACAATGTTAGCAATTTAGGCATATGCCTAGGCCCCATAATTTTATAGGACTATATATATATATATATATATATAGGTTTTTTTTAGATTGTTTATTTTTTTTATATGTCAAATTGTTGAAAGTATCAAGTTGTATGTGTCACCTGATCTTCAAATCTGAACCATTCATTTCAAATGACGTGCGGCTGAGATTGCGTATTTTTTTAGATGTCAAATTGTATGTGTCACCTGATCCTCGTCCTATATATATTACGTGTGTGTGTAAAACATATATGGAACAAAAAGAAAATAAATTATCTCCTTAGTTACTGAATTGACCTAGGACTCCCATGATTTAAAGGAAAGAACAATCATCTATTTTCTTTAATTTACCTAGGGCTCCGAAATGTCTTGAGACGGGTCTGATGCTAGTGACGAGGTTGCAAAATGCTAATGTGAATGTTAATCATGAGGTTGAGAATGCTAATGTGAATGTTAGCGGTGATGTTGAGAATGAAATGCTAATGTTGTTAATCATAATTAGGCACAACCAAAATAAGAGGTATTAGCGACTCCAAAACACATCGCTAATTCAAAAAACGTCGCTAGACATGTTTAGTGACGGAGAAAAAAGTTGTGTATTTTTTTAGTCGCAGAATAGAAATTCGTTGATGTACGTCTTTATAGGGACGTCATAAGAAACGTCACTATTGGTCACTAATACAACGACGTACAACGACTCCATAGAAGTTGCAAATATATCATACACAACGACGTATTTTAGTATAGAAACTCGTCAAAATGATACGAAAAAGTCTACCATGCCAACAATATTAGCGACCAACGAAGTACGTGTTCCCCAATTAGTGACACTGCACGACGTCGCTAAATATCACTATTATTCCAGTTAGTGACATTATTAGTGACGTCCAAAAACCTAGTAGCGACACAACTTTATGTCACTAAACATCACAGAAATGTCGCTAAATACACAAAAAATGAAAAAAAACAAAAAAATCTGTAGCAGCAGATGCATTATCACAATATAGAAACACATATTCAATATCATAGAATATAATCACCATTGAATCAAATAATACCACATCATAAACCACGAATCACATGCAAACTATGATAATTTCAGAATTCGATAATTTTTTACAAATCTCTATTTTTGAAAAGTCTAATACAATAACAATTTGATACAATAGTCATGAAATGAAAGTCACAACTATAGCCTATACATAATCTCCCAACTAGAACTGCTTGTGGGGAGGAGGAGCACTCATACTCCTGATCACCTAATCGACGATCTCGGAAATGTAGTCTGGTGTAACCTGCACTAGTAGCGGAGGCGACGTTGGCTCTGGAGGCGTCGGAGGGCGATACTGCTCTAAATGCAATAATCTTGTATTGTATGGATTCATGTGAAGAGCAGTCTACTAGTGCTTTGCGCGAATGACTCACCCACCGAGTGCAATATGCGACCCCATCAGCTCCGTAAAATTGGTCATCATATATAGATACTGATGGAGAATATTACGCCAGGCTCCTACAATGGTCTCGTCGGACCTCTTTCATTTGAGGATTCAAGACGGTTCAAGGGCGTCTATAATCATAAAGAAGTCAAAATACATGAATATATATTGACCAAAAGATAATTACAAAAATTTAGTAAACTCAAAAGAAATATTATGCACCCATAGTTGTGGAGATCCTTCAGAATGGTCATCGTCATCTAAGGATCACATATATATGGAGCATGAGAAAGCTCTGCAAAATAATTGACAAAGGTCTTTTTTTACGGGCAAACTGACATCAACCCTCTATTTCTGGTGGCAGGTTTCATACATGGATATATATTGTCTAGTATATTTATCATAGATGACAGCTAACTGCAAGCAATGAACCTCTAGTATGTGTAAAACATCAATAGGCAACATGAATTTGAAAGAACATAAACTTTTCAGATATTTGTTCTACTTCAGGGATGAATGCAGAACATAAACTTTTCTAATATTTGTTCTGCTTGTCAAACTTTGCACCTTTCCACAATGTACCAGTGAGTTATCTAACATCTATTGTTCATGTCAAAATGGCAACAGAATTGGTAAAGCCTTCAGGAATGAATAGTGCAAAGCCTTCGTCTACTTTTGATATATGTAGAACACATGGCACTCAATGTACTAAGTGAGTTATGTAACATCTATTGTTCATGTCAAAATGGTAACAGAATTGGTAAAGTATGAATATAGCAAAGCCTTCATCTACTTTTGATATATGTAGATCACATGGCACTACTTTTGTGTGTGTAATTTACCTGATCATGAATATACAATTGAAATCTCCAGATATGCTCCATATGGACTTCATAATTAAGTCTTTCTTTAGTTTCTAATTGTTGTAAAAGTGCCACTAAAACTGAAATCCACAATGATGTCATGATTCTCTTAAAAATTAAGAACTCAAAACCTGCTCAGTAAAGTAGGTCATAACTCATCGTTAAGTGGATATCATTATATAGTGTGGACTTCACAATAAAGTTCCCAAAACAGAGGGAAATTAGCACATAAATAAGCAGGAAAGAGAGATGTTGGTATATGAGAATATTTTTGGTATATTTGTTGGTATATTAGAATATTATTGGTATATTTGTTGGGATATTAGAATATCCTACAAGGATTTTTAATGGGATATTAATGTAAGATGAAGGGTTGTAAGGCTATAAATAGCCAAGAGATTATCAATAAAAAATATAACAATTACTCCAAAATATTCTACATGGTATCAGAGCCCAAACCCTAGCCACCATATCCCAAACCCTAGCCGCCACCACCGCCACCCTTGCCAAACTGTTCGCCACCACCGCTGCTGCGCCGCCCGCCACTCCCGCTGCCGCACCGCTTGCTCGCCACCATCGTTGTCGCTCGCCCGCCACCACCACCGCAAAGCCGCGGCTCCCGCAGAACCTTCTGCCGTGGTTCCTGGCGTCTCCCGCGGGTCGTTCCAGACGTTGATATCGAAGGCCTAGATCTGATGAGGGAGAGACATGATCGGGTCTAGGAGAGGACGAAGAGGATGAATGTGAATCGTGGGACGGGTGTGAGGTGATCGGAGAAGAGGAGGATCGATAAAGGAGATCATCAAGAAGTTGGACTCTGCGGAGGTCGCAACATTGATGAAGCTGTGAAACTATTGGCTGGTGAGAGCGCAACACGAACATTGGCGAAGTTGGAGCTTCCATCCATCGATCTGAAGCTTGATGGACTGGCCAACTATCTGAGTTGGTCATGACGGGTGAGGAGAACCCTCGCAAGGAAGAACCTGGATGGTTTCTTGTCAGGAGAGAAGACAGAGCCAGATGAGGGCTCGGCAGGACGCGATGAGTGGAAGTCTACTCATATGGTGGTATATATTTGGCTCCTCAATTCTTTAGTCCAGTCGATCGCCGCCACAGTGGATGACCTTGAGATGGTGAAGGACGCGTGGGAGAGTTTGAGGAGAACCTACGATGGTGTAGGGAATAACTTGAGGGTTTTTCAGATCAAGGGAGAAATCGACGACACCGTACAGAGAGAGAAGACGGTACATGAGTATGCCGCGAAGTTGGAGCATCTGTGGTTGGATTATGATCACTTCTCAGATTGGACGAGCTGCGAGGAACCGAAGTGTAAGGAGAGACATGTATGTCTGCAGGAGAGGACGATAAAGTTTCTTAAGGGGCTGGCCGCAGTGTTTGCTCAGAGGACAACACTACTTCTAGTCCAACCGAAGATTCCTACACTTGAGGAGGCTATCTCGGCCATGATCCAGAAGGAGACTCGTATCAAGCTACAGGCATGGATATGTGGTCCTCCTGAAGTGAAGACAGCACCGGAGGTTGCCAATTTAGGCGGCATAGGACCTAAGGGAGACCCCCGACAGTGTTACAACTGCGGAGAGCTGGACCATCTGAGAATGCTTGCACCAAACCACCCAATGAGGGAGATTCAGGTGGCGGGCGTGGACAGTTTGGAGGACGTGTCCGTGGTCATGGGGGTCGACAGGGTGGTCGAGGAGGTTATCGGACAAACTTGCTGGTAGCAGAAGGCGAGGAGGGAGCTAATGGTGCTTATACTGAGGAGAATCATGCACTACTGGGCATGTTAGAAGTACTCAGGAGAAAGCAGAGAGCGTCAAGCGATGGAGACAGAAGGAGTGGAACTGAGGAGGCATCCACCTCAGTCTTCGTCAGAGGCAACGCTGCCATGTATGCCCATCCATCAAAAGGTACTGATAACTCACTCGCTCTTGCATCTATGTCTTCCCTTAGATCGTCGGACTGGATTATCGATTCGGGTGCGTCTCGACACGTGACAGGGAATGCTAGTGAGTTCTCTTCCTACACTCACCTAGCATCTGCAGATATCATTCAAACAACCTATGGTACTTTCCAACCAGTGGTCCGTAAGGGTACTATCGATTGTACAGGTTCAGTAAGATTATCTAATATTTTACATGCTCCTTCATTTTCAGTCAGTCTTTTGTCCATTAGTTCTATAATCCTCCAACTAAAATACATTATCTCTTTTGATATTCCTAAGGTGGTCTTCCAGGAGAAGGAGACAGGACGAAGACTTGGGACTGGCACTTGGCATGATGGACTGTGGTACCTAGATCGGGAAGGACTGGATTCAGCATTGGTGTCTGTAGCAGAAAAGACATGAATTGGAGGACCAAAGATGAGTCCCGAGGATACACTGATACTCCATCACAGGCGATTGGGGTACTTATCTTTTGGTATTTTGAGTATGTTGTATTCATCTATTTATGAGAAGGCAAACAAGGAAAAACTAGTATGTGATGCATATGATTTAGGCAAACTTACTAGGAGCTCATATGTTGGTACGGGCTATAAGTTCTCTTCTATTTTTGATATTATACATTCTGATGTCTGGGGACTATGCGCCATAACTACTATAAATGGTTACAAGTATTTCTTCTCTTTTATTGATTGTTCCTCTCGCGTCACCTGACTGTATTTGATGAAGAATAAGAGTGGGGTCTTTGCCTATTTTCGGAACTTTTATAAACATGTCTAGACTCAGTACAGAGCAGTGGTGAAGGTACCAAGATCTGACAATGGAACAGAGTATACCAACAAAGCACTTGAGGAATACCTGTCAGCATAAGGGATACAACATCAGACCACCTGTGCGTACACACCAGCACAGAATAGAGTAGCAGAAAGGAAGAACAGACACATTCTGGAGGTGGCAAGGAGCATGATGATCGCCATGAATGTCCCACAGAGTCTGTGGGGGCATGCAGTATTGACTGTAGCTCGATTGATCAATAGGATACCCTCGAAGGTACTGGGATAGAAGTCTCCATGTGAGATATTGCAAGAAAATAATAGTGAGATACTTCCACTAAAGATGTTTCGCTGCGTATGTTTTGTGAAGAACAACAGACCGCTTGTTGGGAAATTTGACCCCAGAGCAGTCAAGTATGTATTCGTGGGCTATTTGGCGACTCAGAAGGGGTACGTGTGTTGGATCCCAGTAGAGAAGAAGAAGTTTGTGAGCATGGATATTCACTTCAGGGAGTTTGAGCCATACTACCATCAGGAGGGAACCCTGTCCATGAGCAACTCATATAATACTGAGAGTATGAGGCTAGAGAGGGAGATTTGTGAGAGTATGGTGACCGATTTAGGAGTATGGCATGGAGGAAATTTTAAGGAGGAACATGAGAGTGAAGGAAAACAGGGGGAGGTGATGAGAGGTGTTAGGCCCATGGCTCAAGGGGAGTTACTTACCTACAGCAGAAAAGGGAAGTAAACTACATGACCAGTACATATAGTGCCAGTGCCAAGTCCTTTGCATGCGTCCATCTCAACTCCTGAGATACCTACACCACCACCACCAGATTCTCCTTCAGGTGATATCATTCTTCCTACTCCTCCCACACCATTATCAGTACGGAGGACCACTCGCAACAATGCGAAAAACCCTCCTGATAAATATGGTTAGGACTTTGCTCAGTTTATTTCATATAATAACATCTTTTCTTCTCATGGAGCATTCATTGCATCTTTGGATAGTATTACTGTACCTAACAATTGGCAGGTTGCCAAGAACGATCCAAAGTAGAAAGCAACAATGCACGAGGAATTAGGTGCTCTTGAGAAGAACCACACTTGGAAACTGGTAAAATTGCCAGAGGAAAAGAGAGCAGTCGGATGCAAGTGGGTCTTTACTGTGAAGCAGAATCCAGATGGAAAAGTAGAGCGCTACAAGGCTCGACTGGTGGCAAAATAATTCGGTCAGACGTACGACATTGACTATGATGAGACCTTTGCACCAGTGGCGAAGATGAACACCGTCAGGACCCTGATTTATTTGGCAGTAAATAGTGGATGGAAGCTACACCAACTGGATGTGAAGAATACGTTTCTTCATTGGGATCTAGGGAAGGAAGTGTACATGGAGATACCACTAGGATTTTGCACCAATAAGACAGTGGACAAGGTCTGCAGGTTGAAGAAGTCCCTCTATGGACTGAAGCAGTCTCCTCGAACCTGGTTTGACAAATTCATGAGGGCGGTGATAGGGATGGGATATCAGCAGATTAATGTTGATCATACTATGTTCTTCCTTCGGAGTGGAAGCCACATCACCATAATTGCGGTGTATGTGGACGATATAATTATCACAGGAGATGATGAGCAGGAGATTGCCCGACTCAAGGGAAAGCTTGGCAAGGAGTTCGAGGTGAAGGACCTTGGCCTTCTTCGGTACTTCCTTGGGATTGAGATTGCTCGAGAAGCATAGGAGATTGTTCTTTCTCAGAGGAAGTATGCGCTGGACCTTCTCACAGAGACATGGATGTTGGGATACAGACCTGCAGCGACGCCGATCAACTGTCATGCCCCGATCTCCCGCAGGCTAAATTGGCCGTCCCCGCTAGGCGAGAATCAACGTGCCAGTGCTCCCGCGAGATGATAGCTTCGACCCATCTGGACGTGATGCCGCACGAGCGTGAGCCACGCCCGTGCAAGGCCGTGGTTCATTGGCTGGCGGTAAGAGTTTTAAGCCACATAGTCGTACAGATTGTCCGAGTGCAACAGAATTATAAACGCATAGGCGATTTGGTAACAAGTTCACTTAGTCGACAATAGCGGAAGTATTGAATAACACAAGTAGAAGTAAAGCAACTCTTTATTGATATAAACAAATGTTACAGGCGGCGCTTGGCCGAGATTATAAGTCGCTCAAGCCTCTCTCTGAAACAGTAAAAGCGTGCCAAGTGGCTACAATTGTGGAATGATTGTACAGGCGATGTTCAAGCGATATTCCAATATTATGTCTTGTATATGTGCTTCAGTTCCAGATGCAGCGCTCTAAGGCTCCAGAGTGAACTCCTAGCCTTAGTACGCACTAAGGAGGCATCCGCACCGAACGAGGTTCTCCCGCACCCTGCAAACGATCTGGTAGATTATCAGTACATTGAATACACTGGTGGGGAGGCTACTCGCCCGTTCGACAAAACCAAACACGTAATATAGGTTTTGTGCACCAACTATTAAGTTGTCTTTCTATTTGCCTTAGGATCAGTTTCATGGCATATTGAATAACCTATAACTCGTGTGGCAGTACACCGTGCGATATAAGAGAAAACACGGCAAGACTTACCAACTTACCATTTGTCCTTCCATGTCCAAGGCAAACCAAGTTAATTCAAGTACGGGCAGATATAAACACTCAGGGACAATAACATATGCAAACACTGTGTTATGAACGGGACTATATTTGGGGTGCTCAGTTATTCTCGATGCGATACAATGAATCTCACGCGGATAGCCGCTAAACGAGGATAACTTATCTATATGAACAATAGGTCGCTGGTATAGCCATAAAGGACGAGTTTTAGTCATGATGAGGATGGAATGCAATGAAAGCACAAGAAGCGCTATAAACCATCCCGTCCAAGCACAAGAGACTATCAGCCTTTTTCGCAAAGGTGGCACAGCGTTAGCGGAGACGCCACCCAGCTCGTACAAGAAGGATGCATGAGTTCCATCCGGATCGGATCGGCCCCGGTGCCTAGAGGCCGCCCGTGGAACTAAGATCCGAAGATCACCTATTTTAAGTTGTCCGTGACATGCAGGTCTCTAGGGTTATCCAAATTCACATCTTTAATAAGACAATCTATAACACGAGTATAATTGATTCTTGCTTTGAACGAGTATTTGCTCCACGAGCTGTGATTCTTGATTTACTTGACAATTCTCATTCAGATATAAACTTGACATGATTTTTATTTCAGTGATTCAACTTGCCTTGATACATCCACCTGGTGCGGGGTCTGCCTTAGCGACCCAACGGTCCTAGATACTTGCAGGTTCAATTGCACAGAAGAGCTATTTGATAGTCTCATGGCTAACTAGAATGCATGCACGGTACGCGATAGTGTTACTTGCTTGTGGCATGATTTCGTGTGGAAAATATTAAGGCAAGGCAATATTGAGAACTTAAGTAATCGCGTTGGCTCGGGCCCGAAGGTAAGCCGAGGAGTGAAACCGTAAGGGACTTTCTGAGCTACAAGATCTAGGGTAGCATGCGAGGGTCTGAGTATAAGCAATATTTCAATTCCATGTTCTAACACAAGCAATACAATTAGGATTATTCCCTTAGCTAGGTGTATTGTATTCTTATTAGCATGCCGGGAGTGATTCACCTAGCGACTAGCATGTATCGTTCCATATTTTAAGTGTGCTGGCTAAGCAAAGACAAGTTCACCATAGCCACCCACCTTAGCGATGATTCGCCTCGGTTGAGCGATACGTCAAGCGAGCCTCTGAAAGCCTAAGCCAAACTCCTGAAGAGCCAAGTCTGGATATCCTTTGCCTCAAACGAGTATTCTCGCCTGAGCAAAGCGGGTCGGGATATTGCACTTTTGCCGTTTGAATCGGCAGTCCGCTTGAGCAGAACGGGGTATTACATCATACCCAACTCAGAAAAAGTCTCGTCCTCGAGACTTACTGAGGACAAGCCGTACTATCGCATTATGGAATCTATCCCAAGCGTAGCAATCGGTACCACTAAATCCAATTGAACATAATCTCCTACTCGGTTCTTTTGTCGTATCGCGTGTATGTTGAGTCAGTCTCATTTGTGCCTTAGCGCGGGATATGTTACTTAACGCGGAGTACATTTCAATCAATCTGAATTAACGATCTAAGGCCGAGGCAAACCTATACAAGTCATTGTACTTGTTCATTTGGATATTCACTTGCACTAGCATTGAGATCAACATATCACGAGTCTGGATCGTACGCATATTCGAAGTGCACTTCCAGCATGAGCACGCAAACCAACTTAGCGATAGCGAAGTCTTAGCACTCGAGTTTCACATTTTCTTGAGTCTTGGATCATGCACACGTTCAAGGCGTCCCTCAAACATATGCATTCAACCAAACTTAGAGGTAGTGAAATCGGACAAGCTACTTGAGAAAATCTCAAAGGTTTGCATAGGTCGGCACAAAGGCCTTAGCATCACAATTTCATACAAGCAATCACATAATTCAAATGCGCTTTTTGAAAGTATTTAGACTCATTGTTGGAATATTTCGTTTGAGACATTGAGAGAGTGTGCACATAACCCATGAACGAGCTTTCGAAACTGAGATAATCGAAATAAAGTCCAAAGGCGTATAAGCCAGGCTCTGATACCAATCTGTCATGCCTCGATCTCCCGCAGGCTAAATTGGTCGTCCCCGCTAAGTGAGAATCACCACGCCAGCGCTCCCGCAGGATGATCGCTTCGACCCATCCGGACGTGATACCACACGAGCTTGAGCCACGCCCGTGCAAGGCCGTGGTTCATTGGCTGGCGGTAAGAGTTCTAAGTCAGATTGTCCGAGTGCAGCAGAATTATAAACGCATAGGCAATTTGGTAACAAGTTCACTGAGCCGACAATAGCGGAAGCATTGAATAACACAAGTAGAAGTAAAGTAACTCTTTATTGATATAAACAAGTGTTACAGGCGGCGCTTGGCCGAAATTACAAGTCGCTCAAGCCTCTCTCTCTGAAACAGTAAAAGTGTGCAAGTGGCTACAATTGTGGAATGATTATACAGGCGATGTTCAGGCGATGTTCCAATATTATGTCTTGTATATGTGCTTCAGTTCCGGATGCAGTGCTCCAAGGCTCCAGAGTGAACTCCTGGCCTTAGCACGTACGAAGGAGGCATCAGCACCGAACGAGGTTCTTCCGCACCCTGCAAACGATCTGGTGGATTATCAGTACATTGAATGCACTGGTAGGGAGGCTACTCGCCCGCTCGACAAAACCAAATAGGTAATATAGGTTTCATGCACCAACTATTAAGTTATCTTTCTAGTTGCCTTAGGATCAGTTTTATGGCATATTGAATAACCTAACTCGTGTGGCAGTGCGTCGTACGATATAAGAGGAAACACGGCAAGACTTACCAACTTACCATTTGTCCTTCCATGTCCAAGGCAAACCAAGTTAATTCAAGCACGAGCAGATATAAATACTCAGGGACAATAACATATACAAACACTGTGTTATGAACGGGACTATATTTGGGGTGCTCAGTTATTCTCGATGTGATACAATGACTCGCACGTGAATAGCCGCTAAGCAAGGATGACTTATCTATATGAACAATAGGTCGTTGGCATAGCCATAAAGGATGAGTTATAGTCGTGACGAGGATAGAATGCAATGAAAGCACAAGAGGCACTACAAACCATCCCGTCCAAGCACAAGAGACAATCAGCCTTTTCTGCAAAGGTGGTGCAGCGTTAGCGGAGACGCCACCCAGCTCGTACAAAAAGGCTGCATGAGTTCCATCCGGATCAGATCGGACCCAGTACCCCGGAGGCCGCCCGTGGAACTGAGATCCGAAGATCACCTTTTTCAAGTTGCCCGTGACATGCAGGTCTCTAGGGTTATCCAAATTCACATCTTTAACAAGACAATCCAAAATACGAGTACAATTAATTCTTGCTCTGAACGAGTATTTGCTCCACGAGCTGTGATTCTTGATTTACTTGACAATTCTCGTTCAGATGTAAACTTGACATGATTTCCATTTCAGTGATTCAACTTGCCTTGATGCATCCCCGTGGTGCGAGGTCTGCCTTAGCGACCCAACGGTCCCAGATACTTGCAGGTTCAATTGGACAAAAGGGCTATTTGATAGTCTCCTGGCTAACTAGAATGCATGCACGGTACGCGATAGTGTTACTTGCTTGTGGCATAATTTCGTGTGGAAAATATTAAGGTAAGGCAACATTGAGAACTTAAGTAATCGCGTTGGCTCGGGCCCGAAGGTAAGCCGAGGAGTAAAACCATAAGGGACTTTCCGAGCTACAAGATCTAGGGTAGCATGCGAGGGTCTGAGTATAAGCAATATTTTAATTCCATGTTCTAACACAAGCAATACAATTGGGATTATTCCCTTAGCTAGGTGTGTTGTATTCTTATTAGCATGCCGGGAGTGATTCACCTAGCAACTAGCATGTATCGTTCCATATTTTAAGTGTGCTGGCTAAGCAAAGATAAGTCACCATAGCCACCCACCTTAGCGATGATTCGTCTCAGTTGAGCGATACGTCAAGCGAGCCTCTGAAAGCCTAAGCCGAACTCCTGAAGAGCCAAGTCTGGATATCCTTTGCCTCAAACGAGTATTCTCGCCTGAGCAAAGCCGGTCGGGATATTGCACTTTTGCCACTTGAATCGGCAGTCCGCTTGAGCGGAACGGGATGTTACATCAACCAGGGGTTCAAGCTGTGTGTTGAGGCTGGAGAACCAGTTGACCGAGACAGATACTAGAGACTGGTGGGCAAGTTGATCTATTTGAGCCACACACATCCTGATATCTGCTTTGTAGTGTGTGGTGAGCCGCTACATGCATGACCCAAGTAAGGGTCATATTGACGCAGTGTACCAGATTCTGAGATACTTGAAGGATGCCTCCAGAAAGGGGTTGATATTCAGGAAGAATGATCACTTGAGCATCGAGGGCTACTGTGACTCTGACTGGGCTAGTTGTACTGATGACAGGAGGTCTACCTCGGACTATTGCATATTTGTAGGGGGAAACTTGGTCTCTTGGAGGAGTAAGAAACAGTCGGTGGTAGCCAGATCGACAGCTGAAGCGGAGTACAGAGCTATGGCCTTTGGAGTTGCAGAACTGCTATGACTGAAGAGTATGCTGGTGGAGCTGAAGCTGGATCAAGAATCCAAGATGAAGCTGTGGTGTGACAACCAGTCAGCCATCAGTATCGCCAACGATCCAGTGCAACATGACATGACCAAATACGTCAAGATCGATCGGTTCTTCATCAAGGAAAAGTTGGATCGTGGATTACTGGAGCTAGGTCATGTTCCAACCAAGGAGCAGGTAGCAGACAATATGACCAAGGGACTAAGCTCTGCAGATATGATTAGAGGATGTGACAAGATGGACTTAGTGAATATATTTCGTCCATCTTGAGGAGGAGTGTTGGTATATTAGAATATTCTTGGTATATTTGTTGGTATATTAGAATATTCTTGGTATATTTGTTGGGATATTAGAATATTCTACAGGAGGTTTTAATGGGGTATTAATGTAAGATGAAGGGTTGTAAGGCTATAATTAGCCAAGAGATTATCAATAAAAAATATAACAATTACTCCAAAATATTCTACAGAAGAAATATTCAGTAATCTAAGAAGAAACCAAAAGCAAACTTACGGAACAAAAAAAAGTTACCAAATAATAACAGTTTCTAGGTCATATTCTTTATAGTAACTCTTATATATACTTCAATGTATCTGGTAACAACAGTAGACTGAATTGGTGATATTGAGAGGCACCAAATGTTACAACACATTTACAATGTTTATTGTAGGAAATGGCTAAAGCACACACGATCCACTTTTAATTCTAGCTGGTATCGTGAATTATAATATGAAGTTGAACGCCCAAGGACTGATTCTTATGCACACAATTGGAGGATCATATGGGTCTTATTTACTGATCATCCCATTGGTAATTTCCTAACCCGAAACTTCCCAACTTTCTTATCATCAGACAAAGTAAAGTGACAATATAAATTCTAAATAGCTAATTCAATTCTAATACTCTTTTACCAGTTTTCATCCACAAAAAAAGGAACATAAATACTCTTTTACCAGTTTCCATCTAAAAGACTAAAACACAACAAAGGGTTTAGTAGTAAAGAGAGTATTCATCAACAATAGTTTTACATTCATAGTACAGATAATTTTGATCAGGCAAGAGAATTATAACATGAACTATGAATTAACATGACCAGAATGGTGTTTTTGAAAAGGCTAAATTTAAACTTGATACCCTCAACTATTCAAGTTTTTCAACTTGATATCCTAAACTTTACTATTATACAACTTAATATCTCAATTATAATTTTACAATTTACCTAACAGTGTTAACGAAAAATCCTAAATGACAACAATACCCTCTGACAGCGGCAGCAACAACAACAACAACAAGGGAGGTGGCGTCGCGGCAGCGGGGAGTGGCAGCGACGGGTGATAATTTGGTAAAATATTATTATCTATTTTTGTTGAAACGGAAAAATTAACCCCTGACTGACAGAGTGTATCGACTTAAAAATATTCAATAGTTGAGGGTAGTGATTGGTATGATATTGGTACAAAAAAATTATTTACTGATCAGCCCAAGGACTCTGATTCTTATGCACACAATTGGAGGCTCAGATGGGTCTTATTTACTGATCATCCCATTGAATAATTGGAGGGTTAATTTCAAATTGATGCTTTCAACTATTCAAGTTTTTCAACTTGATACCCTAAACTTGTGCATATATATAGGAGAGGATATCCCTCTCACTATTGTTCTACCCGATGTGGGACTAAAGCCCAATACTACTAATACTCTTAACACTCTCCCTCAAGCTGGAGCATAGATGTCAATCATGTCCAGCTTGTTACACAAAAATTGCACCCGATGACCCAAAGAGATTTCGTAAAGATATCGGCTATCTGATCACCGGTCTTCACGTGATAAAACTTTATCATCCCATTTTTATACTCATCACGAACGAAGTGGACATCAATTTCAATGTACTTCATCCTTCATAAAATACAGGATTGTTAGCAATATGGACAACAAATTGATTATCAAACCACATATTTGCTGCTTTAGATCATGGTTCTTCTTCCAACTCTTGTAGAAGATACTATAGATATAATACTTCTGCCGTGCCATGAGCAATGGCTCGATATTCTACTTCCGAACTTGACCATGCTATCACACTATGCTTCTTGCTCTTCCACGATACCAAGTTTTCGCCAATAAATACCGAGTAGCCAGATGTAGACCATCTATCCGTCAAGCTTGCACCCCAGTCAACATCGGTAAATCATTTAACACGAGTATGTCCATGATTCTTTATCCGAATTTCTTTTCCCTGATTCTGGACTAAATAGAGCAAAAATCTGTGGCCTGCCTGCCAGTGTGGAACTCGTGGAGAAGCCATAAATCTACTTGAGACGCTTACGACGAAGGAAATGTCCGGGCTAGTCATGACTGCCAAATAGTTGAGTTTCCCAACCACTCGATGATACTAATCCGGATTGGACATCGGGACCATATCGTCTGGGAGTAACTTTGCCCCTGCAGGATCCATGGGCGAGGTTGCTCCCTTGGCTTGCATTAGTCCTGTATCATTTAGTATGTCTAGCACATACTTTCTTTAAGACATTACAATGTCCAGCTTACCCCGTGTGACTTCAATGCCAAAGAAGCAGTTCAGCGACCCATATCCTTGGTCTGAAATTGTTCTTCCAGAAACTTTTTCACTCCTATAATATCTTTGTTGTCGTCTCCCGTGATTACAATATCGTCAACATAGACACCAAGTAGTATCCTTCCAGCTGATGTCTGTCTGTAGAATACCGAATGATCATTTTTTGACACATGCCAAATTGAGTAACAACGTGTATAAATCGACCAAACCATGCACGAGGTGATTGTTTGAGACCGTGAAGTGCCTTCCGCAGATAACATACTTTACCCTCCCTTGCAACGAACCTGGGAGGTTGCACCACATATACTTTTTCTCCAATATTCCCGTGGAGAAATACATTCTTGATATTCAGCTGAAGCAATGACCAGTCATAGCGAACAACTAAGGCCAAGAGAACACGCACCGATGTCATCTTGTAAACTGGAGAGAATGTCTCAAAATAATTATCAACATAGGTCTGGGAATAGCCTTTAGCCACCAGACGAGCCTTTAGGCGATCAAGAGGGCCATATGGTTTCACCTTGATTATGAACACTTATTTGCAACCTACTTGTTTGATGATAAACGAAAGAAATTGAGACTAGGTTTATACGAAACCCTTTCTTTGTTTATAAACAAGAAAAGAGAGTACAATTAATCCTATACGAGGATGTTAAGTACAAAAAAAATAATTCTGGGGAAATATTGCTATAGGAGTCTGATCTGCGATCGATCACTTTGTCCCTTGGACCACACGATGATGAAGAAGTGCTGTAGAAGAAGGAGAATCTTCAAAGATCACAGGAGGGATTGAACACTCGTTGCCAACACTCTCTATATGTGCTCTCTTTCTGATCTCTTTGATCCTTACCGATCTTGACCTCTCTTTCGACCTCTTCCCCCTGTGACTAGGGGTCTCTATTTATAGAGCTCAATCACTGTAACTGTCCAGTCGGCGTAGAAGCCAAACAGTGGAGAGAATAGCACTCTTTACGCGGCGGTTATAGTAACTGCTACCCACGTCTGAATGATCTCATGAATCCGCGTATGACGCGTTTTCCATTATGAGGTACCGTGTATAACTGCTGCGAAGATCACGGCATGCAAGCCACGTAGGTAACTGCCCCTCGCGTAGAGATAGTTGGCGTAAAAGCCAAATTGCTGTCTCATTGGCGTAAAAGCCAAGTAGCTGTCTTGATGGCGTATAGGTAGGTAAACAGCGTAAACTAGCCAATTATCCTTCCTTGACTGAGGTCTTGAGCGTATTCTGGGCCAAGTAGCCTTGTCACGTACCATTGCAAATATAGCCTGAGTTGGCATATTTCGAGGAGATAGCATACGGCGTGCTCCTATAGTTAAAAATAGCCTGGTAGGCGTAACATGCAGGGATAGTGACGTGAGCGTATTCGCTCTAATTTTAGCGCTCCCAGTCATTAAAAATAGAACCAAATCTCGTGCATTAAATGCAAAGATCTGCCCCCATCTCGCGCATTAAATGCAGAGACGTGCCTCGAGTTCTGTACGAAGAACAGCTTTTGACGTGGCGTCGGGTTTCGTCTCATCTTGAGCGTAAAAGCTTATCTCTGCCTGTGTAGAATAGGCAGCGTATTCCTTGAATGTGTAAACAACGTCTTATATCAAGGATTATGTTACTAATCGACAGCCTGGGTCTCTGTGTAGAATCATCATTACAGCCTTCCTCTTGATCGTCGTGCAGTACTCTTTGTCAGGAGTCAGGTTTACTATTTTTGTCGGACAGGTTCATTCGAGGAATACGAAGAATTTCTCATACAACTTCACTCTGCATTAAAAGCAGACATATTTTACGCCGAAGTGGTGATGTAGCAACCTCTTTACTCAAAAACAGTCTGGAAGTACTGTTTTACACGGGTTGTTTTAGAGCTCTGTTTTACGCTGTATAGCGTTGAAACTCTGTTGTGCGCCAATGGCTCTGAAGTCATATCTTACGCTACACAGTGCTGGAGCTCTATTTTACACAGGATAGCGTTGAAGCTCTGTTTTATGCGGGCTTCGTGCATGTTGGGGATTTTTACGCGTATAATTCCCCAACGTATTTTTCATGCTTCTACAAGACCCCCTTCAAAGTTTTCAAATTCCTCATAATTTGAAATACTTTGAATGAAGCATGAAAAGGTCAAATTTGACTCATTCTGCGAGGCTGATTTCTCGGCAAATTTTTAAGAATTTGTTGGGATTTGGTATGTTCTCTTCTGCCTATATAAAGGCAAGCGAGTGAACCTGTTTTTTCCACACTTCCTTCACCAAAAGAGATGGTTGCCGAGATCCATTGGGCTGACTTGAGGAAGAAGAAGATCATGTTCTTCCAGCATGTAAGGAGCCGTAAAAAGAGGCATCTTCGAGCAAATATCCTCTGCAACGATGGATCATGGAAGGATATCATAGCTTCCTTTGCTCGGGATGATCAGCAATTTCATATGGCGATTCGTCCAGGATAGAGGAAGGGTCTCATTCGACCACATAGCTTGCTAGCTGTATTTTCTCCCATTATGAAGCTGGACTCTGGTGGGCAGCTTGGCCCTGTCTTCCAGTATTGTGTTGGGTCTGAATCCCTAACACAATTCTAGGGCATGGCTGCCATGGCGTATGGAGGATGGACTTGAATAATTGATACATGCCCAATTCTGTATCCTTCCGCCATTAATCATTTTCTTGTTCATCGGCCGCAGAAGCCGATGAACTGCCGTAGAAGAAGAAAAAAGATCTCCACCAATATGAGAACCTGGCATAACAGATTCCAGGTGTGATCTTAAATGAAAATGAGAAATCCTTTGTAGAAAAAGGATTTCCATCATATGTAATCATGAAAATGAAAAATCTTTTATAAACTGGATTTCCATCATATGTAATCATGATTAATAGATTTGTCTTCTTTTACGCCTTACTGATTCGTCATATTTGCTGTGTGCAGCTTTGATATGTCTGAATAATTTTACGCTGACTCTGATAAATGATTATCCGATCACGTCCCGACTTTTATGCGTAACGGAAGATGCGTAAAAAGCTCTTTAGCATTAAGTTGTCTTGAAGATCCAACTGTCATGCTATTTTTGGACGAGGAGTCGCGTAGAATTCTGAACTTTCACTTCTCTGAGATGAAGAATTTCTGTTCAGAACATCATTTTCAAGAATGGCTTCCTGAAAGTTTCCTGAAACAGGGCAAGAAATATCCACTGAACAGGCCATATTTGAACCTAGATGTAAATGATTCTGGCCAGACTTCAAATGAACTTCCAATGGCCCAAGAAGAAGGGTCATCTTCAAATGTTGACCTCTGTGTGTTTCAGGTACTTGGAATGTTTTGTAGCCAAAAGGAGTATTTTCTACGTAAACCCTTGCAACTGGCCTTCTCGAGTGTAAGACCCAAATGGTCCAGATATACGCGTACGTTGTCCTGCCTAATTTTAAGATATACGGAAAGTCATAGATCCGTAGCATCTGTATCTTCTGAGCGTAAAATCATAGATCTATAGCCTCTGAGCGTAAAATCGTAGATTTGTAGCTTTTGAGCGTAAAAATTGGAGATCTGTAGCTTCTGAGCGTAAAAGCTTCTGAGCATTAGATCGTAGATTTGTAGCTTCTGAGTGTAAAAGCTCCTGAGCATAACATCATAGGTCTGTAGCTTCTGAGCGTAAAAGCTCCTGGGCGTAAGGTCGTAGATTTATAGCTACTGAGCGTAAAACCATAGATTTGTAGCCGCTGAGCGTAAAAGTTTCTGTGCGTAAAACCATAGATTTGTGGCTGCTGCGCATAAAATCTGGATCCACTGACTGTCCGTCTTCTTTTTTAAATGATAGGCTGACGTGGTCCCAAATCATAACCGGCTATTAAATATCGAATTTGGTTAGGGATTCGAAGAGTTATCAGAACTTTATAAATAGTCCAAGATCTTGAGAGAAAAACCCTTCATCCGTCTTTGCAAAAACCCTTCGACTCTTTGAGAACTTTTCGTCTTCTTCTCTTCTCTGAGAACTCTGAGTTTAGCCATGGCACCGAAACAGGCTTCCACTGCTAAGGGAAAGAAAGTCGCCTCTTCTTCTCGCTCCTCTGCTCAAGCACGAGCAACCCCCATTAGGCTGAGCGAGCCCCGATCTGAACGAAGTGCTCCTCCTACGAGCTGCGCTCCGGGCATTACAGGTAAAAGACTTCGAGAAGAAAAAACCCTTCGCACACGTTGTACGTGAATGCGCAATATCATCTTCTGTGCTAAAAAGCCTCTTTGAGGAAGATGATGCATATATATATATTTTATCATTACGCCCATATTCCTAATGTGTCAGCATAAAAACTCTATATTTTCGCAGTCCGGCGTAAAAGCTCCGACTGTCAAAATTTGGCGTATACTACAAACTTTGAGTTTTACGCATTGGATGTAAATTCCAGCGTAAAAAAAAACTCAAATTTTGGCAGTATGGCGTAAAAGCTCAGACTGTTAGATTTAGGCGTATACTGCCAACCTTGAGTTTTACGCACTGGAGATAGATTCCAGCGTAAAACTCAATCTTTTGCAGTCTGGCGTAAAAGCTCAAACTGTTAGTCTTTGGCGTATAATTGCAAGAAGGTAGCGTCTAGCGTAAAAACTGACTTGTTTTCTTGTATTTTGCAGTGGACCTTCAGATCCCTCTTTTGGCTGAAGTGATGGGCTCTGCTGCCGGGATGCTTAATTCTAATTATCTGGAGGACTTATCCCATGTGACATTCCCTATTTTCGGAACCAAGTATCCTGAAGAAAGGGAACTCTGATCTCGTCCCAAGGAGAACGAATGATGTTGAGTATGATTAGTGGGGAGCCCCTGACATACATAGATGTGACTGAATATAAGAAACCAGCTTTCTTATTCGGGGATATGATTGACAAGCAATCCCAAACGAAGCCCAAGAAGGAAGATTGGGTATTTTCTGCTGATGGCACGATCATGTATCTTCCAAGGATGCCCAGAAAGATGATGTGGACTCTGACTCCAGATCTTCATGGGTGGCCAGGGAAGATCTCATACAAGAAAGGATCGAACCGAGGATTCTTTATGAGCAGTCCTTCAGGCCCTGTTATGCCTTTTAGAGGATTACTACCGGGCAGCGTCCCAAGTGAAGACACAACCGGTTCAAATATCGACTTTCTGTAATGACTTTATGGGGCAGGAAGGAGTGTACCCTAAGGTTAATCCTCGGACCAGTGGGTGGCTTAGTCCCGGGAATCTTCGATGGGCCAGTTTAACTGCCTGGGCCCTGCAGCACTTCCAGACGGAGTTGGAAAGCATTAGCTTGTTCGCGGCTGTGAGTGCCACCAGTGTTGGGCTACCTCTCAACCCCAACTTGTTCTTGGCTTTGATGGAGCGGTATAACTCGCTCACTGGGACTTTTGCCACTCCGGTAGGGGAGTTGGGCCTGGCCCTTCATGAGATGGCAAAAATTTTAAAGCTGCCAATGGGAGATACTCCGTATGAAGAGTACGTACCCACAAACAGGGAGCTGAGGGATACAAACCCTCGGGCAGTGGCAGTGTACCAAGAGCTGATGAGCCATTATCTTGCGTGCACCACCTTCTACAAAGAGCCCTCTGATTTGGCCTATGTCAACAAATGGGTATCCTACCTTTTCTTCCACCAGGCCAGAAATGCTAAGCCGGACAAGGTTATAGATAGCAGAGATAAGCCTTTGAACCTCCTGAGCATGCTTAGTGCCAACACGGTCGATGACCTCATTGAAGACGCAGGGGCTTCAGATTATGTTCTCGATGAGGAGATAGGGGGTTATCCCGCAGGCACTAAAGCCTACAGTTATATGAGACATTGTCGCAAGCCTCTGTCAAGGGAAGCTTAACCGGTTGGCTTCCTCTTTGTCTGGTTATGTCGATGGGTAGTGCCTAGCATCGCGTCTGCGGATCGCATTCATCGCAACACCTTATGGCCCGCAGTGCGTTTGGTGTTTGGAGCAAGACTGGGCCTGCTCCCTGCCATGGTATGCCGGATACAAGCTGGCCTGAGGGCCATCACTGATGGGCTGCTGGCAGATGATACCCAACGTGAAGGATTTCCTAGAGTGGAGTTACCATTCCTATATTTAATGGGATGGTTAATCCTTCACAATACCAGGGTGATGTCCCTCGGATCTGCCGGCGGTTCAAAAAATAATTTCTTGTTGAATTACAAGAATTCCCTATGGAATGTGACCAGCGTCATCGATTGCCGGCGAGCATTAAATTTTGCTCATGGTTGGAAGCTCTTCTGCATTGTCCCCCTGTACATATCAATCAACAGGGGACTAGACTTCAAGATGCGGGCCATGGGAAGACTATTCTTTCCCCTGAAGCTTTTTATTGGTTGGTCTGCATTAGACCTTCCCATCTGCTGTACAGAAGTGAGGACCACTGCTACTTGGAACCCTATCTGCCTAGCCGGTTCGCCAGGCAATTTGGGTACGACCAGTTGCACGTGGGGAATTCCATCACCAGCTTCAAGTTCAAAGGTGGACTTATCGATGGAGCCAGAGGATGGCGGTACTTCATCATGGGTTGTACTGGAGCATTCTTTGTTGTGCCCGCGACTTTTCTCTCTATGGAGTTGCATATTCTTCATTCGTATGCGCAGTTTTATGCGTCCATCAATACCTTCCATCGCAATTTTGATGTGTATGGAAGTTTCAGGATGCCCTCCCGGAAGTCCACTGGATGGGAGGAAATCCCATTCATCTCCTCTGATGAAGGTGAAGACACTACCAGGGCAGACGAGTTCTTGTTGATAATACCGAGAGGCGTAATAGCTCCGCCAGCAGAGCCTCTCATCATCTCAAATAAGCGAAAGGCTTCTACTCTGAAAGAGCCTTCCCCCCGCAAGAAGAAGACTGTCAGAGGTCCTAAAAGGACTTCCACCAAGGGGGCCTCTAGGAGTGAGCCTGTTGTTTCCCCTGTTGGGGATAATTCTTTGATCAGAGGTCCTTCGCCTTTTAGAGAGGGAACCTCCACAGTTCCGGCTGACAGTGCCGGAGATTCTTTGCTCGCGGTTGCTGTTGCTACCACCGTTACTGCTAGTGCTTCGAGATTGCCTCCGAGAACGAGCGTATTTAGAATCACTATACCTTTATCCAGACCAATAATGGGAATAACCCCTCCTTCGTCTGTAAGTATTTCCAGCGAGATTCTGCCCGATAAACCAAGAGTGGATCTGGGTGACGAATGGGATGATTATCCTCAGACGTCATTTGGTGCACCCTCTTCTCCAGGTATGACAGCTTGCTTAGCATCATTAAGAAATAATTTAGCTGTACAGGCTGCAGGCGTAACATACATACCATCGGACATGGGTAAATGTTGTCTTTACGCTTCTTTTAGGAAAATTAACATCAAATTGATATTAACTTTCTCTTGTCTTCTTTTCAGGCGAAGACATCTCTGGGGAGGGCGGAGTTGACACAACTTCTGACTTTGTTGCGGATCAAGCAGCTGAAACGACGATGCCTGACGTTAAAGGAGCAGGCTTTAACGCTGCCGATCTTTCATACGCAACATTCTTGGGTGTCATCCCGCCAGTAGCAGTCCAAATAACATCAGAGGAGGATAAGCCCATTATCTCGACGGTGCCTCCTTCGTTGAGTATGCCACCAGCTTCAACCATTGTTGGCGCCTCTTCTTTTGTCGTGCCATCTGTTGAAGCGACGACTGTGGCAACATCCTCTGCAATCATTCCTGAAGGGAGATTTACCGGTATTGTAACCACTCCCAGCGTACATCCGATCTTTGCTGCGCTAGTTGAACAATACACTAGCATATTCTACCGTACTTTGACAGAACTGATATCCATGGTGCTGAAAAAGAACCTAAGCTTTGATGCTCTGAAGACGTCCTCCCAGCTTACTATAGCGCCGATTAGAAATTTCTATGACGCTGAAAGAGCTGATACGCTGGAGCAAATAATTAATGGTTTAGAACAACCTATTAACGAATATTTGCAACTATCTCGAGGCAACATTGACGATCTGGTTCAGGCTGAGTATGACTCCCTAACTGCGGAACTTGCTCAGCAGATAGAATTGCTAAACAAATCCATCCAGGGACAGCAGCAAGAGATGGATAAAGAGCAAGCAGTCTTGGTGGAGGTTATTCCTCAGCTAACTAAGTGCCAGGCCGAACGTGAGAAAAATGAAGCGAGGGTTCGAGAATTAGAAGCTGAACTCGCTCAGGCAAGGGAGAGGCTTCTCAATACCTCGGTAGTTCATGAAGTGTTTGAGGGCCAAGTGAAGACAACTCAGCAGAACTTGACACATGCGGGTGTCATCCACGCAAGTTATGTTAATTCTTTGTCTGAACTATCTTCCTTGAACAATGAGGAGGCAAGGCTAGAACGGGCTCGCGCTAACATCTTGAACTCCAGGAATGAGAGGATGGTTGCTTTGGTGTGACAGATTCGCGATTTAACTGCTCCTCCCCAATGATGTACCTTTTTGATTCTTCTGTAATTTGTTATTCACAGAGATAATAAAGATACTTGTTCTTGACTTTGTGGACCCATCATTTCAGAATATAAATGATAGGCTAAGATGAAAGTGATATCAGAGGTAATATGAACATGATATACTTTCGTTAAGGCTTGGTTGAATGTAAGTCTATTCAGGAGTAATATGAACCTAACAGAATATAATCCAACTAAATTTGTATACAAAACACTATCAGAGGTAATATGAACATGATAGGTTTACAAATTAGTTAAGCAAATATATTCAGAGGTCATATGTACCTGATAGAATATGATCCAACTAACCTTTATAAGTAGTGTCGTCAGAATGGAATCTTCACTATACTCTGCTAAGCAAAGGAGATCAAGCATAGTACTTATTCGAGAATTTGTCGTAGATGGGAGCCATTATCAAAACTTTATTAGGCTTGGCTCATCTGTAAGCGCCATTTTAAGAATGCTGTTTCAATCACATGAGGGCCCTCTCTTTCTTTACGATTGTTTGTGTGAACTTCGGATATCGTACCAGAGGAAGTACGATACCGTATTTTGTTGAGGACATCCCGCTGGGGTATCTTTGGTGGACCTATTATTTGTTGCGCACGTTGAGTGCACGTAATGGGTTTGAGACAAGTCCTGCCAGAGATAATATGGATGTGGTAAAATATGACTCTGTGGGGATAGTGGAGAGACATATTTCAGATATAATATGAACATGACCTGACTTTTTCTTCGCTGGGGAAAGTGAGGATAGTTCAGAGGTAATATGGACATGAACCGTTCGTTTCCATTACGGGCATCCCACTGGGGGATTTTTGTGGACCTATTACTTCTTGTGTACGAGAGTGCAAGTAATAAGTTTTAAGACAAGCCCTGCCAGAGGTAATATGGACGTGGCAGTTTTCGTGGACCTAACATCACTGGCGTACTTAGAGTTAAGTATGGGAGCTAAGTTGAGATGACAACCGATATCAGAGGTAATATGGACATGATAATCGATAGTCGAATCCGGAAGGTTTGCTCAGAGGTAATAACTCATCCTGAGAGAAATATTATGACAGCAGTTCAGAGGTAATATGGACGTGAACTAATGTCCGAACAACTCATTTGAGGAGTGATTCGTTGAGTGTGGTCTATCCAAACATGAAGATAGACAAAAGGATTGCTTCACTGGGGAGATTGATGGGACGATAGCTCAAAGGCAAATATGAGCATGGCTAGCGTCTAACGAGGTTGGTTTGAATAGTCACTGCGGGAGTATGCAAGTGGACCTGAGGATTGCTCCGCTGGGAAGATTTTGAAGATCCACCATCCATTGCATATCCGAGACTCTTGGATATGGATGATGGCCTTTTACAATAATTTGAAGGAGAAAATATTGTACATAGGCGCTTGCTGGGGATAAAGAATCAAGAGTTGATTTGTACATCTGGGTTATCCCGCTGGGGATGAGGGGAGTACAAGTCTAGTTTAGACATAGTACTTCTTTTTAGGAACTTGTTGTTTTGATGGGCAATAATGCTTGTTCATAGGTGATATGGACACGACAAACTCTTGAGTTGTGACCCTTCTGGGGATGGTGGTATATATCTGCCCAGAGGCAGAATATAACCTGCTTAGAACTCTGCGAAAGAATTTTAGTGGACTTATCATCATGGACATACTTTAAAGCTAAGTATGGATGACAAGTTGAAATGATTGACACCATCAATGGCCGTAAGAAGTCGATGGGCCAGAATATTTGCTCAGAGGTATGATGGATATGGCAAAACTTTTAGATTATGGACTTATTACCCATGGTGTACCTTAAGTACAGATAATAAGCTGAAATGACTAGCACTACCAGGGGTTATGCGAACATGATAGTAGAAAGCCGAAGAGCAGAACTTTACTCAGTGGTAATGTGGATGTGGAAAGTTATGAAAATATCTTACTCAGAGGTAATGTGGACGTGGTAAGATATGACTCCGTGGGGGTAAAGAAAAATAGGACAGAGGTAAATATGGAGGTGACCATTTTGGTGGTGATGGATTTACTCTGCCGGGGAAAGTAAAGAGATGTAGTTCAGAGGTAATATGGACGTGAACTAATCGATAGCAACAACCTGGGAGGTTTGCTCAGAGGTCACTTTGGACATGACAAAAACTCAGCTGGGGGAAGAAATGTTTGGACAATAGTTCAGAGGTAATATGGACGTGAACCGATGTCCGAAAAATTTACTGGAGAGTAATTTCCTGAAGGTTGCTCCGCTGGGGAGACTTTTAGGGACCCCTTATCCGGTAATTTTTGAAGGAGCAAATTACCACGTTGGAGTGAGATCAATTTGCAGTGACCGTCTCTTCGTTTTATAAATGCAAAGTGATGACTTTAGCGTCGATCAACTCCTGGATTTTTCTTTTCAGTACATAGCATGCCTTTGTAGGGTGATGAATGTACCGATGAAAGAGACAATATTCTGGGTCATCGACCTTGCCAGCCCTTTCAGGGTATCTGATGTTGGGTAGCCAAAGCTTGTTTTCCTTCACCAATATAGTGAAGATTTTAATAATGTCATCATCATTGAAGGAGAAAGTCCCCTTTGGCTTTCGGGTTCCCGATGCCTGAGTCGTACAGTCTTCAGGGAAGATAGTCATAATTGTATCACTTTCGGACACAGATGGAATTCTACCCCCAGCTTTGGATGCTGCCATATTTTGTCGAGGGAGACTACCCCCAGACATGTCGTTGTCTGGTTCTTCTTCTTCTTGTTTGCCTTTGTCCACAGAAGTTGATTTAGAAGGACCTGCCTTTGGTATTACAGGATCAGACTCTGGAGGTTTGGAGTTTGCAAGAGATGCGGTATACCCTAACCTAAAATGAGTTCGTTGACAGTAAGGATCACCATGCAACGGTATTCGTCTGCCTTTTCCATAATTGAGGCCTTGCTTCAACTTCAGATCATAACCCATATTTTGCATAATCTTCAAAGCCTGTGGGCTATATCTGTGAACTTGCATATTCCCAGCATCAGACTCGCGAGAATTTTCTTGTACAATCGGTCTACTTCGCATTCGACCGAAGATTATTTGATGCTGATCGTCGCGGGCAGGTGGAACAATAAAGATAGAATCTTCATGTGGCCCATATGTCATGACGATATTAGATGTTGACGCTACTTTCCACATGATCTCTCCACGCTTGGTAGTTAGGGGCACTGAGTCTTGATTTTGACCCCTGTCTTTGCGTTTCTGGATCAAAAAATCACGCAAATCAGGGGGAGAAGAAGAAGAAGAAGAAGACTTATTCTGCCTTTTTACATCAGTACGGGTATGGAGATTGCGAACCATAATTCTCTCCCTGCCATAAGAATACAGCAGTTCAGCCATGTGAGTAGCATACGATCCATCATCCGTCTGAGGAGCGTATTTTCCCGTAGAACAGGTCTTCTTTACGCGGACGGGCTTATCCTGGCGTAATTTGGAGTTTTGCACAGGTTCGTGTAAAACAGGAGAAGTCTTCAAACGGCCTCCATTATCACGCGTAATCTGAAGAGTGGCGACTTTTTCTCTTGGTGGCGTACAAGCCTAGAGATCGGGAGATTCGCCACTCATTTTTCCTTGATGTGATCCAAGGGTACATTTGCCTCCTTATAGATGAGAGATGCATTTTTACGCGCAGGGCACGTTTAAAATTTCTAAATTGGTGCTAAGGCCTTGTCAGAAATTAAGTCTGCTACGTCAGAGATGGGAGACGAAGTTTTACGCGCAGGGCGCGTTTGAAATTTCTGAATTGGCGCTGAGGCCTTGTCAGAAATTAAGTCTGCCGCGTCAAAGATGGGAGACGAAGTTTTACGCGCAGGGCGCGTTTAAATTTTCTGAATTGGCACTGAGGCCTTGTCAGAAATTACGTCTGCCACGTCAGAGACGAGAGACGAAGTTTTATGCACAGAGCATATAGGTTATGATGTCACAACCTTGTTGATCGGAGAGAGAGAGAGCCTGCAGGAAGGGTAGAGGATGTCCGGGGAATCCATACTTTACGCAGCTTCCTGTTGTCCTAGACAGAGAGGGAATGAGAGCTACCCCCTGCGCGAAGCATGTCTTCATAAGCAGATCGGTCGAATTGGACGACCAAAGTCTTCTTCGTTGATCCGACGGATACAACATCGTGTTGAGCAATGGCTTTCTCGTCAGATGAGAAAGTAGTCCCCAGCAGAGTCGCCATCTTGCCAACCTTGAGTTTTACGCAATGGTCTGCGAAACCAGAGATTTTGGGTTCGATCCCCAGCAGAGTCGCCATCTTGTGTTTGATGATAAACGAAAGAAATTGAGACTAGGTTTATACGAAACCCTTTCTTTGTTTACAAACAAGAAAAAAGAGTACAATTAATCCTATACGAGGATGTTAAGTACAAAAAAAATGATTCTGGGGAAATATTGCTATAGGAGTCTGATCTGCGGTCAATCACTTTGTCCCATAGACCACACGATGACGAAGAAATGTTGTAGAAGAAGGAGAAGCTTCAAAGATCACAGGAGGGATTGAACTCTCGTTGCCAACACTCTCTGTATGTGCTCTCTTTCTGATCTCTCTGATCTCTTTGATCCTTACCGATCTTGACCTCTCTTTCGACCTCTTCCCCCTGTAACTAGGGGTCTCTATTTATAGAGCTCAATCACTGTAACTGTCCAGTCGATGTAGAAGCCAAACAGTGGAGAGAATAACACTCTTTATGCGGCGGTTATAGTAACTGCTACCCATGTTTGAATGATCTCCTGAATCCGGGTGTGGCACGTGTCCCATTATGAGGTAACGCGTATAACTGCTGCGAAGATCACGGCATACAAGCCACGTAGGTAACTGCCCCTAGCGTAGAGATGGTTGGCATAAAAGCCAAATAGCTATCTCGTTGGCGTAAAAGCCAAGTAGCTGTCTTGATGGCGTAAAAGCCAAGTAGCTGTCTTGATGGCGTAAAAGCCAAGTAGCTATCTTGATGGCGTATAGGTAGGTAACCAACGTAAACTAGCCAATTATCCTTCCTTGACTGAGGTCTTGAGCGTATTCTGGACCAAGTAGCCTTGTCACGTACCTTTGCAAATATAGCCTGAGTTGGCGTATTTCGAGGAGATGACATACAGCGTACTCCTATAGTTGAAAATAGCCTGGTTGGCGTATTTCGAGGAGATAGCATACGGCGTGCTCCTATAGTTGAAAATAGCCTGGTTGGCGTAACATGCAGGGATGGTGACGTGAGCGTATTAGCTCTAATTTTAGCTCTCCCAGTCATTAAAAGTAGAACCAAATCTCGTGCATTAAATACAGAGATCTGCCCCCATCTCGCGCATTAATTACAGAGATGTGCCTCGAGTTCTGTACGAAGAACAGCTTTTGACGTGGCGTCTGGTTTCGTCTCATCTTGAGCGTAAAATCTCATCTCTGCCTATGTAGAATAGGCAGCGTATTCCTTGAATGTGTAAACAACGTCTTATATCAAGGATTATGTCACTAAACAACAGCCTGGGTCTCTATGCAGAATCATTATTACAGCCGTCCTCTTGATCGTCGTGCAGTACTCTTTGTCAGGAGTCAGGTTCTCTGTTTTGTCTGACAGGTTTATTCGAGGAATACGAAGAATTTCTCGTACAACTTCACGCTGCATTAAAAAAAGACATATTTTACGCCGAAGTGGCGATGTAGCAACCTCTTTACGCCAAAACAGTCTGGAAGTACTATTTTACGCGGGTTGTTTTAGAGCTCTGTTTTACGCTGTATAGCGTTGAAACTCTGTTGTACGCCAATGGCTCTGAAGTCATATCTTACGCCACACAGTGCTGGAGCTCTGTTTTATGCAGGATAGCGTTGAAGCTCTGTTTTACGCGGGCTTCGTGCATGTTGGGGATTTTTACGCATATAATTCCCCAGCGTATTTTTTATGCTTCTACACTACTTACCTGTTTACCAGTAGGTAAATCTACCAACTCCTAAGTATGGTTCTCCCAAAGTGCTTTTATTTCCTCTTCCATAGCATCACGCTAGCTGGGATATTTGAGACCCTCATCGACAGAATTTGAAATATGAATTCCATTAATAGTAGCTATCAAGGACCGAGTGTGGCTCGTAAGTCCTTTGTAGTTTTCAACATACAAAGGATGATCACGACAGGCATGACGAGATTGAGCCGATGGAACAGACGGAGGTGAATCAGTAGAATTAGAGGAGGAGGATGACTCTGCGATCACGAGCACCATCGACAATATTTGTTCGGGCGATGACGGTGCTGACTGAACCGGTGTCTGCGGACTGTTGGACCAGAATACTGGCTCGGTAGGGGAGGGCACCCTTACGGGGGGGCTGTTGTGTTAGAAAAAAATACATTTTTAAGGTATAAAAAAATAATGGTACCCTTTCTAATCTTTAGGATACCCAAGAAAAACACATTGAATTGCGTTAGGATCTAATTTAGAAAGGGTTGGTCGAGTATCCAAAACATAACACAAGCAACCAAAAATTTTGAGAGGTGAAGGAAACAACTCTCGTTCGGGATATAGTCGAGAAAAGGGACTAGCACCATTGGAAACCGACGATGGCATACGATTAATAAGATAGCATGTTGTAAATACCGTATCCGACCAAAATCTTCTGGGAGTACGTGCTATCACGCCCCGATCTCCCGCAGGTAATCGGCCATCCCCGCTAGGCGCGAATCACCGTGCCAGCGCTCCCACGGGATGATCTTTTCCCATATGGACATGATGTCGCACGAACATAAGTTGCGCCCGTGCAAGGCCATGATCCGAACATATGGTAAAATAACTAAGCCATAGAGTCGCACAGATAGTCCGAATGCAGCGGAATAAGAAACGAGCAGGTAATTGGTAACTTCACAGAGTTGTCAATAGCGGAAGCATTGTATAACCCAAGTATAGAAGTAAAATAAGCTCTTTATTGATATTGAACAAGTATTACAAGTGGTGCTAGGCCGAGATTACAAGTCGCTCAAGTCCTCTCTCTCAAAACAATAAAAGCGTGCAAAGTGGCTACATTTGTGGAATGATGCATAGGCGATGTTCCAACATTATGTCTAGTATATGTGTTTCAGTTCCAGCCACAACGTTCCAAGGCTCCAGAGCGAACTTCATGCATTAACACGCACGAAGGAGATTTCCGCATTGAACGAGGTTCTTCCGTACCCTGCAAGCAATCTAGTGGGTTATCAGTACATGAATGCACTGGTGGGGAGGCTTCTCGCCCACTCGACAAATCCAAACACGTTATATAGGTTCCGTGCACCATCTATTAAGTTATCTTTCTAATCTTCCCTTAGGATCAGTTTCATGGCATAATGTACAAGCCTAACTCATGTGGTAGTGCGCCATGCGATATAAGAGTAACACGGTGATACTTACCAACTTACCATTTCACCTTCCCTGTCCAAGGCAAACCAAGTTAAACCAAGCACGAGCATAGATAATGAAATACAAGGGCAATAGCATAAGCAAACATAAGTATCATGAGCGAGGTTCTGTTTCAGGAGCACGAGTTATACGGATTAGTCAGGTATGTTGTATTGGATTCTCAGGTATTCAGATACAAAAGTAGATTCAGATGTGTTACACAGAGCAGTCGCCCACAATGCAATAACTCGCACGCGGGTTGCCGCAATCGAGCCAACTTAATCTTGATGACAGAAGGTCACTGGTATGACGCCATAAAGGACGGTATAGTCTCGAAGCAAATATGGTATTTAAGCAAGATACATGTGGCATTGCACCCATCCCGCCCATAACATACGACTACCAGTTGGTTCTGTCTAGATCGGATCGGCCCCAGTGCCCCGACGACCGTCTGCGAAACTGGATTGGAAAATCCACCATGTGCACAAGTTGTCCGCCCCAGTCCCAAAATACCGAGGGACTAGACACGTGATAATGGCCAGCAGCACACACCGATAGACAAACCCAATTTAATAGATCCATCAGGGCGTACTTAAGCTGTAGTACAACAATAAGTGTCTAGATATACTAAGCTCATCCACAGATATGAATACAACAATATCAGAATCATAAAGCAAGATCAATCTCAATAAAATATAAACTCGGGAAATAACTCGATAATGAGTCTGATACATCTATCAAGATACAAGAATAAAGCTAACTACAGCAAATACTGAGTATGGAAACAGTATATACTCAGAAGATACCCTCAGTGATCACTCGTCTACTGGATCTGGTACTGCTCCTGTGCCTGCTCCTGATAATGCTCCTGCTAATGCTCCTGTACTGTATACCTCTGGGTGGATCTCGTCTGCTAATCCTGGGGACATAATCCGGATCCAGGTCCTCAGGGGACATAACAAGGTACAGATAATACAAGCCAAAATAAATACAGTGTAGCAATAAATGAACAATAGGGTAAACTATATAACCAGCTAAGTGATATGCAAAATGAGAGCAGCACTAGAACTCAGGCTGAAACAACTACAAGCTTTGTGTCGGGGAGCCGGTAGCAGTGATATCATGTGGTTATCTAGCTCGGAGAGAGACTGAGATGCCGGCATAATATAGTCAACCTGAAGCCTGTGTGACTCTCCCCACCCAACATAATCATACGTCTCATGTCCACGAGGCCCCATGTCCATGTCACGCAAGATCATATCTAATGCAACAAGTCATAATAAGATCTAAGAATATAATGTCTATGTCATGAAACATGTATCCTATACAGAATCACCATGAATATCTCAGGAAGACTCTGTCTTATGAATAGTGTCAAGTGTCCTGGGTTATGATGTACTTGATAAGACAAGTACGGGAATGTATAGGGTCTCGGTATCCATGTCTAGATGATGTTACACAACTCTGCGTACAGTGTTGGCACCCGACTATTAATCGGACACTAAGTAAGTCACACGGTCCTAGGTCAAGCATGTACAATAATATATAAATAAGGCAAGAAAATATGTAACAAGAACTGCAATGTTGGCAAGGTACACTTGCCTGCGGTTCTGCCTCCAACTATAGCTCTGGTCTCAGTATGTTTTGCATGTAGTCCTCCGGTTGCTGAAATAAACATCACCATCAGATTCAAAAAATATCAAATAGCTAGAAACGCCTGTCCTTAAGTCCAATTTGGACACAGGGGCAAAACTCATAGTTTCTGGTCAAAGCGGGGTCCACATGTGGGCCGCTTTGCACCGAAAAATGTGTCAGAACCAATGGTCTCCAAATTCGTCAAACTTAGTGTCAACAAGTCCAGAACGATGATACGAACCCAACGGAACTTTCAGAATTGGATTCCGATGAGCCGATCACAAAATCGTCCGTCAAGTGGAGCCGCGGGGCCTACGATACGCAATTTTGTCAACGTTCTCAGAATCGAACCAAACTTGGGTCACAGGACCAGCGTATTGCTACGAGTCCGATGGCATAAGTTTCGTTTCGATCCGACGTGTGTACACAAAGTTACGACATATTCCAGAACAGGCGGATACGGGATGTTGTTGGCGGACACGTGTTGATTCCGGTGTGCACGCACATCCAAATAAACTTCTGTAAAATTCTACACGTCCGTATCAATGGTGCGCACCTTAAGGTGAAGACCGCGCGCGACCAAGTCGTCCCGTTTGGCGGGGCGCACTCAGTTTCGGGGTGAAACAGGGCGTTGATTTTCCTATTTTTGGATCGCGGTTCACGATCACCACAGGACGCGACGCACCGAGCGGGTTGCACGAGCATCGAGAGGGTCACGCAGCCTACGCATCACAACTGACAGAACGAAAAACAGGGCAATGAGGAGAGAGAACGAGTTACCTGAACAGGGCTCCGTAAAACCGGGATTTCCCGTGTCCGTGAGTCGACACGAGACACTGCGACAACTAGAGTTAGGGTTTCTGCCAGAGACTTGCCGGAGGCGGATACGCTGGCGGCTGCTCGCCGGGGCTGGGTCGTCAGGCGGAGGCGTTGCTGCTCCCGTCGAGGTCAAGGCTGGCCGAAGGAAGACGGAGGCGTTGCGGCTCGTCGAGGTCGGCTCAGGCGTAGGCGGAGAGGTGGCACGGCGGCGCCGGGGATGGCGGAGGCTCGAGGCACTGCGAGAGGGGAACGGCAGGGTCGTGGCTGGATCTGGAGGAGAATGGGAGGCGGTGGTGCTGGGGTTCTTGAGTTAGGGTTCAGGCTGTCGGGGGCGATCGATGGAGGATGAGGAGGCGGAGAGGATTAGGGTTTCGACCGGGGTTGTCGGAGCGGGGTTCGACAGCTAGGGGCCTGCGAGATGACGGCGAGGGGAGTGAAGCAGAGGAAAGATTTCGGGGACGAAGGCGGCTAGGGGCTCGGCGAGACGGAGGTCGGGGCTGAGAGGGATCGGGGACGATAGTGGAGGAAGAAGAGGCGGTGACAGTGGGCTGGGGGGTTCGAGGTGAGGGCGACGGCAAGGGGAGACAGTCAGGCGGAGGGCAGCGAAAGAGATTAGGGTTTCGGCGTCGAGGGGATTATATACGTCGGAATAGTGGATCCGATAAGGATTTCGACTTGGGGTTAACGGGTTTGGGTCGGGTCAGGTCAGCGGGTAGCGGGTTTGACCCGGATTCGTTAAGTTTAGGTGCGGGTTCGGGTAGTCGGGTTTCGGGTCGGGTTTAGATCCGACCCGACCCGCTAAGGTTGGGTTCGGTTCAATTGAACCGGGTCTGGGTTGGTTTGGTTTATTTTGGAAATAAACCGGGTTTATTTCTAGGGTTTAATTCGGTTTATTTAAACTTAGTTTTTAGGGCTTCAAAAATGCTTCCGGGGTCCAATAAATTCTCGAAAAATTATCCTATGTCTAGTTTTTCATTTTACACCCAAAAATATTATTTTCAAAATATTTTAATATTAATTAACATTATTTAAAAATCATTTAAATTCAAAATACCTTAGTTTTAATTACAGAAAAATCCCAGAAATTACAGAAAATTATGAAAAATCTAAATTAAAAATTATTGAAAAAATCAGGGGGGTTACAATCTACCCCCTTAAGAGGATTGCGTCCTCGGAATCAAAGAATAACCGATCAATGGAGATGACACGGCTGTAAACATTATTCGAAGCACAGCACGATCAAGGGGAATCAAGGTTGAGGGTGTAAGAATAACACAAAGGGAAAATTATTTTCCTAAGCATTAAAAGTTATACAATTTTCCGAATAAAGGAAATCTAGAAGACTACAGTTTAGAAAACTAGGTTATCACTTAAGAACATACTAGGTTATCAATTATAAAATATTCTAGGTTATTGATTATTAGCAAGTTCAAAAGTACTAGGTTAAGGCTGAGGTCACGAACCAACAGACACGAGCTAAAACAATACTATAAACGATATCTATGAATCACTTACGCGCATTAGCTACTCCACGAGTCTGCGCGTTCTCCAAAGTCATCACTGGAGCTTGTCCGCGTCCTTGCGGTGGATTCCTCTGCTGCTGCTGGGCCTGCTGGAAGAATACTGCTTGTGGTGCTAAGGGTGGCCTCGGCTGATTCCCTCCTTGGGCTGGTGGTCTGACTCCTTCAACTTCCGTTTGCGGTGATCCCAATGCTGGATAGGCTGGCCTCGGCTGATTCCCTCCTTGGGCTACTGGTACCTCTAGTGCTCCTTCTCGACGCTCGGGGCATTCCTTCACTAAATGCTGACTGGATCCGCAAGCTAAACATAATTTTCTTTTGCGTCTGCACTCGTTCTCAATATAGCCTCGCTTACGACAATACTGACAGATAGGCAGTACTCGGGGAGATGCTTCTGGTGGCTGGTGCATGTGAGACTTTTTCGTAATTTCTTCCTGTGGTGCTCCGGCTGGTGCTGATATGGCTGGTTGATGAATCATTAATGCTTTCTCTCGACGTTCAGGGCAATCCCTTACCGAATGCTTTTTGGATCCGCAAGATAAACATAGTCCCAATCTGCGTCGACATTCTTTAGCGAAATGGTCTACCTTGCCACAGTAGTGACAAGTAGGAAGGACTAGTGCTAGTGGTGTAGATGCTCTCTGTGGTGGATTCATCTGTGGTCGCTTTGCAACCCTTTCTTATTGTGCTTGGTCTGGTGCATGCGGCCGCTTCTGGCTAAACTCTATCCTGGTGATGTACTCCATGGCCTGTGCTGCAGTAAGAACGTTCGAGTCTAAGGTAGGTACGACGGAGCTGATTAACTTCCGTAGCTCAGAGCTGAATCTGTCGATGAACTTCTCTGCTTGGTTTTGCTGAGCTTCTTCATGAACCTTCTGATGGGTTGCATTATCGCGTAGAACATTCGGAATATTTGTTGTTCATCCATAGCCTGCCCTTGTGGAACTGTAGGCACCGGTGGAGCAAACTACGTCGATGGTGGAACGTTATCTTGCTAGATTCTCGAGACATGCTGACTTGCTTGACTACGTTGTTGAGCTGATTGACCTTCTTCTACTGGTGTTACTTCATCTTCGTTGGTTACCACAGCATTTCATGGTGATCTTGCAGGAGTCTCGTTGTTTGATCGTGAATCCATAACTCTGCAACCAAAATAAACAATAAGAGGCGCACAGGAATCAAGGCACGATGCAAGTCAAGAATTTAATTCGAATCCGATATAGATATCAAGAATGTTTCAAGCAAGTGGATAAGATCCTAAAAAACTTATTCTATTCTTATTGCAGGCTTGCTCGGTCCCTAAGTTGAAACCGAACAATTTAGTCGTTGACCTGCATGGGCCACCACAAAAACTATGTCACGCCCCAGTCCCAAAATACCGAGGGACTAGACACGTGATAATGGCCAGCAGCACACACCGATGGACAAACCCAATTTAATGGATCCATCGGGGCGTACTTAAGCTGTAGTACAACAATAAGTGTCTAGATATACTAATCTCATCCACAAATATAAATACAACAATATCAGAATCATAAAGCAAGATCAATCTCAATAAAATATAAACTCGGGAAATAACTCGATAATGAGTCTGATACATCTGTCAAGATACAAGAATAAAGCTAACCACAACAAATACTGAGTATGAAAATAGTATATACTCAGAAGATACCCTCAGTGATCACTCGTCTACTGGATCTGGTACTGCTCCTGTGCCTGCTCCTGATAATGCTCCTGCTAATGCTCCTGTACTGTATACCTCTGGGTGGATCTCGTCTGCTAATCCTGGGGACATAATCCGGATCCAGGTCCTCAGGGGACATAACAAGGTACAGATAATACAAGCCAAAATAAATGCAGTGTAGCAATAAATGAATAATAGGGTAAACTATATAACCAGCTAAGTAATATGCAAGATGAGAGCAGCACTAGAACTCAGGCTGAAACAACTACAAGCTCTGTGTCGGGGAGCCGGTAGTAGTGATATGATGTGGTTATCTAGCTCGGAGAGAGACTGAGATGCCGGTATAATATAATCAACCTGTAGCCTGTGTGACTCTCCCCACCCAACGTAATCATACGTCTCATGTCCACGAGGCCCCATGTCCATGTCACGCAAGATCATATCTAATGTAGCAAGTCATAATAAGATCTAAGAATATAATGTCTGTCATGAAACATGTATCCTATACAGAATCACCATGAATATCTCAGGAAGACTCTGTCTCATGAATAGTGTCAAGTGTCCTGGGTTATGATGTACTTGATAAGACAAGTACGAGAATGTATAAGGTCTCGGTATCCATGTCTAGATGACGTTACACAACTCTGCGTACAATATTGGCACCCGACTATTAATCGGACGCTAAGTAAGTAACACGGTCCTAGGTCAAGCATGTACAATAATATATAAATAAGGCAAGAAAATATGTAACAAGAACTGCAATGTTGGCAAGGTACACTTACCTGGGGTTCTGGCTCCAACTGTAGCTCTGGTCTCAGTGTGATTTGCAGGTAGTCCTCCGGTTGCTGAAATAAACATCACCATCAGATTCAAAAAATATCAAATATCTAAAAACGCCTGTCCTTAAGTCCAATTTGGACACAGGGGCAAAAATTACAGTTTCTGCTCAAAGCGGGATCCACATGTGGGCCGCTTTGCACCAAAAAATGTGTCAGAACCAATGGTCTCCAAATTCGTCAAACTTAGTGTCAACAAGTCCAGAACGATGATACGAACCCAACGGAACTTTCAGAATTGGATTCCGATGAGCCGATCACAAAATCGTCCGTCAAGTGGAGCCCGCGCCTACGATACGTGATTTTGTCAAAGTTCTCAGAATCGAACCAAACTTTGGTCACAAGACCAGCGTATTGCTACGAGTCCGATGGTGCAAGTTTCGTTTCGATCCGATGTGTGTACACAAAGTTACGACGTGTTCTAGAACATGCGGATACGGGACGTTGTCGGCGGACACGCGTTAATTTCGGTGTGCACGCACATCCAAATCAACTTCTGCGAAATCCCGCACGTCCGTATCAACAGTGCACACCTTACGATAAAGATCGAGCATGACCAAGTCGTCCTGTTTGGCGGAGCGCACTCAGTTTCGGGGTAAAACAGGGCGTTGATTTTCCTGTTTTTGGATCACGGTTCGCGATCGCCACAGGACTCGACGCACCGAGCGGGTTGCACGGGCATCGAGGGGGTCACGCAGCCTACGCGTCACAAATGACAGAACGGAAAACAGGGCAACGAGAAGAGAGAACTAGTTACCTGAACAGGGCTCCGTGAAATCGGGATTTCCCGTGTCCGCGAGTCAACACGAGACACTGCGACAACTAGAGTTAGGGTTTCTGCCGGAGACTCGCCGGAGGCGGCTACGCTGGCGGCTGCTCGCCGGGGCTGGGTCGTCAGGCGGAGGCGCTGCTGCTGCCGTCGAGGTCAAGGCTGGCCGGAGGAAGACGGAGGTGCTGCGGCTCTTCGAGGTCGGCTCAGGCGTAGGCGGAGAGGTGGCACGGCGGCGCCGGAGATGGCGGAGGCTCGAAGCGCTGCGGGAGGGGAACGGCAGGGTCATGGCTGGATATGGAGGAGAATGGGAGGCGATGGTGCTAGGGTTCTTGAGTTAGGGTTCAGGCTGTCGGGGGCGATCGATGGAGGAGGAGGAGGCGGAGAGGATTAGGGTTTCGGCCGGGGTTGTCGGAGCGGGGTTCGACAGCTAGGGGCCTGGGAGACGACGACGAGGGGAGTGAAGCAGAGGGAAGATTCCGGGATGAAGGCGGCTGGGGGCTCGGCGAGATGGAGGTTGGGGCTGAGAGGGATCGGGGACGATGGTGGAGGAAGAAGATGCGGTGGAAGTGGGCTGGGGGGTTCGAGGTGAGGGCGACGGCGAGGGGAGACGGTCAGGCGGAGGGCGGCGGAAGAGATTAGGGTTTCGGCGTCGAGGGGATTATATACGTCGGAACAGTGGATCCGATAAGGATTCCGACTTGGGGTTAACGGGTTTGGGTCGGGTCGGGTCAGTGGGTTTGACCCGGATTCGTTAAGTTTAGGTGCGGGTTCGGGTAGTCGGGTTTCGGGTCGGGTTTAGATCCGACCCGACCCGACCCGCTAAGGTTGGGTTCGGTTCAGTTGAACCGGGTCTGGGTTGGTTTGGTTTATTTTGGAAATAAACCGGATTTATTTCTAGGGTTTAATTCGGTTTATTTAAACTTAGTTTTTAGGGCTTTAAAAATGCTTCCGGGGTCCAATAAATTCCCGAAAAATTATCCTATGTCTAGTTTTTCATTTTACACCCAAAAATATTATTTTTATAATATTTTAATATTAATTAACATCATTTAAAAATTATTTAAATTTAAAATACCTTAGTTTTAATTAAAAAAAATCACAAAAATTACAGAAAATTATGAAAAATCCAAATTAAAAATTCTTGAAAAAATCAGGGGGGTTACATACAGGGACATACCGAGCGACATATAATCTTGGAACGTGCAGTGCAACAAGTGAAGCAATGCACTACAAATAGAATATAATGATCTACTCGAGGCATAGCGGGGTCTACTTGCACGAAGCAAATATGCCATACGAGGGTCCAAGTTATAAGCCAAGTTTTATTTTTATGTTCTAACACAAGAAATACAAGATGGGATTATTCCCTTAGCTAGGTGCGTTGTATTCTTTATTAGCATGCAAGGAGTGATTCACCTAGAGACTAGCATTATCGTCCATATTTTAAGTGTGCTGGCTAAGCAAAGACAAGTTCATCGTAGCCACCCACCTTAGCGACGATTCGCCACGGTCGAGCGATACTCCGAGCGAGCCTTTGAAAGTCTAAGTCTGAACTCCCAAAGGGCCAAGTCTAGAATCCTTTGCCTCAAACGAGTCTTCTCGCTGAGCAAAGCGGGTCGGGTCGTTGCACTTGCGCCGTTTGAATCGGCTGTCCGCTTAAACGGAATAGGTCGTTACACGTGCTTGAAACATAAGAGTACGATTTGTTTCCAAGAGATAACGATTCTTGCGTTTAGCCACACCATTTTGTTATGGTGTATAGGGGCATGAAGTTTGGTAGATGATGCCATGTTGAGACAGATGTGAATTAATTTACGAGACATATACTAATGACCGTTATCACTTTGAAGGCATTTAATGGGAACACCAAATTGTGTTTTGATTTCTGCATAAAAATTGCACCAAATTTGCGATTTTTTATCAGATATACAAAAGTGACACGTGAGTAGTCATCAACAAATGTAACAAAGTACTTGAAGCCCATCATTGATTCGACTGGATAAGGTCCCATACATCAGAATGCACCAACTAAAAAGGAGTGGATGCAATTTTATTAGAACTCACCGGATAGGTAACCCGGTGATGCTTAGCTAAACGACACGACTCACAATAAAAATTAAATTAAACATCTAAATATGGGTACATTTTCTGGAGAGCTTGTATTAATGGATGACCTAACTGACAATATAACTCGAAAGGATCGAGTTTCACGCCGGCACAAGCAACAAAAAAAGGAACATCAAACAGGTACAAGCCTCCAGCCGCATGCCTCTTATCAATAGTCTTCCCATTCTTCTGGTCCAAAACGCAATCATCAGAAAAAAATGTTACCGAGCAATGCAAGTCGCGAGTAATTTGACTGATCAAAAGAAAACTGAACAAGTTTCCAGGCGTATGTAATTCTGAATCAAGTGAAAACCCGGAAGAAAGACGAGTACTTCCATGTCTACAGACTGTTAGTGAACCACCATTGGCAACAGTAATATCGAAAATATGACCCACCAATTCATAATTGCATATTATACCTGCATAGCCAGTCATGTGAGCAGACGCACCAGAGTCAATCACCCATTATTTTGACCTCACCACACATGTTACTGAGTACCCGGCTATGGATCCAGATGTGGATGCTTCACCACGTCGTTAAGCTTGAAAGTAAAAAAAAAATCGTATATGACTCTGCAGTCATATGGACAGATCGAACACCATCACCAGGAATATCTGCTATAACATTGGCAACATGAGCTTTAGGACACTGTCACTGGAAATGACAATGTTGACCACAGTTGAAGCATGTACGCGGTCTCCCTCCATCACGACCGCCATTGCCTTGTCCCCCATCACGACCACCAATGTTTCGGCCACCACGTCGTCCACCACGACCACCACAAAATCCAGCACGAGCAACACCAAGTGTAGATCGATCAGCAGAAGCATTACCCGGAGTGGTCTCAACGACTTTTGCTGCCCGAAGAATATGAAAGTATGCTTCCATCAGAGATGGAGCATCAGATCCAGCAATGATCTGAGAGCGAGCAAAATCTGCATTAGAACGGAGAGAGACAAGATATGCCATGACATGACGCTGCTCACGTTGAGCCCTAGCTTCATTGATATCCATCTTTAAAGGTAAGACGCGATCAATTTCATCAGTCATAGCCTTAAAGCCCTGAAAGTGGTCCTTATGAGATTTGTCTCCCTAATTAACTCGGTAGACGCCAATGACCGAGTCGTAGATACGGGACAAATCATATTTTTAATCAAACGCCACCGCTAGGACCTCCTATAACTCCTTCACCGAATTTGTATACTGAACCATATCTTCCACCGATGGTTCCATTGAATTCATTAATTGTGCAAAAATTTGACTGTCATCTGTCTCCCACTGCTCAAATATGTGATCAGTCTCTGCTGGGGGGTTGTCAGTCAGATGTTTAGACAACTGCATTCCCCGAAGCGTCTTCTCGACCTTCTTTCTCCATGTCGAGTAGCCCTCTAGTCCGTCCAATTGTCGATCGACAAGTCGAATCGATGAAATCATCATGCCAGTGTCCGTTGGTCCTGTCATTGTGTTTCCGACACTAGTATCTGTAGCACTGCTATTCGCCTCGGTGCCTGTCATCTTGTAGTATTCCTGATTCGACTTTCGGTTTGATCTTTCTAACTTGGTAATCATATCAAACCTGTTAATGCGCTAAAAACATAGCCAGAACCGACACGCGCATAGGAAGCAGAGATGAAATATGGATCACACAAGTCAGGACAGAGAGGCAACCCAGGTTACTCTCTGTTAGATCTCGATGTGAAGATCAAGTAAGACAAGAAACAAAGATTCACGCAAAATAATCTACTTGTCTGCTCTTTGTTAGATTTCTGAAGTCGATGAGAGTCGGAGCTTCCGACAAACAAACCATTGTTTACCCTCTGAAGATCTCAAATTTTTTCAGATATTGAGAGTCAGACCTTCCGACAAACAAACTATTGTTTACCCTCTGAGAATCTCAACTCCTTTTTTTTGAAGAGGAAAGACGGGTAGGGTTTGGGATAGATGGCGGCTGGGTTAGGATTAGGGTTTATGGATTTTTTTTTAGTTTAGGGAGGACGACTAGGGTTAGGGTTTGGGATAGGTGGCGGCTGGGAGGGAGGCAGCGGGCAAGAGGAGCGGCAGGGGACGGGGGTTTTGGAGCAACACCTGCAACAATGGCAGGAGCAATAGCAGCAGCAGCAATGGAAGTAGTAGCAACAACAACAGTATTGGCCACAGCAGTAGCAGTGGGGGGGGGCAAGAGAAGGAGAAGCAGGCGGGTTCTGGAAGCAGGCTAGGGGGCGGGTTCTGAAGGCGGGCGGGGATTCTGGAGGCGGGCATGGGGGCGGGAACTAGGGTTAGGGTTAGAGAGAGGTGGATGGAGAGGGATGTAGAGTAGAATAATTGGATGATTATTATTGAAGAGTGGGTTGCATATATATATGAGAGGCTAACCCCTCTCACTATTGTTCTACCCGATGTGGGACTAAAGCCTAATACTACTCTTAACATATCTGAACCACCAAATTTGAAATGGTATTGAATACTGATGCAATAGTCACTATATTTAAGCCAACACGCTAAATCTGGAGACTTGATATCAGACAATAGCTTTGATAAATAGAGAAATAAGAATACATCTAAGAAGAGAGATAATGCATAGAAAGTGGCAAGTATTCCTTAGGAAGAAAATCCTCCAAGCTAGGAAGCACATACGCTCTAAAATTTTGGGTCATTTCGTGTCAAACGCATATCGGACATACCATAGATACTTTAAAATACAATAGGACACACCAAAATAGTTCCATCTCCACGTCGCCATGTCATTATAGTGCCATGTCATATCCGTGTCTGTGAAGCATAGCCTCCAAGTGTACTTGTAATTTAAAAGCAATACTACGTATAAAGCAAAGAAGTTGTACCCCACACATACTTCGCCCTTGCGTACGCCACGACCGAGTCCACTTCCCCCTGCGCGTGCCACCCCTCTGTCATCGCCTCGTCCCTCGACGAGGCTGTCTCCATCCTCCTCCTCCACTCTTACAGCTCCTCCAAGGCCATTGTGCGTCCTTCAACGAACCGGAGGACTTTAGAAGCAAGGGCGGCCCTGGACCACATCAGACTGAGCGACTGTCCAGAACCCAAAGACTAAAGGGGCAACAACATGGACGTATCTCTAACCATGATATACTATGGGCCGTCCTTAACTCAAAAGAGTTGTGGTGTATTAGACTTAGAAATAGAGGTCCTTAGTTCAATTTCGGATAACAACAATTTTTTTTTGTTATATTTACTTTTATTTTAGTTACTTAATTTTTTGCCACATTATGTACGTTGGCTCCATTTCGGAAGTTCGTCTCGGGCCCCTATGAGCTCAGGGTCGGCCCTGTTTAGAAGGTCTCCGAATCTCTTAGTCCACATGTCCTCGGCACACCAGGGGAGGAGAATGTGGCACCAACGGCGGCGTGGAGGTAGGCAGCAAGGAGGAGGTTAGCTTTGGGTTAGGTTTAAGTAAGAATTATTAACATTATTAGTTGATATTGTTGTTGTCATTATTTTCTTATCATTGTTAAATCTAGGATGAGACGACAGCATCAACAACAGATGACCCTGGCGACTGTCATTCACTTCAAAATAGGGCTGGCCATTATTCGAATTAATAGAACCGAATAAAGGGTTATGTTAGTTTGAAAAATATCCAGTTCGAGTTTGGTTCTGGAGTTATCCGTAGTCGGTAATCGGTTTTGGGTTTAGAATTTTGGTTTTGTCCAACACTAAAAAACTAAATAAGAATTATAAAATTATCAAAGTACCCTCACATTTGACCACTAGTGTGTGTATATATATATATCGTGTCTCCACTCCCAAGCGAGATCATTCTCGGGATATCGAGAAAGGAAGGGAAAGGTGTTCAGTTCTCTCCTAAGCTCAAAGCTTCCCCATCTAAGGAGGCAAAGGCTGGAGCATCCAGGGGGAAGGGGGTGGCTGCGAGCACGGTGCAAGTGGAGCGGAGCCACAAGCCTAATACATGGGGAGCTGCGCCCCTAGTGTTTGCTTCTTTGCACCTTCTGACTTTCCATCCACTAAGTCTCCAAGCTTCTCTAGTTTCGTGGGAGAATATATGCAAGACTGGAGAGGTTGTGGGGGAGCTTACGATGCAATATATCGAGCCCTAGTTGGTGGTAGGGAGGAAAGTTATCGAAATCACAAAAGAGGATTTAGCGGAGACGGAGGGATTTTGGAAGAATACCACTGTACGATATGTGCTGGATAATCTTCCGTATCACTGACAGCTTCGTGGCTATGCAATGCGCATGTAGAATCCAAAAGAGGGTCCTAGAGAATGGCCCTTGGACCTTTGACGAGAGACTAATTGTTATGAGACATTGGGATCCATCGTCCAACTTTGCTCGAGATCGTCTCTCTGAGGTCCCGATCTGGACTAGACTTTCCTGACTTTTTTCGCAACTGTGGAGTACTCCGGCTATTATGAAATTGGCCAGTGGGATTGACAAGCCTCTCCGCACAGACATCCTTACCGTAAGAAAGAAGAGATTATCCTATGCGAGAATAATTGTGAAGTAAATGCAACGGACACACTGGTGGAGGAGCTTGAAATAGAGCTACCTAATGGGGAAGCCTTATTTCATAATGTTGAATGCTTGGGTTCCACCAAGAGGCTCTGGCTGTAAAAGATTTGGACACTATTTCTCAGTGCTCAGAAGAACATGTGAAAGGGGCCCAGCCACAGGAGGAAACCAACGAGCTAGCTAGCTAGGCTAGTATTATGGATGAGGAAGAGACAGAAGAAATACCCCCATGGGGAGCATATGGACACAAAGGAAGGTGGACATGTAGCAGGGGCAGCCGGGGTTCCGGGTGCGGGGTCTGTTTTGGGAAAAAGGTCGGGACCTGAACCTAAGGTTCCCTGGGCCACTGATGAAAGTCTTCATATGGAAAATCAACAAGCACTGATGGCGATCGAGTCAGGAAGCCCTCAAACTGGTAGCCTGAAGGATTCTGCCTTGATCATTTTCTCAGCGCTACCTGACATAATAAAGGAAGGGAAGCGCACATGGGTTCAAAGAAAGACAAGTGAAATCATCCCTGATGACTTGCCTTTGCTAGATATCCTTAATAATGGAGAGAGATCATCAATGAAAGGGAAGCTTGTGTGTCATAATCCCAAGGTAGCGAGTAAATAAAGTAATCCCAGAGGGGAGTGCTTGAACCAATAGGGAGTCTTGATGCCCATTTGAGAGAGTACTCGTGCGAACAAGGGGTGAACCATATGTTGCTTCAATGATTCCCATGATAGATTAGGTTCATGTTTGTTGTATGTGCTTTTGCTAGTTCCCTTGAGCACATCGCCTAAGGGATGAGTTTTTGTAGGCCTACGGGCCTTGATCCTGTTTAATTACCAGGAGATGGTAATAAAATTACCTTCTTCGAAAAATATGCATATTCCTTTTGTTCTGCTACCTACTATTAGCTCAACCTTTGTTGTTCCCTGAGTCAGATCTTCAGATAGATTGAACATATGCCAGAAACAAAACTCTGAACGAGCTTGTTTGGAAGGTAGCAACAAAACTCTGAACAAGATTGTTAGGATGGTACAAGATCTTCCTGAACGGGGATCTAAACTCTAGACTAGTGCCAACTCCAGAAATCAACTGACAGAAACAAGCGTTGTTTTTCCTTGCAAACACAATTGCAATTGAGATAGAACAAGAAACAACAAAACTAAAACAACCTTCATTCTTCCTTGCAAAACGCAGTTGCAATCAAATATAACGAACAAAGAAGAAAAAAGGAGAAGAAGACAGAATAAAATTATTCTTGCTGGGCGGTGAAGATCACCGTTGCTAAATGCAAAATTCGTCATCTACCGACGATCTGCTCCCAGGAGCCAGCAAGTTCACAAGAGAACTTCTGGAACGCTAGTCACCTCTTTGTGTGACTCGAACGGACAAAGAGGTGACTAAAGCAACCTTCGTTCTTCCTTGCAAAACGCAGTTGCAATCAGATAGAACGAACAAAGAAGAAAAAATGAGAAGAAGACAGAATAAAATTATTCTTGCTGGACGGTGAAGACCATCGTTGCTAAAAGCAAGATTCGTCATCTACCGACGATCTGCTCCCAGGAGCCGGCAAGTTCATAAGAGAACTTCTGGAACGCTCGTAGTCACCTCTTTGTGTGACTCGAACGGACTCCTTTGAACTCCTCTTTCTCAATTTTTAGTGTGTATCAAAAGGAGGCTAGAGGGCTCTTTATATAGGGAAGGATGGAAGCCCATCCTCCTCTTCTTTCCGATGTGGGACTAAAAAGTCAATATACAAAATTGATATCCCACAATCGCAGCCCAATGCATAGTCCGTTCAGCGCCCGTTCAACACCCGTTCAGCGCCCGTTCATGCAACACGCGCAAGCGCCTTGCGACGATGCTAAGTGCAAAGTGCGCCAACAAAGCGCCACTTTGCTCCCTTGAGCCCGAGTCTGAGTCCGAGTAGGGCTTAGCTCCTATGGAATAATATCCAATAGCATGACAAAAAAACTTAAAAGTTTTCATTGAGGAGTTAAATCATTTTACTTCCTAATAAAACACCCCCACATGGCACCCATGTGCCCCACCACACCCCATGTGCACACCTCAACACATACAAAGTATTATATTGAGATACCCACTTGGTGGTGTAGCCAATGTGGGACTATCTTTACTAGTCCAAAGGCAAAAACACCAACAACCTTCAGTTACCCAAATACAGTATTTGAGCAGCCATTAGCATCCCCAGAATTTGTTCCTTAGTCAGTTGCTTATGGATCAAAGCTGATACCTGCATACCCCTGGGATTCCTCTCTTTTATTTGCCAATGGCTTTCAAGAAAATGGGTTTGGTGGAGATGTTTCGACTACAACTACAAAATCTAATTTCTATTCACGGACGCTTCTTCAAAAACCTCATGAAAATCCTCAAGGTCTAGTCCTTCAGAAACAAAAGGAGCCTATGCAGCTTTGGATGTGCCACCAACTGCTGCAATTCCAAGGGTGCCTCTCAAGCCTGTCAGTAAGGTAATGTAATTTCTTAAACCTTTTTTTTATATAAAGTTGGTCCTTGTGTCTGGTTTTGGTCGACAGGATACCATGCACGTGTCAAGGTGCCTTACTTGGTCTCCCGTCCATAAGACAGGATACCATAATCATATATTGATATGGCCTACAGCTATAAAGAATCCCGTATGCTAACAGCCCATGTAATAACTACATTGGAGGAAACAATATATCATGGGTGAGCTGATCGAGACAACATGGAACATGACTAAATAATGCACCATTAGGAGGTTGTATCTGTGTATAGAAGAGCAGTAGACACTCTGTACACTTTCTAGTTGAAAATATTATTGCCACAAAGTAATGCTTCCAGTTTATCTTTCCTTATGTTCCCTAACTTTCTACTTCTCAGGTTAATGCAAGTGGCAGTTTTGTGGTGTAGCTGAGATGCTGGATCGAGTATGTTTCAATAAGAGTATGGATTTCTGGTAGCAAGACAAGTGGAATGGGTCTTTTTCGAGTAAAATGACACATTATCAAGGATATTCCAAATCCACAGTTTCAACATATAATATTGGAGAACAATGAAAATAAGCCTGTTACTAACAACCCAGATACACAAGAGGTATGGCAACTTTCAGCAAATCAGCAGAGTTATTTGATGTTTTTTAATTGTCATTGTCAATATAATATTACATCTTACAAGACTTTAACTAAACTAGATTCGAACAGTCAACATAGCATATTGGGAGTCGATTTCATATGGTGAATGCAATTTTCAGGTAAAAGGAAATGATCCTACAATATTATTACAGGAAGACTGGAAAAATAAGTTTTGTTGTAATAACTTTATACATTTTTTTATTGAAGTTATTCAACATACTAAGTTTGAGATAGTTTAGATGCCTGTCAAACTGATTTTAACTATATACTCCCTTGTTGTTTTTCCAGCTCTCTATATTAGAAATAAAGAACTGATAGCGTGCTTCTCCTGTTCGCAACTCCTATTAGTAACTCCAATTTTGTTGGTCCACTAAGACATAAATTTAGGAGCTCACTTATGTTTTGGATAGATATTGTGACTACTGGTTTCCTTACAATTAAACAAAGAAAAAAAAAATCTTCCCTAGAAAAGTTTCATATAACCATATGCATCAAAGAATTACCTCAAAGAGAATCAAATGAGGTTCCAACTTCCTACAAAATAGGACTTAGTAACTAAGACGAAATATGCATCAATATTCACTCTCATTTGTTCTGAAAGAAAGTTGGCTCCTAAAAATTGCCAGATTTGCATCAATATGGACTTTTTAAAGTTTTTTAGTTAGAAAATGGTAAATTGTCTCATTTGATAATGTTGCTTGGTAATGTGCTGAAGATAAAGCAAAATTTGAGTAGTTGGTTTTTTAAATTTTTCGTTGGAAAATGGTAAATTTTTCTCATTCGATAATGTAACTTGGTAATGTACTGAAGATGAAGCAAAATTTAGTTAGTCATGTTGCAATGAGCAAGTAGGACCATGGAGAACCAAAGAGAGATTAAGAATAGTGCTCCTAGAGGAGATTATGCTAATATCAAACACCCAAACTCAAATTCTCGTATTTTATAAGCATTTTGAAATATTCTTGGGACTTTATAGGTGTATGTGTTGCAAATATTCAATTTTAAGCTTATCTTGGCATCTCCGGAAACTGCTATAGATATGGACTATGTTGTAATTTTAGGAGTGATTGGTCATGAGGTAGATCCAGGGCCGACCTGGGGTAAGCCTAACAAGCCATCGGGTTAGGGCAACCCCCAAGGCCCCTAAGTCTCCACATCTCTGCCAATAGAGCATCTGCTGTCCACCCAACTTCTCTCTGTCAATTGAACTAGCAATCCACCAGGTCCATATTTTGAGTTCCGACTGGGAAGGTCTCGAGTAGCTCAAGAAAAGTAACTCGGAATCCGAGCTCCATGCTGCCGTCAGAACCGGAGACTTCGACGCCGCTGCCAACCCCATTCATCATTAATTTTTTGATATCTTCGTTTGGAGTCGAGGAAAGGAGCAACCAAAATTAGCTTCGGCTAGAGCAACCCAACCTTCTAGACCGGGCTGGGTAGATCATAGTGCCAAAACATTTCTGATTAATGTGTCTAAATCTATCTTTATTTATTTGTAGACTATAATTCCTGACATGATGTTACATTACCTGTTTATTGTGCAGTATTTCCACAACTGGACGGGCGACAGATTTGATCATATTCTTTCTTACAGAGTGATGTCATTTAATACTTATTCTAGAGTTATATCTTCAATGCTCATTTCATATGGTTTGATCTTGGTATTACTGAATATATGTATCAGTTTATGTGTGTCTGCATTCTAAAATAGTTTGTTTGCTTGGAAGGTTCTAAAATCAAGTATACTCAGATTCGTTTTTGTTTATTTGTTCACATCAATTCAAGAATTTTCTGCAATAATGTTATTTTTTTTTTTGGGGGTGCTTTGTCCCTTTTCCATGTCATGATTATTATTATAGACAAATGTCAGCTTCCCATTGTAAAAGTTGGGTTACTCTTGAACTTTCGCAGATTGACATGTCAAGATTGGTTCCGGCTTAGTCAGTTAGTCTTAAAGAAGGCCTTATTGTCTTCAGGATTGGAAATTGTGCCCCTTGTTGAAAACATGGTAACAACCTAGGATCTGATCCATATATCAAAAGTACTTCATAGAAACCCAAATCCAAAAACCCTTATGCAACGCAAGCATAACAAAGTAATTTTTTTTTGCTTTCTTTACTATGCAATTTCTTCTATTTTAGTATTTCAATTGTAAGTCATGAATCTGAGACCTGTGCATTCTTAGAGATATGTGAATGCTATGTCAGTGGTGATAAAGCGAAATGGTAGTGAGATCCCTTCTTACTAAGGGCCAGGACTCGCTCTACTTAAGAAAAGATGATAGCCCATTTGTAAGACAGTTTTAACAATCTCTCTCCAAATGGTAGTGAGATCCCTTCTACAAAATTCTTCAATATGCATTTCACTTCGATTAAACAATTGGAATCATCAAAGAACTCAAAAACCACAAGAAGTACACAGAAAAATTAATGGAAAAGTATCTTCTCACCGGAATAAGATGGGCCTATATTCGATCTCCATTCCTTACCATGTATTTCGGGTAGTCCATAGTATCGGTAAACAAGTGTGGGGTTCTTTGCTTTTGAAACTATACTTTGTATACTAAGAACTGATACTACACTTGCTAGGTTTTGGTTGGGATTTCTCTATTTTGGGTGTATGATATGTAAGTTTCTCTCCACTTTCTCTACTTTGGTTGGGATTACTAGTGATTTTTTACTTGCTTTTGGTGGGTTGGAGTTTTACCGATACTTGCTTGTTGATACAAATGTCTACTTGGTTGTTGCTTTTGGTGGCTTGTTGGCAGTTTGTTGGGTCTTCTCTGATTTGTGATACTAGCTATTGGTGGCAGTTTGCTGGACTTTTCGTAGGGATGCGTTCACTTCCTCGGTGACTTGTTTGTGATTTGGTTGGGATTACATTCTATTGGTGGCTTTGCTGGATCTTCTTTGATTTGTGATAAACAAAGGTTGGGTGTGGCTGATACTATACTCCTGGACTTGTTGCTTTTTGTGGCTTGGACGTGGCTGATACTATAATCCTGGACTTTTTGGTGGCTTGGTTGATTCAACTGATACAACCCTTTATAATTTCTTGCTATATTTTTGGTGGCTTGATTGTAGCTGATATAATATACTACACTTGACCCAGGCTGGTGCTGTTTTTTTTCTATACTTGTTGATTCTTTTTTTTTTTCTGCTGACTTCATGATACTAAACTTCTTGAAGGATGTCCCACCCCCCCCCCCCCCACCCCCCCCCCCCCCCCACCCACACACACACACTACATTAACACTGTGCAATGATGAGGACAAAGTATGCTACCCTTGATAACTTCTTTTGGGAAATTTGATAGTGCAGAGGGTGCCTTTTGTTCTCTACTTATACTGATACTACATTAGAACGAGAGAGGCCCATTATTGGGAGAGAGTATAATATCATGTGGGTTGGGATATGCGATCAATAATAAAATTCTACATTTTGTCCTATGAGACACTCATATTTTGAGAAAACAAGTGTGTGGGGTTGTCTATGCTGATTTTATGTGCATATGTTTTTTTTCTTCTTTGCAATTGTAGTTTGGTATACTTTAGCTTACCATTGTATACTAAATATGTGTTCACTTTTACCAGGGGACTCATGGATTTTAAAATCAATTGGAGCTGTTATATCAAGTTTCTATGTATGCAAGTAGTAGTTCTCTCAAACTATTGTCTCTTTCTTGTGACCTTTATCGAGTTAATGTTTCCTAGTTTGATCTATATATACTGAATGCCACAAGTCCTGGTCATCTTTTCTTAAAGTAGAGCGAGACCTGTGCATTTAGTATTTCAATTGTTATCAAGTCCTGGTCATATTTCTGTTTTGTGTATAATATACAGGCTACTTGTTAGGAAGGGCCATATGTACATAGCACGAACATGCATATATACACATGTACATTTAGGTACCTGTGTATATATGCATTTAATCATCTTCATATTTGATGGTAGAATATCCTTTTATGAGAATATATAAAACATTTATTTTTTTCTCTCTCTTAAGATTTAATATGAATGCAAATGATTTTTTGGTATATTATAGGTAAAACTGATACCAAGATATATTATGGGGCTGGTGTAAAGGAAAATCAGGAGTTCAAGAGAGAAGTCATGGAGAAAGGAAAGTCAGCTATGCAGGAGATACCATTTGAGACAGAATTACTCTGTAGTATTTTGTATCGTTCTTAAATATTTGTGATATACAAATGGTATGTTTTTAATAAAATAAGACCATTTTGCTAAATGTTCATTTATGCTATGTTAACATTATGTGTATTTGTTTGGTAAGAGGTAAAGGAAAGCATATAAAATATAACTAAAAACAGAAATTTGGTACCAAAAGAAAATTTACTAACCGACGTCAAGAAAACCCACCGTTTTAAGCCATCATCTAGATCATAGTTAAGAAAAGTACCTATTTTCTTGACGGTTTCTGGCTATGTTTTCTTGACGGTTTAAAACCGTCAAAAAATTTGTTTTTCTTGACTATTTTAAACCGTCAAGAAAACATAACCAGAAACCATAAAAAAAGAAACTTTTCATGACTCTGACCATGGATGAAGAACCGTCAGAAAAATTCTTTCTTGACAGTGAAAAATCGTCAAGAAAAGACATTCTTCTTGTAGTGGTAGTATTATTATGCATATTGTTATCGATCTTGTTCCTCATGTCTTGTTTTCCTTTATAGCGGTGATCATGATACTATTTCCTATAAGTCTTCTTTACTTCCCTTTCATGTTCATGTTAGTAGCTATATCTTGATGTGTACTCATACTGTTTACTTGTACTTTACTCCAATCCTGACTGAATACGTTGACAGTTTTAAGCAATTGGCTGCCCTACATGACTTTGAACCCTATGGTGGACATAGAGATGCTTTTGGAGACAAACCATTATTCCATGACTTAGATATTAGTTAGATATTTTGTAGAATTTTATCGAATATTCAACACATTTGTTCCCGAATTTTGATTTAAATGTAATATTGAATTTTGTAAGTTGTTATTCTTGTGAATGAGCAGAAGATAAGGTTTTGTGATCAAATATTGATGACTATATGGAATGATGATTGTTATTGAGGTATAGACAACGTACTATTGCCAATGTTGTGTCATAGGCTGGTGTCGTTGGGCTTGACCACGTACTCGTATCCTAAAAAGCGGAAGCGGGCCATGACAATGGGGCCGCGGGGATCTATTGATACGTACCTAGCTGAAACATCCCATATTTGTTCTGCATTTGCCTATATTTACTTACCTTAGTTGGGATAATATGACAGTGGCTCAGTTGGAGGGCTTGACAGAGGCTCAGTTGGAAGGCTTAGTATACCTTAGTATAACAGCAACAGTAAGGTATATCAGAGCAACATATGAAGGCTCAGGAGAGAGAGGCTCAGTTCAAATATAGTTTCATCTTTCAAGTATGAGATATCAGAGCATAGCAGATATCTGTCAAATATCAGATATCTGAGACTAACCCAGAACCAGAGCCTTGTTCACAGAGCCTCCACGTCATCATTGCCATGTCATCGCCAATCCAGCTCAGCTAGGTCGGTGACCACCTGTAACAGACTGCACATGGATCAGCCATTATAAATAGGACAGAGAGGGAGGGAATATGGAGTTGTTGATTTGTTTGTTATACTTTTCTTGTTTTGTTATCCTTTTCTTCTTCTTTAGTATAACGGTCTTCTCCTTCTTCCTCAAGATCAATAAAACCCTAACTTCTCCAAATTTTCCAAATTCTTCTCTTCAATCTACAATTTCTTGTTCTAATGGCGAATTCTGGTTCTTCGACTACTCTACAAGGTCTCTCAAGAAAGGGACCGTAACAATTGGTATCAGAGCCATTGGATCCTTACAGTCGTAGCTGAAGATCCAAGCATGAGCTGCCATAGCTCTCTCCACGGATCTCTACTGACTCAAGTTTATTTCAATGGCGAGGTTCAACTGCAGACTTTGGAAGGTAGATTCGATCATCTCCGTTCTAAATTCGATCAAGCTTTGAAAGAATTATTCCAAATTTGACGAGCTGTGGGTGTAAATTCTATGGGAATAGCGGTTTTTCACCTTGATTCACCCGCTCAAGCTTCAAATGTTAATATCAATGGCCACTATGTCTATTCTTCTAAAGCTTCATCATATATTCCCCAGACTCCTCGTGTGACTATGGGGGTTTCAAACTCCCATTCCAGACCTAGAATGCCTAGCACACCTGTGCATTCTTATCAAAACCTGCAGCAGCAGTACCAGTACCAAACTACTCCATATATGTTCGATGAAAGGCCAGTGAGGAAGGAAGCAATAGGGGTGAGGCAGGCTATTGAGGAAAATATTGCTGAAGCTTATCCTGGTTCCACTATCCGGAATGTTGTTGTCACAGTCCCGGCGTACTTTGACGATTCACAACGCCAAGCCACCAAGGATGCTGCTGTCATTGATGGCTTCAATGTTCTTAGGATCATTAATGAGCCAACCATTGCTACCTTGCAGGAACAAATAAGACAGCTAAAGGCCAAAGAGGAGGAATTTGAAATCTTCAATCTTAAGATTGTGCATAGAGAAAACAGAATCGTCTTCGAGGAAGGTAAAAATTTCTATGTTGTTCTAAATTCGGTGATTGATGGTCGCTATCATGTTACGGAATATATAGGTTCAGCTGCTACAAGTTTGTACTCGGCCACACCAAAATTCAAAAAGAAGGAAGTCAATGCCTATCCTAACCAAGCTATGAAGCTCCCTGTTACTCCTGTTTTCAGTGTTGCTGTGCAAGGCAAGGTTGCTTCTGACCTTCCTAAACTTGTGGAGGACTTGAAAAGTCTGGCCAAATCAAGTCTTGTGGCAGATGAAAGTGATAATTCTTTCACTAAATTGGACCTGAGTTCACCTAAAGGAGGGCTTAAATTCCCAGATTATGATGGGATCAGTGATGTGGATGAATAGTTGTTGGAAGTTAATTACTACTTCAGCTACTATATTATCCCAGAAAGGGACAGAGTGAAGGTATGTTTTGAGAAGATGGAGGAAACTGCGGCCTATTGGTTAGGTTGGTTATTGGCAATCAAGGGAGGTATAATCAGTTGGGAGGACTTTTGTCAAGCATTTAGAACTGAATTTGGTCCATCACCATTCACCAACCATGTGATAGACTTAAAACTGTTGAAGCAAAATAGCATTGTAAATGAGAATGATTTACAAGTCCAGAAACCCTCAAAAAAGTCCAGGGTATTTCTAAAGATTGCCTAATCAATCAAAAGGTGGGCGGATTGAAAGAAGAAATCAGACATGAGGTACAGGTGGCAAACCCAAACAATCATTCTATGGCAATGTAGATAGCAAGGCTTCATGAAGCAAAAATCCTGGCAGTTAAGAAGTCATACAGAGAGAGCCAGTACCAGGGGAAGACAGTTGGAGCAGTTGATGCTTTAGTCATATTCCAGTGAAGTGAACAAGAAGCCTATAGCAACTGGCAGCCCTAGTAGGATTCACATTCCTCCAAATCCAACCACCACTACTATATCCCCTGCTGAAAATGTCAGAAAGAATCATGATGCAGCAGCTACTAATTTCCATAAATTGGCACAGCATTACTCGGTGAGGGTGTGGAATCCAGGTATAGTAGCAGATCAGGCTATGTTTTCCACATCTTCAACCATTGCTGAGGCCAATCCAAATTTAGGAGGTGCAAATATGTCTGCGTCTCTCGTGTCAAATTCTCGTCAGAAGCATAACTCAAGAATAGATGAATCTTCCGGCTATCCTGCAAACTTTTCTGATGCCATAGGAAGTCATGTTGATGGTAAAACATGTGATGATGCTCCAATGTTAAAAGATGATGGTAATACCAATGAGGTGAAGATGGAGGTTAAACAGCAAGCTTCACCTGCAAATGAGCCTGAACACTCCATTTCATGCAATTCTGAAGAAAATAAGTATATTGCATCGGAGATCATGAAGACTCTTCCTAGGAGTGCCAGTGTTGGTTATGTGTTCCCCAATCTGAGAACCAAGGCAAGGCAATTACATATAGACATTGCTGATGGTAAGAAAAGTTCAGTGATACCGGCAGTTGTAATGACTCGTTCCGTTCAAGCGGACAGCCGATTCAAACGGTGCAAGTGCAACGACCCGACCCACTTTGCTAGCGAGAAGACTCGTTTAAGGCAAAAGATTTCCAGACTTTGTCCTTCAGGAGTTCATACTTAGACTTTTAAAGGCGGCTAGCTCAGAGTATCGCTCGACCGAGGCGAATCATCGCTAAGGTAGGTGGCTACGATGAACTTGTCTTTGCTTATCCAACACACTTAAAATATGGACGATACATGCTAGTCGCTAGGTGAATCACCCATTGCATGCTAATAAAGAATACAACACACATAGCTAAGGAAATAATCCTAACTTGTATTGCTTGTGTTAGAACATGAAAGTAAAATTTGGCTTATAATTTGGACCCTCGCATGCTAACTTTGCTTCGTGCAAGTAGACCCCACAATGCCTCGAGTAGATCGATATATACTCTCCGTAGTATGTTATTTCACTTGTTTACACTGTACGCCCATAGATTATGTCGCTCGATATGTCCCTGTACGGCTTTACTCCTCGCACTACACCATAGATCGTGCCAACGTTAATGCTTATGTTTCATATAAATGCATGCTTGCCTGCTTACATTATAGCTTGTACTTATTTCCTCGTTTCAATGCTTGCCAAATGAATCTATGCCATAATCAAGTAATACTATCCATGCCATGCATTCATCTAGTTCTCTCCGGAAGACTATCTAATAGTCGTTCCGTGCAAGTATGAACCTGATAGTATCCGAGACCGTTAGGTCGCCAAGGCAGTTCCCGAACCAGGGGATTTGCACCATGTCAATAATCCAAGAATCACAGCTCGTGGAGCATACTCGTTCTGAACAAGAATCAAGAATCATGAATCAAGAATCCAAGAATCAACATGTCATGTCATAAATCCCGTGAATCTGAAACCCTAGACTTGCATGGTCACGGACAACTCATGCATGAGGTAATAACATGGATTCCTCGGACGATCATCGGGGTACCGGGATCGTACCATCCTAGGAGGAATATGGGTATTGCGTGACTAAATCGGTAGGATGCTCTCCGGTTTAGGTCGACGCAATATATTCAGTGGACGAGCCCTTGGTAGTGCATCATACACTTGGATAACCCGTCTGACTCCATGATCTATGGTAGTCTCTCCATGTTTGGTCGGGATGATGGGTAATGCCCAATGACTCTTTCGCTACTCCTCATCTCCGACCGAGAGTATGCATCGTCCTTTATGGCTAAGCCAGTGACCTCATGTTCATATAGATAAGTCATCCTCACTTTGCGATAATCCGCGTGCGAGTTATTGCATCGCATCCAGTAAATTTGAAACACCTGAATGATTATGAGTATAAGTCATCTATACATAAACTGAGCAACCTGAGAAATCTATTGAACACTTGAACATCCATTGCAACACGTCTGGATAATATGTATAACTCGTGCACCCGAAACATAACCTCGCTCACGACACTTGTGTTTGCTTATGCTATTGCCCATAGTTTTTATTATATATGCTCGTACTTGGTTTAACTTGGTTTGCCTTGGACAGGGAAGGAAGAATGGTAAGTTGGTAAGTCTCGCCGTATTCCTTTATATCGCACGGCGCACTGCCACACGAGTTAGGCTTCTCATTATGCCATAAAATTGATCATAAGGCAAGACTAGAAAGATAACTTAATAGATGGTGCACGAAACCTATATAACGTGTTTGGATTTGTCGAACGGGAGAGAAGCCTCCCCACCAGTGCATTCATGTACTGATAACCCACCAGGTTGCTTGCAGGGTGCAGGAGAACCTCGTTCGGTGCGGAAACCTCATTTGTGCGTGCTAAGGCATGGAGTTCGCTCTGGAGCCTTGGAGCATTGCGTCCGGAACTGAAGCACATATACAAGACATAATGTTAGAACATCGCCTATGTATCATTCCATAAATGTAGCCACTTGGCACGCTTTTACTGTTCAGAGAGAGAGAGGCTTGAGCGACTTGTAATCTCAGTCTAGTGTCGCTTGTAACACTTATTCAATATCAATAAAGAGCTTGTTTTACTTCTATACTTGTGTTATTCAATGCTTCCGCTATTGACGACTCTGTGAACTTGTTACCAATTGTCTGTGCGCTCTTATTCCGCTGCACTCGGACTATCTGTGCGACTTTGTGGCTTAGTCATTTTACCGCTTGTTCGAATCATGGCCTTGCACGGGCGCGGCTTACGCTCATGCGGTATCACGTCTATATGGGAAAGATCGTCCCACGGGAGCGATGGCGCGGTGATTCGTGCCTAGCGGGGACGACCGACTACCTGCAGAAGATCGGGGCGTGACATATTGGTATCAGAGCATGGCTTTATGCCTTTGCACTTCGTATCGATTTTCTCAGTTTCGAAAGCTTATTTGTGGGTTATGTGCATACACTCTCTCTCGTTGACCCGATGGGATATTTCATACAATGAGTCTAAATAATTTTAAAATTACACGTAAATAATATGATTGCGTGTACAAAATTGTAATGCGAATGCCTTTGTGCCAACCTGTGTTAGACTTGGTTGGAATAGACTCGTGCTAGAAATTTGTAAGTTATGTGCGAACCCGAATACCTATACATAATTTTTCAACTGGTTAGTGTGCGAAGTAGAATATCGTTCCAACGGTTAGCTATGCACACAGCCTTTCGGCTAAGTTGTGTAGAGTATCGTGCGCCAAGACCTTTTTGGTGCAAGCTAGTTGCAAGCGAGATTGGAATATCGATCAGAAAAAGATAAGTCAGACTTAGAATAAAAACCGATAGAAACATTATCAGATTATAGCTAAGGCGAACATAGAGATCGTGCTTGAATTTTGAGAAATAGCTCGAACAGTATTTCGTGTCGGCAGATACAAATCAGATATGGTTAACTTGGATGACTATCAACATGATGTATACGAGACTAAAATTTATCAGGCGATGCTTAGGTATCGTGCAGGAATTCTAAGGAACGACTTGGTGAATATGCTAGCGATTGATGTGAACATCGATTGAGGATTTAATTAGGTGACTCGATTCCTGAGTGGTGTATGGATTATTTTAGAAATGTTCAAACAAATTCATAGGTCTCGTGCGATAGGTCTCGTGTAATGAAGAGAATCCATGAAAATCACCAAAAAATGGTCCCGTATCACACTGTATCATAAAATACCGTGATACGGCCTATACGTATCCATTTGTGGACACGTACCTAGTTCCATAACCCCGATCTAAGTCTAATTAGATCTAATTGATCTCATGACACACAATTGATGTGTCAAATTCGTAAGTCCCCCAACATACACACAAAATATCACATAGAACTCACAATACAAAGCCAAATAGCCTAGAACTTGTTCCTATAGATAATCATATGCCATGGGGTCATTCCTAATGGTCAAATACATGATTAAGAAGCCATAATGAGAGGAAAATTCAGGAATTACCAATTGGAAGATGGATTCCCAAAGAAAATACAATTGGACACGATCCAGACACGATCTATAGCTCCAAAGCTTCTCCTCCTTGTGCTCCTTGCTTCTCCAATCTTCAAGGCTCCAAGAATGATGAATTTAAGAAGGATTTGGTGGTGAATTGTGTAGAAATTCAATGGAGAAAAATTAAGAAATTGGGGATCTAGAATTTGGATGCAAATTAAAATACAAATGAGGAGAGAGAGAGAGAGAGAGAGAGAGAGAGAGAGAAGAACCCCCCTGTTATGTGGCCGGCCTCTTCCCATTTTCTCAAGAAATGTCAAAAGTCCAAGTTGCCCCAACATGTTGTATTATGAGGAATAATTAAGGATGGGTATAATTGGAAGTCTCTAACTAATTGTAATTACATTAATCATTCTTAATTTAATTAGTGGAATGACTAATGGGCTTTGGTCCAAGTTGGACTCACTATTTGTCATGATAAATCTAAATAGGCCCATATGTGACAAGTCTAATTATTGTCTAGTCTCTCTAACTAACTAATTAACACAAGTCTCTAATGACTAACTAATACTAGTCATAAAAATTATAGCTTATCTTATTTAAATAAAATATACAATCGTCACACAATATTCAATATTATATTTCTAAAATTAAATACCCATGTCAAATTACCAAACTACCCCTAGTTGAAAAAGTGAGGGTGACACATAAGCTTCGAGTTATAATGTGATCAAGATTCATGTGACCCAATGATAATTTGATAATTAGACTCAAATACTGTATCCGTGCTGATACAATTATTGCCTGATATTGTTAATGATCTAATGTGCACCGAGGTACGACATACCGTGTTACGTGTTAAGTGATTATATTTAGGTTGTGCATCGAGAATGCCTCCAAATTCTTAAACGTGTGATACTATAAATATACTTTTCTCCCACACGGGCATAATATGCGAGTCAAGTACCAAAACGTGGCTGGGATATTGATTTATTGAATGTTGCATACATGCTCGGGTGAATCCAAATTTTAACTTCCATGGATTCGTATCTAGCGTGCCCGTAATTTGTATGACATCTTAAGAAAAATTATCATGTGGCCACGCCTTGATATTTCAAAATAATATAGGGTTAATTAGGCAACTAAAAGTGGTAGTAACATTGGGAGGAAACAGTATCCCGAGATTATGCCCAAGAGACAAGAGATAGTAAAGCATGCATGTAAAGTAGGCATTTTAGGGAATGATAGTTAACAAAGCTTGCATGCAAAATAGGCACAGGAACCCAAAAGACTTATGTTTTAACCTATAATAAAATTAAGGAATTGTTATTTGTTCTTTCAATAAACTATTGTTTACTTTTTCCAAACTAATATATATATATATATATATATATATATATATATATATATATATATATATATATATATATATATATATATTCTACTAAATAATGCCAAAACTAGGCTTCACCGTGAAAGTTTTTCGTTCCAAAAATACCCTTCATTAAAAACTGTAATTAAATACGTATTAAATGTATGTATGCATGCATGAGACAACTTGGAAAATAATAGTTAATAAAACAAAGATATGCATGCATGCAAAGTAGGCACATTAACCCAAGAGATAAGAGAAACATTTTATATTTCCGTCATTTAATTTCTCCCTACTTTCATGCTCTTGGCTATTATATTTCCACCTATAATAAAATTAAGAAATTGTTGGTTGCTCTTTTAATAAACTATTTTTTTCAACTAATATGAAATACGTGCAACGCACGTGCGTATATACTAGTATATATATATATATATATATATATATATATATATATATATATATATATATATATATATATATATATATAACAAATCTTAATTAAATATATTTAAATATTTAAATTATTTTTTAATAATATCATAAAAAAATTTAAAATTATTTGAAGTTTATTAGTATATATATATAGACCACCACTATTTGTGTAGCCACAAATCATGGTTACAACATAATTTTTGTTTTCTTTCAACTTTTTTGTTAATAATTATTTTTATTTATTTATTTATTAATTATTAATTATTATTGTTAATAATTAATAAGCGAATGCTTGGGAAACAAGTCTAGAATCACCATCCCCACAACCTTCCCCCTCAAAGTGACATCTGTTAGTGTAAAACCACACGCCTAACCTCTCCGGCGGAGTAGCAGACCCACCGGTTACGAATCAAATAAATTGAACTCAACCGTCCCGTGAAGAGGAGGAGGAGGAGGAGGAGGAAGAAGAAGAAGATGTTCCGAAAGGTTCTCTCCCGCTCTCTCCACTACAAGAGACCGTCGCTCTCCTTCCTCTTCTTCTCCACCAACGCTCCCTCCTCCGCCGCCGCCGCCGCCGCCGCTGCTGACGTGGACGGCTACGTCAGCGCCGACCCCCTCGTCGGCGCTGCGACCGTCCCGACCCTGCTCCAGCCGAGGGTCGTCGTCTACGACGGAGTCTGCCACCTCTGCCACAGAGGTCAGCTCCGTTCCTCCTCCTCCACATTGCAACAATTCTTTCTTTCTGTTGGTTTTGGTTTGTTTCTTGCAAAAGTTCAATTCCTCTCCCTTTCTTTAGTCCCACATCGGATGGGGCAAAGCCTTCCTATGTACATATATTACCTTCTTTTCTTTGCTCTATTAAGTTGTTGTGTGGGGAACCCTTTGGGCCACACGCGCGCGCCGCCGCCGCCGCCCGGCCCGGCTCGGCTCGGTTCGGTTCGGCGCGCGTAACGGGTGCGGGTACGCGCCCACATCTGCGGGCGCCGAATGCCGATCCGATTTCCTCTTCGGGTTCGGGCTGGGACCCTAAAATATTTTTTGCTTCTCTATTTATTCTTCATTTATTTCCTGTACGTTGGAATTTATTCTGGACGTTACGGTTTTTGAACCGCTATTGTTTATGTGTCCAGGTTCATTCGTAACGGCTGAATTAAATCGTAATTTAATTCAGACCGTTACACAAATGTTCTATATATTCGTCCTCGTTCTTTGTAAACAGACACAAAAAAAAAAAAAATCTTACGGAACCTCTGTCGACATTCTGTTCACTTCTTCATCTTCATCTCCAAAGCTCTGGGCAGAGCTAAGTCGTGGTCGTTCTCTCCAAGTCGTGTGCGGCAACGAGATACCGGTAGTGCGGGGGTTTTACCACTACGAGCTTCGGGTACGTCTGCACACAGATCCCGAATAAACTCTTAGGGCAGTGCTTCGTGCACGACTTCCCCAGAGGCCGGTAACATTGTTTAAATTTTATTTTTTATTCTGCAATTTTACAAAGAAAAATTTACAATAGTTCTAACAATCTAAGAGTTTATTCGTTCACTTGTTAGAATTCTAGTTACTTCACAAATACTCTACCAATCCAGTTAACAGTATCTGCTGTAGCCAAACAATAGTTGATTTCGTGTATTTGCTGTAGCTTCACAAGTTACTATAGCAATTTCACTGTTTGTTACTTACTGTTAATTTTTTCAAAGTAGAGACAATTGCTAGACTGTTTGTTAAAATTGCTACGGTTAGAATTGTTACAATTCAATTGCTACAAAAAATTCTACTGTTAAAATTAAATATTTGCTACTGTTACAAGACAGTTGTTTTGCTACTGTGAAAAAAAAAAAAAAAAAAAAAAAAAAAAAAAAAAAAAAAAAAAAACAAAAAAAAAAAAAAAAAAATTTGTCAAATATTTGCTACTGTCACGTACTATTGTTCAAAAATTTGCTACTGTTACTTAATATTGTTAAATTTGTCAGTTGCTTCAAATATTTGCTACTGTTACTTAGTATTGTTAAATTTGTCAATTGCAATTACAATTTTGTCTATTTATCAATTGCAATTTTTAATCACTTAGTATTTTTTTCTGAAAGCAATCTAGGACCAAAAGAAAATAGTTTAGTAAAAGGAAATTGCAAATAAAATCTTCAAATCTAAAGTTTCAAAGTAGAGACAAACTCGGGCACAAGCCGAAAGGGTCCTTCTGTCAACCGGGTGTAAATAACCCTAAGCGACACGGTATTTAAGAGTCTTCGGACCACCGCTAGCTGGGAACCGGCCCCTACAGCTAACTTGAGTTGATCAACACTTGAAAAACTAAAGATTTTAAGATTGTTTAGCAAAGACCACCTAAACTATTATCTTGTAGAAGGCCAAGGAAACTTTCAGCCTAAACCAAAAACTAGAAACTTCAGGCAGACTTAGTTAGACCAGAAGCGAACATGCTTCACAAAGGTTCTTCGAGTTCCTTAAGGTCTATAAGCTTTCAACCCATTATTAACCTCTCTTACCATTCTGATGATTGGTGGTTGGATTCTGGAGCAAATGTTCACGTTTCGTTTGATCGCTCCTGTTTTTCAAACTATCAGGAATCAAGTGGAGGAGGTGTGACCCTAGGAGATGGCTCAACGGCACAAATAATTGGAAGAGGAAAAGTTAACCTGAAAATGACATCAGGAAAAATCTTAACTCTTCATGATGTTCTTCATGTGCCGTCTGTCAGGAGAAACCTAGTTAGTGGATCCCTTCTTGTAGCCTCAGGATACAAAATTGTAATGGAGGCTAATAAAGTAGTTTTTTCTAAGCATGACTCTTTTATAGGAAAAGGCTTTGTAAAAGACGGTCTTTTCATTTTAAGTACAATAAATAAAATGTCTGATCGTTCTCTCATTGTCTCCAATATAGAATCTTCAAATGTTTGGCATGGCAGACTAGGTCATGTGAACCTAGGTTCTATTAAAAGAATGATGACCTTAGATCTTATTCCCAAGACTCCAATAGATGTCAAACACAAATGTGAAATCTGTGTTCAAGCCAAACACACTAGACTACCATTCAAATCTGTAGAAAGGAATTCTGACCTTCTAGAACTTATCCATAGTGATGTATGTGACTCAAATAGGATTTTGACTAGAGGCGGTAGAAAATACTTTGTTACATTTATAGATGATTATTCAAAGTATTGTTACATCTACCTTCTAAAAACCAAAGATGAAGTTCTAGATAGGTTTAAGGTCTACAAATCTGAAGCTGAGAATCAATTAGAAAGGAAGATTAAGATCCTTAGATCTGATCGTGGTGGAGAATATACCTCAAACGAAATGACTAACTTCTGTGAAGAACATGGAATAATTCATGAGGTAACTGCTCCATATTCACCTCAGTCTAACGGAGTTGCTGAACGCAAGAACCACACTCTGTTAGATATGGTGAATGCCATGCTTCTCAGCTCTGGTGCTCCTGATAACTTGTGGGGAGAAGCCCTTTTAACTGCCTGTTACATTCTTAATAGGATTCCTAGTAAGACAAAAGATAAGACTCCCTATGAGCTGTGGAAAGGTAGAGCACCTAGGATTAATTACCTTAGAGTTTGGGGATGTCTTGCTAAAGTCGGAATTCCCGAACCTAAAAAGAGGAAGATTGGTCCCAAGACTGTAGACGCTGTTTTCATAGGATATGCCTTAGACAGCTATGCCAATAGATTTCTAGTGACTCACTCAGAAGTAAATGAAATCTCTAACAACACCATTATAGAAGCAAGAGATGCAGTTTACTTTGAAAACATATTTCCCTTTAAGGATAGAAGTTCTATCTCTTCCTCCATACCCTCTACTAGTTCTCAAGTCCAAATACCTAGCTCTCAATCTGAACAAAACTTAGAACCAAGACGGAGTAAAAGGAATAGGATTGAGAAAAATTTAGGAGAAGGATTCTTCACATTTTTGATAGAGGGTGATCCCTCAACTTATGAAGAAGCAATGTCATCTCCTGATGCTCCCTTCTGGAAAGAAGCCATTAACAGTGAATACAACTCCATCATGGAGAATAACACTTGGTTTCTAACAGATCTACCTTTAGGCAATAAACCAATAGGCTGTAAGTGGATTTTCAAGAAGAAACTCAGAGCCGATGGTACTATAGAGAAATACAAAGCTAGACTAGTTGCCAAGGGTTTTACCCAGAAGAAAGGGTTAGATTATTTTGATACCTACTCTCCTGTAGCTAGGATCACATCCATTAGAACTCTCTTGGCCTTAGCATCCATTCATGATATGCTAATCCATCAAATGGATGTAAAGACAGCATTCTTGAATGGAGATCTAGAGGAAGAACTTTATATGGACCAACCTGAAGGTTTCATTGCTAAAGGTCAAGAAAAGAAAGTCTGCAGACTAGTGAAATCCCTCTATGGCCTGAAACAAGCTCCCAAACAATGGCACAATAAGTTTGACAAAGTAATTTGTGAATATGGTTTCTTGTCAAATGAGTATGACAAATGCATATACTCTAAAGGTACATGTAAAAGTTGTGTCATTTTATGCTTGTATGTAGATGACATTCTTATCCTAGGTTCATCACTGGAATTGATAAATACTACAAAGAACTATTTATCTAGCCAGTTTGATATGAAAGACCTAGGAGAAGCCAACTTAATTTTAGGAATGCAAGTGACCAAAGGCAAAGAGGGTTATACTCTATCTTTAGCACATTCAATTGAAAAAATGCTAAAAAGATTTGAGTTATTTGATAAGAAACCTGTCCTTACTCCTTATGACAGCAGTATTGTATTGAAAAAGAATGAAGGATCACCTTTGGAACAACATAAATACTCACAGATGATAGGCTCCCTTATGTATATAACAAACAGGACAAGACCTGATATTGCATTTGCTATAGGGAGACTAAGCAGATATACCAGTAACCCAAATCAGTCACATTGGACTGCCTTGGATAGGGTATTTAGATATCTCAAGGGCACCCTAGATTACAAACTTCATTTTACTAGGCACCCTGATATCATAGAAGGTTATTCAGATGCAAACTGGGTAACCGACTCACATGATATAAAATCCACTACTGGATATGTATTTACTCTAGGAGGAGCTGCGATCTCCTGGAGCTCTTGCAAGCAAACTATCATAGCTAGGAGTACAATGGACTCCGAAATGATAGCTTTAGATACAACTTGCACAGAAGCTGAATGGCTTAAAAATCTTATTATGCATATACCTGTTTCCTTTAATCCTGTTCCTGCAATTTCTATAAATTGTGATAATAAATCTGTTATTGAACTACTAAAGCATGATTCTGTGAATGCTAAGATGAACAGGCACCTGCAGCTGCGCTTCAAGTCAATCAAAAGCCTACTAGGCAAATATGTGGTTCTTGACTATATAAAGTCAGAAAAGAACCTTGCAGATCACTTGACGAAGGGTCTGTCTAGGACTTTGATCCTAGAATCATCGAGGGGGATGGGGTTAAGCCCATAAATTAGTCACCAGCAGTGGCAACCCAACCGAGTCTGACTGGAGATCCCAAGAAGCCGGTTCAATGGGTAGAAACAAGCTGAACTTAGGTGACTTTATGGAACACTGACTCGAGATTAAAAGTCTCATTAAAATAAAGCCCAAGTGGCTGTACATGTGTACAATGACTCCCCATCCCTATGGTGACAGTGTTCCTGTGTGATATGGTTAGGATGAGTTTTAACTCTTAATAGGTCCAAGCTGTAATGCTGGGTTGATTCATATCACCAACCATTAAGGACTTACCTATATGAGAGGTCGTGAAGGCCGCGACTATGGGACAGGGCGATCCCAGACAACTCTCATGAATGTGGAAAGTGCGCATGGCCATTTAAAAGCGCCACCCGATAGACCAAGGACCTCTAGCGTACTATGTGTACTATTTTCTAAATCTGGTTCAAGAAGTCTGATTCAAGGCGTAGTCCATCAAGCACTTCTTCAGATTAAGGCAATAGTTACTACGTGAGATTCAAGGCTGTAGTCCATCTCATCTATGCATAGTATTTTACTGCCCAGATGCTCTCTCTCTCTCTCTCTCTCTCGAATTACTTCACTCTTATCTCTGTTTCGGAAATTGTCCTTTTGGGGGGGGATTGTTGGTTTTGGTTTGTTTCTTGCAAAAGTTCAATTCCTCTCCCTTTCTTTAGTCCCACATCGGATGGGGCAAAGCCTTCCTATGTACATATATTACCTTCTTTTCTTTGCTCTATTAAGTTGTTGTGTGGGGAACCCTTTGGGCCACACGCGCGCGCCGCCGCCGCCGCCCGGCCCGGCTCGGCTCGGTTCGGTTCGGCGCGCGTAACGGGTGCGGGTACGCGCCCACATCTGCGGGCGCCGAATGCCGATCCGATTTCCTCTTCGGGTTCGGGCTGGGACCCTAAAATATTTTTTGCTTCTCTATTTATTCTTCATTTATTTCCTGTACGTTGGAATTTATTCTGGACGTTACGGTTTTTGAACCGCTATTGTTTATGTGTCCAGGTTCATTCGTAACGGCTGAATTAAATCGTAATTTAATTCAGACCGTTACACAAATGTTCTATATATTCGTCCTCGTTCTTTGTAAACAGACACAAAAAAAAAAAAAATCTTACGGAACCTCTGTCGACATTCTGTTCACTTCTTCATCTTCATCTCCAAAGCTCTGGGCAGAGCTAAGTCGTGGTCGTTCTCTCCAAGTCGTGTGCGGCAACGAGATACCGGTAGTGCGGGGGTTTTACCACTAGGAGCTTCGGGTACGTCTGCACACAGATCCCGAATAAACTCTTAGGGCAGTGCTTCGTGCACGACTTCCCCAGAGGCCGGTAACATTGTTTAAATTTTATTTTTTATTCTGCAATTTTACAAAGAAAAATTTACAATAGTTCTAACACTTTCTTCTTTCTTCTTTCTTAGTTCGGTGTGGATATTGCTTGAATTTATTGTTAGTTTCAGTTAGTGGCTTAAGCCCAGAAACTACCTCTTGGATCGATCGCTCTATTGAGTTACCGAGTTTTTTTTTTTTTTTTTAAATCGGTTAATTATCAGAATAGTCAGACATCATCTGTTGATTTATTGTTGTTATTTTATTGGTTTTTGTATCGGAACTGTGGAAATTGGAACCGATTTTTGCTCAGAATCTTTTAATTCGACTATTCGTTTAAGTTGATGGGTTAATTTTGAGAAAAATGTTGGGGGTTCTGTCTTTTTGATTGTGTCTCGTGTTATTTTTTATTCTTTATTGAAAAGGACTTCTATTTATTTGGTTAGTTGTGTTACTTCCTGCCTTATAAAGGGGGCTTCAAGTATCTAATAGCATTTGATAAGATTTTTTTATTTTCTATTTTTTTTTTATGGTGCCGGGCGTAGCGCGAGGGACTTTTTGTGCACACTGTATTGTATGCATTTTGGGCCCACCCACTGCCCCCCAACTCCCACCATAAATGGAAGGAATAATACCACAAGGCGTTCTAATATTAAGCTGATAAAATTGTTTTTGTCAAGTACCTTCAGTTAGGGCGTCCTAATAACACAAGCCGTCCACTAGTGTGGGGGCGGAGAGAATGAAAATGTACGTCTTTTTACTCCATTTTATTGAGTGGCTATTTCACAGCCTTGAACCCACATCGGATGCAAGTTCCAAGCCTTACACGTGAAACTCGTTTTAGGTTAGCTTATATGATACTGGGGGACTAATCCAAAAACTGTGTCTGGCATGATTTCTGTTATTGTCCTTTAACAGTGGTAGTAGATAAACATTTCTTTGTTTCAAGTTTCATTTGCCACTTTCTCAGTGGAGATGTGATATAAAGAAACTTATGTGAAGATTAAGAAGCTTATGCTATATGATTGTAATTATAGAAATATATTATTCTAACAGTTGGACTTTAGAATCATGCTTCTTGATATGCTCTCTTGTGTTGTCTTCTGTGTAACTCTCATGTTATCCTGATAAAGTTTCTGTGGAACATTCATTTTCTCCTGCTATACTTCTCTACTAATACAACTCTATTTGACTAAATTCAAAATGAATCATAATTGGTTCTTATGTTGGACTCTACCTCGCAAATCTGTATTACAGGGGTCAAGTGGATAACCAAGGTAGACAAGTATGAAAAGATTAAGTTTTGTTGTCTCCAGTCCATGGCTGCTGAACCATATCTGAGGGTGTGTGGGGTTGATCGAGAAGATGTGCTTCGACGTTTTCTGTTCATTGAAGGACCTGAATCATACTATGAAGGTTCTACAGGTTTGTCTCCTAATACTCCGAGCTTGCAAATGATGACTTTCATTACTATCATTGACAGGTGAATTTCTACTATGAAAAGTTTATTTGCTAATTATGGTATGTACTTATACTGCCATACTATCTCATGTTAGACTAGTAACCTATGTATGTTGTGAAGGCAAATGAGCAATTAAAAGTAACTGTTAGAAGTAAGGCAAGATCACCACCACTCGATGTATCCTGGTATCCTCCGTGAGGCATTTCTGTTCCAGAACTCTCTTTGCCTTTAATATACGACAATATAAATAGTTACAAGCGCGAGCTTCGATCCGACAACTTCAAACATTCGAACTGAGGATCGAGTGTGTGCAAACCCAAGCTTTTGGTCTCGATTGCTCGTGAACTCCAACGCTTCCATACGGAAGCAACCTCTTTTACAAAAGAAATGATGATCTTCTTGAACACAAGATGAAGATCCAATAAAGCTCTCATGTTCACTCACTTTGATAAATTTTGACAAATTGAAGCTCTTGGGTATGTGGAGATTTATCTCATGTAAGTATGGGTGCTTAAGATACATAAAAACTAGCCCACAACCCTCTTTTATAAGCTCCCAAAGTAAACTAGCACTTGTATGACCGTTATGACACTTTTTAGAACAGAAAAAGGCCTAACATTAAACCGACGGTATGCCAACGACATACCTTTGAATGCTCACTAAACTTATTGTACAGTTTTGTAGTTTTGACATACCGCCGGTATATGCCATTCTTCTGATTTAGAAAAATTGTCTTGTGAACATGCATGATTGTGAATATGTTTCAGATTGAATTTGCCCAAAGTGTATACGATATAAAGGTTTTGAAATTTAGTTTCCAAAAAACTAAATTGTAAAGAGTATTCTGCAAGTCAATATAATGTTTGTAGCTCGAGATATGACTCAAAAGAGTGAAGGTGTGTCAAACTAGATTGCAAAGAGTATTCTGCAAACATGTGCAGTCTTGTGTCTTAAGTTTGACAATATAAGAGACATTTTAGAAAACTTGTAAATGCAAAAATTAAATTCCAAGTTAAAAAGATGGCTACACCTCCAGATATAATTGAAACAATGAGGGGTGTCGGACTGAATGTAAATGCAAATCTAAAGTTATTTGATATTTGAAAATATAGTCTCCTATCTAGGAAATGATCTAAATATAATGCGGGCAATGATTATATGTTTTATGGTTTAAATAAGGTTTGGTGAGTTGAGCTTACATGTGTACCTCATTCTCTAAGTATCTATGTTGTTACAGGCGACGCCTAGGCGTGCCTAGGCGGCCTTGGTGTCCAGGTTGAGGGGAGGGCGCCTCGACCTGGGAAAATAATCTCCGTGTCTGACGATGAGCGCCTAGACGCGCCTAGGCGGGTGCCTAGAGTCGACCAGGGGAAGTGAAAGGTGGGTGCCTAGGCAATTTTGTTGTTTCCAATGGCAGAGTCATGATGCATATCCACTGCAGATTGATCATGGTACATATCCACCTGATGGCATGTCTTGGCTAATGACTTCAATAAATTATTTATTTGTGATTTTCCTCTGTAATGCAATGCAACACACTTCACTTATCTTATTCTTTCTAATCCAATCATACATCAGGAGTACATTTGGTGTTGACCATTGGAATACATATAAACTGTGAAGCTTTGACAACAAGTTTGATTTTTTGAATAATTAATATATTAAATATGGTCGTATATATTTATGCTCATAAAAGGATACTACTACTGTTGACATGGGCGGGCGCCTAGGCGGCACCTAGGCGAGGCGGGTAGGCTGTCGCCTCGCCTAGCGTCCAATACAACATAGCTAAGTATTACATCGTTATCCTTATCGAAGATATACAATACAAATTACTCAAATAAAAGTATTCAAACAATCTTCGAATTGATTTGACTTGAATTCCCGTATCTTTGGTCCAACATCATTTCTCCGTGTCATCGACACATTTCCATGATTAATCTTTCTTCGAATAACCGAATTTATTTTCTACAAAATAAAGTTAGGCATACAAAGGATAATAGCAAGCAAGTATCCTTATTTGCGTATCATACCTGACACTAATAGCAATCTTATCCTTATTTGCGTATCATACCTGACACTAATAGCAATCTCGTGAATACAAGTGTGGATGATGAGAGTAAGAAATACATAGCATGTGCCCTAATTAAATACTAATGATTAGTGATTATTTAATAAGAAACTTAATCGATTACCCGTAATCAAAATGTTAAATTAATCATTGGACTAACATGTGGTGCCCCGTTCCCCCTATTCGGGGAGCGCGGCTAAGAAATACAAGACGGTATTGTTTGATCGGGATAGATTGAAACAAGAACCCATCCTCTTTATGGATTTGCTTCTTCGGAATCGATTCCCATATTCAGTGGACCGTGCCCCCGGGATCGACTTAGCGGCAGAGTTAGGAGGGACATCACCGCTGCATCTTTTGTTGCCTAGTTTTTGCTGTCGTTTGTTGCTTTCGTGCCTTGAGTTGGTTTTCGGATTTGCTTGAGATTTCTTGAACGGTTTCGATGGATTTTATTGTTTTCGTTCGTTGAACTGTACTTCAATTCCGATAATGGAAAGAGTGAAAGAGGTATTGATCATCTGTTCGTGGTAATGCAGGTGAACCAGCAGTAGGCGCCGCTCGAACGGACTCCTAAAGCACTTATTTCCTTCTTCCTTCCAACTACTAAGTGAGTGGCTACCATCCCAATTAGCTGGCCCTTCTTCCAGCCTTCACACCAAATTCTTGTATTCGTGCTTGTCCCGATCAGACGATACCAAGTAATAACTAAAAGACTTCAAAATAATAAGGGAATAGACTTGAAAAATTATGTTTGTCAAATGAAAATTGTGAACGGTTACTTACTTACATGCTTGTTCATTTGGAATGTTCATCATATGCATAAATACAAGTTAGAATGTTTACTTCTTCTATAAATATGCTATATGTAGAACATCTCTTGCCATGCAACAATTGATCAGGGAGACTATGCAAAATAAACCATATAATGCTACCTATCTCCTGATTTCATTGCCTCAATTACATAAATGGTAAACGTAACACAAACGCCGTTGATCACGGACAACTTGTGCACAAGGCCTTCGGGTTCCTGCGGACGGTTGCTGGGGCACTGGCACCGATCTGATCCGGACGGAACTTCATGATTGTCTCATGTCCCGGACAGGATTATGCAGCGCCTCCATTACTTCGCTGCATACCATCCTTGTCCATAGACTATATCGTCCATTATGGCATCAAGCCAGTGATCCCCTCGTATATTTAAACCTGTTGCAACTAACTTGTGTCTTCTTGGCAGGGAAGGCAGGGTAAGTATTATACAGGTGGTTCAGACGGGCAGGTAAATGTCACCGAGCGGTGGCAGGTTATTTGATTGATTTCTATATCTATTGCTTACTGTAAAATGAGCTAAGGCAAGATTGAAAGACCATAATAAATATGTATGTTTCATTAAAACAACGTGTTGATTGGTATAGTTGGGTTAGCTTGCCTTCACCAGTACGTTTTGATGTACTGACCCTCGTTGAAACAGGTTCCCCGCGCTAAGGAGAACCAAGCGAGAAGCAGAAGACAATCCCCCAATCCAGTCCAGCTGTAGGCACGCCTTGACCGTGCCACCTTTTGAAGTATTTTGAAGATAGAAGCTAGCAACCCAAGCAATTATGCAGCTTCGTGGAAAGGTCGTCGTTCCGACCGAAGGTCTTATATTTTGAGTTTTAGTAAGGGATGTAATGTACAGGACTGCTATCTCATTTTGTGTCAATACTTTTGTAAGCCCATGGAGGCAACCTTATGACTCAGTTCAAGGAGTTTGTAATAGATGTTTATATTATCAATAAAAGAGAACTTTTTCATGCTTCAATTTGTGTTTCAATTTATCTGCGTACTCTGAATATGTGCTCGCTATGCAAAACAAAAATACTAAGCCTTGTGCGGTGCACAACCTAGGCCCGCACGGCGGTCACGCCCGGGGGACGACTTACGATTCCACTGAATCGGGGCATGACATGTTGGTATCAGAGCCTGGCTTCTACGCCTTTGGACTTCATTTCGATATCTCAGTTTCGAAAGCTCGTTCGTGGGTTATGTGAACGCTCTCTCTCAATGCCTCGATGGGATGTTCCAACAATAAGTCTAAATACTTTTAAAATACGTTTTGAATTATATGATTGCTTGTATGATATTATGTTGCGAGTGGCCTTTGTGCCAACCTGTGTGAACCCTTGAGAGTATCGCAGTAGCTTGTCCGATTTCACTAACTCTAAGTTTGGTTGAATGCATCTATTCGAGGGACGCCTTGAACTTGTGCACGATCCAAGACTTAAGAAAAAGGTGAAACTCGAGTGCTAAGACTTCGCTATCACTAAGCTGGTTGACGTGCTCACGCTAGAGGTGCACTTCGAATGTGCGCACGATCTAGACTAAGCGATATGCCGATCTCGATGCTTGTGCAAGTGAATATCCAAATGAAACAAGTACAACGACTTGTATAGGTTTGCCTCAGTCTTGTATCGTTAAATCAAAATTGATTGAAACGTACTGCTTGTCCTCAGTAAGTCTCGAGGACGAGACTTTTTCTGAGTTGGGTAGGATGTAACACCCCGTTCCGTTCTAGCGGACTGTCGACTCAAACGGCAAAAGTGCAACTGTCCCGACCCGCTTTGCCTCAAACGAGAAGCAAAGGATACCCAGATTTGTCCCTACAGGGATCCGGCTTAGGCTTTCAGAGGCTCACTTGACGTATCGCTCTACCGAGGCGAACCATCGCTAAGGTGAGTGGCTACGGTGAATTTGTCTTTGCTTAGCCAGCACACATAAAATCTGGAATGATAAATGCTAGTCGCTAGGTGAATTACCCCCTGCATGTTAATAAGAATCCAACGCACCTAGCTAAGAGAATAATTTCAACTCGTATTGCTTATGCTAGAATATGGAAATGAAACATTGCTTATATATATGTTCAGACCCTCGCATGCTACCCTAGAACGTGTTGCTCGTGAAGTTCCCTAACGGTTTTACCCCTCGGCTTACCTTCGGGCCCGAGCCAACGTGATTGCTTATGTTTATATAAATGCATGCTTGCTTGTTCATACGTTGCCTCGACTCAATGCTTGTAGCATAAGCTAGCCTACATCCTGTTATACAAAATATTGTTCAGAAAGAGCTACGCGGATATACATCGAAGACCACTTGAGTTTCTAGTAGGCGACCGGGTATTCCTTAAAGTCTCGCCCATGCGAGGAGTCAGCAGATTCGGAGCAAAGGGGAAGCTAAGTCCGAGATTTGTCAGTCCGTTCGAAATACTAAAACGGGTTGCCTCGGTTGCATATCAAATTGTCCTACCACCATCCCTATCCGATGTACACGATATTTTACATGTTTATCAACTTAGGAAATATGTGTACGATCCGAGCCACCTGGTAGACCTTGAACAACTGAACCTTCAGGCCGACTTGACGTATGTAGAACAACCTGTGCAAATTCTGGATAGGAAAAAAAAGCTGCTTCGGAGTCGCTCGGTTCCTCTCGTGCGCGTGCTTTGGCGGAATCACTCTGTCGAAGAATCTACTTGGGAACTTGAATCAGAGATGAGGGAAAGGTTTCCCTCATTATTTCCTAGTGGTAGGTTCTATTCCTTAAGTTTCGGGACGAAACTTCCAATTAGTTGGGTAGGATGTGGTGTCCCGTTTCCCCTATTCGGGGAGCGCGGCTAAGAAATACAAGACGGTATCGTTCGATCGGGATAAATTGAAACAAGAACCCATCCTCTTTATGGATTTGCTTCTTCGGAATCGATTCTCATATTCAGTGGACCGTGCCCCCGGGATCGAATTAGCGGCAGAGTCAGGAGGGACCTCTCCGCTGCATCTTTTGTTGCCTAGTTTTCGCTATCGCTTGTTGCTTTCGTGCCTTGAGTTGGTTTTCGGATTTGCTTGAGATTTCTTGAACGGTTTTGATGGATTTCATTGTTTTCGTTTATTGAACTGTACTTCAATTCCGATAATGGAAAGAGTGGAAGAGGTATTGATCAGCTGTTCGTGGCAATGCAGGTGAACCAGCAGTAGGTGCCACTCGAACGGACTTCTAAAGCACTTCTTTCCTTCTTCCTTCCAACTACTAAGTGAGTGGCTACCATCCCGATTAGCTGGCCCTTCTTCCAGCCTTCACACCAAATTCTTGTATTCGTGCTTGCCCCGATCAGACGATACCAAGTAATAACTAAAAGACTTCAAAATAATAAGGGAAAAGACTTGGGAAATTATATTTGTCAAATAAAAATTGTGAACGGTTACTTACTTACATGCTTGTTCGTTTGGAATGTTCATCATATGCATAAATACAAGTTAGAATGTTTACTTCTTCTATAAATATGCTATATGTAGAACACCCCTTGCCATGCAACAATTGATCAGGGAGACTATGCAAAATAAACCATATAATGCTACCTATCTCCTGATTTCATTGTCTCAGTTACATAAATGGTAAACGTAACACAAACGTCGTTGATCACGGACAACTTGTGCACAAGGCCTTCGGGTTCCTGCGGACGGTTGCTGGGGCAGATGTAACACCACGTTCCGTTCTAGCGGACTGCCGACTCAAACGGCAAAAGTGCAACTGTCCCGACCCGCTTTGTCTCAAACGAGAAGCAAAGGATACCCAGACTTGTCCCTACAGGGATCCGGCTTAGGCTTTCAGAGGCTCGCTTGACGTATCGCTCTACCGAGGCGAACCATCGCTAAGGTGGGTGGCTACGATGAACTTGTCTTTGCTTAGCCAGCACACATAAAATCTGGAATGATACATGCCAATCGCTAGGTGAATCACCCCCTGCATGTTAATAAGAATCCAACGCACCTAGCTAAGGGAATAATCCCAACTCGTATCGCTTATGCTAGAACATGGAAATGAAACATTGCTTATATATATGTTCAGACCCTCGCATGCTACCCTAGAACGTGTCGCTCGGGAAGTTCCCTAACGGTTTCACCCCTCGGCTTACCTTCGGGCCCGAGCCAACGTGATTGCTTATGTTTATATAAATGCATGCTTGCTTGTTCATACGTTACCTCGACTCAATGCTTGTAGCATAAGCTAGCCCACACCCTGTTATACAAAATATTGTTCAGAAAGAGCTACGCGGATATACATCGAAGACCACTTGAGTTTCTAGTAGGCGACCGGGTATTCCTCAAAGTCTCGCCCATGCGAGGAGTCAGGAGATTCGGAGCAAAGGGGAAGCTAAGTCCGAGATTTGTCGGTCCGTTCGAAATACGAAAGCGGGTTGCCTCAGTTGCATATCAAATTGCCCTACCACCATCCCTATCCGATGTACACGATATTTTCTATGTTTCTCAACTTAGAAAATATGTGTACGACCCGAGCCACGTGGTAGACCTTGAACAACCGAACCTTCAGGCCGACTTGACGTATGTAGAACAACCTGTGCAAATTCTGGATAGAAAAGAAAAGCTGCTTCGGAGTCGCTCGGTTCCTCTCGTACGCGTGCTTTGACGGAATCACTCTGTCGAAGAACCTACTTGGGAACTTGAATCAGAGATGAGGGAAAGGTTCCCCTCATTGGCTGGCGGTAAGAGTTCTAAGCCACAGAGTCGCACAGATTGTCCGAGTGCAGCGGAGTCATAAACGCATAGCGATTTGGTAACTGGTTCACTGAGTCGACAATATAGCGGAAGCATTGAAACACAAGTTGAAGTAAAGCAACTCTTTATTGATATAAACAAGTGTTACATGCGGCGTATAGCCGAGATTACAAGTCGCTCAAGCCTCTCTCTCTGAAACAGTAAAAGCGTACCAAGTGGCTACAATTGTGGAATGATTGTACAAACGATGTTCAGGCGATGTTCACAACATTATGTCTTCTATATGTGCTTCAGTTCCGGACGCAACGCTGCTTCGGAGTGATCTTCACGCCTTAGCACGCGCGAAGGAGCATCCGCACCGAACGAGGTTCTCCCGCACCCTGCATACAAACTGGTGGATTATCAGTACATTGAATGCACTGGTGGGGAAGCTACTCGTCCGCTCGACAAATCCAAACACGTAATATAAGTTCCGTGTACCAACTATTAAGTTGTCTTTCTAGTTGCCTTAGGATCAGTTTCATGCAAGATTTGAATAGCCTAGCTCGTGTGGCAGTGCGCCGTTCGACATGAGAGGAAACACGGCGAGACTTACCAACTTACCATATTACCTTCCCTGTCCAAGACAAACATTGTTAATTCAAGCATGGGCAAGTATAAACATTCAGGGGCATTCATAATGAAAACCAAGGCAATAACATATGCAACACGAGAGTCGTTATATCATGATCGTTCAGGTGTTAAGATTATTTGTTTCATGCGACACAATATCTCGCACGCGGATAGCCGCTAAGCGAGAATGACTTGTTTATCTTTCTTTTTACAAGCAAGCATGCAAAGGCTAAACATACAAGGCGATCACTGGCGTATGCCATAATGGACGGTATAGTCTTTGACGAGAATGGTATGCAACGAAAGTACAAGAGGCGCTGCAAGCCATTCCGCCAAGAACAAGAGACTAAAACAATAGGTCTCGCCCGGACCGGATCGATGCCAGTGCCCCAGCATAGCCCGCGAGACCGTGACCCTGTGCACAAGTTGTCCGTGATCGAACGACGTCTTGGTTAAGTTATCAATTTACATGGTTGGGGCAACAAGAGTACAAGACAAGAGTACAAGACAAGAGGCATGGTGTTGAGGCAACAATAGTACAAGACAAGAGGCATTGCCTGATTCATTCCGCATAGTCCTTCTAAGAAGCTGGCCGCGGAGGATGCCTCCGCATAGCTAGTTAGCAGGCTGAGGTCTCACTAGTTGGCCCAAATCCGTTGCTATGACTTTGAGATATTATCGATATGGTATTGCAATAGAGCGTTCCATACAATAAGTCCATAGATATTCTCAAAGTGCAAATATTTTCTGAACTTGAATTGCTTGACTGTTTCGATTGAGTACGACGAGGGACGGCACTATCGCTACTCGGAATATCGAGAAGTTTATCCTTGAAGTTTCGAGGACGAAACTCTCCGCTCCGCGTCGGCATTATGTATCAGGTGAGTGGGCAGAACTTCGTTCTCTGATTCTTGCACGCCTTAATAATAACCTGAGTTTTTGCTTGCATTATTTTCATAAGAGAATGATAGAACCTGCCTTGTATGTTAATGAACGAACTCACCTAGCTTGTCTTTGAAACGATAACTCTACAAAACGAGAATCCTAAATCGCTTGCCTAGAGTGCATGAACATGTTCACTATCGTCTATGCTTCGAGAGAACCATATTGTGCCTGAATGTGTTCAAGTGATAAGTCGGATTGCCCCGCAACAACGATAACTGTTCTGATGGTTCGTCTCGTCTGCATACTAGAGTTTATTTGATAGTGTTCCATGCATTCGCATGCGGTCGGACAATGGCTTTTGGTGGAGAGCTGAACTGCATGTGTCACGGCTGCTACAGAGATAGTGGAAAGCAACTCGGGGACCGCCTTGCATATAGCTAAGTCATTGTGTTGGCTTGGATAGATGACTGCCCCTAAGATGTGCATTGTGTGTCTAGCTTTGCATCTGACCCTGGAGTCTCACGAGACACGCTGCGCACACCCTGAAACATGAAAGGTTGCTTGTCTTGCTTATTGCATATGAAACTGTTTCCAAATATTTTTCCAAACAATGTAATATGACTCTGCTAGAACTTCATGAAACGAACCTAGGTAAAACTAGAAAGATCACTAGTAATGTAATATTTTATAACATGATTACTTAGTGTTGGTTTGAGTGAATGCTTGTTTCTGTTCAGTTGTTTTATCTCACCAGTACTTGTATAAAGTGCTGACCCACCAACAGTTTACTTGCTTGCAGGTACTGGATCGTCCGAGGGAGCGATAGGCGTGCCACAGTCCCTAAGACCCGGAATCCTGGTTTCGATTGTTGCCCCGAGAATGCTATCGTATAAGGGGGCATAATGTATGGAACGAACGAATGCCTTGCTAAAGGAACCCAAGTTGCCTCGATTGTCCGGAATACTCGGTTGGCTAAATGCATTGCATTGCAACAAGTCCATTTTCCGCTGCTTACTCGATTAATGCGATGATAGCCAACTATCAACTTAAACGATTGGCCTTGCACGGGCGCAACCCCAGGCCCGTGCTGCATCACGTCCCCGACGGGCTCGATCGGGCCAGGCCATTCCTTCCCCTTCCTCGCACCCGCGGGACAGGCGCCGTGATTCGCGTCCGGCGCGCCGAGGCACGGTGATTCGTGCCCGGTTCGATAATTCCGGCCATACGGGGCGGGGCAGGACGGAGCGGCGGCCCGGGCGGGTCCGGGGCGTGACATAACATGTTGCACAGACATGAATAGTTGAATACAACATGATGCAGGCACAGTTTCCTAGTGTATTTTGGAGTGTCCTTCACACGTTTGTTACGTGCCTGACATGACATGACATGACATGACACAACACAACACAGAAATGGCACTGCATTTTGGGGTTGCAATGCTTACTAGATAGTAACATGTGCAATTTTCGGATTTATTAGACTTTAACATGTCCAATGTATGTAATTGTGACAACAAAGCTTCAACCAATTTTTTGGGGATTGGCAACTTGAGAACAAGTACTAGATAGTAACATGTGCAATTTGCGGATTTATTAGACTTTTAACATGTCCAATGTATGTAGCTTCAACCAATTTTTTTGGGGATTGTCAACTTGAGAACAAGTCAAATATGAAGGAAAACATGTATGATTTTCAAGAAGGTGCATGTCAATTCCTCTTTGATAACTTCCGCCACCACTACATCATCAAAGCCTCCAAACCTGGTGGTTAACAAAAAGGAATTCTCTTATTCATTCAGCTTTTATATGAGTCATCTCCTTATACCACAAGGAATACCAAATTTATGTAGGCTACTTAATTATACTGAATTGACCACCAAGGAACATCTATGAGGAAAGTTCCATAGAAAACCACCTTTGTTGGCTACCTAATGTGACCATCCTTTATCCAGGTCTTTGTGGTGTGAAAGATGAGGCATAACACCATAGCACTTGCAGACTTTTAATTCTCTTTCATAATAAGTGATTTCCATTTTTCGTAAATCTTTTCATGTAAATATGTTTTAGATGTTTCTAAGAGTTCAAATTACACTCAGTTGTACATAGCTACTTAATTGTGAATCTACTTTTATTCACAAGACACTTGTGATATTCATGTCAGACTTTGATGAATCGCTACTATTCACCTTCTGTGCATGTTGGACTTGGCTGTATAGCTTTATCTTTTTTGCGTTCCTTTTAGGGTTTTGACCTTTTAGGGTTTTGAAGCTTTGATCCAAGTTAGAACTTAGGTAGTGAATACCACCAAAACATCGCTACACACACACACACACACACACACACACACACACACACACACGGGCGGATCCACAAGTAGTAGTGGGGGCTCAAACCCCCATGGATTTCGGGAAGAAATAGTTTATAGGTATTTCCCAAAAAAACAACTTGTATATAACTATGCCTATATGGCCACTAGTGTTTGAATATGATTGTGCTTATGAACATCTTCACAACTATCATCTTGTTTATTTAGGTTATTCAATTAATGCAATGAAACTTCGTCCTAAATCAACTAAAATTAACTGTAATAAGACATTTGCACCCCCTATCTTGTGCATCATCATCATCATCATCATCATCATCCAGGGTCATGCCAAAAAACCTAGATGGATAGTTGGCAGGTAAGTAGACCTACCTCTTGAATATAGAAATTTAAACTCATGCCACAAAGGAGCACCCTCCAAGTTCCTGTAGAACTATAAAGAGTCTAGATGAAGAGGTAAGGTGATATAATTTCATTTAGGGAATTGCATTCATATCTGTGACACATTCGTTGTTCTCATCTTGCTGATACTAATTGTACAATCTTTTTCAAATATAAAGTAATGGTGAAATATAGGGAGCGGCTGGTTACTCAGGTACTGATAATGATGTTAAGTGAGGAGAGTTCCATGAAGATACGCTTTGTTAAGTGAGGAGAGTTCCATGAAGATACGCTTTATATTATGAATTTTCTAACGTTTAAGAGTCCTATATCAACTAAGATTAGTAAACTAATCATCGGCTTGATGCAGCTAGGTATACTAATTGTCCTGCATTTACTGTCATGTCCTAAGGTATGCAAGAGAGAAAAAGTTCTGCATTTATACTTGCTCCTGCAGTGGGGACAAAAGTTCTGTTTTTTAATTGAAAATGTAAACCTTTTGTGGTTCGCATGGAGGAATTGATTCTTGCATCCCTAATTTTGAGGTAAGGATGAAGTTACCCATTTAACTAACAGGTAGAATATGTATCTAGGGTAGTGCAACCTTAATGTCTGCCCATTGCTATACCTAATTGAAGTTCTGAAGTTCTGAAGAAATTCCATGTGTGTTTCTAATTGTATAGCTAGACAAGTTTGTAATCTCATTCTCTACTCCCCTTTATTCAGTGAACCATTTTTTTCCCGGTTACTATGGTGTGCAAGTGTTAACGACTTTGTTATTTCTGAGACAGCTGCCCTGAAAGTTGCATCCTACTTGCCGTTTCCCTACTCAACTCTGAGTTCGCTGCTGATTATCCCTGCACCCTTAAGGGATGCGGTCTATGATTATGTTGCCAAGAAATGCTATGGTTGGTTTGGCAAGGAGGAAGAATGCATTATCATGAAACAAGATCAGGAACTGCTGGACCGTTTCATTGACCGAGACGAGATACTAGGTGGTGGTCGTGATGCCAGGGATGACACTTTCTGAATGTTTCTCGTGTAGCTCCTGTTGTCTTTTGAGATTGATTCTCTGGTTAAGATGGTCTTTGTTTTGTCAAAAGACAGGCTTGACTAGAGGAAGATTTTCAATCAGATTTCAGCTTAATAATCGGTCTTTTAACTTTACCTTCAACATGGGGGTTCATTTTCAGTGTAACTCGGACATATTTCTGCCATAACATTGTTTGATCTATGGAGTGCAAGCTCTTTCACGACCGCAATGTGTTTGCTTTGCTGAAGAAAAACATTTTACAGCAGGATGAGAGCCTTGAGCGTTGTCCAGAGTTCAGGGCTCAGGTTTATGTAATTTGCGCAAAGCAGAATATATTGAAACTTGGTTTTTCTTCCATGTACTTCTCTTGGATTTCTAGAATCTAAAATATCTTGAATTCTAAAGGTTGGACAACTGAGGCATCTGTGAGTCTCTGAGACAGATCCAACCAAATGCACGATTGTTGTCTGCAGAATAGTGTTTATATCAGCAAATGATCATTTGATTGGAAATATGTTAGAACCCAGTGTAGTTGCTGGGAATAAAAGAAAACCGTCACATTTTCAACCCATTAGCAATAATTCTGTACTAAACATCTCCTACTCTACTCTATTTATAAAAAGATTAAAGAGGTTTGAAAACGGTTCAAAATGAAAACACCTTTAATTAAGTTGTGAGACATTCTCCTTGGCTGGATGGATTCAATTACATGCACTAGCGGTATCTATAACAAATTTAATTTAAATTTGTTTTCAACAATTTTTTTTTTTTTTAGGTGCGTTGGTTTCAAAACGGCTCAAAAATAGCCGTCTAAACTGTATATATATCATCAATTAATTAAAAAACAAAAATAATAATTCCAAAACTAACATTTAATTGTAATTAAAATTAGTCTAAATAAGTCGTTACAATTAAAAATTAAGAAGAAAAATCATAACAAATAGCTATATCTTAACTATATGATATTATCCAACTTCACACATATAACTGTAACAAATTTTGATTAAAATATAAACATATCTATAACAAATCATATATATGTTGATATGGTATGTTGGGTGTCATATTTAAGTATAGTATAAGCACATGAGAATATCCTGAGGACATATTTGGGATGCCAGAATATGTCACAGGATATTCCATTATGAGATTATTGTCATAATGATTGAGATCATTGTATTAATGACTGTAAGGCTATATAATGCCAATGAGACAATCAATAAAGTAATCAAACTAATTTCAACATGATATCAGAGCCTAGTTTCCACAAACCCTAGCCGTCACCAAGCTTCCACAAACCCACAGGAGGATTTCCTAGATCTCCTCCACCGAACTCTTCCATGCCCCCCCCCCTTCTTCCCTTCTCCAACTCCCTTCTCCGCCCTTCGCAGGCCGCCCTTCGCTGTTGCTGCCCCGTCCCGCTACTGCTGCGGCTACTACTGCTGCTGCGGCTACTACTGCTGCGACGGCAGCTGTGACATGCGTGTTGCCGCCTCCTCCGCACCAGCACGAGACAACGCCTAATAGGGATGCCTAGATCTAAAAAAAGGAGAGACATGTTCGGATCTAGGAGCGGACGACGAGGACGAGCGTGAGTCGTGGAGCGGACGTGACGTGATTGGATAGACGACGCATCGATGGCGGAGATCATCAAGAAGCTAGATTCTGCAGAGGTGGAGACGTTGATGAAGTTGTTGACGATGTCGGCTGGTGAGAACACGACACGAACGTCGCCGGAGTTGAAGCTTCCCTCCATCGATCTGAAATTAGATGGACCAGCCACCTATCTGAGTTGGTCAAGGCGGGTAAGAAGAACCCTTGCAGGAAAAAACATGGAGGGGTTCCTGACGGACGAGACGACAGAGCCGGACGAGGGCTCGACAGGACGCGATGAGTGGAAGTCCACTCATATGGTGATCTACATCTGGCTTCTAAACTCCTTAGTCCAGTCTATTGCCGCCAAAGTAGACGGTATTGAGATGGTGAAAGATGTGTGGAAGAAGTTAAGAAGGACCTATGATGGTGTGGGAAACAACTTACGGGTCTTCCAGATAAATGGGGAGATTGATGACACCGTACAGGGAGAGAAGACGGTGCAGGAGTATGCCACGGAGTTGGAGCGTCTGTGGTTGGATTATGATCACTCCTCAGATCGGGCGAGCTGCGGGGACCCTAAGTGTAAGGAGAGACAGGTGTGTCTGCAGGAGAGGACGATGAAGTTCCTCAAAGGGCTGACTGCAGCTTTCGCACAGAGGACGGCCCTACTTCTAGCCCAACAAAAGATCCCTAGCCTTGAGGAGGCTATCTCAGCCATGATCCAGGAGGAGACACGCATCAGGCTGCAAGCCAGGACAGGTGGTCCCCCCGAAGCAAAGTCAGCACTAGCGATCACCAACTCAGGTAACACAGGATCTAAGGGAGAACCCTGGCAGCATAACCGACAGTACTACAACTGTGGGGAGATGGGTCATCATCGGTATGCTTGTACCAAACCACCTAGGGAGGGAGATTCAGGTGGTGGACGAGGACCGTTCGGCGAACGAGGATATAATGGAGGACGTGGTCGTGGTCGAGGGGGTAGACGAGGCGGCCGAGTAGGTTATCGGGCGAACCTCCTGATATCAGAAGGGAACGGAGAAGCTGATGGCACCTTTACTGTGGAGGACCAGGCACTGGGAGACATGAGGAGTAGAACAGAGGAGGCGTCCACCTCATTCTTTGTTAGGGGCAACGCTGCCATGTATGCCCATCCATCAGAAGGTACTGACGAATCACTTGCCCTTGCGTCTATCTCTTCCCTTAAATCATCAGACTGGATTATCGACTCTGGAGCATCTCGACATGTGACGGTGAATGCTACTGAGTTTTCTTCCTACACTCACCTAACATCAGCAGACAGCATTTAGACAGCTGATGGCACTTTCCAGCCAGTGGTCGGTAAGGGTACTGTTAATTGTACATGTTCAGTAAGATTATCCAATGTTTTACATGCTCCATCCTTTCCAGTCAGTCTCTTGTCCATTAGTTCTATAACCTCCAACTTAAATGCATTGTTTCTTTTGATATTCCTAAGGTGACCTTCCAGGAGAAAGGGACAGGACGAAGACTTAGGATTGGCACTTGGCATGAAGGACTGTGGTACCTAGATCGAGAAGGACTGGACTCAGCATTGGTATCTATGGCAGAGAAGGCTGGCATAGAAGGACTGCAGCAGAGGACTGAGGATACCTTGATACTCCATCATCGGAGGATGGGACATTCTTCCTTTGATACTCTAAGTAAGTTGTATCCAGAGATTTATGCAAAAACAAATAAAGAGAAATTAGTATGTGATGCGTGCGAGTTAGGAAAACTTACTAGGAGCTCATATGTTGGCACGGGTCATAGGAGCACTTTTGCTTTTGAGGTAGTACATTCTGATGTCTGGGGTCCATGTGCTACTAACACTATGAATGGTTATAAGTACTTTGTTTCTTTCATTGAGTGTGCCTCTCGTGTTACCTAGTTATATTTGATGAAAAATAAGAATGATGTACCTGCTTGTTTTTGGGATTTCCATAAGCATGTCCAGACTCAGTACAAAGCAGTTGTGAAGGTACTGAGGTCTGACAATGGAACGGAGTATACCAACAGGACGCTTGCAGAATACTTGTCAGCACACGAAATACAGTATCAGACCACCTGTGCATACACACCAGCACAAAATGGAGTTGCAGAAAGGAAAAACAGACACCTTCTGGAGGTCGTAAGAAGTATGATGATCGACATGAATGTCCCACAGAGTCTGTGGGGGCATACAGTGTTGACAGCAGCTCAACTCATCAACAGGATGCCCTCGAAGGTCCTCGGATGGAAGTCCCCATGTGAGGTATTGCAAGGCAATAATAGTGGGATACTCTCACTGAAGGTGTTTGGGTGTGTATGTTTTGTGAAGGACAACAGGCCATCAGTTGGAAAACTTGACCCTAGAGCGGTCAAATGCATCTTCGTAGGCTACTCGGCGACCCAGAAGGGGTATGTGTGCTGGAGTCCAGTAGAGAAGAAGAAGTTTGTCAGTATGGATGTCCACTTTCGGAAGAATGAGCCATACTACCACCAGGACGAAACTTCACACAACACGCCTAATACTGCCAGTATTAGGCGAGAGGGGGAGATGGAGAACTTGATGGTAACCGATTTAGAAGTTTGGCATGGAGGCACGGAGAAGGTACAAGAAGGTGAAGGTGTTAGGCCTACGGCTCAAGGAGAGTTACTTACCTACAGTAGGAGAGAGAAGCAAACTGCAGGACCAGTACTGACAGTGCCAGTGCCAAGTCCCTTGCCTGCGTTCGTCCCAACTCCTGAGGCACCGACACCAACCCCCCTTCAGGTGATACCCTCTCCTTCACAAGATATCATTCCTCCTACTTCTACTCCTCCCACACCACTATCTGTACGGAGGACCACTCGCAGCAATGCAGAAAATCCTCCAAACAGATATGGTTGGGATATTGGTCAGTTTGTTTCTTATGACCATATCCCTTCTTCTCATGGAGCATTTATAGCATCTTTGGATAGTATTACTGTACCTAACAATTGGCAGGTTGCCAAGAACGATCCAAGTGGAAAGCGGCAATGCACGAGGAGTTGGGAGCTCTGGAGGAGAACCACACTTGGGAGCTTGTGAGACTGCCAGAGGGGAAGAGAGCAGTTGGATGCAAGTGGGTCTTTACCGTGAAGCAGAACCCAGATGGACAGGTTGAGCGCTACAAAGCTCGACTAGTAGCCAAAGGATACAGTCAGACATACAGCATCGACTATGACGAGACCTTTGCACCAGTTGCAAAGATGAGCACTGTCAGGACTTTGATTTCTCTAGCAGCGAATGGTGGATGGAAGCTACACCAACTGGATGTGAAAAATGTGTTTCTTCACGGAGATCTAGTGGAGTAGGTGTACATGGAGATACCACCAGGATTTGGCACCAATCAGACAGTAGGCAAGGTCTGCAGGTTGAAGAAGTCCCTCTATGGACTGAAGCAATCTCCTCGAGCGTGGTTTGACAGATTCAGAAGGGCGATGATAGGGATGGGATATCAGCAGATCAATGCTGATCATACTGTGTTCTTCCGTCGGAGTGGAGGCCACATCACCATGCTTGCGGTGTATGTGGACGATATGATTATCACAGGAGATGATAAGCAGGAGATCGCCCAACTCAAAGGAAAGCTTGGTAAGGAATTCGAGGTGAAGGATCTCGGCCTTCTTCGGTACTTCCTTGGGATTGAGATTGCTCGAGAAGCAGAGGGGATTGTTCTCTCTCAAAGGAAGTATGCACTGGACCTTCTCACAGAAACTGGAATGTTGGGGTGCAAACATGCAACGACACCAATAGATCAGAGGTTCAAGATTGATGCTGAGGCTGGAGAACCAGTTGATCGGGACAGATACCAGAGACTGGTTGGCAAGTTGATCTATTTGAGCCACACACGTCCTGATATCTGCTTTGCAGTAAGTGTGGTGAACCGCTACATGCATGACCCACGGAAGGGTCATATGGATGCAGTGTACCAGATTCTGAGGTACTTGAAAGGTGCTCCCGGGAAGGGACTAATATTCAGGAAGAACAATCACGTGAGCATCGAGGGCTACTGTGATTCTGACTGGGCTAGTTGTGCTGATGACAGGAGGTCTACCTCGGGATATTGCATATTTGTAGGAGGTAACTTGGTCTCCTGGAGGAGTAAGAAGCAGTCTGTGGTGGCCAGATCGACAGCTGAAGCAGAGTACAGAGCTATGGCCTTTGGAGTTGCAGAGCTGCTATGGTTGAAGAATATGCTGGTGGAGCTGAAGCTGGATCAAGGAGCCAAGATGAAGCTGTGGTGTGACAATCAGTCAGCTATTAGTATCGCCAACAATCCAGTACAGCATGACATGACCAAACACATCGAGATTGATAGATTCTTCATCAAAGAGAAGTTGGATAGTGGATTACTGGAGCTTGGCCATGTTCCAACCAGGGATCAAGTAGCAGATGGACTAACCAAGGGACTCGCCTCAGTGAGCATCATTAGAGGATGTGACAAGATGGACTTAGTGAATATCTTTCACCCATCTTGAGGGGGAGTGTTGATATGGTATGTTGGGTGTCATATTTAAGTATAGTATAAGCACATGGGAATATCCTGAGGACATATTTGGGATGCCAGAATATGTCACAGGATATTCCATTATGAAATTATTGTCATAATGATTGAGATCATTGTATTAATGACTGTAAGGCTATATAATGCCAATGAGACAATCAATAAAATAATCAAATTAATTTCAACAATATATATCCTCCCTACTCAGACCATTAGATGGTGCTTTAAATCATCTAATCTTAACCGTTAATTTTTCTCCGGTTAAGATTGGATCACTTAAAACACATCCAACATGTGTGAATAGGAGGATGCTTAGAGATGCAAAAAGTGTGGGATTACCTATCCTTCCTTATATATATATATATATATATATATATATATATATATATATATATATATAACAAATATTAATTCAAATATTTAAATGGAAAAAAAATATTTTAGAATTTACTAGTTCTATGTGATGTTGTTGAAGCCCTGAATGTCTGCTGTCATTGTCTAATGATGTATTACACCCATCCGGTCGGTTATAGTGATTGTCCTTGAATAAGTTCGAGGAACAAAATCAGTTCAACTAAAAGCTGATGACAAATGCCCATGATGAAACATCTACCAAGTTTTAATAGTAAATAAGGGCATTATTCATCAATAACACTCGTACAGAAAAATTGCAGCACCAGCTTCCCTCATCTAACTAGGACCATCACCACCACATCTGACTCAACTAATGACCATATATATATATGGCCACTACTAGGTTCTCCACAAATTGTCATGATGTTCCATCGTTACGATGATCATCACTACCTTCTCCACTGATCCATTTATTCCAGTCCTTGTCGACGTGCTCCTGCGCCCACACGACTGCTGCCCGTGCAGCTTGAGGCCCTCCTGCAACGACAAGGAAAACAAAGGGGAAAAAACAAGTATCAGATGCGAACGCAATCATCACAATCTTGTGCTCAGTAAGCATCAAGCATCGGTCTCTGCTAAACCTTTCTAATTAAAACACGAGATATGAAGAAAGAAAGAAAAATGCCACCAAGAGGTGAGATCTTTGCAGAAAAGTTGCTGAATACAATTTAAAGCTAACAAGAATGGCTCCCTGCAAAAAATAATGTATTTATCAATCCTGTTTATGATACAAGAATTGTATCTGTGGCATCCCTTACTACCAAAACTATCAAATGATACATGATGCTGAAAACATAACTGCATGTTTTTTCAGCTGTTGGTTGCTGAAAATTTTGCATGAATATATGATACATAATGCTTCATGATTTAAATGTCCCAAGTTATTGAACACTAGTCATTAATACTCTCTGTTATGGGTTCTAAACAAAATATAGGCTAATTTGCAAATACCTCAACTTCAATGTTTTTGCAATTAGATACCCTAAATTAAAGAAAACATTATTATACACACAAGAACAACAACAAAATGAAAAATACCGCCTCTTAACAAATTAAAGAACATGGAAAAAAATTGAAAAAAAAAATACCATAACCCCTGTCATAACCCAGACAGGGGTGGGGACAAGGCCAGGTTTTTTTTCTGACAATTTTTTTTTTACCTTTTTCACAAAAAAGTAATTACCAATATTACGGGCAAAATAGTCCTTAACGACAAATTAAAGAAAAATATAAATGTTAATATTTACTTTAAAAAAAAGTTTATGATATCTAGTTGCAAACATGTGAAAGTTCATTATGTTTAATTGCAAATAAGCCCAAATTTGTAATACTCAATTGTTAAAATAAAGGATGTTCCTTAAATCTACTATATTTTCACATAAGATACTTAAATCTTGTTATTTGCTTACGAGTACCTCTCATAGATATAGGGTCTGCATGGCAATGATGTTTTCATCGATTTTGGAAAAAAAAAAAAATTTAATCGGCCGTTTATGAAGTGTTTAAAAGAAAGCGTGTTTGATAATTTTTTTAGGCACTTGTTTTGGTCGGCTCAAGCAACCCCTGAAATCAATGTAGTGTGATTTTGAGTGATTTTATAAATATTCCAAATCGGTGGATTTTTAGTGTTTCTACTATTTTCTTCCATTTATATCATCATAAAAAAATATAATTACAACTACTACATAAAATAGTCTAATACCATATTTCTTCTTTTCCGTCTTTGCTTTACTCGTCTACGATACTCCTTCCTCCAATCGGCGGTTGCTCCCTCAAAACTGATTAGGTGAGTTTTTTTAAATTTGAGAGTGACAACTATTTCCTAATAACAAATATAAGAAAAAATTACGTTGGCATGAATTCCTAATCGCTTAACATCAAATTGAGACTGACAATATTTTCTTGTTGTGACCTGATAATAGACAATAATATAATCTTGCTTTGGGGGGACTTATTCTTTAAATAACTTTCAGAACTGCTCACTAATGAATTACCAAACATGGGATGTACCGGTTTAAAAGCCGCTACTTAAAACCACCCAAAGCCGAACCTTTCATAACCGCTCATAACATGTACTTTAAAAATACCTCATAACCGCTACCCCCAACAATTGCCAAGTAGAGCCTTAAGGGCCTGATAACTCAAAGCCAATAAAATGCTCAAAATGCTCTTGGAGAATTTTTCGCTTTAGGTATCGCGTCAATTGTCATTAGTGCTTGGAAACAAGGTTGTAAAAATTACTAGTCGGCCGCTAGTCGGTTCGCGGGGACTAGAGATTAATCGGATTAGACGGGGACTAGTCGGTTTGGGTTTTTTTAATTTATATATATATATATATATGAAATAAGAAAAATATATATGCAATATATCTCATATGCAATGTTGTAAAATATACTCAACTGAAAATTATATCCAAATTTAAAGTCTCTCATAATAACTAAATATAGTCAAATTCATAGTACAAGACTTTAAGTTCAAACATAATTCAAGTAGTTAACAAAATATAGCACTAACATAATAACAAAACTATGTAGCATGTTTATGTGTCAACTGTGTATAGATTTATACTGTGTAAAAATGATGTTTATTTATATATTTTGTGTGTACGTGTGTACAATTTTTTTTAGAAGGAGCCAGCAGATGTGTTACACATATATGTGCAACTGTGTATAGATCAAAAAATGTTACATGTGTATGTGTGTAACTGTCTATGTGTACCATGTTTATCCTTTTTATTAAAAAAATTATAAAAACAATTTTTTTAGAAAGGGTAGATGTGTTACACGTGTATGTGTAACTGTGTATAGATCAAAAAAAATTCTGTATGTGTGTGTGTACAATCCACTTCCAGACACTTCTAGACAGGGGAGGACGCAGAAATTTAAGCGAGGGGGGGGTCAACCTCAAACATAAAGAAAATCCAAAAATAAAATGACATACTGAAAAATAGCATGCATATATTTTTAGTTTCAATGTCTTACAAAACACAAGATAATTAATCTTAGATTACAATACTCATATTAATCTCAAAAAAAAAAAACTTTTGCATCCCGAAATAGTGAATGAAATCTAATTTATCTTCTATTTTTATTTTAGAACAATGAGACAATTTTTAATTAATTTATATGTAGAATCAAGATATAACCATTAAAAATATATAAATAATTTTAGGCTAAGTGACTTCAATTGAATGGATACAATCATATGTACTTAATTTTAAATATATTTGCAAATTTGAAACACTTTTTTTTATAGTAATCAACATAGTCCTAGATATGTTGAATGGTTCCAGGCATACTACAATTACTTCAAAATGTAGCAAAAAGAAGACATAATTAAATAATAAATTGCAACTGAAACTCTAAATAATATAAATTTGCAGAGACATTTAAAACTTGTCTTTTTAATATGAATTTGATTGAAAGAATGGTGAGGACATCGAAGAGGCCAAGAGGAACTGAGGAAGAGGAGATGTCGGCTGGAAAAAATATTTTCTCTCTCTGCTATGCTAGAGAATTTGCAGAAGAACAAATTTGCTACGAGATGTTGGCTAGAGATTAATGGAGATGAATCCTGAAACAAATTTGCGAACACCTTCATCTCACGTGGCTACTCGGCTACTCCCTAAGAGAAGTACATAATACATTACTTCCAAACCTGCAGAGCTACAACATGTGTCCTCAGTGTCCTACTCCTACACTCCTATATCTAATAGGAATATGTCAATAGATTTGGATCGGGTATTCCTATATATAATAGGAATACTAGTCGTGGGTTTGAGGCTATATATATTAGGTGTCTCATATCTCTAAAATATATCTCATATCTCAAAACATTGCAAAAGGAAGCAAGAGTACTTTTACAACATTGGAAGGAGAGATAAAGAGATTAAAGGCTATTTCGAAGAGAATATCGGTTTCGGATAATTCTTTTCTCGTCATCTCCGTTCTTCGTTTGTCTGTGATCTATTTTCTATTCCAAAGAGTTGTGGTGATCCGTTTGGATCGGTGATAAGTTTGTAAGGAGTCGGTGTATTTCTTATTCCATTAGTGGAGGTTTTTCAGGGTTGGACTCCGATCGTCCCGTGGTATTTTCTATTTGGGTTTTCCACGTAAAAATTTATGTATCTGCAATTTGTGTTTGACGTTTTTTTGTTTGTGTGCTTTTGCTCGGTTCTCTCGCAGGACTTCTTGGTTTGGAAAACGGTTTCCGCGCTTTCGTTCCCAACAAAGTGGTATAAGAGCCAGGTTCTGGAGTTCAGAGAGGTCAGGAGTTGACAAGCAAACCAAGGAGGAGAGATGGACGCGAAGTCGGTGCGCATGGTAACCCTGAACGGTACCAACTATCGTTATTGACGGAGCAAGATGAAGGATTTGTTGTTCGTCAAGAAAATGCATTTTCCAGTATTTGCGTCCGAAAAACCTAGTGACAAATCCGAAGAGGACTGAAAGTTCGAGCATATACAGGTGTGTGGATATATCAGACAGTTCGTTGACGAGAACGTGTACAATCACGTTGCCAATATTGAGCACGCGAAGATGCTGTGGAATAAGCTGGAATCTTTGTATGCGAAGAAGACCGGGGTAAACAAGTTGTTCCTGATCCGAACGATGATGGGTCTGCAGTACAAAGATGGTGCGTCTATTACAGATTACTTGAGTGAGTTCAAGGGCGTGGTTGACCAGCTATCCTCGATGGGAGTCAAGTTCGACAACGAAGTTCAGGGACTATGGCTGCTGTGAACATTGCCAGACTCGTAGGAAACCGTACGAGTGTCTATGATCGCTTCTGCTCCAGAAGGCGTGGTCAGTCTGGAGTTTGCTAAGAAAGGGGTACTGAATGAAGAGATGCGGAGACGTTTTCAGGGCACTTCATCCACATCCCACTCAGAGGCGCTAGTTTCAGAGAGCTGCGGAAGGAGCAAAAGCAGAGGTCCAGATGGTGGCAGAGACAAGAGCAGGGGCAAGTCCAAGGGTCGGTACGAGGACTCGAAGTGTTACCATTGTGGCAAGAAGGGCCACATCAAGCGGAACTATTTTGCTTGGAAGAGAGAAGGACGACAAGGGAAAGCAAAGTTAGAACACTATAGCGGCGGCCTCGGCACATGGAGGCGACGTGATCATTGTAGGTGATGAGGTAGTTATGAACCTCGCCTGCAATAACAACTCTTGGCTGGTTGACTCAGGTGCTTCAGCTCACGTATCTCACAACAGGGCACTATTTGCTACTTACACAATAGGCGACTGTGGAGAATTGAAGATGGGCAACGGAGATGTGTCGAAAGTTGTTGTTGGAGATGTACAATTGAGGACAAAGACGGGTGCAGTTCTTGTTCTCAAAGATGTCCGTCATGTCCATGATTTCCGTTTCAACCTAGTGTCGATTGAAAGGTTGGATGAAGAGGGTTTCTCCAACCTCTTTGGGAACGGTCAGTGGAAGCTTTTCAGAGGTTCGATGGTGATTGCCAGAGAAAGCAAGAAATTCGGACTCTATTATATGGAAGGGAGCGCACATGGGACACAGGTGGTGAACACAGCTACTGATGCGTCTACTGAGTTGTGGCATAGGCGGCTCAGCCATATCAGCGATAAGGGGATAAGCTACTTGGTGAACGGGAAGGTGATTACAGGGCTAAAGTCTACAAAATTGGAGAGATGTACGCATTGTTTGGCGGAAAAGCAAAAAATGGTGTCTTTCCAAAGTCACCCAAGTTCAAGGAAGCCGGCGTTGTTCGAGTTGATTCACTCGGATGTCTGCGGTCCTATGAAGGTAAAGTCCATTGGTGGTGCTTTTTATTTTGTGACTTTTATTGATGATTATTCCAGGAAGGTTTGGGTCTATGCCTTAAAGACCAAGGATCAGGTGCTGCTCACTTTCAAAGAGTTTCAGGCTTCTGTTGAAAGGGAGACGGGCAAGAAGCTAATGTGTTCAGTCCAACAACGACGGCGAGTACATTGGTCCCTTTGATGCTTATTGCAGAGAAAGGGATACGACACCAGAAGACTCCGTCGAAGATACCTCAGCTCAATGGTGTAGCGGAACGAATGAACACGACGCTGATGGAGGGAGAGGGTACGGTGTTTGCTGTCAGAAACAAACTTGTCGGGCAGCTATCGGGGTAAGGCACTTTACACAGGTGCTTATGTTATTAATTTATCTCCTAGTGCTCCTTTGCAGGGTGGTGTGCCTGACAAAGTATGGTACGACAAAGAGCCGTCATTCAATTATCTGTGAGTGTTTCGTTGTAAGGCCTTCGTGCATGTACCGAAGGACGAAAGATTCAAACTTGAGCCGAAGACGAGGCAGTGCGGCTTTGTCGGCTACGGTCGGGATGATTTTGGCTATAGACTCTATAATCCAGTGGAAAGAAAGCTCTACACAAGCAGGGACGTGATTTTCGTCGAGGATCAAACCATGACCAACACTCAGGATACCGAGATGCCTTCTGAGGCTGAGGAATTGCCTGAGTTAGAGTCATTTCGCTTCAAGCAGTTTCCAGAGGACATCGCAGAGGATCCAGTTATGGGGGAGCCAGTACATGGAGTTGCTTCTAACCTTGATCATCAGCCTGCTGATGGTGGTCAGGGTAACCCTCAGAAGGATGAACATGCCGAGGAGGTAGTTCCTGGAGGGGAGGAGGCTGTTGATATACAGGCAGCACCAGTAGTTCCGTTGAGGAGGAGCGATAGAGAGCGTCGACTATCTACGATATACTCATCGGATGAGTATGTGCTAGTGACTGACGGAAGAGAGCTCGAATGTTTTGCAGAGGCTATGGAAGACGAACACATGCAGGAGTGGATGGAGGCTATGTAGGAGGAGATGAGTTCCTTACATGCTAATTCTACTTATGAGCTGGTGCGGTTGCCAAAGGGCAAGAAGGCTTTGAAAAATTGATGGATATTCAGAGTAAAGCAGACAGATGATGCTACTCGCCCTCGATACAAAGCGAGGTGGGCATAGATTTGATGAGATCTTTTCGCCAGTCGTCAAGCAGTCGTCTCTTCGAGTGGTGCTAGCATTAGCAGCCAGTTTCGACTTGGAGGTCGAGCAGATGGACGTGAAGACGGCATTCCTCCACGGTGAGGAGTTGTACATGGAACATCCAGAGGGATTCTGTGAGAAGGACAAGTCACACTTGGTCTGCCGGTTGAGGAAGAGCTTGTATGGTCTAAAGCAGGCTCCGAGACAGTGGTACAGGAAGTTCGAGTAATTATGGGAGAGCATGGTTATGCACGAACGACGTCGGACCACTGTGTATTTGTAAGGTACTTTGCCGAGGATGATTTCATCATTTTACTGCTATATGTTGATGATATGCTACTGGTGGGTCGAAATGCCACTAGGATAGCGGAGTTGAAACGCCAACTGGACGTGGCCTTCTCTATGAAGGATTTGGGCGCAGCGAAGACTATTCTTGGGATAGAGATCAGCCGAGAGAGAGGTACTTGTCCCAAAAGAAGTACATTCACCGGGTACTTCAGCGTTTCGGGATGGACGGATCGAAGAAAGTGAGTAACCCCATTGCGGCTCACTTTAAGTTCACAACGGAGCAGTATCCATCTACCGAGGACGAGAAAGAAGATATGGAGAGGGTTCCATATGCCTCAGCTGTAGAGTCTCATGTATGTTATGGTGTGTACGAGGCCAGACATCGCTCATGCAGTTGGCACAGTTAGCAGGTATACTTCCAATCCTGGAAGGGTACATTGGAGTGCGGTCAAGTGAATTCTACGATACCTTCAGGGCACTGCTAATTGAAGACTTTCTTTTGGTGGTGACGAGTCGAAGCTGGTTGGGTATACCGATGCTGATATGGCTGGAGATGTAGACACGAGGCGATCAACTTCAGGCTATGTGATGATGTTTGTTGGTGGAGCGATATCGTGGCAGTCGCAGTTGCAAAAGTGTGTTGCCTTGTCGCCGACAGAGACAGGGTACATTGCGGCGACGGAGGCTTACAAGGAGTTGTTGTGGATGAAGAAGCTGCTGCAGAAAATGGGGCTAAAGCAAGAGCAGTACCCTTTGTTTTGCGATAGCCAAAGTACAATTCACCTTGTGAAGAACCAGACATTTCATAGCCGGTCCAAGCACATTGATACCCGGTATCATTGGATACGGGATGTGGTTGAAAAGAATCAAGCGGCGCTTGAAAAGGTTCATACGGATAACAACTGAGCAGACATGTTCACAAAAAAATTTCTAAGGAAAAAGTTTGAGTACTGCAGGCGGATCGTCAGGATGACGACCCCCTCCACACAGTTGTGAAGGAGGAGATTTGTTGGAGTGGGTGGGATTCCCAACCTATGTGAAAAACATTCCGGAATTGGATTGAGTATTCCTACATATAATAGGAATACCTCAATATATTTGGATTGGATACTCCTACATATAATAGAAATGTCAAGGATTTGGATTGGGTATTCCTATATATAATAGGAATATTAGTTGTGGGTTTGAGGCTATATATATTAGGTGTCTCATATCCCTAAAATATATCTCATATCTCAAAACATTGCAAAAGGAGGCAAGAACGCTTTTACAACATTGGAAAGAGAGGAAGAGATTGAAGGCTATTTCGAATAGGAGATCGGTTTCGGATAATTCTTTTCTCGTCATCTCCGTTCTTTGTTTGTCGGTGATCTATTTTCTATTCCAAAGAGTTGTGGTGATCTGTTTGGATCGGTGATAAGTTTGTAAGGAATCGGTGTATTTTTTATTCCATTAGTGGAGGCTTTTCAGGGTTGGACTCCGATCGTCCCGTCGCTTTTTCCATTTGGGTTTTTCACGTAAAAATCTCTGTGTCTGTGATTTGTGTTTGGCATTTTTTGTTTGTGTGCTTTTGCTCGGTTTTCTCGCAGGGCTTCTTGGTCTGGGGATCGGTTTCCGCTCTTTCGTTCCCAACACACTCCTCTACACGTTGGCGTGTCCAACATGTAGCCTACGAGGCTACTCCCATCCCATGACCATCAGTACAATAACAGTCATTTCTAGACTTCTAGGGACGAACGACTGGACAGTACACGCATAATAAAAATATATAAAAAAAATTGAAAACTGGGTGGGGTCAGATGACCCCAGTTGCCCTTTTATGGATCCGCCCATGCTTCTAGATCAAAAACAATTCTGCATGTATATGTAACTCTAGGTTCAATGTGTGTATAAATTCACTTTGGATCTTTAAAAAAAATAGCACTCCCGTGGAAAGCTTTAAAAGGAAGCAAAGAAAAAGGAAGCAGCAAACTTGAGAAGACTTAGAAAAGAAAAGGTCAAAAAATAGCAGCAAAAAAGAAAACGATGAAAAAAAAACTGAGGCAGCCGACGGCTTGGCAGCGCGGCGGTTGGCAGGAAACGAAGGCGTGGCGGTCGGCATGGTCCGGGGATCAGCCGATCAAATCAGTCCTTTTTTGGGGAAATTTTTTTTCCGTTTATTCTTTCTTCTTCTCCTTCGTGTCTGTAGGGAGGATCAGCTGATCCTTAGGATTTTGAACTATTGGGTCAGGTCGGGTCGAGTTTTGACCTTCATCCGGTTTTTTCTAATAGACCATCAGTCGGCCGACTAGGCCTGCCCAGCCGCCTAGTTCCGATTAATCTCTTCACCGATTTTTTCAGCCGCCTAGTCACAAATCGAGTCACCGCCGGCCTACTAGCGACTAGTCTCCGACTAGTCGGCCGACTATGCCAACTTTTGCATCACTGCTTGGAAACTCACTTCAATTATGACCCAGCCTTTCTATAAAATTTTACATTAACATTAATACTTAATAGGCTAGAGATATCTCTTAGTCAGGTGCGGCAGAGAAGCATGGTTATAGGAGTAAGAAAAGCAATCGAGAATCATACGAAAGTTTGTAACTAGGATGATCTTATAGGCTATCCTTTGAGTCCTTCGGCTTCTTTCTTTTTTTACATTATTTGTTTGTCCACTCTCTATGCACTTGATCAACCTAATTTGTTTAATAAGATGAAATGCTGATCCAGGGGTTCACACTTCCCTGATCTATTGCTCTCTGACGATGATGCACAGATTCGAATCCGAAACAAAACGGATTTTGACGTCCTAGTGTATTTTGGAGTTCATGTGTCTTGTCCGACACAACGGCGACATGGACATGGCACCGTTTAAATAACGTCTGTGTTTCCTATTCTCTAGTAGTGACTCAGAAGTCAGAAATGATTGACCACTTGACTTTCACCAGCTGTGAAGTGTTTTCCCCGCCATATAGAGTTATATATCATTTGGCAAGTTCAGAAGTGCTACCTATTAAGTCCAAATTAAATTGAAATGAGAAATCTAAGCATTCTGCAATAACAGTGCAAGTACTTGAGCCAGTACTGGTAATAGAAATGTTAGAAACCTCAAGCTAAGATTTTGTCATCCGAATGTGAGTCCTTTGTAACAATAATGAGATTTGAGGGTCGGAATGTTTTATAAACTGTTTTTTGAACCCATTTGACTACTTACATTATGTTGTTCGACTGTTTAAGAATTTGTCACGAACGTCCCAATTCTAGTTGGTTCCTTTGCTTAGTTGCTTTTTTGTGTGAGTCAACAGTGACATGATTCTTAAGAGGCCCAGATGCTAACATTATCAATAAGTATTAACTGCTGCAAACACTCCTAAGAATAATCTTGAAGCATCATCTTGATAGCCACTTCTAAGAATAATCTTTCATTTAATTTGAAATGGTAGGTGGGTCTATGATCATTGCAAAACAGGTTTCCACAACAGCAACGACAGTGGACATACATAATCAAAAGTTAATAAACATTGCATTTATTCCAATCTTTAGATTAGGACCAAGAAAATGCAGATCGTCAAAAGACAACGTACATCCAATTTTAAGAGCAAATAAATACAATACTCATTCATCTTAGATTCCATGCACCCATGCAAGAAGTTTATGGAGAAAGAGACGAAAAGCACGTTACAGATGAACATTATATGCACTAAAGAAATGGTTGTGATGAGATATTAAAATGGTCACAAACATACTCCATTCACATTTTATTTTGCTTAAGATACTTTCAAACTATTGCCACTGTTCATACTAAATGGATATATTGATGCTTTCCTTTTATTAGCTCTTTATAACCCTTCCTTCTATGATCAGTGAACAAACAGTGTCACACATTGACAGGAACAAGGGTGTCTGATGTGGTAGGCTGGTAGCACACAAAGAACTAGACAGTGCAATATGTGTGCATTTGTAAACATACTTTAAGATGAATCTTTGTATGTGGGTGAATTTATATTTGGATATGAAATTCCACAATATCCAGCACACAGATGAACTCTTATGATATTTACTATTTGATGATTAGAGACATGTACACTTCAGCTTATGAATATCTCTTCGTTCACAGAACAAGTGTGGAACACATATGTTAGTAAACAACATACTGGTACACAGCAGATACAAAAATCTCCAATATGCCCGCTAGGATACGGACACTTGACCCTTCATGCATCTACCCAGGTGTTGTTTAAATGTCCGGTCTTAGGATCAACCTTGGTAATACGATAGACGGCATTATATCGATCAATCTAGACATCAAACATTCCAACGTCCTGACCGACACGAAACTATATTACTATAAGTGATTAAGGCAATACTAATCTACAAGGAAAAAAAAGGATTATACCGAAGTGATCTCAGCGAGTTGCACAAATGTCCAACATTCAACATTGATCCACACGGGGGATCCAGAACCGAGTATGCCAAAGAATTATTTCCTCGAACGTCCCTTTACAACCCTTTTATATTGTGGGTTTTAATGAAATTGGTTACCAGTTACCCAGTCCCACACACATTGATGTGACAAATTCCAAGTGTGTATTTAAATGTATGAGTCATAATTTATTGTCTTAGAGACATGGGTGTGTTAGTTCAAGTGGTTAGTATGGTGGGTTATCCTACAAGAAACATTTATTTGTTGTCACAATTTCTTGGAAATTTTTCTTTGGAGCTAGGCCCAAAAGGAGCCTAGCGACTCGGACGAATGATGCAAAGTAGCGCTTCGCGCCATCTAGCGTTTTGCGCAATCCTGCATGTTCTGCGAGTTCGCAGTTCTACGTCGTTTTGTGTCCTGCAAGTTCGTGCTATTCTGCAAGTTAGGCGCATCATGCACGGTTCAACGCGTCCTACGAGATCGTGCGGTTCTGCACGTTCGCACGGTTCTGTTGCTTTGCTGTTGTTGTTACTGCTTTTAGTGAAAATGGTTCAATTCCGTAGGTAGTTACTAATGTAACTGCTAACTTAGTGGGGAGTTATTTCCTAGTTAACCGTCCATGTTATTAGTGGACGGTTATGGTATCTAAGGGAGTTGACTCCTCTATAAAAGCTTAGTCTTTTGCACTTGTGTTTAAGACTTACAAGCAACTATAGAAAGAGATTTTGAGAGCATGTCCAAGTTTTGTTCGACGTTAAGGAGATGACATAGGAATGTTCTAATAGTTCATATGAACTTGCTGGTTCATGGGAGTAGATTGACGAAAATGGTCGAATCTTGCTTTAAGCAACGATGATCTTAATCACCCCGGCAATGATCTTCTTCATCGACATTCTGGTTTCTGAAGCTTTGAGTTCTTATCAATTTTGTTGCAATTCAAGAGCTTTCTCTATTATGTTTTGCTTGTTGTGTCGGCACTTTCATTGCAAGTTATTTATTGTTGTGATAGTCACTTTGTGGTTTAAGATTGTTCGATTGTTGCACGAATTTTCGTCTAATCTATAACACAAGTATATGTTAGTAAACAACATATTGGTACACAATGGATAAAAAAATCTCTGCTATGCCATCTAGGAACGGACATGTGAACCCTTCACGCATATACCCAGGTGTTTATTTGGCCGGTTTTAGGATCAACCTTGGTAATACGATAGGCAATCGATCTAGACATCAAACATTCCAACATCCTGACCGACATGAAACTATTTTATTACAAGTAATTAAGGCAATATTAATCTACAAAAAAGAAGATAAGGATTATACCGAAGTGATTTCTCAGTGAATCGTACAAATGTCCAACATTCAACGTCGATCCACACACGGGGGATCCAAAACCAAGGAGTATAACGAAGAACGAATACAAAGAAGTAACCCAAAAAATATGTATGCTTCCAAGGGAAAATCTTGCATCTCAATATAGTATATATATTATATACACAACTTCTCTACTGAAACCCCATGCGAGCCTACACGAAAACCAGCAACAACTTCTTGTTCTCGGGTTGTTGTGTTGATAAAAATCTGTCAGCCGACTAAATTTCCAGTTGACCAAGACCAGACAATGAGAGGAATAATTGGTGTTTAGGTGGCTAGCACAAATTATTAGAATCTTAGATAAGTTGTAGGATTCCTAGACTCCTCTCTATTTATAGAAGAGGATATGGGTGTCTGAGTACCAAGCTAGGTCTCCTTATGGAAAGAACTGATCCTATCAAATCCTTCTCTATATGTTTTCATGCTTATCCAAATCTCTATGGAAGCTTCTATAATTAATTCCAGAATTATTTAGAAGATAACTGGGCTCCAAGTCCTAATTGAGATTTCAATGTTGTCCACCCAATTGGTTTGACCTCGTTTTATTTGGATCCTCTTTAATCCAATTTCTCTCAAACCTAACTTGATCACTCTTACTTGGCTGGACAAACCATACTGTGTAATCCATTGGGCTACTATATCACGATAGCAATGTTAGGGATGTCTTGAATCTCGTTTGAACCCCGTCCAGTTTTCTAAGTCGGTTTTGACCGACTCTTTGGGGTATATTAGAATTAGGAATTCTGGTTTTCTTATTAGGATTAGAAATCCGTGTTTTCTTATTAAAAATTAAGAACTATTGTTCCTCATTAGGATTAGGAATCATTGATTTCTTATTCTACGTAATTGGGAGATTATAAATAGTCCCTATCTAATTTGTAGAGAGCAATCATCATTTGTACTTTTCTCCACAATAGTGAATTCCTTTTGCTATGTAGGTTGATTTCTCCGGTTTAGGATTTTCACTTTAAATCTTTTGTGGTTGTTCGATTTTATTTATGTGTGCGTGACATATGTGTTGATATGGTATGTTGGGTGTCATATTTAAGTATAGTATAAGCACATGGGAATATCCTGAGGACATATTTGGGATGCCAGAATATGTCACAGGATATTCCATTATGAGATTATTGTCATAATGATTGAAATCATTGTATTAATGACTGTAAGGCTATATAATGCCAATGAGACAATCAATAAAATCATCAACTAATTTCAACATGGTATCAGAGCCAAGTTTCCACAAACCCTAGCCGTCACCAAGCTTCCACAAACCCACAGGAGGATTTCCTAGATCTCCTCCACCGAACTCTTCCACGCCCCCCCCCTTTTTTCCCTCCTCTCCTCTTCTCCGCCCTTCGCAGGCCGCCCTTCGTTGTTGCTGTCCCGTCCCGCTACTGCTGCGGCTACTACTGCTGCTGCGGCTGCTGCGACTACTGCTGTTGCGACGGCGGTTGTGACATGCGTGTTGCCGCCTCCTCCGCACCAGCACGAGGCAGCGCCTAATAGGGATGCCTAGATCTGAAAAAAGGGGGAACATGTTCGGATCTAGGAGCGGACGACGAGGACAAGCGTGAGTCGTGGAGCGGACGTGACGTGACTAGATAGACGACGCATCGATGGAGGAGATCATCAAGAAGCTAGATTCTGCAGAGGTGGCGACGTTGATGAAGTTGTTGACGATGTCGGCTGGTGAGAACACGACACGAACGTCGCCGGAGTTGAAGCTTCCCTCCATCGATCTGAAATTAGATGGACCAGCCACCTATCTGAGTTGGTCACGACGGGTGAGAAGAACCCTCGCAGGAAAAAACATGGAGGGGTTCCTGACGGGCGAGACGACAGAGCCGGACGAGGGCTCGACAGGACGCGATGAGTGGAAGTCCACTCATATGGTGATCTACATCTGGCTTCTCAACTCCTTAGTCTAGTCTATTGCCGCCACAGTAGACGGTATTGAGATGGTGAAAGATGTGTGGGAGAAGTTGAGAAGGACCTATGATGGTGTGGGGAACAACTTACGGGTCTTCCAGATAAAGGGGGAGATTGATGACACCGTACAGGGAGAGAAGACGGTGCAGGCGTATGCCACGGGGAGTTGGAGCGTCTGTGGTTGGATTATGATCACTCCTCAGATCGGGCGAGCTGCGGGGACCCTAAGTGTAAGGAGAGACAGGTGTGTCTGCAGGAGAGGACGATGAAGTTCCTCAAAGGGCTAACTGCAGCTTTCGCACAAAGGACGGCCCTACTTCTAGCCCAACCAAAGATCCCTAGCCTTGAGGAGGCTATCTCAGCCATGATCCAGGAGGAGACACGCATCAGGCTGCAAGCCGGGACAGGTGGTCCCCCCGAAGCAAAGTCAGCACTAGCGATCACCAGCTCAGGTAACACAGGATCTAAGGGAGAGCCCTGGCAGCATAACCGGCAGTGCTACAACTGTGGGAAGATGGGTCATCATCGGTATGCTTGTACCAAACCACCTAGGGAGGAAGATTCAGGTGGTGGACGAGGACCGTTCGGCGGACGAGGATATAATGGAGGACGTGGTCGTGGTCGAGGGGATAGACGAGGCGGCCGAGGAGGTTATCGGACAAACCTCCTGATATCAGAAGGGAACGGAGAAGCTAATGGCACCTTTACTGTGGAGGACCAGGCACTGGGAGACATGAGGAGTAGAACAGAGGATGCGTCTACCTCATTCTTTGTTAGGGGCAACGCTGCCATGTATGCCCATCCATCAGAAGGTACTGACGAATCACTTGCCCTTGCGTCTATCTCTTCCCTTAAATCATCAGACTGGATTATCGACTCGGGAGCATCTCGGCATGTGACGGGGAATGCTAGTGAGTTTTCTTCCTACACTCACCTAGCATCAGCAGACAGCATTCAGACAGCTGATGGCACTTTCCAGCCAGTGGTCGGTAAGGGTACTGTTAATTGTACAGGTTCAGTAAGATTATCCAATGTTTTACATGCTCCATCCTTTCCAGTCAGTCTCTTGTCCATTAGTTCTATAATCCTCCAACTTAAATGCATTGTTTCTTTTGATATTCCTAAGGTGACCTTCCAGGAGAAAGGGACAGGACGAAGACTTGGGACTGGCACTTGGCATGAGGAACTGTGGTACCTAGATCGAGAAGGACTGGACTCAGCATTGGTATCTATGACAGAGAAGGCTGGCATAGAAGGACTGCAGCAGAGGACTGAGGATACCTTGATACTCCATCATCGGAGGATGGGACATTCTTCCTTTGATACTCTAAGTAAGTTGTATCCAGAGATTTATGCAAAAACAAATAAAGAGAAATTAGTATGTGATGCGTGCGAGTTAGGAAAACTTACTAGGAGCTCATATGTTGGCACGGGTCATAGGAGCACTTTTGCTTTTGAGGTAGTACATTCTGATGTCTGGGGTCCATGTGCTACTAACACTATGAATGGTTATAAGTACTTTGTTTCTTTCATTGAGTGTGCCTCTCGTGTTACCTGGTTATATTTGATGAAAAATAAGAGTGATGTACCTGCTTGTTTTCGGGATTTCCATAAGCATGTCCAGACTCAGTACAAAGCAGTTGTGAAGGTACTGAGGTCTGACAATGGAACAGAGTATACCAACAGGACGCTTGCAGAATACTTGTCAGCACACGGAATACAGCATCAGACCACCTGTGCATACACACCAGCACAAAATGGAGTTGCAGAAAGGAAAAACAGACACCTTCTGGAGGTCGCAAGAAGTATGATGATCGACATGAATGTCCCACAGAGTCTGTGGGGGCATGCAGTGTTGACAGCAGCTCAACTCATCAACAGGATGCCCTCGAAGGTCCTCGGATGGAAGTCCCCATGTGAGGTATTGCAAGGCAATAATAGTGGGATACTCCCACTGAAGGTGTTTGGGTGTGTGTGTTTTGTGAAGGACAACAGGCCATCAGTTGGGAAACTTGACCCTAGAGCGGTCAAATGCATCTTCGTAGGCTACTCGGCGACCCAAAAGGGGTATGTGTGCTGGAGTCCAGTAGAGAAGAAGAAGTTTGTCAGTATGGATGTCCACTTTCGGGAGCATGAGCCATACTACCGCCAGGACGAAACTTCACACAACACGCCTAATACTGCCAGTATTAGGCGAGAGGGGGAGATGGAGAACTTGGTGGTAACCGATTTAGAAGTTTGGCATGGAGGCACGGAGAAGGGACAAGAAGGTGAAGGTGTTAGGCCTACGGCTCAGGGAGAGTTACTTACCTACAGCAGGAGAGAGAAGCAAACTGCAGGACCAGTACCAACAGTGCCAGTGCCAAGTCCCTTGCCTGCGTTCGTCCCAACTCCTGAGGCACCGACACCAACCCCCCTTCAGGTGATACCCCCTCCTTCACAAGATATCATTCCTCCTACTACTACTACTCCCACACCACTATCTGTACGGAGGACCACTCGCAGCAATGCAGGAAATCCTCCAAACAGATATGGTTGGGATATTGCTCAGTTTGTTTCTTATGACCATATCCCTTCTTCTCATGGAGCATTTATAGCATCTTTGGATAGTATTACTGTACCTAACAATTGGCAGGTTGCCAAGAACGATCCAAAGTGGAAAGCGGCAATGCACGAGGAGTTGGGAGCTCTGGAGAAGAACCACACTTGGGAGCTTGTGAGACTGCCAGAGGGAAAGAGGGCAGTTGGATGCAAGTGGGTCTTTACCGTGAAGCAGAACCCAGATGGACAGGTTGATCGCTACAAAGCTCGACTAGTAGCCAAAGGATACAGTCAGACGTACGGCATCGACTATGACGAGACCTTTGCACCAGTTGCAAAGATGAGCACTGTCAGGACTCTGATTTCTCTGGCAGCGAATGGTGGATGGAAGCTACACCAACTGGATGTGAAGAATGCGTTTCTTCACGGAAATCTAGTGGAGGAGGTGTACATGGAGATACCACCAGGATTTGGCACCAATCAGACAGTAGGCAAGGTCTGCAGGTTGAAGAAGTCCCTCTATGGACTGAAGCAGTCTCCTCGAGCGTGGTTTGACAGATTCAGAAGGGCGATGATAGGGATGGGATATCAGCAGATCAATGCTGATCATACTGTGTTCTTCCGTCGGAGTGGAGGCCACATCACCATGCTTGCGGTGTATGTGGACGATATGATTATCACAGGAGATGATGAGCAGGAGATCGCCTAACTCAAAGGAAAGCTTGGCAAGGAATTCGAGGTGAAGGATCTCGGCCTTCTTCGGTACTTCCTTGGGATTGAGATTGCTCGAGAAGCAGAGGGGATTGTTCTCTCTCAAAGAAAGTATGCACTGGACCTTCTCACAGAAACTGGGATGATGGGGTGCAAACCTGCAGCGACACCAATAGATCAGAGGTTCAAGATTGATGCTGAGGCTGGAGAACCAGTTGATCGGGACAGATACCAGAAACTGGTTGGCAAGTTGATCTATTTGAGCCACACACGTCCTGATATCTGCTTTGCAGTAAGTGTGGTGAGCCGCTACATGCATGACCCACGGAAGGGTCATATGGATGCAGTGTACCAGATTCTGAGGTACTTGAAAGGTGCTCCCGGGAAGGGACTAATATTCAGGAAGAACAATCACGTGAGCATCGAGGGCTACTGTGATTCTGACTGGACTAGTTGTGCTGATGACAGGAGGTCTACCTCGGGATATTGCATATTTGTAGGAGGTAACTTGGTCTCCTGGAGGAGTAAGAAGCAGTCTGTGGTGGCCAGATCGACAGCTGAAGCAGAGTACAGAGCTATGGCCTTGGGAGTTGCAGAGCTGCTATGGTTGAAGAATATGTTGGTGGAGCTGAAGCTGGATCAAGGAGCCAAGATGAAGCTGTGGTGTGACAATCAGTCAGCTATTAGTATCGCCAACAATCCAATACAGCATGACAGGACCAAACACATCGAGATTGATAGATTCTTCATCAAAGAGAAGTTGGATAGAGGATTACTGGAGCTTGGCCATGTTCCAACCAGGGATCAAGTAGCAGATGGACTAACCAAGGGACTCGCCTCAGTGAGCATGATTAGAGGATGTGACAAGATGGGCTTAGTGAATATCTTTCACCCATCTTGAAGGAGAGTGTTGATATGGTATGTTGGGTGTCATATTTAAGTATAGTATAAGCACATGGGAATATCCTGAGGCCATATTTGGGATGCCAGAATATGTCACAGGATATTCCATTATGAGATTATTGTCATAATGATTGAAATCATTGTATTAATGACTGTAAGGCTATATAATGCCAATGAGACAATCAATAAAATCATCAACTAATTTCAACAATATGTTCTATACTTGATCTATCCATAACAAGCAACAAGCTCCAGGTTCTACAAGCTCCAGGTTCTGATGGAACCGTAATCAAGCACTCAGTCATTTGATCAGTTAATCGGTCAGTTGACGGCTTTCCGGGTCCATAACATTTTTGGGTCTTGGAACTCATATCAAGATTGACACCTAACAGTGTACCTATTTGTTTAGAGGATGATATTTGATCCATTTAGAACCATTATGTGTATGGTTACCATATGTTCAATCGCCCCGTCCTCAATCTTGACGTAGATTATGAACACGGATCATAATGGCAAGTTCAACTAATCTAGTTCTGTGTATCTCGATTGTGTATTTAACATTCATCTGTGACCAAATAGAAACTCCTTTCTATTTGTTACAATATCTGGTGCAAGGGTTTAGTGAAAGTAATAATAGCAGTTTACATAAGGCATATCACTCTACTCTCTTATACCTAGAGTGAAAGATTCCTTATTAATTACTATTGGGGTTTTGATCATAAATGAACCAGTACCACTATTCCATTTTGGGACAAATCTAATGTGTGTGTATTTCAATATTTGATTCTTCATTTACTGACTTGTACACATGTGGTGTCTTAACTCAAGTAGTAAGTATAGTAGGAGGATTTACTAGTGGATAAGAATCGAATTCCGCAGTCCATATTTATTTGTATCACCTATTTCTTGGGTTTATCCCTTGGGAGTTAGGCTCCAAAGGGGCCTAGCATGGATGGGGCCTAGCTCGGACTCAAACTCTGGCGAAGTGTGCGAAGTGGCACTTTGATGACGAGGTTAGAGTGCAATGTTGGTGCAAGGCTAGCTGCGGGGTTGGTGCACAGATGGTGAGTGGTTGGCTGCACGAGGTTGGTGCGAGGCTGGCGCAATGTTGATGCGCGATTGGTGTGCAGTAGCCTTGCATGCGAACTTCGCCACAAGCCTTTCTCTAACTATTAGACTCTGGAGTCTGTTCAGTTCATAACTAATCAGTTAAAGAAGTTACTCATTTTGTTAATCAGTTTTGTAACTAACCACGTAATTGTTCTTTTATATAAGGAGTGTACCAGTATTTGGTTAGGTATGAACCCTCGAGCAGAGAAGAGAACAAGAAAGAAATCTCTCTCGCATTCACTTCTTTCTTGCACTTAGCACGACTGCACTCTCAAGCAGTCAGTGCATTTTCGCACTTAGTGTAACAACACTTGTCCTAGTGTCATAGCACCAGAATAACAACACTTTGTCCAACGAAGGAGGTGATAATACAAGAGCGTTCCAGAAGATCGATTGCAATTTTGTACATTTGGGACTTTGTTGGTTCTTGGAAGACAATCGACGGACAACGGCCGAATTTTGCTTTGAGCAACGGAGGTTTTGCTTTTGACCACCCTAAGAGACTGATTTGCTAATTTTGTTAGCATCTCTTAAAAGGTTTACTCCGACTTGTAAAACTTCAAATTACAAGAACCTCTTATTATGTCAATGTGACGGAAGCTCGTACAAGTCTCATAAACACAAATTTCACAAGCTGGAGAAGTTTGACGGAGAACAGTACAACAATTGGAAGAGAAAAATCAGCCTCAATCTCCATCTTGTTACCATGGTCTACGTTATGTCTATAAAAAACCAAAATTCTAGCAACGAACGTTAAGAAATCGTTGTTGTGATAACTGCACAACAGCAGTGGAATAGAGATAATAATCTCTGTAAGTTACTAATCCTCAATTCATTGGAGGATTCTTTAGCCGAATCCTACAACAAAAAAGGAAGAGGCTAGAGACATCTGAGTCTCTCGAAAAGCAATACAAGGAAAATCGATTGCAATTTTGTACATTTGGGACTTTGTTGGTTCTTGGAAGACAATCGACGGACAACGGTTGCTTTGAGCAACGGAGGTTTTGACCACCCTAAGAGACTGATTTGCTAATTTTGTTAGCATCTCTTAAAAGGTTTACTCCTCACAATTTTTATAGCAGTTCACGCTGCTAGTTGGTGGAGTATTTTGGTTTGATTTGCAACGACTTTTCGATTAGTCATTGAGACTTGTAAAACTTCAAATTACAAGAACCTCTTATTATGTCAATGTGATGGAAGCTCGTACAAGTCTCATAAACACAAATTTCACAAGCTGGAGAAGTTTGACGGAGAACAGTACAACAATTGGAAGAGAAAAATCAGCCTCAATCTCCATCTTGTTACCATAGTCTATGTTATGTCTATAAAAAACCAAAAATTCTAGCAACGAACAACGTTAAGAAATCGTTGTTGTGATAACTGCACAACAGCAGTGGAATAGAGATAATAATCTCTGCAAGTTACTAATCCTCAATTCATTGGAGGATTCTTTAGCCGAATCCTACAACAAAAAAGGAAAAGGCTAGAGACATCTGAGTCTCTCGAAAAGCAATACAAAGATGATAAAAATGTCTAAGATTTATCTCGTCAATGAATTTTGAAGTTGAACAGACTATGGCCCTGGTATAGGAACTTACAAAGCTTCACCAGAAGTTGGAGGAAGATGATATACCTCTTGTTGACAAGTTCATGGTGGGAGTTATAAAGTCTCTACAAGCTAGAATTGCTTCACTACAGACAAGTACCACAAGAAGGCTGAAGTGAAGCGGAAAGATCTTATGCATTTTATCCGCATTAAGGATGAAGCTAGAAACAAGAACAAAATAGACTCTCTGTCCAAATAGCTTGCTAATACAAACTTGGTCCGAATTGGAGATCAGAAAGACAAGAAAAAATCTACTTTCAACAATAGAAATAACTTCAAGAACATAAAAGTGAAGTCAACTTCCTTAAAGAAAAAGTCTTAAGGAATATGAATCTGCTACAATTGCAACAAGAAAGATCATTAAAAAGAGACTGCATGTCCAAACCAAAACAAAAGGAACACATGGGAGGTGAGCTTAACCAGATTGCTATAGTCTCGTAGGTAGAGACGTCGGGAATTGATACAAACTGGTTGTTAGATACTGGAGCCTCCTTTAATATGTGCTTCGTAAAGGACCTACTTGCTACTTATGACGACGTCGGGAAGGTGATATGTAAATAAGTCTCAAGCTGAAGTGAAGGGCCTCAAAAGTGGTACTGGAGCTGACTTCGACAAAGTCACTTACTCTGCAAAATGTGAAGTATGTGTTTTTTCGTCAAGAACTGAGCTCATAATGCCTCATATGCACTACTAGTATGAGAATGACCATCATCCTGTCCAAATGGCAATATCCTACATGGGTGTTTACTTCGGCAAGACTTTTTGCACCTAAGGAATGTTTAAATTTTATATTGTAGCTACATCTGAATGTATCAATGAAATAACTATTTCAGGCTACCCTCTTAAGTTATAGCATCATAGGCATATAGTCATTATAAAAAAGTAAACAAGATATCTAGTTTAGGTCTTATCTCCAAATGTGGAGGCAAGAAAGTTGAGAAATATAAAGTCCATAGTTAAACAAAAATTGTTAGAAAACCATTTAAGAGGGTGAACAGAAGTATAGATCTTTTGGAGTTGGTACAATCCGACATATGTGACTTCAAATAGTTCACCACGAAGGTTGGTATGAAGTATTTTCTTACATTTGTCAATGACTACTCGAAGTATGCTTTCATCTGCCTACTCAAATCCAAGAATGAAGCGTTCGAAAAGTTCAAGACTTCAAGACAGAAGTTGAACGACAATCGGATCAACAACTCAAAAGACTCGGAAGTAATCGAGGCGAAAAATATTGTTATTAAAAATTTGCTTCGTTCTGTTGAGAACATGGGATAGTCAAGAAGATTACCGTTGCCTATTCCATGAATCGAATAGAGTTGCTGAAAGGTAGAACCATACACTTACGGAGATGATGAACTCCATGCTCTTAGCATTTATCCTTAACAAAGTGTTATTCGCACACTCTTTGAGTAACTCCTTATGAACTATGGTTGAAGGTTATATCCAACTTGAATATTATTCGAGTGTTGGGATATTTGGCATATGTTAAGCTTCTGAATATCAAGATTCAAAAGTTTGGCACAAGGACCACTAAGACGGTCTTCCTGGGCTATGTCGAGAAGAGTAACGCTCGAAAATTCCTTGATCTTGATACTAGTCAGATCATCGAGTCACGAGATTAGAGTTTTTCGAGAAATTGTTTGCCACAGACATGAACGTGATTCTTATGGAATTATCGAAGACTATAGCAAATGGCAAGGAAGACACTGCTCATACTCCAGCTGAAAATACCAAATGGGATGAAAACTCAGAGGAAATGATTTCACCAAAGTATGTCATTGCATAAATATCACTGAAAGAAGGAATATATCTTGTATCTTCACTAAAATAATATCATTTATAAAAAAATACATGGCATTGTACTTTTGAGACTTACTATCAAACTACCAAGTTATTAAAATTTTATCTCGTTCTCATGATGTGATGTCATTGTTCAGAACATTACTTCAACTCCAACCAAAAGGGGATTTCAGAAGTTGCATTTTCAAAATGCTTTTTCCAAAATTAACATTGCTTTGATATTCGTGCTCAGAAGTACCGTACCCATGCAATATGTTTTTTCCCTTAGAAATGGCATTATAGGGACAAGTGAGCCATGAATGAATAGAAGAGAACAGGGATCAAGTGAGGAGACCTAACCATGAATTGAAACAGATGTCAGGGTGTGTAAAATCAACCGGGGATTTAGACACCAGTGATGGAAATTAGAATCATAGATGGACAAGAGGCCTAATACGTTGAGCAAGGGTTAACAAGTGTTGGACCATTGAAGTCCTAAATACAAACTGCGTACCATCTGAAATGGTGACCCGGTTTGGGGTCAAACGGAGAAGAAGGGGGGGGGGGGGGGGGGGGGATTTGCAGTGACGAGAGTTGCGAGGGTTGTGATGGTCGTCGTGCAATAGGCAACAACGTGTCATGGGGAAGGGATCTTTGGCGAGTTGGATGAACTTGAAATCTGCAAGGGTCATTGTCGGATAATAGGGGACTTGTAGCCTGTCTTTGGAAACTAAGAGATTTGCGACCACGAGAGCCATTGGACAATAAAGAAAGTTTATGGAGGAGGTATGCATTGAAGACAAGACGAAGCAAAAGATGTAGACGGTAGTCTCAGATTCTGATCACTGTGACTAGATCCAATGTTTGCTTTCTGTTTGAGTTTTGTATCTTGTATTCTCTTCTTTGCATTTTGGGAATCTTCTAGTTTAGTTTAGTTTCGTTAATCTATACTACTATATAATAAGAAAAGTTAAGGCTTCACCATGGAAGTTTTTGTTCCTAAAATACTCTTATCTATGTTTACTAATTAAAATTGTTCATTAAATTTAACAGGGGTAGTTAGGTAATCATACGTGTGGAAAAAAAAAAATTTAAGGAGATTGTTGTTTGCTATTCTTAAGTGGTTAAAAAAATAAAAAAACTTATTGTTTGCACTTCCCAAATAGTATGAAATACGTGCATATATATTAGTTATCATTAATGTAACGCCGGACGATTAATACTTCCACCATTTAGTCTAAAAGTGTAGTCATTATTTAGTCAAAAATCCAACATATCCCATGTAAATGAAGCACGCACAGATTCTTGAGCTAGAAAAGGGCTATTAAAAACTGACCTCGGAACAAACTCGAACAACCTCCTCGAGGGAATCCCCGAACATGTCTTTCTTCGTCTTCTTGGACAGCTTCTCGAGGAGATGTATCCTGAACTTGTTCGTCTCCTATTACCAACAAAAATAAATGGCAAATATTAAGAGCACTAAAAAAGTTACTTAGGGGACAACACATTTTTTACAGTTAAGTGCGTATCCTGCCAAAAAAAAAAAAAAAATTACAGTCATTGCTATTTTAGGACTACAAAAAATTTGGCAGTGCTAATTTTATAAGCCCTGTCAAAATTTTGGCAGCCTTTGACAGTCAGGACTGCCAAATTTTGGTAGTCCTATTTTATTTTTCGATATTGTCAATATTTTGGTAGTCCTAAATATACACAAGACTGAATTTTGGTCCGCCAAAAATATGTTGTCTCTAGTAATTGTTGTAGTGCTGCCAAAAAAAATCAAAGCAACGCATAAAACCCCAATGCATAAAATGCACAAAGTTCGTTAAGACGACAAATGAGAGAAGACGACTCACGGACTCGGCAAACTCAGGAACTGGGTCAGGGAAGACGTACTCTGCGTCCTTGTGGAAGAGACGGGCCAGTGGTTTCAGAGGAAGATAGCGTCGTCTTGGAGACCAAACAAGTGAAGAAGAAGAAGAAGAAGAAGAAGAAGAAGAAGAAGAAAAAGAAGAATATGTGTTGGGAAGAGAAATAGGAGAAGAGAATGGTGGAGGAGAGGAGCAATACGCTGTGGATGGAGGAGGAGCAACAACAAGAAGTGGGGTGAAGAACTGTGGGCTGAGACAACCCATTCTCACCCCAGTCTTTCAGTATTACTGTGGGTTTGATCCTCAAAGTTCAGGTCTTCTATAGCAACTATATGGATAAGGAGGAATTAGGTCATTTCCCGTTGGGATTTTTTCATTTTTGGCACTTCGAACTTCTTGAACCTTTCCGCTTGTCTTGTGGCACTAACTGCCAATTGATATTACCATAGATAAATTGATATTAGTTCCATGTTAAGTTAAAAATTAAAATTATTTTTTTAAAAGTATCGTTAAAAAATCTGAAAGTGTCCTTAATGAGTTTTAAAAATATCGTTAAAGAATTTTTAACGACATTTTCATGAAATTATTTTCAACTTTTAATCTAACAGGAGAATAATATCAATATACCTAATCTAAAATGAGGTAATATCAAATAGCCATTTTTTATAATTTAACTTTAGGTACAAGTAGGACTTTTCAACCCTTAATATTTGGCAAATTTTAGTGAAAAAATATTTGGATTTTTACTTTTAAAAATAGAAAGCGGATGAAAATTCATAAAATTTTCTTATAATTCGTACAGTACTCGCGTACTCACGCGTGCCGTCTCCCTCCATTCCTCCGGTTGAATATTTATCTTTCTAGTAAGGAACAAATATGTTTAGTTATGATAAGAAAGTGAAAAAGTAACAAAAGTGAAAAGTGGAAGAATATAATAATAATAATAATATTATTATTATTATTATTATTATTATTATTATTATTATATGATAATTAATTTTATAAATAGAGATAAATAATATTTACAATTAATTAATATTTATTTATTTTTTTTGTTAACTAACTAATTATTTTATATATAATAAAATAAGTAAATTATCTCAAATTATAATTAACTATTTTATTATTAATTAGTTACTCATAATTAGATAATTCAAACAAATTCAATCCAAATCTAGGTAGTACGGACACATCCAAACTTTTTGTCATGTCGGACGCGTATAAAAACAAAACTAAGACATATAAGACACTCCATAGACACACAAAAATATATATCATGTCCATCATGTCCTAATTTACCGTGTCGTGTCATATTTGTGGTCATGCACCATAAATCCAAAAGTAAGTAAAAAAAAAATTTAACATAAATACTTTATTATACTAGCAACTAATTACATTAAAATTAAGAAATTGTATTAATATATTAATTAATTTGTTGTTAGTTATTAGTTTGTTTATTCAGGGGAAATAATTGATAAGTGATTAAATTAATTTAATTAATGATTAGTTATATAAATATATTTTTAAGAAAAAGGAAAACGAGCATTCCATCCCACATCCTAATGGGGAGGGTGGATGTGAAAAATGGTATTTATGAGGGGACATGAATTGCATATTAGTTTCTCCTCACTTCCAACTTATTCCTTCCCCTCATCCAAACAAAGTAACTCAAGCCGCATGGCCCAATTCCAAGTGAAAGGGCTTTTCCGTTTGACGAAGTGCAGTAAAATAAAATAAAAATCGTCATTTTACATACGTATTGCAGTAAAGTGGAGTAAAGTGGAAAAAAAAAAACCGTTTTGGTACTTTAAAGAAATGGAGATTATAAGTGGAATATCCTAAAGTTTATTTTTTGGATGGTTGTTGAAGTGAGTAAAAAAGTCAACTTTTTGTAATATTTATGATTTGAAAAATGTTAAAATAGAGAGGAAGAAAATTATTAGGACGCAAGAAAAAAAAATGCCTTATGGTATAACAAAATATCTCTCATTTCCAATTCGAATATATTTTGATTTTTGATTTTCAAATGAATTTTCTTGTCTTGCCTTGAGCGGTACACTGATTTTTGGAATCCGACATCGTCTGTAGTGCTTTCGTCTGGTTCTCCATTGGTGAAGCAGCCTACTTATGGTGAATCAAGGTTCGACCAAGGTCTTGCCTGCTTCTTTGAAAAGACCTCTAATTTTCTTTCGTAAGAAAGGTCATCGCTAACGCACTAGGATATGCACAAAGGAATTCCGCTATCGCTCCCAGGAAGAGTCAAACTGAGAAAGGTGGTGCTGGAAAAAAAATAATGAAAAAAACCAAGTGGAAGAACGTATAGATCAAATCATGAGAGAATTGTTATGGAACAACCCTAATGTTGTGTTGGTAAAGAAAACGGTTTGCCAACCGGATGTCGCGGTGGGAGTGTCAGCCGAATGCTCAGAGCTAAACAATTATGGAGAACTTGTCCTCCAACCAACCGTGCAAAATGAGAATAATGATTTACTACTTCCATGCTCTACTAAGGAGAAAAAAAAATTATATCACTTCATAGTAAACTTGTTTGCAAATCCTCAAACTAAACACGTGAAGTGATCCCAAATTTGAATTTAGGCCAATTTCGCTCTCCAAATTTGCGAACCCCTAAGTTCCAGAAATTTTGGGGCTTATCAAATCCTTTACAATGTCTCTGATGATACAGAGATGAGATATAAAGGATTTATGCATGAATAACCGAGGCCCATATGACAGCAACTAAAACCAAATAACCAGGGTTAACATACAAGAAGAAAACAGAAATTTATGATACGTACCAAACCTATTCAACTGAAAGAAGAAGAAGAAAAAGTACAATATTACAGCTTATCAACACTAGCAGCACGCCTTTTAGTTTCAATGTTGCTTCATTTCTCATCACTCAAAAAAACTATGCACCGAACAGCTGCTGATCTCAAAGAAAGTATCTCAAAGTCCAAATGCAGTAACTCGACTCAGACTCGTGTTACATTACAGTCACACCACCATTTCATGTGCTATCGCAACTCCTGCAACAAGCTGGGAAATGGAGTCTTGAAGAGAATACTCAGTCAGCTGCACTCTCTTCTTTTATGCCGTTGTCAGTTACATTGTCAGCTTCCGAGCCCTCTGACGACAGTTTTTGTCCATTTGCTTCGGAGGGTTCTGAAGACATTTTGTGGCCATTTTCTAAGGGGGATGCTTTTAGGCCGGTGGTCTTGTCCTCGAGCTGGCTGAAGTTCCCCTTTGACATGAAGAGCTGAGTATGGTGGTGCTTGCAGTAGAGCTTCCCTTCGTGTGTAGCACAGTTAGAAGGGCTGATCACGCAACCTCCATAAGTGCATTTAAAACATGGTCTGTGATACGAGTTGCCATCGATGGTCACCTGAATGGAAAGAAATCATACCAAGAAACATTTACACCTGAACATAGAGAAATCGTACCAAGAACATTTTAACAGAAACGAAAGAAATAAACCACATCAAATAGAATGAATCTTTGCATGCAGATTTCTTTCTCAGAAAGGAGAATATACAATAACAGTCGATGTAGAAGCATCTGCTGCAGTTTTTTGCTAATTCCTTTTTTTTTCCATTTCAAAGAAAGAGCTGATACCAAAGTTGTTTTTAAGGAATCATTTGGCAATGTTCGCTACAACTTGAGCTGCACAAAACAAGCTTTTTACGGCGGAGCGAGGCGGTAAGGTGGCAAAGTCCTAAAAGATGCTTTTTAAGGCAGCACGAGGCAGTGAGGTGGCAAAGTCCTGAAAGGCCTAGGCGGGGCCTCAAGATTAATATTTTTGGGGTGTGCAGTAGGTAAGTTAATACAAACATGTAGTTACTAAAACTTTTGATGTCCCAAGTCATCAATAGCTCTCAATCTACGAGTAAAAAAAATGTGAGTTTCAATCAGGAGATACCAAGTTTTGTTAAGGCAACACTAGACGGCAAGGACTAAAAGGCGTAGGCATGGGCCTCAATGCTAAAATTGGGGGTTCTTAATGTGAGTAAGTCAAGAGAAGATTATGATTTATGCTCTAACCTGTTGTGGTTTCCTTCTAGTTGATATGATAAATGTATAACAAAAAAGCTATATGCATCCCATGCAAATCTTCTTGTTGTAACCCCCTGATTTTTTCAAAAAATTTAAAATTTATTTTTCACACTTTTCTGTAATTTTCTGGAATTAAAACTAAGGTATTTTGTGATTAAAGAATTTTTAAATGATATTAATTAATATTAAAATATTATGAAAATAATATTTTCTAGTGTAAAATAAAAAACTAGACATAGGGTAATTTTCTGGAAATTTATTGGACTCCGGAAACATTTTTAAAGCCCTAAAAACTAATGTATTAATAAACCGAAATAAACCCTAGAAATAAATCCGGTTCAATTGAACAAAACCAACCCAAACCAACCCAGACCCGGTTCAACTGAACCGAACCCATCCTTATCGGGTCGGGTCGAATCTAAATCCGACCCGACAACCCGTACCCGCACCTAAGTTAGGCGGATCGGGTCGAATCCGCCGTCCGACCCGCTGACCCGGACCCATACCCGATCTGAACCCTAAACAGGAATCCTAATTCGAATCCGCCTCCGACCCGGCGGCACCCTATTTAATTCCCCTTCCGCCGGCCGGAACCCTAGCTCCGCCGGAAACCTAAAATCTCTCTTCCCCTCCGCCGCCCAGAGCCGCTCCGGTCACCCTCGGCCGTCCCCCTACCCGCAGCAGTACCCAGCTCCTTCTTCTCCCCTCTTCCTCCTTCCCCGACTCCACCTTCCTTCGCCCCGAGCCCACGACTCCGCCGCTCCCCTCCATCGAACTCCCCCGACCACCGTCTCCCTCTCCCCGCTCCACCGTCGAACCCCAGCACCACCACCATCAACCTTCTCCCCTCCTCCCAGAGCCCACGACCTCGCCACCCTATCTCCTTCGCCTGAACCCTAGACTTCCCCACCACCTTCCTCCGCCTCAGCCATCCTCCGCCCCTCTCCTCACCATCTTCCCCGACGCCACCCCGACGAACACCGCCCGTCCCCGTCCAGAACCCTCCCCGCAGCCTCGCCATCTCCCTTCACCCCCAGCGCCCTAGCCCAGCCCAGCACCGCCAGCCCAGCCGTCGACCCCGCTCGACCTCGGCCTCCCCTCGCCTCGACGCCAACCCGCAGCCTCGACGTCTCCCCGTCCTCCGCCCTGACTCGACAGCTTCCCCCGAGCCTAGTGCAGCCGACGAGCCTCCGCCTGAGTCGCTTCCGACGAGCTCCAGCCGTCTCCGCCCTCCTCCGGTGAAGCCACGGCCATCGCCGGCCGCCCCAGCCACCGGAACCCTAGCAGAACCCTAACCCTAGGCTGTGGACACAGCACCCGGACACAGAACCCGGACACGAGAAACCCGTTCCACGAAGCCCTGTTCAGGTAATCCGTTCTCTCTCCTCGTTGACCCGTTTTCGGTTCCGTCAGTTGTGACGCGTAGGCTGTGTGACCCCCTCGATGTCCGTGCAACCCGCTCGGTGCGTCGCGTCCTGTGGCGATCGCGAACCGTGATCCAAAAACAAGAAAAACCAACGTCCTGTTTCACCCCGGAACTGAGTGCGCCCCGCCAAACGGGACGACTTGGTCGCGTGCGGTCTTCACCGAAACGTGCGCACCGTTGATACGGACGTGCGAGATTTCGCAGAAGTTGATTTGGATGTGCGTGCACACCGAAATCAACGCGTATCCGCCGACAACGTCCCGTATCCGCCCATTCTGGAACACGTCGTAACTTCGTGTACACACGTCGGATCGAAACGAAACTTGCGCCATCGGACTCGTAGCAATACGTTGGTCCTGTGACCCAAGTTTGGTTCGATTCCGAGAACGTTGACAAAATCGCGTATCGTGGGCCCCGCGACTCCACTTGACGGACGATTTTGTGATCGGCTCATCGGAATCCAATTTTGGAAGTTCCGTTGGGTTCGTATCATCGTTCCTGACTTGTTGACACTAAGTTTGACGAATTTCGAGACCTTTGACCCTGACACGTTTTTCGGTGCAAAGCGGTCCACATGTGGACCCCGCTTTGACCAGAAACTGTCATTTTTGCCCCTGTGTCCAAATTGGACTTAAGGACAGGCGTTTCTAGCTATTTGATATTTTTTGAATATGATGGTGATGTTTATTTCAGCTTTTGGAGGAGTACCTGCAGGATCCACTGATACAGGGACAACTGTTGGTATTCAAACCTCAGGCAAGTGTACCTTGCCAACTTTGCAGTCTTGTTACATATTTTTCTTGATTCATTTATATTGTTGTGCATGCTTGACCTAGGACCGTGTGACTTACTTAGCGTCCGATTAATAGTCGGGTGCCAACACCGTACGCAGAGTTGTGTACGTCATCTAGACATGGACATCGTGACCATTTACATTCTCGTACTTGTCTTATCAAGTACATAGACCCAGGACACTTGACACTATTCATGAGACAGAATCTTCCTGAGATATTCATGGTGATTCTGTATAGGATACAGGTTTTATGACATAGACATTTTATTCATAGACATTATATGACTTGCTGCATTAGTTTTGATCCTGCGTGTCATGGACACGAGACGTGAGATTTCATTGGGTAGGGAGAGATTTACCATACAAAAGGCTGATTATATATATATAATAATGTAATGGAAGTGCCTTAGACTCTGGCAACAGAGCTTTGGTACCGTACTGGCCCTTCGAGAGAATACTGCTATGGGTTTCTCCGACACTGATCATGTAGTAGTCTCAGCCCGAGTATGACTAAAACTCTCACTGACATATCACTTAGCTGGTTATATATTACCCTATTGTTTCATTTATTGCTGCACTGCATTTATTTGGCTTGAGTTATTTTGTACCTTGCTATGTCCCCTGAGGACCTGGATCCGGATTATGTCCCCAGGGTTAGCAGACGAGATCGACCCAGAGGTATACAGTACAGGAGCAGGAGCAGACACTAGAGCAGTACCAGACCCAGTAGACGAGTGATCTCCGAGGGTATCTTCTGAGTATATACTGTTCCATACTCAGTATTTGCAGTAGTTATCTTTATTCTTGTATCTTGACAGATGTATCAGACTCATTATCGGGTTACTTCCCGAGTTTATATTTTATTGAGATTAATCTTGCTTTATGATTCTGATATTGTTGTATTCCGTTCTGTGGATGAGATTAGTATATCTAGACCCTTATTGTTGTATTACAGCTTAAGTACGCCCCGATGGATCCATTAAATTGGGTTTGTCCATCGGTGTGTGCTGCTGGCCATTGCCACGTGTCTAGTCCCTCGATATTTTGGGACTGGGACGTGACAGTTGTGTAGACTAAATACCCAAGTGTAAGAGTTCAACATCAACTGCATGAAGTTTTCAATCAATAAACAATCGCTAAGAGTATCACTAACTTGAATAGAGATGAGAAAAAACAATGAGAGCGAGATATAAAAAGAGGGAGACTGAGAGATGACTGAGAGATAAGAATGAGATTTGATGTGTTTGGACAGAGACAAAGGGGAGGAATGAAGAGGACAAAGGAAAAAAACTATTATACCTCTCTTTTGTAGGATATTTAAAATATTTAATAATGCCCATTGCTTTAGTAATTGGACTTTGGTTAGATTCCATGTCAGAAAAAAAGGTAGGGGTCGGATCACATTTACTTTAAGTCAAGGTGGACCGAAGCGGTTGCCTAATGCTGCGATGCGATAGAGGATATGAAACGCCTAAGGCGGCAAGGCGGGGGCCTTTTAAAACCTTGGCATAAACTGTCTTAAAATGAATATTTCCAAGCGTAATACTTTGTAAGAAATCAAACCTCTTAAGGAAAAATAATACAAACATTATTGGAATTAAGGAAATAACATGGGTTCAAGGTTGGCTCACTAGCAGTGAATGATTCCAGGAAATCATAAGAAAATTAACCAATTTCTTCCCGAAATTATAAATTATACACTACACTTAATGATGAATTTGCTTTTAGAAACTATGCTATAGAAATTTCCTAAAGTTCTACAATATATGCTTCTCTCTATATCAATCTTTAATACAAATGCCCTCTTTTCAATTTTCCATTCCCAGGATGACATAGTAAACTGAGAACCAAAAGGACATTCCTACACACGTAAACCTTGTATTTAGCACATTTTATACTTTTAGCAACTTAAAAGAAGATTGCAGACAACACGTCTGCCAAAATTCTCTTAAGGTATACAGGTGCAACCATTTGGCGATACCTTTAAGTTCCTGCAGAAAGCAGAACTTGAAAACTCATGTTTTCTCAAGAAGCAACTCTACCAACTCTACTGAATACTAGTTCTGTACTTGGTCTGCCCAAATTTAGGATAATTTGCAAATAAATACCTTCGCTTAAACCTATTTTTACTCCGATGCCATGAGTCTTTTCTATGTTCACTTTGCTAGCACGAACCTTTTTTCACTTTACCACTAATTGTGATACCAAAATCTGGGAGTAGACATTTCTACCCCGGTAAATTTTTTCCTTGTCCGGTACCTCTAAAAAATTTTCCTTGTCCGGTACCTCCACCTCACACTCATGCCTCCACCACCACCTCTGCTGCCCCTCCACCTTGGCCACCAGCACCTCCTCATCCACCTCCACCATCAGCTTAAGCTTGGAAGTGGACTGCAAGGTTTGTGATATCAATATTGGACCCTTCTTATAAGATTCAGTATGGTCAGCTTGGGTCAGTTTCCATATCCGTATCAGTACCAATATCGGCTGATACTGCGATCCATGAGATGGAGGATGATATGCACGGAGGGGTAAGATGGTTCTAACGCAGTTACATAACTGTTAAGTATGATCGCTGAGTTTAGGAAAGTTCAGGGTAGTGAAATGTACATAAAACTTGTAAGATGTCCAAGTGAAAAAAAGGAAAAAGTTGAAGGCATTTAATTGCGTAATAACCAAATTTTACTAGATATAAAATGACAAATCATGTAAAAGAGTATTGTTTATCAGATCTCTTTTTCCTTCCTATGATCTCTTAAGCTTAAAATCATTTAAGCATTCCAATCCCCCAGAAGTTGCCTTATAATAAACACACTATCTTGTTGATAAACTTTGAGAATAGAACTGAAAGCAAAGCAAAAAAGCAATTCTTTAGAACCGAAGTTCAGAATTTGAGAACAGTAACAACCATAAGAGGAAGGCTCTAGCATAAGTATTGTCATTATGATAAGAACCATAAAATTTGTGAGTATGCATACCTTCTCAATTGGGTACACTGTTTTCTTGCACGCTACACACTTTTCTTGTGTCCCAATGAACACACTTGAAACACGGCTGGAAGTAGGACTCTACAAAATGTTATCCAAATTATTTCAAATGAGTGAGAAAGCTAGGAAAGCTAAGTAATTAAGGAGTTCAACAAACTATAAAATCGAAAAATTTTGCATAAGATTGCACAATTAGAGCTAAACACATTAGGAATTAAATACCTCATTATTGGTAGATCTGTCTACTTTTGCAGATCTTGGAGCACCTGCATTAAGAAGGATAGCATATAATTTGGCTTTTGAACAAGAAATTTCATGGCAAGGGTGGATGACTGTTTTACCAACCTTCAAAACTCTTATCTAAGCTTCCAGTTATCTTGAGAAGTTGGTCATAGTGAGGCTTGCAGTAGAGAACTCCCTCAATGGAGCTGTAATTGCTGAACTGTATCATTCAACATATGCAAAGATATCATATCAATAAACAAAATAAGACAGGAGCATCTAAAACTGTGGAAATCGAGAGTTCCCTAAACGATTAATAAGCTAAACGATGAATAAGCAAAAGATAAAACCAAACACAATACCAATCACATGAACACGAGAATATGTTGACCCCGGGTTACAAAGATTGTACAAACGTGAAAAGCTAACCAATACAACTCCTTGGTCTTTTGCATATAGATTATAAACCGGCTCTTGAAACAGAAATATTACAACAAGAAGTTGGAATAGAAAGCTATTAAAATTTTGCAACACAATTGCTACAATCAGAATGGAGCAAGAAACTGAAATACAAGATGCACAAGAGTTTCCATCCTATAAAGAATCGTTATCACCAAATGGTCATACGACACTAGAAGCAAAGATAAGATCAAAAGAGCTTGGTCCTCCTCCTCTAACTTTACCTCAAGATATAGAAGATCGCTTACCAACCTATTGAAGTTGTTCAGATGGTGTAGAATTTGAGTCCCTTCCTTCATGCGTAAACTGTAGAGTTGCTTCTTTAAATACAACTTGTTTGACAAGACTTTGTCATATACAAGCTCTCTATCTTCAACCATAAATCTGAAGCATAAGTTATTGCCATGCCGTTGTACATCACCTCATCTGACAAACAAAGATCTAACATGTATTGTACCTTTTGATCCATATCGACCAATGCTTCATCTATCATGTTGGTAAATTTCTTCTCCTTGTCGGCAATGACCTTACACAATTCTTCTGTTACAATGATCGCCTTAACCCTTCCCTGTCAAATCAAAAATTTCCATTTATCGTTAAGCTTCTCTAAGTTGAACTTGGTGCTATTAACTTTGTTATTCGTCATCCTTAATTTCGAAGTGGAGAACTCTTATCGAATCTTTATGAATCAATAACTTCAACATAGGATCTAAGAAGATAGGAAACATATCAATGTTGTCACATACTCTTGACCAAGAAGATCCTTCAGTTCCCTTACGCTCTGATACAAATTCTTAAAACCGCAAAATCGAGAGTTCCCTACACGATGAATAAGCAAAGATAAAACCAAACACAATAGAAACCAAAAGAGAATAAGAATATAACATGTTTAAACCAATAAATTGCCCTACGTCCACGGGGCAAGGGACAATCTTTATTAAATAGTATAGAGACCTTTACAAGAATTCATATAACTTTTACATATAGCATGACCTCTTCCTACAAGAACTCCCTTCTTCCCCTCTCTATTCTCTCAAATTTCTTTATGCTTCTTAAACCAATAATAGGTTAGAAAAATCATAATATAGTTCTCTAAAACATCCCATGGTCTAGAACAATCTGGACAATAAAAAATGTTGGTTTTTGAATTTGGTCTCTAGAAATGGTCTCACATTCATATGGCAACCCCAAGTGTGTATTTCAATATAAGATTATTCTTTTATTGACTTATACATATAGGGAGTGGCAGCTCATGTGATTATATGGTGAGGTATTTTACTAGAGGGAAAGGTTCAAAACATCCAAAAAAAACTTTTATGTTTTTGTCATCCATTTCTTGAAAAAAATTCTTTGGAGCTAGGCCCCGAAGCGACTCGGACGAGGGAATGGACGAAGATGAAGGACGCAAAATGGCACTTTGATGGTGCAAGTTTCCAAAGGGGTTAGCTGGGGCAGGACGGGGGAAGCGTAGGCATAGTATGGCGCTCGGGTCGCACGGTTTAGCGATGTCGTGCGGAACTACGGTTCACGCTGGGAGGCAGTTCCCGCGGAACTTCGATTTGCATGGGACTGCTGCTCTCGCGGAACTGCAGTTCGCATGGAATGACTATTCATCTGCTTCGTGGGTGTAATTGCTCACTTAGTGGGGGTTATTATTGTAACCGCCCACTTAATGAGGATCTACTCTCCGAATTTACTGTCCATTATGGGTAGTGAGCTGCTAGGGGGTTGGCTCCCCTATATAATCTCAACTTTTTTCTTTTTTGAAGTAGAGACTGAGAAATTACAAGCTACGAAAGGAGCGTTAGCTGCAGTTTTTTGAAACAACAAAGTTTTGTCCGAGTTATGTCCGTGCAAGGGTGACGAATAAGCGTTCCAAAAGTTCATCTCTTCGAACTTGCTGGTTCCTGGGAGCATATCGATAGAAAAGGTCGAATCTTTCTTTGAGCAATGATGATCTTCATCATCCCAGCGAAATTTTCATCTGTGTGTTTCTTCTTCTATTCATTCTTGTTGTAGCAATTCTGTTAAAAGTTTTTAAGGCTTACATTTTCAGAAGCTTTTAATCTTTCACTTGTTAGTTGTTGTACTTTGCATTTTACGTACTTTTATATAATCTTTGTAACCCAAAAATAACCAAAAAAACACCCGAACGAATATGACCCGTTCGTTGAAACCGTTCGAACCGGCAAAACGGTTCGGGGAACTGGTATGCCGGTGGTATTCTGGTTTAGGAACTGGTATACCGATTTCCGGTGAGCACTACTGCGTACTAGCTGCTGGAAAATCCGGTATTCTGGTTCAGGCCAACCGGATTATCGGTTTACGGTAGCATTGTTGTTGTGGCTCCAATTTGAGTCCTTTTGTTGTCTTCAACTCCTCTTGAGCTTCTCCGATCACCGGACGCTTCTCCGGTCACCAGACGGCATGCACCGTTCTTCATTGTTGAACACGAACCACACTACATGAGAGCATGGTAAATGAGACAAGAAAAGGTTTTATATTTTTCCTTGCACTAGTTTGTGCTCTATATAGTATAAATGTCCTCAGAAGCATCTCACACCTTGCACAAACTAGATGTTGTTTTATATAGTAATCGAAACTATGATGGAGAAGCATGATTTAGATATCGATATACCCAATGATGCATACTCGATTAGACTTAAATACAATGTATAATTGATGATCTGCAACCATAAGAAGAGGAATAAAAGGTGGTTTGAAAAGTCACCTCCCAAATATCCTAGGAATCTCACACTCATCATCTCATCTTTATATGAAGTGTTATTATTTAAATCAAGTATTTGGATTTTGACACAGTTCGAGACTCTTTAATGTTAGCTCCTACAATATGTGATCTAAGATTCATTCCAACTCTAAATAAGGTTATTTTTTGGCAGACTATCATGCATAAAGATTCCATGGTAAAGAAGCCCACAACAGATTGTTATAAGCTTAGCTTAAAGTAAAGTTATATCTAGTTAAGTTATCTTTTGTGTTTAAATAATAACTTCCGGGCAATTATAAATCCCGAGTAATTTGTCCATTTGTGGTTTCTATTTATATGTCTACTGAGGATGGGCTCGGGCCAAGGATCACAAGTCCTAATTGTTAGGGCGATCTCCCAATCTAACAAGTATGAGCTCGGCGGTTGCATAAGTGTGATCCATTTGTTAATGTGTTCCACTAGGGCGAGGAATATAAATTAATCACTTGAATGTGTGGATGTTCTCCCCTCAACTCCAAGTGATGACTGTGATCGTGACCTATAATTTGTTGAACTTGGTAGATCTGATACATCGGTAATTACCTACCTCATTCATCTTGATGTTCCCTTTGAACCAAACTAAATTACTTTTTCAGGTCTAATACCATCCCATCCATTTTAGTAACCCGTCCATTTTAGTAATCCATCGTGGAACACTAAACAAGCATTAATTGCTTTCACAACATGGAAGCACAATAACTCCAAATATCAGTGTTGTGCCCGTGTCATGTCGAAAACGTATGGGACACAACATGGACAATCCAAAACATGGTGAGACATTCTATTGAGAGTATTAGTGGATGTTTAGTCCCACATCTAGTAGAATAGTAGAGAGAGGGGTTAGCCTCTCCTACATATACTTAGTTCCATCCATCAATAAAATTAAGCTAAGTATTAAACCAAGTTTCTATTTGGTATCAGAACCAAATCCCCCCACCCTTCTCCAAACCCTATGTAACGATCCATTCCGCTCAAGCGGAAAGCCGATTCATACGGCGCTAGTGCGACGACCCGACCCGCTTTGCTCAGTGAGAATACTCGCTTGAAGCAAAAGATTTCAGACTTGGTCCCAAAGGAGTTCAGACTTAGACTTTCAAAGATGCGTTCGGAGTATCGCTAGACCGAGGCGAATCATCGCTAAGGTGGGTGGCTATGATGAAGTTGTCTTTGCTTAGCCCGCACATCATAAAACATGGACAATATATGCTAGTCGCTAGGTGAATCACCCTTGCATGCTAATAAAGAATACAACGCACATAGCTAAAAGAATAATCACATCTTGTATTGCTTGTGTAGAACACGAAAATAAAACTTGGATTATAAATGGTTCCTTTCACTGCCCCTTAGACCGTGCTAGTATAACGGTTGATGTTTCTAATAGAGTATGCCGCATGTTTCTTATAATGCTTATGTTTCATATTAATGCAATGATTGCCTACTTTACGTGCTAACTAGTACTCGCTCGCCTCGTTTTAAATGTTGGTCACATAGATTCATCCCACAAATTGTTGCACTTTACTTAATTATGATTCACTCAATGGAGGCAGGAAAACTATCAAAATGGTCATTTCCGAGCCAAGTAATAGAAACATGGAAACGCTCGTCAAGACGGATTTTCGTACCAGGAACCGCATAATACAAGATTGAAAAGATGAAGAATTGATAAGCAAGAATGAAAGTGAAGATATATTATAGACGAGTATGTTGGGGACGTGTAGCGGAGCTCGTTACCCGCGCTGCATGGAGCGCTGCCAACCCAGTCTATAATGCAAGAATCGCTCGGGATGGCTTGTAGCGGGTAATGGCCTACCGCATCTACAACTATCGTTGTTTCAAAGATAAAGAGAAAGAAAAAAGAAAGAGAAAGAAAGAAAAGATAAAGGAAAGAATCATAAATGGTCACGGACAACTCATGCACGAGGTATGTGGATTCCTCGGACGAATCACCAGGGTACCGGGATCGTGCCGGCCTAGGAGGAATCATAGGGTATTTGCACAATCAAACGGTCAGGATGCTCCGCCGGTTTGGGGCGACGCAAATATCGGTAGAGGGCCCAAGGTATGGCATCGTACACTTGGTTTACCCATCTATCTCAATGGAAGTCTGAGTCCTGAGAGAGACTAGTCATTTATGGCTCTACCAGTGACCTTCATATACGTTAAGTTAGCTCGGTTGCGGCAATCCACGTGCAAGTCATTTGCATTGAACACATCTGAATATAACACACTTGAACGGCCTGAGTATCCTGTGTTTGTACAATCAAAGTAACAAAGTAACCTGAGTATCACATATCTGAGTATATCGTTCACCTTTATCAAAAATACGTTCAAGACACTTGTGTTTTCTTATGCAAGTTTTAAGTCTTTATATACATATTCGTGCTTGGTTAACTTGGTTGTATCATCGGATAGGGAAGGAACAACAGTTCAATGGTAAGCTTCGCCGTGTTTCTCTTATATCGCACGACGCACTGTCACACGAGTTAGACTTTACATCATTGCCATGAAACTAATCCTAAGGCAAGACTAGAAAGACAACTTAATAGTTTGTGCACGGAACTAATTGAACGTATTTGGATTTGCCGAGCGGGCGAGAAGCGTCCCCACCAGTGCATTCATGTACTGATAACCCACCAGATTGCTTGCAGGATGCGGGAGAACATCGTTCGGTGCGGAGTATCCCCTCGTACGCGCTAAAGGCATGGAGTTCGCTCTGGAGCCTTGGAGTGTTCCGTCCGGAGCTGAAGCACATATACAGAACATAATGTTGGAACATCGCCTATGTATCATCCGAAATTGTAAGCCGCTTGGCATGTCCTTATATGTTTGAGAGAGAGAGCGCTTGAGCGACTTGTAATCTCGACCTAGCGCCACTTGTAATAAATCTTGATTATCAAAAAAGAACTTGCTTTTGTTTCATACTTGTATTCATTCGATGCTTCCGCTATAATGACTTTGTGAACTAGTTATAGAACGGCCGTTTGCTCGTGTCGTTCAAATTTTCGCTGTATTGGAGACTATCTGTGCGACTCTGTGGCTTAGCTATTTCTTTGCCTGTTCGGATCATGGCCTTGCACGGGAGCAGCTTGTGCTCGTGTGGCATCACGTTCTGATGGGCACGATCGTCCAGCAGGAGCGCTGGCGCGGTGATTCGCGCCTAGCGGGGATGGCCGATCCTGCAGGAGATCGGGACGTGACATAGTGGTATCAGAGCATGGATTTACGTCCTTGGACTTCTTATCGATTCTCTCAGTTCGAAAGCCTGTTCGCGGGTTATGTTATACACGCCCTCTCTCAATGTTCTAACGGGATGTTCCATACAATGAGTCTAAATATTTTTGAAAGTGCATGTGAATAATATGATTTGCTTGAACGAGATTGTTATACAAAGGCCTTTGTGCCGACCTATGTCAGACTTTATAGGAATAGACTCGTGCTAGAATTGCAAGTTGTGTAAACCCGAATACCTTTACGTAAATACCAAGCTGGTTAGTGGGCGAAATAGAATATCGTTCGGACGGATAGCTATGCACATAGCCTTTCGGCTAAGTTGTGTTAAGTATCGCAATCCAAGACCTTCGTGCTAGTGAGTTACGAGCGAGATTAGGATATCGTTCGGATAAGATAAGTCAAACTTAGAATGGCTATCGATAGGAACGGTATGGACTATCGCTAAGACGAATCAAGGGAGTCGTGTCTGGGTTTCGTGATATAGTTCAGACGGCTATTCGTATCGATAAGTTACGACTCAAAACATAGTTTGCGTGAACGACTATCGATAGAGGTATATACGAGAATGAGATTTATCGAGGCGATGCATAGGGATCGCGCAAGAGTTCTAAGGAACGAGTTGTATAGATTGATGAGAACACGATTGAAGATTTAATTGGATGACTCGATTCCTGAGTGGTGTATGCGATAACTCAGGAACGAATGAGCGATTTGAAGATTCATAGAGTATAGTTCGAACCCTGAGTTGTGTATTGATCATCTTAGAAATGTTTGAACGAATCGAGAATTTCGGAATAGCAAACGAGTCTAGCAGTAAACGACGTGATTGTGTAAAGCCTTAGTATAAGAAATGCCTAGCAAGTAAGCGAATACGAAGGAACCGTGCGAGATTTGATTCGAACGAGTTAGAATGTATTGAACAAGGGATAAGGCTTATATCGGATAGGGACTCAGAGTATTGGAATTTATATCGTGGTCAAGGAAAACTTAGTAAATCGTACGAACGATTTCGAATTGAATCAAAACGAATTGAAACTTGAGCCGAGATGGAATAATCCAGAATGCGATCGGAGTTAGCGCGATGGAAGATAGCGCGCATCAAAATTTGTATTGAGTAGAATATCACTCGGTAGAATTTAGTTTGAGTACAGATGTTATGGTTTCGAATTTGGAAGGCTTAATACGATATCGATAAGTTGGAAGATAGCATGGATTGATGAAAGTTTAGGAATGTTGTGGTTTGAGGAAAGAGATAAGCGATAACGAATGAAACTTGAGTTTGGAAAAACGATATTGAATCTAGTTTGAAAGATAACATTCGACATCAGACCCGGCCGAGAACGATTATCCCGCGGTAGCGCTAGCGTGGTGATTTCACGTTTAGCGGGGACGATCGAACTCGCGGAAACATGTTCGATGATTATTCAGAAGAACTCGATGAAATGGAACGTAACGGAGGTGGATAGACTTTGGCTTGAGGACTTAAACTTGAAATGTTTTAAGGAATGCTAGAAGTGGACTACGGATTGATCGAACGGTAACATTGAAGTTGGACAATTTAGCTAGATGAATTATGATCACGGCATGAACGGTTATTAGATGAACATGATTTGGTGGAATAATATATAACTTGCATGAAATGAAGTGTAACGATAAGGTGTCTCTTAGTTCGATGATAACTATAACGTTTGATGTTCTTGTCTTGTGCGAGCGCGACTACATGCTCGTACATGCGTCACGTCCGGATTAGGACGGTTATCCCGCGGGAGCGTTGGTGTGGTGATTTCACGCCCAACGGGGATGATTGAACTTACGGAAAACCGGAGCGTGATAATTGAAGGATCGTTTTGACTTGTGGTTCGACACGATAAGTCAAATTTCAGAATACAAGTGAATCAGAAGTATTTCAAGGATGAGTTAGTCTAGAACATGAAGATACGCTTGATGGTTTCGTGAACGGTTACATGAATCATGTTGGACAACTTAGAGTTATGATTGAGATCGAAGATTTAGAATTGAATCGTGACTTGGTGGTCTAGACTTAGAAAATATTGGATATGTGGATTCTATTGAAATATAGTCGGAGAGATAGATTTTACGAATCGTTAGGTTTGACATGCGACGTGGATATATCGTGGATTCGATTGAACGAACGTATCTCAGGAACAGTTTTGCTAAACGAACTCGGATCCTGTGCAACGAACGTGTTAATGTGAGTAGGATGATCTGTGCCTGAACAAATAAAAGACTCAAAAATATATACTCATATAAAAAAGGCTAAATTGTAACTTCATACCCTCAACTATGCAAGTTTTTCAACTTGTTACCCTAAACTTTAAAATGAGTCAATTTGATACGATCAATTATTGAAAATTTTCATGTTGATACCCTCTCAGTCAGGGTTAACTATTCCGTTAAAAAAATTGGCAAAAATACCCCTTCGTCCCCACCCAACCCTCCCCCCCGGTTTGCACCTCCCGTCTGCACCCTACCGATGTGCTGCCGGAGAGAGGGGAGGAGAGAATGGGGGATATTTTTGTCATTTATAATTTTTTTAACACCAATAGAGTGTTATGTTTTACAATTGTAGTTGAGGTATCAAGTTTACCCCTTTTAAAGTTTAGGATATCAAGTTGAAAAACTTGAATAGTTGAGGGAGTTATTTACACTAACTATCCCCTAAGTTTTGGATTTATAACACGGGATACCCCTACTTTTAAACTAATTACACTGATCATCCCTCCCTTGAGGAAAAAAAAATTTAAAATTGGGGTTGTTAGTGTTATAACTTTTTATTTTTACCTTAAAGTAGGGATATCCGTGTAATAAACACAAAACATGTGGTTGGTCATTGTAATTAGTTTAAAAGTAGGGGTATCCCATGTTATAAACCCAAAACTTAGGGGTAGTTAGTGTAAATAACCCTAGTTGAGGGTATAAGTTGCAATTTAGCCCCTTAAAAAAAAAGTTGCAATTTAGCCATAAAAAACACTGAATCAAGAACAGGGGCATGGCATGACTTTTTTAAGGGTTCAAGATCAATTCCATCCATAAACAACATTTCATAGTAAATGAATGATTTGCAACAAACCCACATCAATAAGCATGCATCTCTGTACCTTGAGGGTTCCCTTGCAGTGGTGGCAGCGGAAGCAGGCCTTGTGATAGACTCTGCTATCAGCAGTGAGCTCGTCCACCCAGTAAACGGTCTTCTCGCAGGCCCTGCACTTCTGCTTCGTCCCTCCAAAACCCATACTCGCCATAGCTCATCAACAACAACAAAAAGAAGAAGAAACAATAGAACTGTGAATATTTTCTTTATTATGTAGCCGCCCCTCTTTTTTTTGTCTATAGCGAAAGTTGGTGGCGCTGTGTCCATACATGCTTTTTTTTTTTTCGTTATGAAAGGAAATGCTGCAGCCGGCCACTAATGACTGTAGTGTAAAGTGTTGGGCGCTTGTGGACTTTTTATTGTTATTTGCTGTTTCCTTCGGCACCAAACCTTTTTTGTGTATCAGATAGGTAGAACAATCCCATAACTTTTGTCTTAGGACAATTCTATAGACACTACATAAATAGATTAGGACAAATAGATTAGGACAGCTTAATTTTTTTAATTTATTTACAAATTTGTAAAATAATGTTTTTATTTGAGGGCAGTCTAAAAATTAGTATAAAAGTCAATAATTTTTCTATGTTTTCTCTTCTCTCTATGTTTCTTCCTTCTTCAAAAATATAATTTCTTCAAATTCTCAAAATCATTCATTCTAATGCCTAAAATAATTAGATAAATTAGTTTAGAACTAATTTAGGGTTGATATACGAATTGATGAACCCTAAAAATTAAACTTAAGGTTTCAAAAAATCGAACAGAGCCGACAGTTGGACTTCAAACCAACAAAACTGTAGGCAAATTATACAGTCCTATAGCATATATAGGACTGTAGGAAAGCCTATAGTCCTATAGTATATTTAGGACGGTAGGAAATCCTATAGTCATATATTATATATGGATTGTAGGAAAGCCTATAGTACTATAGTATATGTATGACAGTAGGAAAGCCTATAGTCATATAGTATACCAAGACCCAATGTTGTTGGAGTACTAGCACCTCTTCCCGCAAAAAAATGTCTTGTATACTGCATTGGTTAATATGGTGAGAAAATAATTTATAGATTTGAAAGATTTGTAATTGTTTACAAACTAACCAATTTTCGTCGTGTCATAACAGACTAAAAAAGTAAAGTATTTGGGAAAGTGTCTCCGCGCACGTAAGGACAAAAAATACAGAGAAATCAGTGAAGAGTTGGAAAACATCGACAACACTGTTACAGATTTTGACTTCATCCTTTCTAAGGAGCAGCGTACGAAAAAAGAAATGATAAATAATTTGGTTGATATAGCCAATTTATTCTCGACCGATATTTGCTTTGAATCAGACGAACAAGCGTTATAGTAGTGCAGAGAAGTTGGACGAAAAAACAGTATAGTCATTGTGATATCAAGATCGGCATGACACCGGCCGGGACGCAAAACATGCAATGGATGCATCGATCGCCAGAATGACACATTTTACGGATAAAATAAATCTCTATAAGAAGTTGTTGAAGATGAAGGAGCCCAGAGACATGCATCGATCGCCAGAAGTTGTTGAAGATGTTCAAATCGACTAATATGAGTGGACTATTTATATTTTGCAATTTTGTATAATTTTGTATCACTTTGGTTCAAGTATAATTTTGTATAATGCTGAATCACTTTTGTATACAGTGAAAAATCCATATGAAATTTCAAAAGTTTCAGTGTATCAGGAAAAAATCCATAGTATTTAATGTATCATTGAAACTCTTTGTCTTTACAATTTTATACCCATGTCCTTTAGCACTGTCAACTAGTTGACGGTACTGATTGGACTCCTCTGTCAGTATATATGTATCCCCCCATTCCTTTAGGACTGTTGTCACTACCCAATTCTAAAAATAGGATTATTTTTTATTTTAATTTGGTAAATTGTGTATTGATCATAAATATTTGTATTTATATTTAATTAGTTGGATGTATTTATTTTTATTAGTTGTTTTAGAGTTTTGGCTAGTCTGGACCCATGTCAGACCCTAGTGGACCCTTGTCAGACCCAACCAACACCCTTGTCAGACTTATTTATTGGTTTAGAGTAGTTATTTATATTCTAATTAGTTAGTTGGAGTGATTAGGGTTTAGTTAGAATGCATTTGGAACCCCAAACCCTAATTAACATGACTTGTACGAGGGGTATTTTAGACTTTGTACCTATATCTAACCCTATTTATACTCTCCATGACATGTCCGGCCCCCTCTTCCCCCTTCATTCCATTCATTCACTTCTCTCTTTCCACTCTCTTTCTTCATTTCTCCTTCCTTTACTCCTCCAACCAATTTCAAGTAAGTTTCCTTCCCCATTTCTCTTTCCACCTCCAATCTTCATCCATATTAAACCCTAACATTTCATTTTCCTCTAACCTAGTTGTGTAGAAGTTACTTTGGGGGTAGAGCTTGGATTTGAGAGCTTGAAAGCTAGTTTGGAGCTTTTAGGACTTTTTGGAGACTTTGGCCTTGGGATTTCAACTCCCAAGAGGTAAACCCTAACTTTCCTCTTAGTGATTATTTTAATATAGTGTAATTAGTAGTTTAGAACCTTTCTAGACCTTAGGGCTACGCATGGGAGGAAGTTAGAACTTGTTTGGATAGGTTTGGAGACTTTGACCTAGGGTTTTGTGTCAATTTCGGGTAAAATCCGAGATTGGCCCATTTTGGTAGTTGTCTTAGGTTAGACGGATCTAGATAGACGTGCTTGGGTGTCTTGAGAGTAGGTTCGTGTCCCCGTTCGGACACGCGAGATCGTATTGCGGAGTTTTGGGCGTTTCGGGCAATTTGGGGGTTTTCCTTCTTCGTGGGTTCCACGTGCATGTGAAATTTTACCACGGACCTATAATCAGAGAGTTAGCATTTTTGTGAGATTTTAGACGTTGTTTAGAACACGTAGGTAAATTTTGGATCGATTTCGATTATGTTTGGCGTACGTTTTGCAAGGTATCGCAATCCGCACTCCAAGTGTTCGTCGAAATGACCAAATGGCCATTTCGACTTGGTTTCTAGGTTTTGGGCTTGTGTGCGGGTTGGTTTAGCCTTGGAGAGTGTGTATTAGGGTTTTCGAGTTTATATTTGTATATATATATATATGTATTTATATATATATGGGTGAGTATGTGTGTATTGGTGTGTTTGGGGGTGAGTGTGCTTGAGTGTGTATAGGTGTGGTTATGTGTGTATTTGTGTGTAGTGTGAGTGTTGAGGATAGGTGTGTGTTTGAGTCTGTATAGGTGTAGTTGTGTGTGTTTTTGTGTGTAGTATGTGTGAGTGTTGAGGATAGATGAGTGTGTTTGAGTGTGTATAGGGGTGGTTGTGTGTGTGTTTGTGTGTAGTGTGTGTGAGTGTTGAGGATAGGTGTGTATTTGAGTGAGTGAGATAAGGAGAGTGAGTGAGTGATATTGGAGGAAAGGAAGAGGGACTGAGAGAGGGATCGAGAGTGAGAGAGTGAGATTGAGGAAGAGGGAGCAACAGCAGCATCAGGTAGTAGCAGCAGCAGCAGATTATATATATATATATATATATATATATATATATATATATATATATATATATATATATATATATATAGTTAGTTAGTTAGTTAGTTAGTTAGTGAGATGAGAAGGGTAAGGTAGGGTATCTCAATACCTTGAGATATCAAGGTATTGAGGTAATGGGTATCGGGACGAGGTATTGGGCTTTTGCCTAGGAATGGGGTTAGAGTTGGTTTTATATATATATATATATATATATATATATATATATATATATATATATAATGCCCGCACCTGGTATAGGGGCATGAGTACGTGGGTACGTCCAGCCTACACCGCAGAATCGGCGGTAGAACGCTGTCTTGGTCTACTATACTATCTAAATCTCACACAAGGTATATAAAATACTACCATGCCATCTCAATACCAAATAATACTCAATCACATATAAAACTAAAGGAAGATGAACGCACGAAATAGAATAGAAAGAATAAGAAATACAAGTCTCAATACATCACATAGCCGTCTCAAAACTATACTCCAGATCTCAAACAATAATACAACCCAATATCTAAAATAGGAAAAACTACTATAATGCATGGAAGTCTAAGAGGCCTCAGTCTCTGACACTATCCTCGGGTGATACTTCATCTGTCAGTCCATAGTGAGTGGGACACATCCTCTCTAACCATTCATCTGAAAAATATTTTCCAGTCAGGAATGGAGCAAAGTACAACCCAATAGTAGTTCCAATTAATTAATAATGACTATAAACAGAAATAGAGAATATAATATAAGACGAGAAACAATGAATAATATCAACTATGGTGGAAGAACAGGTAAACAATGAACAATATGGTAAACACTGATCACAATGAATAGAACAAGACAATAGAATGAAACAATGAACTAAAATGTGGTGAAGAATTATAACTATGCTAAGTGATTGAAATACTAGATAGATATGTGATCGGCTTGAGTGAACATTGTCTACTTTAACGTTGGATAAACATTGTCTAAGTTAACATGCAACATTGTCTAGGATTTGATCACATACCTAGCTAACATTTCCCCTTTCCCTAACTAGTACAATGGATCCAACCATGACACGTTGTGATACAAGATACTCAAGGCCATGTAAACAATAAACCTTGAACACGAAGTATTGAACATTGAACACGAAACATTGTCTAAGTTAAACATGAATGTTGAACACGAAACATTGTCTAAGTTAAACATTGAGAACACGAGAAACAATGAACAATATATATGTAATATCCCATGACTGATCCATGTGTATACTAGTCCGTGTACCAACGTGTCAAGAGTCATATAAAATATTTCTAAATTCTTGCATTATAGTAATTAGCAATTAATGGAAACTATCAGAGAATATACTCGCCTGTCGTCCAAGCAATGAATGTCAAACTGTGTCCCAACTGGTGTCACACAAACCTATATATAGAATATCACATTAATACAAGGTGTTGGAAAGAGTTTAAGTTAAACTAGTCAAATTCTAGGTCATAAAGCCATTTCCAAGTCAAACCGATAAAATCTAGGTTGCAAGAGTCTAACACTAAGTCACTAAGTCCATACATTAAAAAACTAGGCTATACTAGCTAAGCTACGATACTAGAATCTCACCAAAGGTCGTATCCTAAGATACGCAAGTCGCTAATATGAAAATAGGGTTTTAAATATATATGCAAGTCAATAATTATAATAATACAACAAAACAAATGAAAATAGGATACCTTGGCATACCTTGGTATTCCAAGTAACACAAAACACTCATTAGTGTAACTAATATATAGCTAATACCCAATATAAAACCCCAAACTAACACTAACTATATAATGCTAACATATACTAGCTCCTATATTATATCTCAATACTATTTGAGAACTAACTATAACAATAAACACCCATACCTACATAAATACATATAGCTATATATCAACAATAACCAACTAACTACTCTAATACCTTGCTAACTTAAAGTAAATCCATTATAAGCTAACTACCTATACTTACCAGGCTAATACCTACTGATACTGACTATAACCAACTAACTATACTATCCATAAACTCAACTAACAATATACAACTAACTGATACACTTAACTAATCTAACCTCACCGAAGAACCACTACCCAACTGTTGATACTGATACTGTGCTTTAAGTTGCCTGAAACCTAACCTTGCTGACTACACCTCGACCAGAATACTGAATGCTAAAACCTGAAGCTTCCTGCTGTAATGTTCTTGCTGATTGCTAATATTGCTACTCCTCTTGCTGAGCATATTGCTCAGTGGCTCGAGCTGCACACTGAACTGCAGCTAGATACTGCACCCTCTTGTTGCAACTGCTATGCAGTTCCCTGGGCATGAGCCGCTTAATGCTAGGAGCAGGAACATTTTTGCCACTGCCTGAATGGTTGCACTGCTCCCTGCCTTGCTGTAGATGCTAAAGCCTCATGCACATGTTGTGCATCCCTGCTGCATGGAGTTGTGCACGAGGTCTGCACTAGCTGTTGCCATGTTCCCCCTTACTGAAACTGATACTGCTCTGCAACTCAGTGCATACTGCACACCCACTGGCCGTTGGTGAAGGCTGCACTGACTATTGGTGCCCTCGATCAGTTGCCATTCTGCTGATCAGTGACTGCAACCTCTATTTATTGATGCTGTGCAGTAGGAACCTGCACAGTCGATCTGGGAACTGGTACTGTGCAGTAGGATACTGTACAGTCTCACCTAGCTACTGACACTGCCTTTCAGTTGCTCATTGTTTGCTCTTCAACTGCTTGCTGTGCTGCTGATGCAGTTACTTGCTTCTGCTATTGCTGTTTTCAGTGCACACTCCTTGTGCACTGACTGAGAGTATCCGCTGCTGTCCATACTTGCCGTGGACAAGGCAATACTAGCTGCTCCTCTTCCCTTTACTGTCTGCACGAGCCAATGCACGGGCATCCTCCTCCCAACTTCCTGCCACTTCATGGACCCGAGCTCCTCTCCCTTTTCACAATGTTGCACATATGCTACAGTTGGTTGAGGCACACTGTGCTAGGAAGCAAGCAGTGGCTGATGTCCTTCCCTTCAGTGAGCTCTCTGCTGCCACTGAACTTGGGACTACACAGTGGAATAAAGGCTGATAGTGTGCTGTTGTTCAGTTGATTGCACGAGTGGCTGCACAGTAAAAATTTGTTGTCGAGGTAACTGCTGCTGCTTGGTTGGTTGACTGCCTCAAAACCTGCTGTTCACAACTCTGTGCAGTGAACCTCCCTAAATTCCCTGCTATTCACAACTCTACAGTGAATCTCCCTAAACTCCCTGTTATTCACAACTCTGCAGTGAATCTTCCTAACTCCCTGTTATTCACAGGTACTGCACGTACACTGAACTATGCCTTCTTGCTGTGCACTCTCAGGTGCACAGTTGTTCCTCTCCTCTGCACTGTGACACAGTGCCACTGTGCTGTTCTACTCGTGTGCACTGTCTGCACAGGGACTCTCCACAAGTCTAAGACCCTTAAACACCACACGCCACAACACACAATACAACAATGACACAAATATGCACATGCAAACCCCTCTCCCTACTACATATAGTTAGATATAATATCACACACATAATACATATAACCATATGAGCCAGCACATATATCTATATATAAACCAACACCTATAGATATACATATCTATGAAGAACTATCTATCTATCTATCTATCTATCTATCTATCTATACATACATATATAGATCCCTCTCTCTCCCTCGCTACCTGCTGCTACTGCCGCTGCGCTTGCTGCTGCTGCACGCAGCGCTTGCCGCGGCGCTGTCGCTGCTGCAGCGCTTGACTGCTGCGGCTGCTCCTACCCGCTGGCACACCACGCGCGCGCGCGCACACACACACACACACACACACACACATATATATATATATATATATATATATATATATATATATATATATATATATTATATATATATATATATATATATATACACGAACATATATACATATATATATACACACACAACCATATATATATATATACACTTACACACTTATGTATATATAAGTACACACACACACATATAATCACACATACATATCAATATATATATATATACACACTCTACATATATATACACATACTCATATATATATACATATACACATATATATATATACACACACACACACACACTCATATATAT